>OY747125.1:28449372-29049372 GCA_963556465.1 Berberis vulgaris | reverse complement strand
TCATCCACAACAAAACTCTCTAAAACTCTTCCAGAGAGTTTTCACACAAGCAATTCAGATCTCAGCCCTATTCACATCCTTCCAGAGAGTACGAGAGAAATGGAGGCGAAAGGAAGGAAACTCGCCGATTTTCAGATGCAGAATATCAAGAAAAGAAGGCGAGGGGACTATGTTTCAAGTGTGACGAGAAGTATTCGCCGGGTCATGTGTGTAAGCGAAAAGAGGTGAGTGTCCTTATTGCTCAAGCTGATAGTGAAGAGGATGAAGAAAGGGATTTACAAGATGATGAAAATACAGAGGTAGCGGCGGCTGAGATGAATCAGATTATCGAGGTTTCACTCAGTTCAGTCATGGGGCTGACCAGTCCAAACACCATGAAGATTGAAGGAGAAATTGAAGGTCAGACAGTGGTGGTGTTGGTTGATAGTGGAGCAACACATAACTTCATTTCACAGAAGTTAGTAGATAAGGTGAAGCTACCTGTTACGGCGACGGGGGTTTACGGCGTCACAATGGGATCAGGGGATTCGGTTCAGGGGAGTGGTGTATGTAAAGGGGTACAACTGATGTTACAAGGAGTGGAAATTGTAGAAGATTTTCTTCCTTTGGTGTTGGGAAGCTCGGATGTGATTTTGGGTATACAATGGTTGGAGACATTGGGGACGACTTCTATAAATTGGAAAGATCAAATCCTTCGATTCAGGGCTGGCTTAGAAACCATTACTCTCAAAGGGAATCCGACTTTGGGTCGCAGTTTGGTATCCTTAAAAACTATGATGAGGGATATGAAACAAGAGGGTCACGGTTTTCTGGTTGAGTTGGGCAGTTTGGAGGGACCTGGAGAGGATCATTCTTCATCTAAAGATAGTTCAGAGATGCCTGAAGGATTATCAGAGGTGTTGCACAAGTATGCTACGGTTTTTCAATTGCCATTTGGATTACCTCCCCGTCGAGGTTTTGAACACGCCATTACATTGAAGGAAGGTTCCAATCCGGTGAATGTCCGACCGTATCGCTACCCTCAAAGCCAGAAAAATGAAATAGAGAAGTTGATTGATGAGATGTTAGAATCAGGAATTGTGCGACCCAGTGTGAGTCCTTTTTCAAGTCCTGTTTTGTTGGTCAAGAAGAAGGATGGAGGATGGCGTTTCTGCGTGGATTACCGAGTTCTCAACAAGCAAACGGTACCTGATAGGTTTCCTATTCCGATTATTGAAGAATTGTTAGATGAACTTCATGGATCAGTGATATTTTCGAAATTAGACCTCAAGTCAGGTTATCACCAGATTCGATTAAGAGAAGGGGAGGAATCAAAGACTGCTTTCAGAACTCATGAGGGGCATTATGAGTTTTTGGTGATGCCATTCGGACTCACGAACGTTCCTGCGACATTTCAGGCTCTAATGAATTCGATCTTTCGCCCTTATCTCCGTAAGTTTGTATTGGTATTTTTTGATGATATTTTGGTATATAGTAAGGGGGTCGAGGAACACATTCAACATCTTGAAGTGGTACTGGAGGTATTACAAGCACAACAATTGTATGCAAATCGAAAAAAATGCGAGTTTGGCAGTTTGAGGCTCAGTTATTTGGGACATATAATATCTGCGGATGGGGTTTCGGTCGACCAATCAAAAATTCAGGCTATGTTGGCATGGCCTTCACCCAGGAATATTACGGAATTAAGAGGATTTTTGGGTCTCACGGGGTACTACCGTAAGTTCATCAGGGAGTATAGTCAAGTTGCGTGGCGTTTGACTTCTCAATTGAAAAGAGATAGTTTTGCTTGGAATGCGGAAGCCGAGTTAGCGTTCCAACAGTTGAAGCGCATCACGACGGAGGCCCCAGTGTTAGCAATGCCGGATTTTTCCGAAGAATTTGTTGTTGAGACCGATGCGTCGGGATTTGAAGTGGGAGCAGTGTTGATGCAGTCGAACCGTCCGATAGCATTTTTCAGTCAGGTTTTGGGTTCGCGGGCAAGACTTAAACCCATATATGAGCGGGAACTCATGGCGATTGTCTTGTCAGTGACGAAGTGGCGCGCCTATCTGCTAGGCCGTAAATTCATCATCCGCACGGATCAGAAAAGCTTAAAATTTTTGATGGAGCAACGGGTGATTAGACCAGAATATCAACGATGGGTGAGTAAGCTTTTAGGCTATCAGTTCGAAATTCAGTATAAAGTCGGGGCATCGAATAAAGCGGCGGATGCTTTGTCCAGAATCTCTCTACCTCCTACCTGTTCTCAAATGAGTTTACCTACTTGGCGGGATTGGACAGTGTTGAAGGCCGAAATTGAAACTGATTCTTCAATTGCAGAGATCAAGCATTCAGTATTGGAGGGGTTGGGTCGTCCTGGATTTGCCATTATTAATGACATATTGCATTATAAGAACAGGTTAGTGATCTCTCCACATTCTTCTCTCATTCCCACCCTCTTTCATGAGTTCCATTCTTCTTCTGTGGGGGGTCATTCGGGGGAGACTAAAATCTTTCAGCGCATTGCTAAAGAAATTTATTGGGTGGGGATGAAATCAGCCATCAGGAAATTGGTTAGAAAATGTGAAGTGTGTCAACGCAATAAATCCATGGCCATCAGTCCCGCGGGTCTGCTTCAGCCAATTCCACTTCCTACACAAATATGGGATGAGCTTGCAATGGATTTTATAGAAGGCTTACCAATTTCGGGCAGGATTGACACCATATTGGTGGTGGTGGACCGACTCAGTAAGTACGCACATTTCATCGGTTTGAAACATCCATTTACCGCCAAGGGAGTCGCTGAAATATTTTGTAAGGAGATCGTCAGACTTCATGGTGTGCCTACTTCCATCATTTCGGATCGAGATCGCGTCTTCCTTAGCAATTTTTGGAGTGAATTGTTCCGGATACAAGGCACGCACTTAAAACATAGTACGCCCTATCATCCGCAAACTGACGGTCAGTCGGAGGTGATCAATCGATGTCTGGAGACTTACTTGAGATGTTTCACATCTGCGAAACCCAGATTATGGTCTACTTGGCTTCCTTGGGCAGAATATTGGTATAACACGTCTCATCACTCAGCCACGGGTTATACGCCTTTCAAAATTGTGTATGGTAGAGATCCTCCTGCACTGTTGCGCTATCAATCAGGAAGTACGGTTGTCTCTTCTGTGGATCAGATGCTTTCAGCCAGAGATAGTGTCTTAGCCTGTCTACGGGAAAATCTCTTGCGCGCTCAGCAACGCATGAAAAGATTTGTTGATACATCTAGGCGTGAAGAGGTTTTTGAGGTTGGAGATCGAGTATTTCTAAAAATCAGGCCTTATCGGCAGAGTTCTTTGGTGCAGCGTCATAATCAAAAGCTCTCTCCCAGATTTTATGGGCCTTACGAAGTTTTGGCTAAGATAGGTTCGGTTGCATATCGGTTGGCACTACCTTCTTCTTCCCAGATTCATGATGTTTTTCACGTATCTCAGCTCCGACGTGCCAATGGCCCCTGTTCTGTTATATCTGCCCTTCCTTCTCAATTATCTGATGACGGGGTTTTGATAGTTCAACCTGAAAGGTTGTTGGATGTCAGGCAGGCAATTAAGGGTGACTCTGGCAAGATGGAGGTTTTAATAAAATGGCAGGAGTTGCCTGCGTATGAAGCTACTTGGGAAGATTTTGAATTACTTGATCAGCAGTTTCCTTCGTTCCACCTTGCGGACAAGGTGCGTTGTTGGGGCGGGGGTAATGATAGGCCTCCTATTCGATTTACTTATACTAGGAGGAAACATGTGTCAGGAAATTAATACAAGTGCTGATATTGTTGGCAGGGAGTGTATTAAGAAGTGCTGGAAGTGCTGAAATATTGTCATTCAGAAGTGTTATTCAGCATTCAGTAGTGCTATTCAGAAGTTGTTATTGCATTCATTAGTGCTATTCAAAAGTTGTTATTCAGAAGTGCTATTCAGAATTCAGTAGTGCTATTCAGAAGGCTGATATTGTTGCTATTAAGAAATGCCGAGGAATACAAAGAGGAGCATCAAGTGCTATGGTTGATTTTAGAAATAAGAAATAAAATAGAAGGTGGAAACAGCATTGTAAACAAAATAGGTTGGGAAGACAACAGTATATAAATACCAATAGGATAGAAGGGAACATTCATTGAATTGTTTTTGTAAACTCATTGTACAGAGAGCAATAGCTTTCTAGGAGTTCTGAGGCTTCTCGAATAGCCCTCATTGGAGATTAGCAATCTCTAACTTGCTAACTACATTGATATTGTATTCTCAATCACTCTTTCTAATACAATACAATCTTTTCCTTGCTTTCCATATCTGTCTTCCCTATCTGCTACTGTTAGCCTGTCAATTTCCCATATCAGATTATGATCTTCCTTGGTAATTCTTCCATTGCCAAAATCCATTCTTTTGAAGTGCAGGGCTGATCTTGATCAGTGAAATTATAGCCGAGTGGTAAATCTGCAAGAAAGAATCAAAGAAATACATCAGTTCACATCAATTTGTATCAGAGCATTCGATCTTGATTGAATATGGCTGGCAAGGGTGCATCGACAAGTAATATGGCAAGGTTTGAAGCTATAGAAGAAAGTATAGTTAAGGTTCAAGAACATGTTCAAGAACAAGTGGAGTCTTTGAGAGGAGATGTTCAAGAAATACTCAAGATGATGAAAACTCAACAAGAAAACCTAAAACCAGTCTCCACAGCAGAGAAGGATCAGATGCATCCAACAAATGTGGAAGCACAAAGCTTGAACGGAGTAGGAGGAGTTTCTTCTTCTCAAGGTTATCCATATGAAAGGAGATCTAGAAGGTTAGAGATGCCTACCTTTGAAGGATCAAATCCAGATGGATGGATTCTAAAGGCTGAAAGATTTTTCTCTTTACAGAGGTACAATAATGAAGAGAAAATGGAAGCTGCGATAATTTCTTTTGAAGGTGATGCTTTGTTGTGGTATCAATGGGAGAGTAAAAGAAGGCCAATTTTTTGTTGGGAGGAATTGAAGGGTTTATTGTTGAAACAATTTCGATCGATGCAAGAAGGGTCACTTTGCGAACAATTTCTTGCCCTTGTCCTCTCCTCCATTTCTTCCTCCTCTCACAAACACATAAACAAATAGGGATAAACCCTAACTCAAAATTCACAGATCTCACAACTTTTTTGGAGGATAATTGAAGAAGGGAAGCTCCTCCTTCTTATATAAGCTTCATAAGCGGTGGTGGAAGGCGGTGGAGACCCTTCCACCACCTTCTTCTTCTTTCTTCCAACTGTTCCAACCAAACAACTTCAAATCCAGCAGAGTTCCAGCTTGTTCTTCAACAATCCAGCTTGTTCTAGCTGATTTCCAGCCAATCAACTCCAAGTGGTCAACAAATTCAGCTGCCGACATGCCAATTTCAGGTATGTTCTTCAACTTTATTCTTTGTATTTCAACAATTCTCAACCTCGGTGTAGATTTCACAAATCTGAGCCGACAACAACAACCACGAACACGAACCAAAACAAGCAACTGATTTCCAACGAACATAATCAACCTAATACTGATTGAGGGTCTTACCCCTCCACACGCGCTCATAGCGCCATACACGTACATATCAATCATATTGAGGGACATCACCTCTCCATACATACTTCACGAACGCCACACCCAAATGTGTCAAACATATTATCAAAGTGAGGGCGTCACTCATCCAAATGCGTTCCAACAATCTCCACTTTGGCCATGATGGAGTTCCAAATCAAGACGTCCAGAAACATAGTATGCACAGACACACATAATGCAGATCTTCATACCAAATACTCGAGGCTTCAGAACGATTGTCTTTGGAGCGATGTAACTCCACCAAAAGCAACATCCACATGGCTAACAACAACAAGTTGCTTTAACAAACCCTCGAGGCATCAAAACAAGCATCATTGGAGTGATGTAACTCCACCAGATCCACAACATCATCAATACAAATTGCTTCACCAACATAACCGTACTCATCTGCAAGAAGTACAAGTTACCCTTCCAAATGGTCGTTCAGAATTTACAAGTGCACTGAAAACGACCTTCAAAAACTCCACCATTTCATACAACATCAAACGAGCCCATCGAAACAACCTTTGGCTTTGATACCAATTTGTTATGCGCGGAAGTGTTACAAATGCCGTAATGTGAAGCTACAAACAAAATACTAACAAATACTGGAGACAACCAAATTTACGTGGTTCGACAAACTTGCCTACGTCCACAACAAATTACAACTTTACTAGTGAGATCAAAAGATTACAAATGGAGAGAGCTACAAAATGTAAAAGACGTTACAAATACAAGGTGTCTCAATGACACCACACAAATACGCTGGTTGCGTGTAACACAAAATAAAACAAAAACAAACCAAACACTCTATCTCGTTTCCTCCCTTTCTTATTCCTCTCACAAACACACAAACAAATAGGGATAAACCCCAACTCAAAACTCACATATCTCACATCTTTTTTGGAAGATAATTGAATAAGGGAAGCTCATCCTTCTTATACAGGCTTCATAGGCAGTGGAGACCCTTCCACCACCTTCTTCTTCTTTCTTCCAACTGTTCCAACCAAACAACTTCAGATCCAGCAGAGTTCCAGCTTGTTCTAGCTGATTTCCAGCCAATCAACACCAAGTGGTCAACAAATTCGGCTGCCAACATGCCAATTTCATGTATGTTCTTCAACTTTCTTCTCTGTATTTCAACATGTGGGTGTTGAACTTGTTCTTCTTTTTCTTCACCATCGTCGTCAACTTCTTCTTCATCTTCTCCTTGTTATTGTTGCCATGGGAGTTTGACTATTTGGGAACCAGTTTTGAGACACCAACGTTGTTGAACCTGATCATAGAAACTGGGTTTGAGTTTTTGCTTTTTCTTCCACTTCAAATTATTCTTGATGGGGTTTTCTTCGCTTTGAACTGGGTCTTCTATTGGGCGAGAAGAGGAAGATGAAGTGGTTATGAAGTTGAAAGTCAGCGAGTTGTTTGAGGATTTATTGGTTCTTCTGCTGCTGCTTTGAAGAAGTAGAGAGGAATTAGAAGAAGAAGAAGAAGAAGGAAATTTTGGGGAATAACGAATGGAAAATAAGGAGGGAGAGATTGGCAGCATTACCATGGAATTGGATGCTAAGAAACAACTAGTGTTGTTTTCTGTTCAAATGGGGGAATGATAGTGGAGACTTGAGTTCAGCAAAGTTGTTTATCCAACCATCCGAGTGTATTCTCAACTAGGCATGACAAATTTGGCCCAAACCATGGTTACTAGTTCTCTTGGGGTTCAGAACCAGATCCGATCCGAAAACACCCCCAATTCTAGAGAGCCAGCCCCCTAGCGCCATATCAACGTCAAGGGATTATGAGAATTTCTAGGATGATGGAGGGTATTGAGGCTGGCTTGACTCTCTAGACCGAAAGTTGTGTGTGTTTGTGTTCGATTTGTGGATTTATGAGGATCTCTAGGATGATGGAGGGTATTGAAGCTCCCTAGTGCGCCTGGCCTGACTCTCTAGATGGACTGATATTGTACACAGTTGTACATAATAGTAAGGTTGAAGAACCAGGTTTTGTAGCCAGGTTATGCAAACAGATGATGTGGGATCATCATAAGAGATTTTTTACAACCTTGAGATACAAACACTTTGGAGATTTCATCATTCTTTCAAGATTACGCCATGTCACCATGGTTGTAAAACCTAGTTGCAAAAACCTAATTTTCTAACATTTCCGTGTACATAATATTATAAGATTTTGGCCTACATCTAAGGAAATGAGATGTCATTATTAAAACCACAAAGTTTTCTAATTTAATTCCATATTGAGTAGAAACAAAATAAAAGAAACTTCTACTTCTATGAAATGACAAAAAAAATTCCTAAAAGTTACACGTTGCAGGGCTTGATGGTTTTAGTAAGGAACCGCGAAGAATCCCAAATCAGACATGAGGACTGTTCGATTATGGATCTAGCAGACCAGAATCGAACTCGCCCTGTTGTCATGCCTATTCTGAACCAACTAGCCAAGAAGCAAGGAAAGACAAACCACATTTGGATTAAAATAGACCTTCTAAGTTCTCAACTTTATGAAGGGTAGTGACTTTTTTACATCACCACTTCCACTATTTTGCACCCCAACATAACACTAACACCTTTTTGTCCAACACCCTCACATAGTGATGCCACCATGTTTTTTTTCCTTCTCCCTCCCTCTGCGATTTTGTCTTTTCCAAACAACAAAAAATAACAGTAGCCCGCAGACCCTCACCATCTCGCAACCCTTGTTGCGAGACCCAATATAGCAACAAGGGTTGAGATACTGGGCTCTAAGGTGGCGAGGCAGTTGTTGTTATTTTTGGATAAGAAAGCCAAGAACAAAGAGATGTTGTTGTTTTTGTTGTTTGTGGAAGAAAGTAGAGGGGTGAGAGAATAGAGGAAATAAAGAGATGGTGCGGGGCAACAAGCAGCAACGCAACTATTATCTGAAGATAAGAAAACCTAAAGGGGAACAGAGGAGAGATGGAAAAAAAGGGTTTAAATTGTCGTGGTGTCACATGGTATGCTAAAAAATGCAAAATTTAAGAGAGGATGAAAATGGTGGTGTCAAAAAGTCATTGTCGTTATGAAAACCACGGTTTGAGCTAAGCGTGTGTCTAAAAGAAGTATGCTTGAAAGTAAGGTTTTTGGGGAAATTGTTGTGAGTTTACACAGTTAGCTCAAAGTGTAAGAATTTCAAATCACGATTGCTTAAACCGCGTAAACTTGAACATCATGTTTTGAGCCAACCATATGGCTTTGCCTGAGTATTAGGAAGTTGATGTTAGTTTGCACGGGCAGCACAATACATTTTTCTTGTTAGGATGACTTCCATAACCCCATGCCTTTTTCACATTTTTATTAGTTAGACCCCAATACTACACCTCCTCCCTTTACCTAACCCAAAAAAAATAAAAATAAAATCCAAAACCCCATTCATGAATAAATTGTAGGTGAAAAGCTCCTCTAACTTTAAGTAATGGAAGATCATCTCCTTTAAATGGTGGAAAACTCTTCTCTAGACGATGCATATAAGATTGAGAACTTTTATAAGTGAAAAGCTAATCAATGAGGTGAAAGAAGACAAGCTTTCAAAGGATCTCGGTTGTGACGACCCCCCTCCCGCACTGTACCGATACTGTCCGCTTTGGGCTACCATCCGGCCCTCACGGCTTTAAAAGGCCTCGATACAATGGGGAACTGACCCTGCACATATAAGGATCATCCTCATCCCCTACCCAGGCGATATTGGACTATGATTCCCCTTGTAGCTCGTCCAACCTCTCTCGGCCTATTGGGCCTGTTGGGCTCCAACCCTCACCCTCACCCTCACCTCAGGTCCGCCCACTTAGGGTCTCACAATCCACCCCCTTAAGGCCCAACGTCCTCGTTGGCCACACAGGCACAACGTCCACGTTGCCCGAGGGCCTACCTCCACGTGGCATACTTCCGACTGGGTCAAGCTCTGATACCAAACTGTGACGATCCCCCTCCCACACTGTACCGATACTGTCCGCTTTGGGCTACCATCCGGCCCTCACGACTTTAAAAGGCCTCGATACAATGGGGAACTGACCCCGCACATATAAGGATCATCCTCCTCCCCTACCCAGGCGATATGAGACTATGATTCCCCTTGTAGCTCGTCCAACCTCTCTCGGCCTATTGGGCCTGTTGGGCTCCAACCCTCACCCTCACCCTCACCTCAGGTCCGCCCACTTAGGGTCTCACATCGGTGGTTTCCAACTCTCAACCCTTTAAGCTTTAATAGATGGTGGTGTTCTGCAAATTGTTCCATTTTCAAGTCAAACCGAAGATTCACATAGCATGGAAGTGCCAAACAAAGAAATGAGATACTCCATTTTCATAAAATAATAACTCAATTTCAAAATTTTGACGTTCAAATGACAATAACAAAAAGCTTGGAACTTTAAAGGGTTGAAAGGTGTTTGTATTCAGGCTTGGCACAAATTTGTGATAATCGCAATGTTGTGAAGATTAAAATCAAGAGAAATTTAAACTTTAGGTTTCACAATTTATATCATCTTTGAGTTTGGGTACTCTATTTATCCAGCTTTGAATCTGGGTCCCAAGATCACGCTAACTATCAACTCTCTGTTACAAATATAATATTTAAATGCAAAGTTGGTATAAATTGTAGGATGTAAAGTCTAAATTTATCTATACTAAAGTCAATATTATTTCAAAAAATAAAAATTTCATTTAATTACTGGACGGAGAGTTATCTATCAATGTAGTCTTAGGAACCAGACTCAAAGCTTGACAAACTTAGAATCCAAACTCAAAGTTAGTATAAATTATGGGACCAAATGCAAATTAACCCAACCATTTTGCTATATCTATCAAAACTGTCATACAAGAAGTTGAGACACTCATAATGTTGCTAAAATTAACCATGTTCATATCTATCAAAACTCTCGGACACAAAGTTGTGACAAATCACAATGTTGTGACGATTAAGATGAACCATGTTCTCGATTAAAACTCTGATACATGGAGTTGTGACAATCACAATGTTGTAACACATAAAAGTTATATTCATATTAATTGAAAAAATTATGCCTAACCTAGCACCATCCTTGTCGCCACCGTTACCATTATCCCCACGAACACCCCCACTTTACCATCATCTTGAAGATCACCATGAGCATCAACCCCCAACTTGTTGATTTTCGAAATCTAGGATTTTTTATAATATTTGTTTCCTCACTAGCTCACCCCCAAGGTTTCCTATGCATGTTGTTTTAGATTGGAACTTGTACATCGCCTCCCGATTAGGTTGCTTTCATTTTGAGTTTCATTTTTGCAAAAATCCTAAATAGAAAGGAAATAAAGTTTTGGGTTTCATGAAGAAGGTGATGTGTATGAGATTTGAAGAAGGTGAGAGGTTTGGGGGTTTGAAAATTGTGAGAAAAAGTAAAGGGGTTCAAGTTTGAGAAAAATCAAAGGGTTTATCGCAAAATCCCATTCTTTTGGGGTTCATTTATCAAATATTAAAAGTTGGGTTGGGGTTTTTCAACTCGGAGTTTAAAACAAAAAATTTGGGCTATAAATGAGATTACCCTTGGTAAATGAGGAAAATGGTAGTATAGAGATCATACGGTCTCTCATTACATATTGAGAAAGGGGTGAATTTATTTATTTATCAATCAAATGGAGAATATGTGTAAAATATATGAAAATTTTGCCCTTAAATAAAACTATAAACACGTGAATTATGTGAGTGTGTAGTTAACCGATCTTTCAAAAAGTGATAGATCCATAATTTCATGTGTGCATTTGAGCGCATACTAATTTGTGTTTGTCATGAATTTACTATTGTATAAGGTAGGAGAGCTCTGGATGCACACGAAAATGAATGACTGTGTTGATGTCTTGGAACAGTAGGCGAGGCCCCTTGGAAGCCTCGTCGATATAGATGAACATATTGGAGTGCTAAAGGAAATGTGGATCCCTTTATGCAACTAGCTTTCACAATGTTTTAAGGTATTAAAGTCCACGTAGAGTGTAAACACTAGTTGTTAGGTGTACATGCCACACTTGATCATGCATTTAAGATCTACTCTGTGTACAGATCTGCAAATGCATGTTTTTGTTCGTGTTTAGAGCATCCACAATAGGAGAAATGCCAGTTAGGGTTAATTGGATATTTTTACAAGTTTGTAATCCTATGTGGCACCGCAGAAAGCCTTGCGCATACCTGCGTAATCTTGCATCCCCAATAAGCAGATTGTTACACGACCAATTTCTTCCCCTTTGACCACTCAGTCTCCTTTTCTTCTTTGTTTGATTTCTTCTCCTAACAACCAATAGAGAGTGATCTTCTTCTCCAACTAAGTCAGCAACAAAGACTCTCACCGACCTTTTTCGCCAACAGAGTCATTGGATTCCTATGATTTCGTTTATGTATTTTAATTTGTAGATTTTTTAAGAAATAAAATTATGAATGGATTAAAACTGTTGAAAAATGATCATTATAAAAAATAAATAGTAATTGAGATTGTCACAGAAATCAAAGCTCACAGTTGGAGTGAATATATCCGTTAGTGATCAACGGATATATATGGCGCCACATATGGCATGAATTTCACTTGTCTGTGACCTCCCGCACTGCTTATGATAGATCGCACAAGCCCTCATGTAGGCCAGTCTGCAAGACTGACTGCATGAGGCTTGAACGACTAGGGGAGTCGCCAGGGAGGGAGATTAGGAAAGTTTTGGGACAGACTGGCCAATTAGCCCTCGCTGTGTGTCAGTCGGGAGCCTTGTCTGGATTTCAAAACCTTCTATTGTAGATGCTCTTAAATGTAGGGTCTTGTGCATTTGTGCCATTTTCATCACTAAAGTGAAGCTCGAAACTTCAATTTCAAATAAAAGAGCTAAATGAGGTCTTAAAATAACTTCATTCGACATTAGAGCACTTGGACAATGATTGTTTGAAGCTTGTTAGCTTGGGATTTGGAAGGTTTCGAGAATTTGAAGCTTCTTTTGAGTAATAAAGTACATAAAATAGGGTAAATTTGATGTTGGTCCCTTCTACTAATGGGATAAATATCTTTCATCCCATTTACATATCGTATTTGAGTTTGGCCCCGTGACCGTCGTTGACCATCTGGTCAACATATAAGTTGACATGTGCCTTGCATGTGACATTTAAAAAAAAAAAAACTTAAATACCCTCCCCCCAACTTAAAAAAAAAAACATTTCAAACAATTCATTTCAAGAAAGAAAAAAAAAACTCCACTTCCCATTCTTCTCTTCCTCTCGGTGATTACATTTCCCCACCACCATCAGCCATCCCATCCCACTATTTCTCTGTTTGGTTTTAGTTCCCCGCCCACCCTTTCCCTCCCCCCCTTCTCTTTGTGTCAATTTACCCAACCAAAACCAAAGCCAAACCAAACCCTGAAGATCACACACAACCTCTCCTCCCTCTGATCGCCATGATTTTTGTGGCGATAATCCCACAAATAGACTTGCAAGAAAACAACATTCCATTTCATTTAAGTGGTTAAAGATAGTGGTAATGAAGAGGGAATGTTAGGACTTGGATGGTACCCATTGATAAAATCTTTCTCAAACAATTCACCTAACATACTCTAGTTCAAATGTAGAGCCCTATGAATCTGAGATGAACTTAAATTCTTCAATGACGATGAATATTTCTTCCTAGCAACTTCATCATCACAAGCAAACATGGAATGTAATTGGAGGAGAAAGTTGATAGCTACGATTTCCCTAGTAACACCCAAGGATTTCGGCATTGAGGTTTTCTAATTTTCTTACAATAAGATTAAACTGGAAGAGGATATCCAGTTTCTCAACTTATTTCATCAATCAAATAACAGTTTGTTCAAACACCTATTTTTTTTTTTCATGAATGTTTGTATTCTCAAATGGGGTGGACCATTCGGTCATGCACTCAAGGCTTTAATTATAGATACCATTGTTTTGGTTGTGTCGAAATCAAATCAATCATGTGTACAATGTCTCAAGTTCCAATGCTTGTATTATAGCTTGATTTGTGATCACAAAAACAAGTTTTAAGAAGGGATAAAGCTCAAAAAAAATCTCCAGACCATTATACCTTCAGTGGCGAACAATATCTCGTTGAATTAAGTACTTTGTGCTAACTTGGCCAAGCTTTTGGTCATCTTCAGGGTAGGATGTAAATGAATTGAAACATAAAGAAAGGGGAAGATGTGTCGATAGTGGTGTGCGATCTAGATAAGGTCGGTAGTGGTGTGTGATCATCCTTACTATCTTTACCCACTTCAATGAAATTGAAAGTTTTCTTTGCATGTCTATATGTGGGGATTATCACCACAAAAATCATGGTGGTCAGAGAAAGGGGAGAGGGGTGGTGTGTGATATTCATGGTTTAGTTTGGCTTTGGTTTCAGGTGAGTAAATTGACACGGAGAGAGTTAGGGGGACGAGGAAAAGGGTGGCCAGGAACTAAAACCGGGACTAGGCATTTAAGACCGAAAAATCAGATCGAACTATCTTAGTTTTGTTCCCGATTCGGTCATTTTATTGTTATTTTAATAATCAGTTGGGTTCTTGGTTTCCACTCCCAAAACCCGACCGGTATCCAGCCCGGCTCGGGTATTTAAAAAAATGATTAAGTATAATTATTAAGGCCTGATGGCCTGTGCCCATTCATAAGTAAAACGTCTCACTATGGGATGCCAAAAACATTTCACATAGGTAAGAAATGGCCTTTGCTTAACAAGTTGTTTATCTCTCACTCATTTTGAGGCTTAAGTTTAAGACTATAAGTAGTTAATAAAGTGTTTTTTCCTTTAGTTTGGGATCTCATGGAAGTTGTTAGTGCTTGATGCTCCATATTTTTCACATAGCATTGGTTAACACTTATAAGGCTATATATATATTTTGTCGAAGCAACTTAATAATGACCTTTTAGATTTAGATATGAAGAAATCGACTTATATTTATACTCAAGGGGTGCCTGTCAGGAACTTCTAAAATAATTAAATAAAATTAACCATCAACACACACATCACATTGTAACATTCGCCCCATTTAGCATTTCTCATTATTGATAACGCACTTGTATATATAATATGTTTAGTACTATACGCTCTTGTAACTAAAAACATATTTCTTTTCAAAAATTGCAATTTTTTTTTACATTTCAGATGCATGTGCTATGATTTGCGAAATAATTAGCTACTTTTAGTTTTTTTAATTTAACTACTAATCTTTGTAATTTGTTTTATAGCATCGAATGGATGATTGAAGATGGAGGAGCATGGAAATGAGGGCAACAAAGGGTCTTTTTCTTTTAATGTTTTTAGTTTTGTATTTTGTATATTTGTGTAAGGTGTTTAGTGTTTGGATTTGTAAGGTGTCTTGTGTTTGGATAGTTGCAATGTTGGATACCTTCTTTGTGTATTTTGACCCAAAAAAAGGCAAATATATAGGTTTGGATTTGAACAGTAATAGGGCTGAAAAACTAGGTTGAAAAAAATTGGGCTGAAAAATTTGTGCTAAAAAACATTGGGCTGAAAATTTCAGGCTTGACCAAGACCCGCCCGGACCGGCCCGAAGTTTCGGTTAATCGGGGTCACCCGACTCCTCATTAGTTTATACCTAATAGAGTTTGGCCTTCATTTTAAGTTTTAATTGAGTCTAACCATCATTTTCTAACATATTTGTTAGGTTAACCATGTTGCCTAGTTAATATTGATTTAACGACTAAAATACCCCCCTAAAG
This sequence comes from Berberis vulgaris, assembly GCA_963556465.1. Taxonomy (NCBI): domain Eukaryota; kingdom Viridiplantae; phylum Streptophyta; class Magnoliopsida; order Ranunculales; family Berberidaceae; genus Berberis; species Berberis vulgaris. Next base: position 29,034,074 of record OY747125.1, on the reverse strand, counting down.
GCAAGATTTATAAAAATCCACCAAAATGCATCCAAGGTAATCATATGGTTGATACTTAAAAAAATAAACTAATAACAAAAATTAACTAAACTCTACCCATCTTCTCCAACTCTTCATTCTCCATCTTTTTTGCAAAACCCTACCCACCCCAACGCCATCCCTCTTCCTCCTCAATGCTATCTCTCCTCTACTCTAATGAAATTTATTTTCTTCTCAACCACCCAATAAAATTTAAAGAAATTTAGCTTTGAATATCACAATCACTTCTTCTTCTATTAAATATGATTGCATCCAATTCCAACTCAATCCATCTTCCAACCGATTTTGTTTGGATTGAATTCATGTCTTGTTATATCCATAACTTCTTCACTAGTGCGATTCTTCGAACCCAAGTTAGCTTACCACATCCATGACTCTGATCTTTATTAGTCATAGATCAGAACCACAATGAGTTCATTATCTTTGTACCAAACAGTAAGTGTTCTCAAAGGAATTGTAATGGTGGCAACTTGACGAGGAAGAGTGATATCGTTTCTTTTATGTATCATTTTGATTTTCCTAATTTTATTAGAAGATCCAAATTTATTATGCTCTCAAGATTTTTGGGTGCCGAATTTCATAGAAGTAGATTGTAAAAATCTTTCCAAAAAGCTCTTGAATTTTCATTGATTTCGCTAAGCAATGAAGATGGATCTTCTTCGAAGAGATCTTGAAGCAATGTGGGAAAGATACAACGATACCCTAACCCTAATTTTAAAATAGACTGTGATTGGGATATTTATGATGAAAGTCCTGGGCTATGGTGATCTGTGGTAGTGGAAGTAGAGTGAATATAGGAGGAGAAAAATCTCAGAGGTGGGCGAGTTTGATAGTGGTAGGAGGTGGTAGGGGAGGAAAGAGCAATGAGAAGAGGAAGAGGAGTGGGCTAGCATGATGAGGTTTTTAGAAAAGAGATTTATTATTATTATTAGGGAGTTGCTGCGTGTACCCGAATATTTGACTCGATTGCACAAATTCTTTGTTGCACTGGTTTCTTGGGATGTTTTGCTTTGTTGCACCAACTTAAAATGAGTAGCACCAACTTACCTTTTTTATGAAAACAATTTTATTGGGTGCGCTTATTTATTTGAGCAAATTTTTTTTTTCAATGACATTTGAAATTGGGTTTATACATGTACATTGAATATATGCTAGATTTGGAGATTTTTTAAACAATTGCAATGCTCTTAGAAGTTAGTACTACATCTAATTTTTATTTTTATTTTTTATTTCAGTGACATTTTTTTATTTGAATAATTTGAGTTGTGAATCCATTGTATGGTTGCTCGAAAGAATAACTACTAAGTCGATGAACGTAGAAGATGGGGAGGGGGCTAGGAGTCATTTCTCTTATTCCCAGTATTTAAGTATTGTTGTTTTAGAGTTAACAAATAGTGGTTGGGTACACTAAGTAACTTTTATAAGTTAAATATGTAAACTAAAATTGGTGCAACCGAGCCAAACGGTTGAGTACACGTAGCAACTCCCTATTATTATTATGAACCACATATTATTTCGAGATTGACAAACAAAATCCAAATATTGAATGCATTTAGTGCCCTCGAGAGCATGTATTTAAGATGTGGTACTTTTGTCCATAAAATAATATTGACCAATTAACACTATTGACTTATCAGGTCTATTAGAGAATGAATGTTAGACTCAAATAAATTTTATAATAAAGGTCGAACTCTATTAGGTATAAACTTATGAGTGTCAAACTAAAAAAAAATTTAAGAAATAAAATAAAATAAGATAATGTGGATGACGAAAGCGTGAAGTGAGGTGTAAATAGCATCTCCACTTGCTAATGCTGATCACCTTCACTCGACTCGCAACTCCCTCTGTTGCCGATTCGATCTGATCTCTCCATCTCGAACACAAATCCGAGCTTCGCTGGGAAATCGATCTTCCTTCCTTCCTTCCTAATCGAAGGTATGCCTGCTGCAATGGTTCTCCTAAATCGAAATCTCTTAGTTGAGTTTTTCAATTCTGTGTTAATGGGGTTTTCGATTTCAAGCTATTGGGTCTTCTTCATCAAATTGATTTCAATTGCATTTGATTCATTGCAACTAAGATGCAAAACCTTATTAGTTAATTAGTTATAACTATCAAATCATTGTGAGTGGATTTGATTGATACAGACTTTGAATTACAGATTCAAATCTCTCTTTTGCATAATTATGGATGCACCCATCATCAAATGTTTAATTTCTATTTGTGCTCTTCCTTGTCGTGGTGGTCGCGTCTTAAAAAAGAACGACAGGTTAGAGATTGGGTTGGCTAGTATAGTTTAGTTTAGTTTAGTTAGATCAGAATGGATGGGATGGGATTGATGTGAGGCGGTTGGTGTTGTGTTTCATTGAATTGGATTCCGAGAGGGACGTATTTGGCTGGTAGATGAAGAGTTAAGAGTGGAGCAAGTTTGAAAAAGAAAACAAAAAAATGATAGCCGAAGATAGGCCAAGATTTTTTCTTTTTTCCTTCAACCAAAACAACCTTGGAAGAAAACTCAAATGGGATCAACAATGGTTTAAAACTTGAACGGGATCATTTGTCAAAGAATTGACTTTATCTGCAATCATTTGTATAAAGGTGAGGCTGATGCGGGTTGCACTTTGAAACTATTACAACAATTTTACCATCCGTGGTTAGAGCTAGTTCATGATTGCTGGAACCTTGATTACTAATCACCAACAACACAAAACCTCCATTGGCATAACTCAGAAATGTCTTTTATTATTATTATTATTTTAAATCAATCAAACGGCAGCAGAGTATTTAAAAAAAAAGCCAAAGTGACTGAGAATGTCACCAGGCAGAAAAAAGGTACAAAGGTTTTGTTGCAATTTAAAGATTCTATCCCAATGAAAAATACAGACATGAAAGGCTGTATTAGTGATTTTAACCCTAATACATCTCCAAAACCATTTTGGGTTGGGTTTCTCGGTCTATTGAGAAAATGACTCGGTTTTATGAATATTATGATTGATTGTGTCTTTGTAACTTCTGACGTTTTGATTGATTATTGAGTTGTATTAACGTATAATGTTCTCGTGATTATATTTATGAATATTGATCTTGTCTCTAGGGAACATTAACGCATGAATCATAGACATTTTGGGATGGGGCTCATTGAGAAAACTACTTGGTTATGCATCTACATATCCTGATATGTTGGTTGATTTCTTGTTTTTTCTTGACATGTAATGTTCTCTTGAATATATTTCTGAATGGTAATGTTTTCCTCTGAGTGTGTATTATCCAATATTTTAGAATATTGTCATTCATTTCTTCCTTTGTTCTATTTTTTATCTTTGTAGATCTTGGCCAGTCTTCACCTTATCACGCTATACATATATTCAGAGCTTGAAGCCTTACCTTGAATGGCGACGAGATATTGGGTGGTTTCACTTCCAGTTCAATCATCTGCTTCGTCTCTATGGAGTCGTTTGCAAGAATCAATCTCCAAGCAATCATTTGATACTCCTCTCTACAGAGTAACCAATCAAACAAAACATTTTTCAATACACTTTTCACTCTATTGGTTGAATAATTCAAATCAGATCCGGGGGTGAATATTTCAATTTGATTTTTTTACATTGCAGTTCAATACGCCTGATCTCCGTGTAGGAACGCTGGATTCTCTTCTATCTCTTAGCGACGATCTTTTGAAGGTGATGCTTTTTAAATGCAAAGGAGTGATTTTTGTATGATTAGTTGTTGAGATGTTTTTCTAAAAGTTTGATTTGTGGATTGCACTCACCACGCATGCATAGTCCAATGCCTTTGTTGAAGCAGTGTCACACAAGATTAGGCGCCAGATTGAAGAGCTGGAGAGAATTTCAGGCGTCGAAAGCAACGCTTTGACGGTTGATGGAGTCCCCGTTGATTCCTACCTCACCAGGTATCAGTGTATACTTGAGCTAGTAAAAGATTAGAACCTGATTATGCTAGGAAATCAACTTTTCAAGGCTTGATTTTGATTCTTTTGTTTGAATAGATTTGCGTGGGATGAAGCTAGGTACCCGACTATGTCACCTTTAAGGGAAATTGTGGACAACATTCATGCTCAAGTCGCCAAGATTGAGGATGATCTCAAGGTAAACTATTGTTGAATATTGCAATTTGTTTTCTTATTGCAGCTCATTCAGCCCCTTAATCATCATCATCATCAAAGCTCATTCCCGATATTTTTGGGGTCGGCTACATGGATTTTGGTTCTCCAAGCAATGCGGTCTTCCCACATATCCTCACATAATTCAAGATCAATGATGTCTTCATTCGCCGCCTTCATCCAAGTTTTCAACGGTCGTCCTCTCCGTCTACATCCTCCATTAACTTGCCAATCTAGATATTTTCTAATTGGCTTCGTGCTTGGTCTCCTCTGCACGTGATCAAACCAAGTTAAATGCCTTTATCTAATTTTGTCCTCTATGGGCGTTACACCTAAGTGTCTTCTAATTCTTTCATTCCTAATTTTATCCTTACAGGTTTTACCACACATCCACCTTAACATACACATTTCTACTACTACCATCCTATGTGTATGTTGTCCCGCAGTAGCTCAACATTCTGAACCGTATAGCATGGCTGGTCGAACAATTGTCTTATAACATTTCCCTTTTAGCCTTGCAGACATCCTTCTATCGCATGATACTTCTGATGTCATTCTCCATTTCAGCCAACCAGCTTTAATCCTATGATCTACATCTTCTCCAATAGCCTAATTATTTTGAATTATAAATCCTAGATATCGAAAAGTCTCATACTTTGGACCTCCACACCTTCGATCTCAATTGCATTACTCCTCCATCGTGATTCACAACCAAAGTTGCACACTAGATACTCTGTCTTCGAGCGACTAATTCTAAAACTCTTACTCTCTAAAGCCTCCTGCCACCTATCTAATTTCTGACCTAAACCTTCACTAGTCTCATCAATTAAGACAATACTATTTGCAAATAACATGCACCAAGGTACATCTTCTTGCAGATATCTTGTCAACTCATCCATGACCAAAGCAAAAAGATATGGACTTAAGGCCGACCCTTGATATAGTCCTATTGACACTGGAAATTCACTGGACATTCCACCCACTGAGCGAACACTTGTTAAAGCCCTTTCATACATATCCTTAATGATATCGACATAACATTGCAACACTTTCTTCATTTCAAGCACCCACCAAATTAATTCTGTGGGGACTCTATCGTAAGCTTTCTCCAAATCAATAAAAACAATATGCAAATTCTTACGCTCCTCTTGATATTTTTCTTTCATTTGCCTAAGCAGGAAGATGACCTCCGTAGTAGATCTACCCGGAATAAATTCAAATTGATTCTCCGAAATCGTGGTTAAACTCCTAAGTCTTCATTCTATAACCTTCTCCCAAAGTTTCATCGTATGACTCATAAGCTTTATCCCTCTATAGTTCAAGCAATTCTGAATATTCCCTTTGTTCTTATAAATCGGTACCACAATGCTATGCCTCCACGAATCTGACATTTTTCTAGTTTCCAAAATCCTATTAAAGAGCTTAGTTAGCCATTTAATCCCAACTTCTCCCAGACATTTTCACGCTTCAATTGGTATATCATCCGGTCCAATTGTCTTCCCTGTCTTCATTCTTTTTAAAACTTCTCTCACTTCTGTGGCACTAACTCTGCGATGGAACACGCGATGTCTCTCTTCCTGTGAAGCACACCCCTCCAAGTTTAACTCCCCTACATGTGTTCCATTGAGTAGGTTCCAAAAGTAATCCTTCCATCTATCTAACGTTGATAGATATTCCTAGAACGTTGTCTTGAGTTTTCCATGGAGAGGTATTCCTAGAATCATAAGTTTGAGAGAAGACATGTAGTGGACCTATAAGGTCACAAGTCTATCCTTACCCCCTTACTATTGCACGGGTTTTGATGGAAAATCAAACACACCCTAAAGAAATAGTTTTGCAATGGCATTTTGCAATTGGCGTATAGTCGATTATTAATTATGTCGATCACGAGGCATGTTCGTACAAAATACTGTCATTTTTTTTCTATTGTCCACATGGGTGTTCTAATGTCAGAGTTGAACTAATAAATTGAACAAAGCAAAATGAACAATCTTGACTGCCTGTTTGTACAGTGTCCTCTTGCAAGTGTCTTATGGAGGATGTTCAGGGGGGACTGGAATGTTGAAAGTGATCAATGGTTCTCTTTTTCACTGGTTTCATGATTTGGCAAGATGGTACCTACAATCAACTAGGAGGATGGCGATGGGACAGGATACCACACGCTCTCTTATTGGATAATATGGAAGGCGTGTAGCAATCACATTTTTAAGGGACTTCCTAAACCCAAGACCATAGCATTCTCCAGATTAAGTCAAGTCTACGGCATTGGGCAGACATTTCAAATGTTTTTGGGAATATTAATCAGATAGTTTTATGTTCACATGGGATTCCTTTATGGGGCTGGGTGGCTGGCTGTAAGTGTTTTTTCTTTTTCTTTTCGTAAGATAGGGAGTGCCTCCCTCACTGTGTTTCTCTTTACATTACATTTTGTGTAAGAAAAACAATTTCTCTCTTTTGCTCGATCAGAAAAATTGGGTGCCACTAGTCTAAGTTACTGAATGCTTTCTTGAAACCTTACCTTACTTGGTTTGACAGGTACGTGTTGCTGAATATAACACTGTTCGCAGTCAACTTAATGTGATCAAGCGAAAACAAAGTGGAAGGTATGATGATCCATTTTTTCTCAAATCTGTATTGGTGGGGTTTGCTGCTATCGGAAAGAAATGATAAATGTTAGTTGTGGTGAAAGTTCAAGTATAGAGTTTTCTATGTCCATGAAAACAAAGTTGTCTGTCGTATGGGGATGTCACTTTTAGTGATTCCTAGTCATTACCCAAGTTAACTAATTTACCTCTGATCATTACAGCTTAGCTGTTAGAGATCTTTCTGATTTGGTGAAGCCAGAGGATATTATTACTTCGGAACACTTAGTGACACTTCTGGCAGTTGTTTCTAAGTATTCACAAAAGGACTGGTTGTCAAGTTATGAAACACTAACGACCTATGTGGTAAGGCTCCATCATCTTTTGTGCCATATGTAGAATTAGATCTCTATGCAGTATTTCAGTTCTGCTATTTAATTTCACTTTTTTTAATTACTACTTGATTATAGTAAGTTATTTTAGGTTCCCAGGTCCTCAAAAAAGTTATACGAAGATAATGAATACGCCCTTTACACTGTAACCTTATTTTCTCGAGTGGCTGACAACTTCAAAACAAGTGCACGTGAAAAAGGATTTCAGGTGAGTTGCTAGCTAAATATTGTATGTTCCTGCATTTGCTACCACAGTTACCCATAAAATAAGTGTATGTTGTACGTATAAATCTTCTGAAAACATGTTTGAAACTCTTATTGTAATTCAGATTCGTGATTTTGAGTATAGTCCAGAAGCACAAGACAGTCAGAAGCAAGAGCTGGAAAAATTGATTCAAGATCAGGATAGATTGAGAAGCTCTCTTCTGCAGTGGTGTTATGCTAGTTATGGAGAGGTACTTTTTTGTTTTTTTGGCAGTTATTTAGAATGTTTATGACTTTCTCCTGATTGCCATCCATGGCTTCCAAATCACTATTTTTTCTTTTTTCTTTTTTGTTTGTCTGAAAGGCATTAAATGCAGTAAACTTTTTAACCACCATGTATCCCTGCTCATTCTTTATTGTTATACATAATCTTTATAGTCATTAGGAAAACCATAAAGAGCCTTTCTGTTCTTTTACATAGCTATCCAATGAACAAATAATTGTAGAAAGCTTTCCCAGTTTCCCCTAACAATGGGTTAGAAGAATCCCACTGCCACCAAAAGAACAAAGATGTCCATCATCCCCCTACTATAATCCAACACTTTGTCGTTGAATATTTTTCTATTTCTTTTTTCCTTTTTCCTTCCGAATGCCGCAAGTGTTTTGCTTTACCGAGGAAGCGCAAACCGACACAAATAGTTAAAGGAATCTCTGTAACCATATTGCAATTGCAATCAATTTTCATTGCCCTGGCATACTTAACACATCTCTAGAGGATATGACTCCATGTAACCATCATCCACATAAAGAAAGACACTCTAGGGGAATTTCTTTCAGCCAAAAAATTGGTGGGAAAATTATGGACATTTTCCATCAAGTAATTTTCTTCTACCAATGTCTCAAAAAAATGATTTGACCAAGAAACCCGTCTCTTTAGCTCAGATCCTCTTCCATGAATCTCGATTGTCATTGAGGCTACAGGAAAGGCATATCATCTTGTAAAACAAATTACCAGAGTTCTTTTACGGCCATGAGTTAGTCATGATTCATGTGGCCAACTTAATGTACTATTTTAAATTTCGACACAGGGCATAGATGTGAGGGTTGTATCTCCAAATCATTCATTGTCCAGACTTTATTTTGATCGTTAGCATTTGTCCACTTTGATCTTTATACCTCGCCGAAAGGATCCTTCCTTTAAGATATGCAAGTGGGATCATCCAGGAGAAGGCTGGATTGCTCTGAATTGTGGAGCAAAGAACTCTGTTCAGAAAGGTTATGGTGGGTTACTTGCTGAGGGACATTACAGGTCAAGTGAGGTTGTTCACTGGGGGCTTTACACTTGCACAGTATTCTGCACTTGGAACTGAACAGTATTCTACAAGGCATGGTGTTTGCCCGGCAATGCAACACTGATGCTATGGTAGAATCAAATTCTCAATGTACAATTGATATTCTAAACAAGAAAGTCGTGCAACTTGGACGTGTTGGGATGCAGAACATGGTGAATCAAATTATGTGTTCCCATATATACAGAGAGGCCAACAAAGCTGCGGACTTTCTAGCCAAATTGAACAACCGTGAAATGGTGACCTTCACTCCTCCCCATGTCAAAAGTTGACTAGTATCACAGAGCGGGATACTGTAGGAGCTTGGTGCATCAGAGTGCTATTACTTCTTTGGCTGTTGCTTGCTTGTTCTAGTAATCAGAGGCTCTTGTAAGGATTTTCCTTTTTGTTCTGTTGGTAGGGTGTGCGTGTACCGGTGTACGGAATATCCACCCTTGTATTCTTTATTCCTTTTATATATATGGCAGGTTCCCTTGCCTAGTGCCAAATAAGTGATGTAGTCTATGAGAATTTGGGGCGGACTGCTTTTGGTTAATCCCACCTTTAGAAAGTAGTTTGTTCTTTCTGGGGTTGTTAATCATTTTTTCGACCAAACCACCAACCAAATCAGGAAATTTGGTTTCAATTTTATCAAAACTGAAAGCAGATTTTTCAATAATGGTGGGATGGAAGGGACACCTTTCCATAACGTTTCAGATATGCAGCAACAAATAAGGCTGAGTGGAGGATTTTTGGTCAACTAATGAGGACTCAGGGACAGAATTTCAGTTTAAAATAAACTTCAATGAATGGGAAATGAATGAGATGAGCAACCTAATTTCCATGGTCCAAGATAAGGTCCCCTGTGGGAAGATAAATCTAATTGCTTTTCTGTCAAGAGAATGTTTGAAATTCTACATGAAGATGCAACATCCTCATATCGGAATAGTTTCATTGCTGCAAACAAAAGTAGGATTTGTGTAAAGCATTACCCTCCGAAAATCAATTTCTTCTTATGGGCAGCCACTAAAAAGGAAGATCGTAATAGTTGATAACTTGAAGAAAAGGGGAATCCAAGCTCCAAATCAGTGAGCTTTGTGAAAGGAAAATGAGGAGAATGTGGACCATCTTTTGATCAGTTGTAGTTATGCTAGAGAAGTTTTAGCAAGCTTCCTTAATTGAGTTTAGACTTTCTCTCCCCCCTCTAGAATCTGTCCAAGACTGGTTAAATGGTTGGAACACTTCTAACCTCTCCATTTTGGGAAATGGATTTGGAAAAGGGGAATTCACTTTGTCACCTGTGCTTTATGGAGTTTATGGAAGGAGATAAACATAAAAGTTTTTATGGGAAGGAGATGAGTCCTCAGAGTGTTTGTTAACCATCAAAGAAGATATGTGGCTGTAGGGCACAACTCTCAGAGTCATACAATATATTAACTTCTAAATTATATGTTTAGTTGGGATAACTTGGTGAATGTTTAATACCCAGCTATTTTGTTTGTCTTGTTTTTTGCTTTTGTTCTACTATGAGCAGCTCACTTACCTCTGTATTCTTCCTTTTCATCAATGCGTTTGACCTTAAAAAAACAACCTGAAGGCGAACTAGAGATTTCTTCTCTTCTTTCATGTGAACGGCCCTATCCCCAACCGATGCAAATTAGACATCTCGTTTTTGTTCAATTATTTTGGTTTTGTCGGTTTTGCACACACATGATTATTTGTTACTTGGAAGAAATTAGAGGAGCATGGAGAATAGGGAGGAGGATAAAATTTTAGTTTTTGGATGAGAGATATGGAGTCCATGAGAATGTGGGGTGGATCATTTTTTTTGTTGAAAAATGACTTTTAATGCATATTTTTTCACAAAATAGACCATTTAGATATCGCAGTTGATGTAATGGCTAATTCGTACCTATTTTTATGACCAATAAAGACTATTTTATTCACCTAAGTTAACATATAAAGTTATAGGACATCTTTACCCTTCCTAAACAAATAGAAAGCTTATTTTTATACTATTATGACCAACAATGACTCTTTAATTAATTATTCTAATTATGACCAACCAATTGTTAGTTGGGTTATGCTGTATAAGTTGATGATTTATGGTCTATATTTTCACAATCACTCTCCAAAACATATCTAATGGAGTCAAAAATATCACATTGTTTTTATTTATTTATTATTATCATCACCATCCTCCTCCTCATCATTATTATTATTATCCACTATAGCTTACTGCAATAATCACTCATAATTTTTTGTTCTTAATAGCCTCAACTTCAATTGTCACTTGTTGATGGTAGCTTTGATGTATTCTCAATGACAGATTGGTCAATCCCTTCTCTATTTCGCAAATATTAATCTTCGTAAGAAATTAATTAACTTGAGTATTATTCATGTAGATTAAGTATTTTGATTTTTTTATAATTCAAGTTTTGGGGCTATTAACGATTTGAGTTAAGAGGTAAATACTACAATCTTTTATAGCTAAAATCATGCCAAAAAAAAAAGAATAATAATAATAAATAAAACAAGTTTGTGGTATTTCTGACTCCATTAGATATGTTTTGAAATGTGTAAATTGACAAAAATCATCAACTTAAATAGCTTAATCCAAACAGATCCAATGATTATTGAAGTCATACGGTATACAACGTTGAATAACAAATTGATGACACTGTATAGGGGTGGGCACGGGACGAACTTCATCCCTATCCCATCCCGTTAGTTCGGGATCGGGACGGGACAAGATAGACCTCATCCCATCCCAAACGGGTTCGAGACGGGACGGAACATGATAAATCTCATCCCAACCCCGTCCCATCCCAAACGGGTTCGGGACGGGACATGATGGGATGAACAAGTACTAAATAGTCTTATGAAGAATACATAAAAATTTCATCATACATTGTTCACACACCAATAATGCCAAATTTATGTACATGTAACTATCATTGTAATAATATTAAATTTATGGTCCAATGACCTTACAATTTTTTTATGTTAAGCATCCTTTGTGTGATACACTAACCAATAGTTGTACATATAACTCATAGTGCAAAACTAAAACAAACCTTCATTTGGCTTTAATGTTTTCAAAAATAATTGTCCTATAACCAATCTAAAATGTGAAAAAAATATAAATTTTCATGGGTTCTATTTGACATAAATATCCAAATTTAAGTTTTTATCTAAACAAAGAGTACTAAAGCAAGCAAGTTTTCAAACAGTAGATGTTTTGATTTAATTTAAGCATATCCTAAACTTTCTTTTAGAATAGTAGTTTGATTAAAATTAATAATAATAAATATTAAATAAATAAGTTTGGGATGGACGGGATTGAAAATCTCCATCCCAATCTCATCCCACTCTAGATCGGTACGAGACGAGATCGGGATGAGTTTGATCAATCCCAAAAGGACCCAAAAAATCGGGATGGCATGCCCACCCTTAAAACTGTATTTCAAAAAAATTGACGGTTTAAGTTTGAGCTATTAATGAGCGAGTCAAGAGGTAAAGACTATTATCTACTTAGAAATGAAATCATTCTTTTTTCCCACACACAAAATAATAATAATAATAATAATAATAACTAAATTAATAAATGATTAATAAATAAATAGTAAAAACAAATTGATATTTCTGTTAGAATAATTAATAAAAGAGTCACTGTTGGTCATAAAAGTATAAAAATAGGTTTCTATTTGTTTAGAAATGATAAAAATGTTTTATAAATTTATGAGTTAACCTGGATTAATAGAGAGTCCTTGTTGGTCATAAAAGTATAAAAATACGACCAAATTAGCCATTACATCAACTACGGTATCTAAATTGTCTATTTTATAAAAAAATAGGCCTTAAAAGTCATTTTCCGTTTTTTATTTATTAATCCCACCTTTAGAAAGTAATTTCTTCTTTGTAGGGTTGCATAGGGTTCATTATATCCGCATATCGATCAACCACCAATTGAACCGAGAAAAATCCCAACCAATCATCGTTGCGGTTCGATTATTCAGGTTTTGCAGACTGCTTGGTAGAAATTGGAAGACAAGGGAAGAGGATAAGAATTTAGTTTTTGGATGAATACACCAAAAAAAAATCAGCTAGTTCTGTAACCACTCACTTAACAAATACAAGGCTCCAATGTTATCAAGTGTTCAAAGATCAGCATATGTTCGAAATCTATCTGTTACTGATTTTCTAATCATTATACTTCACTGCTACTTCCACTGATCGTTGGAAAATCAACTTAAATCTTTGAGCAATTTTGTTTTATTTTACTTCAAACTGCAAACTAATACATCTTCAAGAACAAATTCCCCAAAAAAGACAATTTAAGAATAGTTTAATGTTGATTTTTTTCTGCCATGCACAGGAGGTGGTGGAAAGGTTGGGTATGTGAACTAGAAAAGAAAAAGGGGAGAAGTGATGGAGTTTAAAATAAAAATGGTTTTGTGCATTAAAGGAGGATTTGGGTCTGCTAACATAGAAAATATGGAGTGTAAGGAGAGAATAGGAGGATACATGGAAGAAAGAATTTGAATTTTCTTGCTTTGCCTTGTTAAAACTGACTTTGAGTTGTGCTAATTTGCATTAGAGTCAAGGATGTCACTGGGTAAGTGGAGAAGGCGAAGGAGAGAGGTAGTGAGTGATTTAAGGAAATAAAAAATGCCACATCAGGCAAGATAATAAGGCATGTTAATAAGATGAAGTATATAGCATTTTCCATCCATACATACATTTATTTAACTATGTAATACAAGAATTCACAAAATAAAACTTATAAGTAGAAGTGACCCAAACGCATTGTAACCCCCCCCCCCCCCCCCACCCCCCCCCCCCCCCCCCCCCCGCGCGTGACATCTCTTTCCTTTATAGATAATCCAGGCTTTGCCACTGGAAACTATACTGTTATGGTGATGTAGATCTTTTTCTAACCTGTTCTGTTCTCCATCCTGCCAAGTTCACAGTTGTTTTTGTCTTGCTCTAAAGAGATTCAAGGGATTAAGATAGAAGGTTATTGATTGGTGGTATATTTTAGGGGTGGGCATACAATCCCGCGATCCCGTCTCGTCCTGATTTTTTTTGAATCCTTTTGGGATTGTTGAAACCCATCCCGATTCTGTCCCCATCACGACCTAGAGTGGGATGGGATCGAGATGGAGATTTTCAATCCCGCCCATCCCATCCAGTCCTAAACTTATTTATTATTATAAATTATAATATTTATTATCTCAAATTTTGTATGTCAAATTAAGTGTGGTACATGAAAGGTTGAAGAGTTTTGTGAACTTAACATGATAACATCACAAATACTTTCTTACAATTTAAAATAATAACATTTTTGTAGTAACTCCTTAATATGTATAATGATAGAAAATATACTATAGTATTCTTGAATTGATGACATAAATAAAAACATAAATAGAAACCTATAAAAACAAGACCTAGTATATTGTGGAACAAAAACACTATGTAATATGCTTAAAGTGAGAATGGGTTGGTCTAGTGTGCTTCGAAAAGCCGCCCCACTTTTCGTGGACTTGGACCGTGTATAGTTAGCTATCTAGACTATAATTGAGTATTGCCCCTACTTTTTCAGAGTTTGAAATAAGTAGACCTAATGAGAAGGGTTGATAATATAGTAATTATAGTATTATACGTTTAAATATGCACGTAATAATAACCTAGTAATAAGTTCAGACTGCATAAAAATCCAATCATGCTCATCCTGTCTCGCCTTGTCGAGTCCTGAACTCTTTGGGATGGGGCGAGGTCGGGATGAGATCTATCCCGTCCCGAAGATAAAGCAACGGGATCGGATCGGGATGAGGTCCATCCCATCCCGTGCCCACCCCTCATATGTTCCGTTCTCAGATGCTCAACTTTAACACCACATCTCTTTTCACACTGGTGTCAATGAAACCACCATTGTCGAGAACTGTATTCCTTTCTTAAATAGTTTCTGTTTAAGACTATTAATGTCCCATTTCCCAACTCAGGAAACTTCTTGGTTATTATTACTATTATTTTGTTGTTCTTTCTTGTTAATTAAATATATACTTGAAGTCATTATATTGTTACATCATTTCTTAAATACATTTTACTACAGGTTTTTAGTGCCTGGATGCACTTTTGTGCTGTCCGCGTGTTTGCAGAGAGCATTTTAAGATATGGTTTACCACCCTCTTTTTTGGTAAGCAATTGCTCCTTACACCTTATCTCATGATCAAACTTTTAGACAAGTATTTACTATTCGGTCGCGGTTTATTTCAGTCTGTGGTGCTTGCTCCCCGAGTCAAAAGTGAGAAGAAAGTGCGTGCTATCTTGGAAGGATTGTGTGACAGCACAAACAGGCAAGTAAATGAGATTTTAAGAAATTTTACTGTCAAATCGACCGTCATTTAGTTGAGTCTTCATGACATACACTGGTATCAGTATAAGATAATTGGAAGTAGCAAAACAATCAGATTTATTGGCGAAACATTGGCTTAATTTCAAAACACTAGTCATGAAATGGCACATGAAGAAGTGGTCAACATTTTCAGGGACTCATATAATGATATCTTGGGTGAGACATTCGCATAATTAAATAGTTACAACTATCACACTGGATTCGGATGTCGGGAGAAGACGTCCATTTTAAATTCCAATTCAACTTCTTGGCATACTTCCATTTGCATGCCTTATAAGTTTAAGCTCAAGATATGTCATCTCATGAGTGTGGGTTCATTACTATTAATCATACAAGTTCTTGCTAAAAAAATAAAAAAATCGGACAATGTGATCTAGTTGCAGCATATAACATCTCTTTTAAACAATTTGCATGATTATCCTGCAGTACCTACTGGAAATCTGAAGATGAAGTTAGTGGTGCCATGGCTGGTCTGGGAGGTGACGCTGATGCTCATCCATACGTCTGCTTCACTATCAATATCGCTTGATCTAAAGTGAACTACAATTTCTGCAGCTGTCCAAACACCAAGGTAGAAGATTACTTTAGCTTACAATAACAAGAGATGGATCTGAGGACCAGAAAATACTGTATATTAGTGTTAGTTTTCATTCGTTTATTTATACATATAAGCTTGCGTTACCTCCTTTATCGAGTTCAAGTTCTAAGCAAGTTTGAAATCTTTTGAGTGCTTGAAATCATTTAGACCTTATGTATTATTACATCTCTGTTTGATTAGTTATCTGCTGAGATTTGTAAAACCTGTTTGATGATCTGACCTTAATTAAAGTGACCATTGCTTCTGGTGAATCCGGCCAGGAACTCTAGTCACTCCTGGGTACACACCTGCCAGATTGTGCCAGTAACATTGTTCCTTCATAAAACATTTACTGAATGAGCAAATGTAGGGCTACTTTTAGAGATACAAACCAGATTTGAAGATTAGTGGCATTGTTCCTTGACTTCCCATATGCATCCTTCTGTGAAATTACCAAGTGAACTGAGCTTGATTCTGTTAATCTGCCTGCCCCTGTTACTTGCGTAAAAAGAAACTTAGATGTAGTAGAATGCAGTTTTTTTTTTTTTTTTTAAAGTTTGAAACAAATGCCACCTATTGATCTATACACCGTTCATCATGTTGGTACATGAACGCTCATCTATACACCTATTGAATAGGTAATGCCTCTGTTTCAGTGGTTTTCTTCTTTCTTACGTAACTGAGGTTCTTATGTCTGGGATTTTTGCAAGTGTTTGGGGACTGTTGGTATCGTGTGAGTTTTGCGAGATTTTGTGTATGTGATGGATCATCCAGTCGCCTTAATGGCTGTTGAAAGCTGGTGTTTATTGTTTTGTGATACCTGTTAAAAAATTATGGGATCGTGCTTCCCACCTGCGCTACATAGTAAACATTGAGATTGCTCTAAAAAACACGGGCTTGTTTTTTGGATCATGCTTCTTTGACCAAGGCAATACGCTGTTAGGTCCAATAACAAACACAAGGCCTACCACAAACCAAGGAAAGTTATTTGCTTCTTTTCCTATGTACATTCATTTAAGCAATCTCCAGGGATGAATTTGAATACATCAGTTAACATTCTTATTACTGTGACCATTTTGCATCAGCCACCAAAGTTTGAATCCAACAGATGCATACCAACTTTTATTAAACGGTCTACGTTATTTCTAATGGGTTTTCACTGTAACATGTTTTCAATGTGCAAGCTTGATCAATAATCTTTCCGACTAAAATCACTATTGCAAAATTATTCAACCATAATTTTTGTTGGAAGATTCAATCATCCATGAAGGATTAGAAAATCTAATTTTCTCAAAACCGTGATGAGTACGCTGAAGGTTGCGGCCTTGATCTCTCCATGTACATTGTTTCCCTTAACAATTGATTTTAAGGGCTTGACGAATGATTGTGGCCTTTTGTATGGTGGCAAATTTCCAGTCACCTAATACTGGGAAAAAGAAGCCTCTCGAGTTCAAAAATACTTCCGCCCACTGTTGAAATGCTCAGGTAAGGTTTTTTTTTTTTTTTTTTTTTTTTTTTATAAAAAAAATCTGCGAAACAGTCCAGAGTATTGTAGCATGTGCATCTAAACCAAGTGTAGGTATCTGTACAGAATATACTTGATTCATGGAAAACCAGAATCATTTCATCAGTATAATAAATTTTAAAAAGTTAAAATATAAACTGCCAAAAAAAATCATCAATCTTTTTTTTTTTTTTTTTGGAATGTGAGCATGGTTTTTCAAGGACCCCAAAACCTATCAACAGGGCGACCTACAGGTCAACACCCTTAAGAAAGTAACTATGCCACAGGTGGGACTCAAAGCTAGGACGTGGGGAACAAATCCACACAGCCCTAACCACCAGGCCATAACACCATCGAAAAAAATAAAAAAAAATCATCAATCTTGATATGTGCTACCCAGGCAATTGGATTATTGTGTGATTTATAAATGAGTTTATACAGAGAATTTTGTGGCTCAACTGTTCAATTAATATATAGTACGCTTGACTGTGCAGAGTACAAACTATGGTTGAACAAAAAAATGATCAAACCAACTAAACCGACTGAAACGATAATTTTTGTTCGGTTTCGAAAATTTGAGAACCGATTAATCGGTTAGGTTTCCGGTTTTGTATGTTTGGAAACCAAATGGAATCGATCCGATCAAAGCTTCACACTCTAAAACTTTGAAATTTAACAAAGATGAAACATGGTTAAAGAACTTAAAGTTTGAAAATGCTTTTGACCCAACTCTCCGTTTTAATGGTTATTAATATTTGAAATAGTAAAGTATAATCAATGTGTCAACACTTTTCCAAATTCAATGGTTTATTTAATGATGCGAGTGCATACTGCACGCCTATGTGTCAGAATCCCCCAAATTCAACTCTCCCCTTTTAGAGAAAATTGAGTACCAACACTTCTAGCCAGCCTGGGTGGTTTCCCCGGGGGAATATATTTTTGCCCCCCCCCCCCCGCCTCTGGTTTCCCAGGCCAGCTAGAATTTAGAATTTCTGGTCATGGCATGAAACAATGAGAGATTGAGATGTAGACATCAAATTGAAAGAAGAGAGAGAGGTGAGGCTTTGGTGATGGTTGAGTTTTCTCTGTCGTCAGGTTTGACGGTAGTTGATTGTCCTCCATTGTTGTTGTGTCCAAAGCAGAGGAAGCCAAGAGACAAAAATTAGCAGTGGCGAGTGAAAAGAGATAGACACGGAGATGGGTAGATGATGGAACAGTAGATAATAACACCCAAAAGCTAGGGTTTTTCCTTCACCCCTAAAAGATCTCACCTTTACGAGTTTTTCATCCAATGGAAGCAGCGAAGCATCAACAACAGCAGAGAGTGAGTATAGTTATGAGTTTGGGGTGGCTTTAGACTACATCTTGGCTCACATCAATGACCCCTAAGACCGCAATTCCGCATCTTTGGTGAGTAAGAAGTGGTTCAAGATCAAGGGGTTGATGAGGGAGCATGTCACCATTGCTATGTTTCCACCTCTCCCTTTCTCTTGATGAGATCAAGCACAACGTGAGCACATTGATGAGTATGCTTTGAAACATGACTCATTTCTATAATTCCAACTATACATCATTATGTTGGAGAAATCGTTTGGCCCTCATCCATCTTCTTCTTCTCTCTTCTACATGAATCAATAAAACCCAAAAAACCCGAACAAACAGATGCACTTTGGTTCGGCTCAGTTTGTGAAGAGCTCATTTCGGTTTGAAAGTCTCAAAACTATAGCTTCGGTTTGATTGACAGTTTCAGCCTTAAACCGAACCGCAGTTTCAACCAAACCGAACCTAGATTTTACCAACCCAAATTGCAGCCAGAGCACCAACTAGACAATTCGATCATAGGAAACAAAACTCAATATATATAAAAATAAAAAATAATAATATATATATAAGGGAAGAGATAACAAAGCATCTATGAAAAATGGGGATTGGAGAAGAATATTATCAAAAAGGATATTATACATCGTATATTCTTCCATGTTCGTTCTCTGCCAAACCTGAGCTACACTGCCTCGTAAGGTGAAATTAAAAAATTTCCTCAATGGGATCAAAAACAGGTCGCTCCATATTCTTGGAAGCACCTAATGTTTAAGTTGGCAAAGACAATATTAATAGCTGGTAAATGTCCTTTAAGAATCAAGAATGTCCAAATTGATTTTATCACGTACCAATAGTTGTCTCAAGAAACGCTTCACACTTTGGAATGTTCGGATGTATCTGTTATAAAATCATACACCAGCACTGACAAATACACAGCACGAGATGCTGCAAAAAATAATAAATAAATAAATAGACATTTGAGATAACATATACTGCAATTAACTGCCATACTAAATTATGGTATAATATGTGAGGATGACTTCATAAAATACCTACCTGCAGTAGTTACGGGTCGGAGAACTGTCTGCTAAGGCTGAAATAATGATCTGAGGCTTCCAATAAGGTGTGCCTTCAAAGATTGGGGAATCTGAGAGGAAAAGGCTTGTTTGGCTTCTTCAATCATCTTTTTTCTGCATTACATCATCAGTAAAGGAATTTATCAGCAAAAGAAAAAAGAAATTAAATAATAAACAGAACAACAGGTAATTAGTAAAATTAACTAGCAATAAGATCAAAGTTGGATAAAGCTTAAGATTCATAATCAAGGATTATTGCTGAACAGATAAAAGTTTGATCAGACGAGAACACAGAATAAATTGTTTTTTTAATTCTGTATTCAGAGTCCATCTGAGTATTGTTTTTACTTGAAAATCCTGAAACATTGTAAACATGTAGAAATAACGTGTCTACTGCATCATCATAGCCACCTTTTTTGTGTTACACACACCTGAAGATCTGAAATATTTTCAAGAGTACAGTACAGAAGTGTAATTATGAAAAGAAGAGAGTACACAGCCTCAAGGCCCAAAACAACAAGAAGTGGGACTCCCAATTAACAAGGTCTTGGAAGCAAATCCGTGGAAAGCCATCATCATAACACAGTCCATCCTAGATACAACCTCAAGATCATGGTTTACGAGTTATAAACTTTAATTATTTTCTTTTCTTTCATTTCTTTAAAGAGAAAGTCTAATTTCAAAAGTACTATTTTTCTCTTAAGATAACAATCTTCTCCTGATTTGGTAAAACTTTGGAGGTATAAGTAGATTTATTAGTGAAATAACCTCTGGGCATCAAAATTGCTATATGGCAGCTGGAGCTTAAAAATACCATAGGATTCGATTAACAATTTCATTGGTTCAGAATATGGTTGATTGATTGCAACTGTATGAATATGAAATGGAAATTTGGAGTGCACTGGATATGGATTTTTTTTAATCAAGATTGTACCAGATATTAGGCCCAAATGCAACTTACACTAAGAGCAGCACATAGAGACAAGACAATTTGAGGCTCGGTCCAAAGGTGGAATAAAAGAGTACAGTCCAGAAAGGTCCCGAACCTTCTCAGAGTCCCCTCAAACAACGATGTGATAGCATTTCTCCTGGGTTCAGAAGATCTTGTTGGCAATGCGACGAGAACTCTAGGGTTAGATAAGAAATCACACTTTAGCAAACTTCTCTCTGAACATGGTCCAATGGTGAGAAGTTGTTCGATAAGTATAGTAGCAGAATCAGTTTGAGGGTGTGGAAGGAATGTGGGAGTGCCAATAATAATTGAAGATGTACAGGAGAGTATGCAAATGATAGTTTGGAAGCTTTCTATTTGCAAGTCAGTAAGTTGGTTGCATTTTCAGTCAATGACAGAACTCATAGAAGGGGAGTGGTTATGGTGATCATGCAGAGGGTGTTGGCTTGGAATCAGTGTGAGAATCCAAGGTTGGTTATAGAAGCAGAAACGCAAAAAGAAAAAAGATTGGTTGACAAGGGTTACAATTTTCATTTGAAATATGAAGATTGAGGTCTGAAGTCAAAACAAAGAGTCTTAAATGAAAGCAGAAGCAAACTGAGGCTGAGTTTGTTAAACTTTGGAGGGGAGATTTATTTAGCAGGGATCAATTGGTTTCCTACGATTCCTCAAAAGGCGTCCTTCGTTGTAGGATAATGGTGTCGTTCTTGAGAGGCAAGAGGTTCTCACTAGGAGAGTCAGGAACGTTGAGGATGAGTTCGAATAGATATTCACAGATGTAATATGGTAACCTTGTAATATGTTTAAGACTTCATCCTAATTTCTCTTAAATAATTAAATTACATGGGATATAACCTAAATAATCCTATATTGATATTCGGAAGTAATGAAATGACTCGAGAACAAAAAGAATCGGAGTTTTAACATTTTGGATTAAAGGGAGCAATGTAAAATTTTTATTTAATTTATGAAAAAACAACCTTAAGGGGACGCCAAGCCTCCTGACCGTCTCGCCCTGTGCCCCCCAAATTTTTTTTTTAATAATAAACAATTAAAGAGTGGGTAACCTAAAAATTGGAAACAAACCACACACACACAAAAAGCACCAATTAACATAGCTTCCCCCTAACACCTCAAAGAGGCGTCGAGCATGCTAACCCCCAGAATTAAAATCCCTAACCTTCTAACACCTGGAAACCCATCAATGATCCAACACTTCATCCAGCTACAAGTTTGCATCCCTTGATTATCACTTCATGAAGCCTATAAGCATAAAGACCATAGATTAGGGGATGAGGTTGTGATAAATACCTGACTAAGCACTAGATCCCCTTGAAAAAGTCTCATATCTGACTGGGTCCCAGATCCTTGGAAAAAATCTCATATTTGTCGAGGTCCTAGACCCCCTAAAAAAAATCGGCAATTTAAAGTATTTAGGAGTTGCCAACTACAATCTTCCCCTTAGTTTTCCTCTTGGTCTTACACAAAAACATAGATCTCAAATATAATCAAATTCAGAGTGGTCCCAGCTCGTATCTCAGATGGTTGATACATTGTTCTGCAACTATGAGGTCCCCAGTTCACCTATCAAAAGCAGTCTAGGGTCATGCAAGCTAAAGGCATTTGTTCTTCCTTTAAACTTTGCAACTTCTGAACATAAACCTGCTTTGAGATCAGGGGATTATCAAAACATACATTAACACGACGGTGATATATTACAGGAGGCTCCTACGTCATATTTGCATAGGGTATCATACAGTTAAGGCGCGATCTAGACTTCAAAGAGGATCTGAGCAATGACTAAATGCATTTGATAGTCCCACTTAGGATTATCAGAGCATATACAAATTGACATGCGACAAATTAACTGGTGCAACCTGGTAATAACTTCATAATTAATCCATGTATCAGATGAGCTTATAGTGGCTCATCAATGCACCTTTTAGTCGTGAACCTAAGGGAACGGAACAGCATAACAAAAAAAGCCCTTAATCGGAGAAAATTCTCAAAAGATATGCTCATGAGGAAGGAGGCCCAATTGCTGAAAACAGAGACCGAGGGGGCCTTGATCATGCCCCACAATTTAGCTCATTGTCAGGCTACGACCTTGATTGTAATTTAAATCTTCGGAACCTCCCACTTCTTCCTTAAAACATTCTATTGGCTCTTTCCCTCCAAATAACATATAAAAACACCATAAAGATGTGATCCCAAATAAAATTTCCTTGAGAAAGAAGACTATTATACCTCAGCAAAACCCACTTAGACAATGACTTACCACTAGGGACAACCCATCCCGATTGCCGATTCTGACTTACCACTAGGGACAATCCATCCCGATTGCCGATTCAGAAATAAGAGAAGCCGAACTGAAAACAAGTTGCGGACAACATCTATTTGGGATGATGAGGGCTCTTCAAGCAAGACTGTCAAGAGTTGCAACTCGCCCGTGAAAAAAACTTTAAAAAAAATAGTCTAGGGTAACCTGTTTACGCCAGAAACAATCTGATGAGAAATCACAGCCTGCTGGGACAGTCTGCCGGAAACCTGAATCCTCGAAAATTTTCTCAAATCAGATTTTTACTAAGCTTGTTCTTTTTATTATCCCAATCTCACCATGTGCCTCTTCAAGCAGGATATTTTCAAGTTAATTAATAAGATCCATCACATGAGAGGCTTCATTTTTTAAGATCCCATCTGAGAGCTAAGTCCCATCCCATGGAGTCATCAACTTTAACCACAAAATCTTGCCACAGTCCCTTCCCCGAAGAAATAGAAAACATGTTTATTAAGATTGGTGAGTTAGCGATTTATCCCCCATTCTTAATAAAGCTTGGTTGTTGTCCTTAAATCTTCCTAATTCTCCCCCTCCCCCTTTTGCCTACTTTGGAAACTGACTACCCCCCAATTTACGAGATGATATTTGTGGGAAGAGGAGGAAGTGCCCCAGCAAAAGTCTTTGTAGATATTTGCAACTGAGATAGACACCAAAAAGAGATATGTGAAACACTAGTATGCTGATAAGCATACTCTTGATGATAATGAGACAGCCCGCTTTGGAGGGTTATATGCCCTTCTAGACGGCTAAACGAGAGTAAAGTCTTTCAAGCACTACATCCCAAACATCTCTATTCTTGCATTATGCCCGATTAGGAGCCCCAAATATTTACAAGGTGTGGAAGCTGATTTGCACCACCAAAATTTCTGCAAAAAGATAAGCCGGTGTCATACAGAAGTTCACCTTTAAGCTTGATACAATTTCATACCAAATCAGTAGAGATTTAAGGCTTTAAACTTGGAAAATGAAATGAATCAAGTAAGAATAACATACGTCCAAATAGTGAGCTTTCGAAATTGTTGTCCCTTCTTGTGACATGGAAACCCCAATGTGATTCAAACAGACTGATTGCGCTGTCATTCGCTTTATCCACCAAAGAGAAGGCGAGGGGGAGAGCAGATCACCTTGTCTTATCCCCCTTTATAAGCACGAAAAAAAAACCCCAGTGAACTCCTATTTAGATTTGCAGTGAAAGGTTGCAATTGTAATGATACAGTACCCAATTCTTCAACTTCACCCCAAAACCAACTCTTCCCAAAATGACAGTTAATTATTAAAAGTACTGTTAATTTTCTTCAACACTTCATCCAAAGAATTAGTGCATTTCTCATGCTTAAACCACATCAACTCCAACCTAAAGAGCCTCGGCTTGTTGGGGTGCAGATGAGATTTGCAGGACATTTTGCTTAATGACCTGAGCCTCCCTTATCTGGAAGAAATTCATACAAGCTCCAACGTGGTCCACCCAACTATTGGTTGCAAGAAATCTATCCAACCTAGAGTACATTGTACACTTGACCACGTACCTTTTCTACCTTTAAAATGAAAGTCTCTTATATCAAAATAACATCTGAAACTGTTGGACATCCTAATTGAACATCCTAATGTTATGATTAACTCTCTCACCATCTATATTCTTACTACAAACCCTTATAATATTGAAATCTCTCCGGCCCCAAGAGGCACGCCAGAGCTATAATTCTTGCATAGCTCCCACAAATGAAACAGCCCCTTAAATCGTTAAAAACGTACCATAAAAACATCACAAAGACACCATTCAAAGTTGTCTTCTACATTCATAATTCTGAGCAAAAGAGTAAAACCCGCATGACGCACCTTTTTTATGTTAAAAAAATTTGAAATCCCATCCGAGAATCTAGTCGCTGGAAGACTCGCATTTAAATCATCACCACCCCAAATTGACTTAATTAAATCCTCGTGCACTAAATGAAGTGTCCGTTTACTGATGAACCTTCTCAACTCCAAGCTCTCTCTTTTGATCCAAGCCCTTTTGTGTTCCATATGAAAACTTTAGTCATCATCGTGAACATCACTATCTAACTTTACATTCTTTTACCACTTGTTATTTTTAAGCATAAATTTGCAATAGATATAGATTAAATGTTTGTCTACTCTTTTCTCCACTAAGATTGCCACACGTTCTCCAAATTGAATATCAAGCTTTTGCACCTTCTCTAAATCCAATGGCATGACAGCTCAACGGTTAGAGCTTGGCGGATGGTACCACTAGGTCATGGATTCAAACCCAGCTTGCGGCATCTTTATAGGTTGTGGAATCCTATAACCCTGCTTGCCTTTCAAAAAAAAAAAAATCCAACTATCACAGATGAGTCCCAACCATCTCTATTATCCAACAAAATTTCCTCGAAACCCCTATTTTGCCCACAAAAGAACAACTCTGACCTTGGTGTTGCTCTACCACTTTTACTTGAGGCTCATTCAAGATCTTAGAGGTCATGCAATCTTCGTCGAGAAGATAGTTTTCACCAGACAAAAGGGAAACGAAAGAATTGGTGTTATCTAACAGATAAGCCTAACTTACAATATATAGATTCTCATTTGAAGTACCACATATTGAAGGACCTAGAACATTCTAGAAGTAGGGTCACACCTTACCAGGTCTACTAGGCCGAGACAAATAAAAGGCCATTTTGCAAAAAAAAAAAATTGGTGCATAAATTCAAATTGCTCTCATTTTTTTTATCAATGAAACACACAAGACATAAATTAAACCAGACCCAAAGAACACAAAGCTATCAAGTTGAGGAGTAAAAGGATCCCCAGCTGGAGCAACAGCGGAGCAGGACAAAAGAAAACAAAACAACGAGCCCAATTGAAAATACAAACATGAAAATCCAGTCTCCATAAATGATTTCTATTGCCACAGTGGATTTAATAGCATTTCAGAAGGCCCAGGCAGTGGCAAATACCCCTTCAACTGAAAGGGCCCTTATAAATATGAGACCCATTGAAAAGAGGTTGCTAGCTGAACAACAGGGGCGAGGGAGGATCTCCTCGCCTTGTTCCTCTAGAAGCCCTAAAGAACCCTTTGAAGAACCATTGATTTTGACAGAGAAGTGAGTTGCCATTAAGATAGTTCTATCTAGTACCAACAGACAGCCTGAGTTCTCTCATCAACTGATTTAATTTGGTACACTTAGAAAAGTCCAAAAGGCAAATACTAGACAAGTTTTTTAGTCACAATATTTTGATTTTCTCTCTTTCAATTTCAATTTCTTTCAATCTCTGACTCTCCTATGTAAATCTTCTCTCCTTTTTTATCCATATTGATGATGAAAAGCATGTACCAAACTTATCCACCTCAAAAACTGCCAAATAGGAGCCCTAAAATACCAACTTGACAAAACACCACCAGAAAGGGGTTTCTCAACTTCAACTTATTGAGCCAGATCAGTGAAAGAGGAGAAAAAGGAGAAAAATAGGTGAAAAATAGGAGACAAATATAGGGAGCAAAATCCCCATGACAGAACAACTAAAGATGATACAAAATAACCCATGGTCCTATGATTTGTTTGGTATTGAAGAAAGCCCTAATTTAAATAACCAAATAGAAATCTCCAATGTGAATACCACGTCTATACACCTACATAGTTAACAAAAGCTATGCAGTTAAATCATTAATCGGACCCTACTATGTCTAGGACTGATATAAGATTATTCAAGATAGTTTGGATTTAAATGGTCTATTTTTTCCAAAGTATAATTAACTAAAAGGATTTGCATACTATAATTCATCAAATGAAGGAATTCCCAGTACACCTAACAATTAATTCATAAGATCCACAAGATCCACTTGGGGCTTGTAAAGCATAGTATTTGTATAATTGTATGGTATTGGTTGTTGTAATTATACTAAGTTACTGTTTGTGGTACTGAAAGAGACAAATATTTAGTTGGTGTCAGATCTGTGATAGAAACACAGCGAACAACCGCTTCAGCCTGGACAAGATGTAGTAACTAAAAGGGAAGAGATGTTGGGTAAGGAAGAAATAAAGAAGGCACCTCGCCTGAAGGCTGAAGCAAGCGAACAAAAGTAGCAACTCAGCAAAAAGGCTGATTCTGAAGTACTTCAGCAGCAAGTCGGCAACATAACAAGACGCAGGAGAAGCAGCACAAGGCCACATGCGCAGAATAGCAGTAGATCAGAGAAAATCTTCTCTCTTCCTCCCTCTTCTCTCTTTTTTTCTCCTCCCTCTCTCCTCTCGTCTTTTCTCTTATTCTCTCCTCCCCTCTCTCCTCTCGTCTTCTCTCTTCGTTCTGGTTTGGGGGGTTTGGGTTCGTAGTTGCAAGGAGCCAGAGCGATTACGATTAATTAGGGCTCCATTTTTTTGTTTCTTTTTTCTTTATAAACCGATTTTTAGGTGAGTCGGACAAACCGATTTTTAGGCGAGTTGATTTCTCCAAAGACGATAAACCCAAACGTATAATACTGAAATCATATCGGCCTATCCCAAATAACCGATTAATCAATCGGTGATTAATCTGCAATTTTATAACACGGAACAAAAGTAACAAACCCATTGTGGTGACTCTTCTGGAGTCTTATTGGGTTTCTCAAGTGAGTTTTAGATCATTGAAAGTGGTGTTAGTAGACCTCCATTTTTGGGTACACTCACTCTATCTCACCGGTGATTGAGGGACCAGCTTTAAGCGCAGCTTGGATGAAGGATGCAGGATTCAGATGAAAATTACATGTCCCTTCATTTGATACTAAGCGGAAACAAAGTATGTTCCCACCTTATGCGTAAAACCAACTTTAAAAAAGTACATAGCATGGGTTTAATAAGATCCCTATTAGAAAGCTCATAATGATACTAAGCGGAAACAAAGTGACACACACTATGCTACACCTTTCAAGTTGGATTGATAAAATTAAGGAAATAAATAGAAGGCATCTCTAAAAGCAAGCTCCCTGCACACAAATGATTCCATATGAGAAGGTGCACAAAAATGATTCCCATTGGAGAAGGTGCGTAAAAATGATTCCATAGGAGAAGGAATAACTAAGCATCATACTACCTACCTGGCTACCTGCATAAACATTTTAGAATAGGTATCATGCCAAAGCAAATATTTTACTTGTGCAGTTAAAACTTACTTTAATTCAATTTCACTGGTAGTGTTTCCAGTTGCTTGAGCACGGAGTCTCTTTTTTGCCCGCATGAAACAGTAAACATCTTCATACCAACCACTTGATCTTAGACTTGATGAAGCATCCTTCATGATCCTGGTTAGTATAGCACAGCATATCAATTTATATATAAAGCAAGTAGAGACTCATGTTGCAAGACATGAACCATTATTCTACTCACAGAATAAAAATTCTTATAATTTTACAGCAAATATTTGTATGTTGCCATAGAAAAGATGCATAAATCTGGGATTCCACTTGATAAGAGTCGAACACAATCAGTTAACTTTGGCCAAGCAGCAAAATCCTTTTCCAGGAAATAATGAAAAATAAAATAAACTAGAGGGGATTGAACAATAAACACAATCACATACACGTTTCCCGGATCCCATTTTCCCAAGGCAATAAAGTAAGAAATTTCAATTCACATAATCATAACATTTCTAAATTAATTATGGCATGACAATGATAGCATAGATATGAGTTAACTGTTTTGTTTGGATTTATTCATGGTAATTGATAGGAGTAATTTAATGTGTTTTCATTAAAATTTATTTAAAAGTTCGTGTGAATGATGGCCAGTGGTCACGCGTAAAGAACATGTGCATCACATGTGCAAACTGCTATTATTCATTTAATGTAAGTTGCACTCAAAACACCTGAATTTTAGGCTACCCATTACTCATCAAAAAACAAGCACGTGATAAAAAAAAATGATAGAGGTACTTAAATGAAATGAGGACTTACATTTCTTTTGATTTCTCAAAAACCATTTGATGCTCATCTTGTAACACGTTGTTTGGTTCTTGCTCAAGTGTTTTTCTCTTGCATCCTGAGATGTATTTCTCTTGCCTACCATTAGATACAGGATCAGTTTCAATCCCCTTAACTATGCTTGAACTCCCCAATCCATTATTAGCAAATACTTCTTTTTCCATTGTGTTAAGTTTAACAACACTATGGATTTCACCATTTGCATGAGATAGTACTTTCTGCTTACTTCTTTGCTCACCACTATCATGAGATGTATACCCATTAGCAACATTATTGCTCGCGACGAGTGCCTTTTTATTCCTATTTTTCTCCATATCACTTGATTCATTCTTGTCAAAGTGTTTTTTGACATGTCCATTGGTAAGAGCATGTCCATTTCCATTTCCATTTCCATTTCCATACACCCTTTTCGAATCAAGAGTTTTCACAAGGCCAAACTTTATCAATGGGCTTGAAGGGACTTTTCCATTCCTAGATATGCTTGGAATGACCTTCTCAGTATGTGCTTCAGATGGTCTCCTGGCCACTGATTTCAATGGCATAACTGCTTCTGATGTGGGTGCCCCATCATTGCCATTATGATGAATAGATTTCACTCCATTGGCACAAGAGGCAGCTTTGGTTGGCCGTGATCTTTCATTACTACGGGAGAAGAAAAGAATGTACACCTTTTCAGACAAAACCTCGTGTAATGTTGAAAGAGAAACATGGGAATCATTGCAACAGTACCACCGGCCTATTGCATCCTACACAGTGCGTTAATGGTTAGGTAATAGAAGATGTAGGCTTCAATATTGACACAGGACAATCCTGTATTCAAAATTAGGAGTCGAGAGATTTGGTACCAAACCTTGATGTATGCATAGTAATGTCCAGATTCGGGTGAATAGCCTGAATGCACAATGGTACCGAAAAGGTTATACTCTGGATGTGGATCCTGCAGTCCAAGGAAACAAAACATAATAAATTGGAACTTCGAGCCACTAAATTATACGAAGAAATGCAACTAAAAGAACACAAAATAGTCAAAACAGCAAGACAAAAACAAAAGCATAACCATCACATTAATAATGTGGATCACCATATTTGTCAAATTTATGAAGATATCAATCGTATTATCCTGATACTCATCCTTTATGTCTTTGCAATACCCCAAAATAGCTGCGTCTCTCAGAAATCACCCAAAATCAGGTCAATTAGAGAGAGAGAGAGACCATAAGCCCAAATGAGCTGAAAATCCTTTAGAAACACAGAAGATATCAGATTGAAAAGAATACACATTAAGAGTATCAGACGATACACATTATCATATCTAAGCCACATCAATTCGGATCATATGATACACACGATATGCCCATACAAGAATGATATAGGCATGTATCGTCCTTGAATGAGTGACTAGAATGAATGAATGGATGATAGATAATAGCTTATTAAGGGCGCTGGTGTGGCACTGAGAAAACATATGGGAGAAAATCTAAGACCAGCCTTTTCATGCACGCGTCTTTGATTGGGAAAGCATTTTCAAGATATAGTTTCATTGTTTCATCTTTGATCCTTGTTTTTTCTACTTCTTTGTAATATGAATTTCTCAGTCACTTAATTTGTTTTTCTCCTCAATCAATATATTTGCCTTTGTTGGTGGAACAAAAAATCTAATGGAATTGACACATCAAAAGAATAGCAGATATATTGTCCAACTTATGTCGTAAATTTCCTTGTAGAGGCCAGTGATATGTTAGGCCTGAAAATAGCTTTGCGTAGTAAAGAAAAGGGGTCTGAACCTTCTCAAGATGACTAGCTGAGATATAGCAGCCTGCTGCTCCCACATGTTCGCACTTGCAAACATGAATCCTTGTCAAGTTCACGTAATGTGAAGTTACACAAGCAAGTTCATGTTGATTGCGAAAGTGCCAAGAAACTTTGGCGCTTATTGCAAATAATAGGTCAGTTATTTTTTCCCTTGATAAGATGTTACGAGGGAGATGGCATGAACATTATTATATGCTGGCACGAAGCCATGACACCTGGTGACGACCCGATTCACAAAGTATTATATTGTCTGCTTTGGGTCCAAGACCCGCACGACTTTAAAACGCGTAGTATTTTGTCAATCTAAACTCGTACATATATAGTACATCCCCTTCCCGAAGCGATGTGGGAATATAATCTCCTCTTGGTAGCTCGCACAACCCCTTTTGGGATCCACGGGCCTATTGGGCTTCGCTATCACGAGCCTCTCCCGCACCCTCCCCCTCAGGTTCACCCACACAAGGGTATCACAGTTCACCCCCCTAAGGGAGTCCAACATCTTCATTGGCACACTTCCGGCTAGATCCGGCTCTGATACCATTTTGTCATGACCCGATCCACAGAGTACTGTCGTGTCCGCTTTGGGCCCAAGGCCCACACGGCTTTAAAACGCGTAGTACTTTGTCGATCCAAACTCGTACATATATAACACATCCTCTTTCTTCACCTAGGCGATGTGAGACTATAATGCAGACCTAACACAATAAGTGGTGGTCATAAGAAGGAGAAAATGTTGATATGTATGATATCCTCCACATTTTGGACTCATATAAATTATTAACTACTTGCTTACCAAACTCACAATGATATATCCCAATTCCTAGAAAAGGAATAGAAACAATGATAGTTTGGATAGGGATTGCAGAAGAGATGTTAATTGCGATCCTTCATATTACATGGATGGTGGCGGTGAAGTTAAGGCGATCGCCTAGGTGAGCCTGAGGCGCGCCTCGAGGCGTTTTTGCAGTGTTCCGCCTCAAAATGAGGCAAGGCGGAGCGGTGAATTGAGGCGTCCGCCTTGGACCGCCTCGCCTCACGCTTTATGCGCCTCGGACCGCCTCAGCTTAAATAAGAGCCTAAATCCAAAAGCCCAACAGCCCAAAAGCTCATTTGCAATTCTATTAGGGTTATGACGAGAAGAATGAGTTGCTTGGGACTCAAGACAAGAGCTTGGGTGCTATTGTTGTTGTTCAAATCAACTTTTTGGCTTGCTGATCTGTTTTTTTCTTTTTTTTGCCGATTTGTTTTTTTGCAGTTCTTGATCGGTTTTTCTTCTCTTGCTGATCTGTTTTTTTATATGATGATTAGTTTTCTTTTTTTTTGCTAATTGGTTTTTCTTCTCTTGCTGATCTGTTCTTGTCTTGCTGATGATCGTTTTTTTTTCTTCTGATCTGTTCTTCTCTTGTCTTCATCTGCTGATCGTTTTTTTTTCTCCTCTGTTCTGTTTTTTTTTGCTGATCAGTTTTGTATTTCATTTTCTTTTCTGATCTAGGATAGAAATTAATCTACAAAAATCAGTTCCGCTTTGTCTTTTTCTTTTTTATTTTTGCAAATTTTACTGTAAGTGTAATTATGTAAAGAACTATCTGTTATTTTGTTATTTATTCCTGTTGTTGATTTTATGCTATATATGGCAAAGTATATTGTGATGGATGTGTCAATTTCATACTTGTAATCAAACAAGTAATCAAACAACTGATTATAATAAAAAAATCTTAAAAAGTGTTAAGATCGCCTAATTGAAGTGAGGCGTACAAAACTTTTGATCATCAATATCAGCCATCCACCACGTGAGCCGACCCTTAAAGATGATATCATACTGGTCCAACTGTATGCCCAAGATATATCACAAGGAATCAGTTGTCACAACTTTCTCCTTTGACTACAATGAAATCACTCCTCCAAAGAAGAGCCTGTGACCATACAAGGATGGCTCAACCCAACAGACCCCAAGGAATGGTGAACAAATGTTTAGAAAGTGAAGAGGCAATGGAACAATAGGTATTCAACGAATTCCTAATTACGAACCTATAAAGGACAAGTAGTAACAACGATTCTATTTCACTTACTTAAAGTCTTTGATCATGGGCGCCCCAAATCCTTTAAAAACAATGCATGTAACTTCATTACAACACATTTTAGCATAATGAAAGTATCTTAACGTACCTGACTCTCTTTGCACATGTAGCCTGATAGGAGCAAAACCTCTTCAAATGAAACTGCACGATCAATCTTTCCACCATGCATTCCTTCAAATCTCTGTGCACACAAGAAACAAAACATTCAATTGATTCAATTACTGCAACTATGCAACTATGCAACATATTAGTAGCAATAACATTAGAGACTGTTACACATACCTTGAGTTGAATTACAAGGATGTTAGGTGCTTTCAGTATAGACATTTGCTTCCTGGCTACCACCAATTTCTTACACCTGCTAGAATTAACACAAATCAAGCTGTAACAATGCATTGCGCAAAAACTAAATTCGTCAAAATGACAAACTAAAATCATGACTTACTTTTCACATTTATACTTGTTTGCTCCATCCAAAACCTCGGCATCAAAGAATCGATCCATGGCATCTTTAAGAGAAGTAGAGTGAAAGAGGTCAAGATTGATATCCATAATCTCATCAGTCTTATTGGAGTCAGCACCACAGGAAAGGCACTTCACCTGACTTCTCAATGCCCCTCCAAAAATCTCCTTAACAATAGTGCTGTCACCTCCTGCTCCCGTTGCTGTTGCTGTTGCTGTTCCATTGGCGGTGGTGTAATGGAGCTTCTTGAGGCGGAGACAGGTGTTGTGACAGGCATCGATAACGTAGCGCAAGAACTCGTGAGCGTCCTCCTGTCTACCGTAGCGGAAATGATCAGCAAATATGGTGAGGCAGCTGTGGATCTTGGAGGGGGCGTCGAGAGTGGCGTCGAGGGTGAGGGAGCGAACAATTCGCCTTTCGAGAATGCAGAAGGGGCAATTGTTGTTCTTAGGGTTAGGGTTGCGGTCACAAAGAGAGGTGTGTTGATTGTTGAGACAGAAATTGGCGAGTGGTGGTGTGTAAGTGAGGCATTGAAGAACGCTGTTGAGGTAGCAAGTGTTGCCGAGGTTCTTTAACCCTAGAGGAGGAGAGGGAGCGGAAGCGGCGCCAATTGTTTTGAGCCTGTCGTGGAGGAGATGAAGACTAGTTGGTTGCCAAGTCATTTGCAAGGCCATTATTAGGACGCACCATCATTTGGAACAAGGAATCGATCGCATATCTCTCTCTCTCTGTCCGTCTAAGATATATTTTTTATTGTTTGGGATGGTGAAGGAGAGGGAAAGGGGAGCCCAGAAGAGTGACAGAGGACACCACCATTCACTGATAGGAGGGTCTTTTGGCAGAATGTTTTAGGGGTTTTGGTTAGGGTTGAGGGCTACTACTGGTAGTAGTAGTTGGTCGTTTGGTTTCTGTTTGTTACGAAGGCATGAGGGGAGCTTAACCGGCGTTCCCAGTTAATAGATAAGTAATAATAAAATATGTCCCCATCAACAGTTCGTTTATTTACCACTTCCCCTTCTATCATAAAATGGATTTAAGTTTTCCATTGTGGATTTGTTAGTTAGGTTTTTAGTTGAAATTAAGGACCCTCTCACCTGATTGATTATTCTCATTTAACATCTCTCTACGCTTCAACGGCTCCAACATATTTCTTGCGCTAAGATCAGTAGCATTGATTGTAGCGCTTTCTCCCTCTCAAATCTCTTCCTTTTTCAACTGATCTTGCTATTCCAAATCTTAGATAGTTGCTCAGCCTCTATCCTTTTCAATTTTATGTGTATATGGGTGAGTTCACACTACTTGGGATGACGAAGAAGTTGTTTAATGTGTAAAACCATGTTGTTGATGGTGAGTTATGCACTTCTGCAACTTGGTCATGGTATACAACCCAAATTAATGAATGAATGGGGGGGGGAGTTTGTTTAGGTTTCTTAGATAGAATTAGACAGGAGATGAAAACTATCATTAACAATCTCTACTTGGTATTTTGATGCCTAGTTTTAGCCATTTGGTTTTTTCTTTTATCCCTAGTAGAAACTATAGAATGCTACTTGAAGAATAGTTTTAACTTTACCATTTTATGAGTAGTTATTCATTATTATTCATTATTGTAAATGTTATTTTTCGCTTGCGCAATGGCTGCCATGTAGTCACAGTGAATACATTTAACAGTCACAGGTTGAAACCATAACGGAATATTTTCTAAAAAATTTCTCTGCCAATCTACTTCTTCAACAGTCTGATCTAAGGCTATAAATTCAAAGTGCATTATGGAACGTGCTATACACGTTTGTTTTTGTGATTTCCACGACACTGCTACCCCACCAAGTATAAATACATATCCACTTGTGGATTTTGCCGTTTTACCTTTTCTGAATGTTGTACTTAGGCTTGGACTTGTTTCCATCCTCAACAACATTGGCTTTGGCGTCGAACTCATAAGTATTCATTTTCTCACTCTTGCGGCGATCTTCTTGAACCCTATTTGAAAACCAAATCCTCCATTATCATATCAGTCTTCTTATATTTGAGATGAATCTTGAAATCGTTTCAAGATGGTGGCAATTTCTCAATGACAGCCCCCGACTGCAAATTGGTGTGGCAATTCCATTCCCTCTGCAGTAAGTTCTAGGATCATAATCTAGAATTCCTCCACTTGGTTCACAACAATTTTCGAGTCTATTATTTGGTACTTTAAAAATTTTCCAATGATAAACTTCTTTGAACCAACATCTTCAATATTATATTTATTCTCCAGGGAATCCCAAAGTTTTTTTGTTGTTTTGTATGATCTATACACATCATACAACGTATCATCAAGATTGTTTAGGATATAGTTCCCGCATAAAAACTCACTATGTTTCTATGCATCAGTTGCATTAAACTGATATGTGGAAATATCATCTCCTTTAGTAACAGGAACATCTTCCTTAACAATATGAGCAAGATTCAGGGTTGTTAGATAGAACAACATCTTCTGTTGCCAGCGTTTGAAATCCATACCCTTGAACTTATCTGGTTTCTCAACATGAGGTTTGACGTCATTAACTGATTGTTCCATAGTTCTGTCTATAGATTGTTGGAGAACAATCAGAACAATATATAAATTTGTTTGAAATAAATAATGTAACAATACAAATACTATTTGTATTTGATCACGACGAAAGCAAATCAAATAAATAAATCTACTAACTTGTATTGCAGATACAGGCTTGCGAAATCACTATCTTGAATTGGCGGAGTTTGTACATCTTGATTTGTAAATAGAGGCTAGTGGATACGCTATGTCCTATAGACAAAATTCGCCTCTACTAGGTGTTGTAGTTCTTTAGGCGTCTGACTACCAAGATTCAACTATTAGTTCTGGCAAATTTAGTGAATGTGATCTCTCTCAGAAGTGAAGAATGAATAACTCTAGAAAATATTAATGTGTTTGAAGAACTTGTTTTTCTCTTCAATATATAGAGAACAAAAGGGTGTGTTGATCAACACATCCTTTCTTAAATCAAAAAACACATATTTTCTCTTCACGTGCAAAAGACTCATATTTTCACTTCATTGTTGGTTATTTGCTATACAAACTCCAACAATTACAAGTGGGGATTGGTGTGACATGTAATTGGTTGTTTGTATCTTATTTTGATTTCATATATAGATTTATATTGTCACTTAGTAAAAATTAATAATTTTTTTGTGTGGTTTTCTCTCCTATAAGTTTCCAGTTCTTCATTCAATTATTTCCAAGTGCACGAATAGAAAATGAACATGCTACGTTAACATTCTCAAACCAATTTTTCATGCATACACATCTCAAGTGATGTGTATAAATATGCCTAAAACTTATGTAGATATTACTTGCCTAGCCTCTCGCATTGTAAATTTTAAACTCGTTGCTACACACATTCATTGCAATTCAAATGCGCTCCTAGTTTGATTACTTTTACAAGCATTGTGCTTATTTGAAACATTAAATAAAAACAGTTGCCAATGTAGTACATGTTCACGTGCAATCAGTGGTAGACCGAAGATTTTAGTTGGGGGGGAATGACAAATAATTGTTAGTTGATAATAATATTATCAAGGGCGGAGAAAAAAAATTTCTACCCAAGCTAGTAATTAATAAAAAAAATACAACTGTCAAAAGTACATTGCATTTACCAAATTGAATCCAGTGTCATCCAAATTTAAGCCAAAAATTGTCACAATTGATACCCTTATCAAGTATTAACTAGATTATATAACTAAATTACAAAATAATTAGTATAAGTATCTAGTTGAAGCTAAAAAAATTTTGAAATTTGCGAACATAGTAATCCTAATACAATTTAATAGAAAAATGGTTTATATGAGTCTGGAATTTTGTACGAGTTGGCTAATTGTATATATTTTCATTGAATTATATAGTTGTTATTTTAGATATTAATTTCAAATATTTTTTGGAGGGTTTATACCACTTGTAAATAAACAATTCATTTTTTTTAATATTTGCAATTACATATAAAATTGCATTGAAAACAAAAAAAGTAGGGGCAGATAACAATGACAAAAATAATAATTGTCAACAGCCATAAAAAAACCAAGAGAAATAAAAATTTAATTATCAATAGAAAAATAAAATAAAATTAAGCACTCCAAGAGTATTAAACTCAGGTCATTTACTAAAGATATTAAACTTCTAACCACTACACCAAGAGAGACTTGTAGATATAATTGAATGAATAATTATCATATTGTATTATAAAATATATAATTGATTTTTTTGTAAGGCTTAGTATTTATTTAAAATATTTTGAAAATTGGGGGGCCCCTTAGTAGATCCGCCTCTGTGTGCAATCCGTAGCACTTGCTCCTCACATGCCACCTCGAAACTCTAAAATCTAGGGTTCAGTGGCTAGAGATGGTGGTGACCGGAGATGACCCCTTGGCGAGGATTTAACTCAAGAAAAAAGAAAGGTTCATAAATGAGAAAGGTTAAAGTCATATGCTAGGGTTTTTAAAAGAGGTACTAAATAGTAACTAAGTTTTTTGGAGACTAGTACTAACCATGAAAGAAAAAACATTTTGGGTACAAAATTCTTTATTTTCTATTGCTCTTTCAACGTAAATGATTGTTTTTGTTACTTTTATATTTTTATTTTTCTACACCAGGCAAAACATAACAATAACTTTATTTCATAAACGATATGGTAGTACAAAAGGGGCGACAGAGCTTTACTAACACGACACAACAATGAAAACAATAATTAAATTGCATGCTATAGTTAAACATAAAGTTTTCAGGTCTCTCGATTGCTTTAGCTTGAACTGGAATAGACTTCGATTTAATGATGAGCTGCTCTACTGAGTGGGTATATCTTTGTGCAAATCATAAATCACTACTGACAACTAGGCTAGTGGGGTAGATTCACAGTTAAAACTTAGTCGTTGTTGGGATGATAATAATACTTCCCTAGCCCACAATATGGATGCCCGGTCAAGATGAGGTTGTTGTATTGTATAATACTAGAGTATTTCTCGTGCCGTTGGCACTTCATAATTTTATTTTGCTAAATATTTTGTATTGAACACCATCACTATCTCATTTTCGCTCTGAGTAAGTATTGAAGTATAAGTCTATTTTAAGGTAAAAATATATATAATAAAATTTAGGGTTAGACTCAGTCAAAATTGAACTAGTTAGGGCAAAAATTTAAACAACAAGAGTAAGTTCTTCCCCAATCTTTGAATTTGCCAAAACATGAAGTTTAGCGTTTTTGTTTAAATGTGCATTAAGATGTCCGACTCATTTTTTCTAATATGATCTACATGTCTCATTGCTTTGAAAAATATTAAAGACGTGAAGTACGTTATACGTTTTTTTTAATTATAAAATATATATTTTTAAATTTTAGCACTTCTATTGATTAATGACTTTGTTGGAAAGATCTTCAAAAATGCATTTCAACGATACTAAGTTACAACGATGTAGATAGTCATGATAAATTTTCCTTTTCCTAAAAGGAAAACACTATTTTCTTTCTCCGCCACATGTACATTCCACCAACCTTTTTCAAAAGTTTTTCATTATTTTTGCCTTCTACATATTTTAAATTTACAAGTATGCCATCATAGGAAATGAATCTCAACCCTCAAAATTCAATACATTTCCCAACTTTCAATCTTAACCATCTTTTATCTCTAATCATTTTGATTTGACTTTGTCCTAGTCAACAATGAATAGTAAAACATCACTCTGAATTGTAATATAAATTTCAAGTCTTTCTTTGAACAATTAAATTTATGATGATTCTTATATAAATAACAATTAAATAAAACAAACAGTATGGTTCAAATGATTAAAACCAATTTTCTTATTAAGTATAACTGAGCCAATTTGTTTTTTGGTACACTTCAAAGACAACATTTCAAGTATTTCTCAATAATCAGTTTCAACTAAAATTTTGAGGAATAATTAATATGTTTTTCATTGCTTTTACTATACAAAATTAGCAACTGACTTTGATGGCCTTAGCCGGAGGAATCCCTAAGAGATCCAAGAACTCCCAAATCACGCCGAGTACCGAAAAATGCACTCCAGTTTGGACATCCCACGATGTAAATAGATGAAATCAACAGGAGGTGAAACATGCGTTTGGTCATCCGTTAGGAGATACAATGGCAGGTCCTCAGGAACCCCAAACTTTGTATGGTTTTCGGCAAGACCAGGCTCGGACAACAACCTGTCTTCAAAACATACCAGGGCTTCAACCAAAACAACATCATCAAGAAGGCTTTCTTGAGCAATGAAGAAGGTGAACGATCTTTTCAGAACAATATCTTCGAAAGCAAACAAAGTAGAAGAATTAGACTCTACACTGCAGATGACCAAAATATAGGATGGTTTCCTGGCTTTTTTCGCTGATCCGACACACGTGCCATTAATGCAGCGTGTAGCCCAAACAACGATTCAAGCTCAATCATTATGAGCGGCACATCCCTTCAAGATATGACTTAGCGAACCAATGTGACGTCCCACTAACTCGGGGGGAGTAGCTGATGATACATAAAAACGATCACACCTCTGAGTCGTACACGTGTAGTGATAATCTTGAGGAAATACGGACCCTAGCATCAACCCAACACTAAACAGGCCTAAGCGGTTCTAAGCCCGCTCAATTCAGTCCGCCAGGCAAACCCGGACTCTCACAGCACGCTAGGCCCACACGTCTCTCAATTGTTCTCAATACCCTTAAGCCCCTCCTTAGGCAAGTATCTCGAGGATCTGCTTTGGACAGGCAACTACAGTTGCTCTTTGCTCCCAACTAGGAAGCAAACACCAGAGTATCTTCCACACAAGGAAACTCTCTTCTACGGAATACTCTTGTATATCTAGGAGCGCAGAGCTAACATGGAACTACCCTCCTACAACACGATTCTTAATTAGAAAGGAATCTCCATGTAGATCTCTTCCCTAATCTACGCCTACGATGACCTAGTTAAACCATGACTCCTTGCACTATAAATAAGACATGAGGTTGGTAAGCTAAGGTACACTACAAATTCCTTGTTACAGCATTACACCTTCCTCAGAGCCCCGTCTGAATTTAGCATTGCAGTGTCATCGACCATCACAACGATGGTTCGTAACTCACGTGTGCTACTTGTGCAGGTCAACAGGTCAGCAAGAACCAGATCGGAGCAGGGAGTGAAAAACGACTGCATCAATTACTATCACGGTTTTAAAAGTTTTAATAAAAAATGAGGCATGGTCGTTTCACTAGGCATAAGGCGTAAGCCTCACTCAATCCCTATATGATTTAATAATAATTATTTGAATAAATTGATATTGATTTAATCAATTATTGAAACACCTATGAGGCATAAAGCCTCAGTTCATTAATCATAAGCCTCGCACTCAAACAAGCCTCATATTGTGGTGGTTGTCAGTCGTCGATAGCCGACGTGATAAAAGGACTAGTCGTCACATCGGCCATCGAATTATCAGAAACCCGATTCGTTGCCAGCCCTACCCAGATTAGGTCGGGCAAAGGGTCCGACCCGATCCATGAGGGTGAAGAAGGGTAAGATGGAGTGGATATTTATTTGTAGGAAATCGAAGAGACAAACCATGTTTCTCTCCGTCTCCTCTCCCCATTTTTTTCGCTCTTCGCGGCTCTTCTTTGTTTCTTCTTCTTCCTTCAGAGTCAGAGAAAAAAATTCAAAACCCATCATGGATTCAGATCAGAGAAAACTCTTCATCGGAGGGATTTTATGGGAGACAACAGATGAGAAGCTCACGGAGCATTTCGGCAATTACGGTCAGGTCTTACAGACTGTCGTCATGCGTGACAAGCTCACTGGCAGACCCAGAGGCTTTGGCTTTGTCGCCTTTGCAGATCCCTCTATTCTCGACAGGGTTCTTCAGGATAAACACACTATCGATGGAAGAACTGTGAGTATTGCAACCCCATTGCTTTGTTTTGTTGAATCTCGTATTGTTTGTTGCTAGAGGCGACTCCTTTGCCCTAGTTATTTTTTTCTGGGTTTTTAAATTACATAAGAGATATTGATGCAAGTTTGGGTTAAGTTGGGTCTTGAGGATGCAATAATTTCTTTTGATAATGTCAATCAAGAATTCAAAGTTGACAATGTTAAAATGAAGTCGGGCCTATCCCGTCTTTTAATACAATGGATACGGGTTTATCCCATGTTTTTATACAATGAATTCGGGTCTATCTTGAACCCATTCTGAACCGAATATAGGAACAACGTGATGAAGCAGGAACGTTTAATATTATCAACGAAGAATTCAAGGTTTACATTATTAAAATGGAGTCGGGTCTTTCCCGTCTTTTAGTACAATATATTTGCGTCTATCCCTAACCCATTATTGGTCAATCGCTAACCTACTTATGGGTCTATCCCCTCTTTTTACACAATGGATTCGGGTCTATCCCGAACCCACTTCTGTACCGAACATCGAGACTCACTGATGCAATAGGACTTTTAATATTACCAACCAAGAATTCAAGGTTAACAACATTAAAATGAAGTCGGGTCTATCCCGTCTTTTAATACAATGGATTCGAGTCAATCCCGACCCCACTTATGGGTCTATCCCATCTTTTGATATAAAGGATTCGGGTCTATCCCGAACCCAATCCTAAGTCGAATATCAATACTCACTAACACAATAGGCCTTTCAATATTGTCAACCAAGAATTCAAGGTTCACAATATTAAAATGGAATCGGGTCTAACCCGTCTTTTTATAAAATTGAGTCGGGTCTATCCCGAACCCATGCTTGTGTCGAATACAATGACTTGAGGATGCAATAAGGTCTTTTAATATTCCCAATAAAGAATTCAAAGTTGACAATTTTGAAATGAAGTCGGGTTTATCCCGTCTTTTAATACAATGAGTTCTGGTCTATCCCGAACCCACATATGGGTCTATCCCATCTTTTTATACAACGAATTTGGGTCAATTTTGAACCCATTCTGAACTGAATATAAGAACTCTGTGATGAAGCGTGGTCATTTAATATTGTCAACAAAAAATTCAAGATTGATAATATTAAAATGGAGCCGGGTCTATCCCGTCTTTTAGTACAATACATTCGGGTCTATCCCGAACCCATTATTGGTCTATCGCTATCCTACCTTTGGGTCTACCCATCTTTTTACACAATGATTTCGGGTTTATCTCGAATCCACTTATTTATCGAACATCGAGACT
Organism: Berberis vulgaris; assembly: GCA_963556465.1. NCBI lineage: Eukaryota > Viridiplantae > Streptophyta > Magnoliopsida > Ranunculales > Berberidaceae > Berberis > Berberis vulgaris. The sequence goes on along the minus strand of OY747125.1, from coordinate 28,991,711 downwards.
CATTGATACAATAGGACTTTTAAAATTACAAACCAAGAATTCTAGGTTTACAATATTAAAATGAAGTTAGGTCTATCCCGTATTTTATTACAATGGATTCGGGTCTATCCAGATCCCACTTATGGGTCTATCCCATCATTTGAGATAATGGATTTGGGTATTTCTCGAACCCACTCCTAAGTGGAATATCAAAACTCACTAACCCAACAAGCCATTCAATATTGTCAACCAAGAATTCAAGGTTGACAATATTAAAATGGAACCGGGTCTATCCTGTCTTTTAATAAAATGGAGTCGGATCTATCCCCATCCTATTCTGGTGCCAAATACAATGAAGTGAGGTACCAATAAGGTCTATTAATATTGTCAATCAAGAAATCAAAGTTAAAATGTTAAAATGAAGTCGGGTCTATCCCGTCTTTTAATACAATGGTTTCGGGTGTATCCAAAATCCACTTATGGGTCTATCCCATTTTTTTATACAATGAATTCGGGTCTATCTTGAACCCTTTTCTGAACCGAATATAGGAACTTAGTGATGAAGCAGGGTCGTTTAATATTGTCAACAAAAAATTCACTGTTGACAATATTAAAATGGAGTCGGGTCTATCCCATCTTTTAGTACAATAGATTCGGGTCTATCACAAACCCATTATTCGTCTATTGGGAACCTACTTATGGGTCTATCTCACCTTTTTACACAATGGATTCGGGTCTATCTCGAACCCACTTTTGTACCGAACATCGAGAGTGATTGATGCAACAAGACTTTTAATATTACCAACCAAGAATTCAAGGTTGGCAATATTAAAATGAAGTCGGGTGTATTCCATCTTGATACAATGGATTCGGTTCTAACCCAAACCCACTTCTGAGACGAATATCAAAACTCACTAATGCAACAAGCCTTTCAATATTGTCAACCAAGAATTCAAGGTTAACAATATTAAAATGGAATAAGGTCTATCCCGTCTTTTAATAAAATGAAGCCGGGTCTATTCCAAACCTATTCTTGTGCCGAATACAATGACGTGAAAATGCGATAAGGACTTTTATATTGCCAACCAAGAATTCAAAGTTGACAATATTAAAATTGAGTTGGGTCTATCTCGTGTTTTATATAAAAGATTCGGGTCTATCCCAAATTCACTTATGGGTATATCCCATCTTTTTACACAATAGATTCGTGTGTAACCGGAACCTATTTCTAAGCCAAATATTGGGAGTCACAGATGCAACTGGGTCTTCTTAATATTTTCAACCAAGAATTCAAAATTGACATATAAAAATGGAATCGGGTTTATCCCGTCTTTTTATAAAATTGAGTCGAGTCAATCCCGAACCCATTCTTGTGCCGAATGCAATGACTTGAGGATGCAATAAGGTCTTTTAATATTTCCAATCGAGAATTCAAAGTTGACAATATTAAAATGAAGTCGGGTCTATCTCGTCTTTTAATACAATGGATTCGAGTCTATCCCAATTACATTTATGGGTCTATCCCATCTTGTTATACAATGAATTTCGGGTCTATCCCGAACCCATTCTAAACCGAGTATAGGGACTCAGTGATAAAGCAGGGTCATTTAATATTGTCAACAATGAATTCAAGGTTGACAATTTAAAATAGAGTCGGGTATATCCCGTCTTTTAGTATAATAGATTCGGGTCTATATCGTACCTATTATTGGTCTATTGCTGACCTACTTATGGGTCTGTCACATCTTTTTACACAATGAATTCGGGTCTATCCCGAACCCACTTCTGTACTGAACATTGAGACTCAATGATGCAACAAGACTTTTAATATTCCAAACCAAGAATTCAAGAGTGACAATATTAAAATGAAGTCCGGTCTATTCCGTCTTTTAATACAATGGATTCAGGTCTATCCCGATCCCACTTATGGGTCGATCCCATCTTTTGATATAATGGATTTGGATCTATCCCAAACCAACTTCTAAGTTGAATATCAAAACACACTAATGCAACAGGCCTTTCAATATTGTCAACCAATAATTCAAGGTTGGCAATATTAAAATTGAATCGGGTCTATCACGTCTTTCAATAAAATGGAGTCAGATCTATTCCGAACCCATTCTTCTGCTGAATACAATGACATGAGGATGCAATGAGGTCTATTAATATTTTCAATCAACAAATCAAAGTTGGCAATAATAAAATGAAGTCGGGTCTATCCCGTTTTTAATACAACGGTTTCGGGTCTATCCCGAAGCCACTTATGGGTCTATCCAATATTTTTATACAATGAATTCAGGTCTATCCTAAACCCACTCTGAACTGAAATTTAGTAACTCAGTAATGAAACAGGGTGGTTTAATATTGTCAACAAAGAATTCAAGCTTGACAATATTAAAATGGAGTCGGGTCTATCCCACCTTTTAGTACGATTGATTCGGGTCTATCACAAACCCATTATTGGTCTATCGCGAACCAACTTATCTGTTTTTCCCATCTTTTTACACAATGGAATCAGGTCTATCCCGAACCCAATTCTGTATCGAACATCCAAGAATTCAAGGTTGACAATAATTAAATGAAGTCGGGTCTATCTCGTATTTAATACAATGGATTTGGGTCTCTCCCAATCCCACTTATGGGTCTACCCCATCTTTTGATACAATGGATTCGGGTCAATCCATAACCCACTCCTGAGACGAATATCAAAATTCACTAATGCAACAGGTCTTTCAATATTGTCAACCAAGAATTCAAGGTTGACAATATTAAAATGGAATCGAGTCTATCCCGTATTTTAATAAAATGTAGTCAGATCTATCCTGAACCCATTCTTGCAACAAATACAATGACATGAGGATGCAATAAGGTCTTTTAATATTTCCAAACAAGAATTTAAAGTTGACAATATTAAAATGGAGTCGGGTTTATCCCGTCTTTTAATACAATAGATTTGGGTCTATCCCGAATCCACTTATGGGTCTATCCCATCTTTTTACACAATGGATTCAGGTCTATCTCGAACCCATTTATGAGCCGAATATCATGAGTCACTAATGCAACATGATCTTTTTATATTGTCAGATAAGAATTCAAAATTTACATATACAAAAAATATCGGGTCTATCCCGTCTTTTAATAAAATTGAGTCAGGTCTATCCCGAACCCATTATTGTGCCGAATACAATGACTTGAGCATGCAATAAGGTCTTTTAATATTGCCAATCAAGAGTTCAAAGCCAATCAAGAGTTCAAAGTTGACAATATTAAAATGAAGTCGGGTCTATCCCGTCTTTTATTACAATGGATTCGGGTAGATCTCGAATCCACTTATGGGTCTCTCCCATTTTTGTACACATTGGATTCGCGTCTATCCCGAACCCATTTCTGAGCCGAATATTGGGAGTTAGTGAGGCCACAAGATTTTTTAATATTTTCAACCAAGAATTCAAAATTGACATATAAAAATGGAATCGGCTCTATCCTAAACCCATTCTTGTGTCGAATACAATGACTTGAGGATGCGATAGGGTCTTTTAATATTGCCAATCAAGAATTCAAAGTTGACAATATTAAAATGAAATCGGGTCTATCCCGTCTTTTAATACAATGGATTCGGGTTTATCCCAAACCCACTTATGGGTCTATCGTATCTTTTGATACAATCGATTCAGATCTATCCCAAACCCATTCTGAACCGAATATAGGAACTCAGTGATGAAGTAGTGTCGTTTAATATTGTCAACAAAGAATTCATGGTTGACAATATTAAAATTAGTTGAGTCTATCCTATCTTTTAGTACAATAGATTCGTGTCTATCCCATCTTTTAGTATAATAGATTCGAGTCTATCCCGAACCCACTTCTGTATCGAACATCGACTCACTGATGCCATAGGAGTTTTAATATTACCAACCAAGAATTAAAGGTTTAACATATTAAAATGAAGTCGGGTCTATCCCGTCTTTTAATACAATGGTTTCGGGTCTAGCCCGATCACACTCATGGGTTTATCCTATCTTTTGATACAATGGATTTGGGTCTATGCCAAACCCACTCCTGAGCCGAATATCAAAACTCTATAATGCAACAGGCCTTTTAATGTTGACAATATTAAAGTGGAATCACAACTATCTCGTCTTTTATTATAATGGAGGCGGGTCTATCCCGAACCAATTTTTGCGTCGAATACAATAATGTGAGGATACAATAAGGTGTATTAATATTGCCAATCAAGAACTCAAAGTTGACAATATTAAAATGATGTCGGGTCTATCCCGTCTTTTAATACAATGGATTCAGGTCGATCCTGAATCGACTCATGGGTCTATCCCATCTTTTTATACAATGAATTCGGGTCTATCCCGAACCAAATATAGGAACTCGATCAGTGATGAAGCAGGGTCGTTTAATATCGTCAAAAAAGGATACAAGGTTGATAATATTAAAATAGAGTCGGGTTTATCCCGTCTTTTTGTACAATAGATTCGGATCTATCCTAAACCCATTATTGGTCTATTGCAAACCTACTTATGAGTCTATCCCATCTTTTTACACAACGGATTTGGGTCTATCTCGAACCCACTTCTGTTATGAACATCCAGACTCACTGATGCAATAGAACTTTTAATATTAGCAACCAAGAATTCCAGGTTGACAATATTAAAATGAAGTCAGGTCTAACTCCTCTTTTAATACAATTGATTCGGGGAACCCACTCCAGAGCCGAATATCAAAATACACTAATACAACAGTCCTTTCAATTATGCTAACCAAGAATTCAAGGTTGACAATATTAAAATGGAATCAGGTTTATCCCGTCTTTCAATAAAATGGATTCGGGTCTATCTCGGACCAATTCTTGTGCCGAATACAATGACGTGAGGATGCAATAAGGTCTAATAATATTACCAATCAAGAATCCAATGTTGAAAATATTAAAATGAAGTCGGGTCTATCACGTCTTTTAATACAATGGATTCAGGTCTATCTCGCACCCACTCATGGGTCTATCACCTCTTTGTTTTCAATAAATTCGGGTCTATCCCGAACCCATTCACAACCGAATATAGGAAACTCAATGATGAAGCAGGGTCGTTTAATATTGTCAACAAAGAATTCAAGGTTTGCAATATTAAAATGCATTCGGTCTTATAAAAAACCTACTTTTGTACCAAACATCGAGACTCACTGATGCAACATGACTTTTAATATTACCAACAATAATTCAAGATTGACAATATTAAATTAAAGTCGAAGTTATCCCGTCTTTTAATCCAATGGATTCGGGTCTATCCCGAACCCACTCCTGAGTTGATTATCAAAACTCACTAATTTAACAAGCCTTTGAATACAATGGATTCAGGTCTATCCCGAATAAAATGAACATTTTGAACCGAATATAAGAACTACATGATGAATTCGGGTCTATCCCAAACATTCAGTCCCATCTTTTTACACAATGGATTCGGGTCTATCTCGAACCCATTTCTGTACCGAACATCTAGACTCATTAATGCAACATGACTTTTAATATTATCAACGAAGAATTCAAGGTTGACATTATTAAAATGGAGTCGGGTATTTCCCGTCTTTTAGTACAATATATTTGGGTCTATCCCGGACCCATTATTGGTCTATTGTTAACCTACTTATGGTTCTATCCCATCTTTTTAAACAATGGATTCGGGTCTATCCCAAACCCACTTCTGTACCGAACATCGAAACTCACTGATGCAACAAGACTTTTAATATTACCAACCAAGAATTTAAGGTTGACAATATTAAAATGAAATCGGGTCTATGCCATCTTTTAATACAATGGTTTTGGGTCTATCCCGAACCCATTTATGGGTATATCCCATCTTTTTGCACAATGAATTCGGGTCAATCCTAAACCCATTCTAAACTGAATATAGGAACTCTGTGATGAAGCAGGGTCATTTAGTATTGTCAAGAAAGAATTCAAGGTTGACAATATTAAAATGGACTCGGATCTATCACGTCTTTTAGTACAATAGATTCGGGTTTATTCCAAACCCATTATTTGTCTATCGCTAACATACTTATGGGCCTATCCCATCTTTTTACACAATGGATTAAGGTCTATCTCGAAACCACTTCTGTACCGAACATTGAATCACTGATGCAACACGACTTTTAATATTACCAACCAAGAATTCAAGGTTTACAATATTCAAATGAAGTCGGGTCTATCCCGACTTTTAATACAATGGATTTGACTCTATCCCGATCCCACTTATGGGTCTATCCCATCTTTTGCTACAATGGATTCGGGTCTATCCCGAACCCACTCTTCAGCTGAATATCAAAACTCACTAATGCAACATGCCTTTCAATATTGTCAACCAAGAATTCAAGGTCGGCAATATTAAAATGGAATCGAGTCTATCCCTTCGATTGATAAAATGGAGTCTGGTCTATCCCGAACCCAATCTTGTGCTGAATGCAATGACGTGAGGATGCAATAAGGTCTTTTAATATTGCCAACCAAGAATTCAAAGTTGACCATATTATAATAGATCGGGTCTATCCCATCTTTTATTGTAATGGATTCGGGTCTATCCGAAATCCACTTATGGGACTCTCCCAACTTTTTACACAATGGATTCACGTCTATCCCGAACCCATTTCTGAGCCGAATATTAAGAGACACCGATGCAACCAGATCTTTTATTTTTGTCAACAAAGAATTCAAAATTGACATATATAAATGGAATCGGGTCAATCCCGTCTTTTAATAAAATTGAGTCAGGTCTATCATGCACCCATTCTAGTGCCAAATACAGTGACTTGAAAGTGCAATAAGGTCTTTTAATATTGCCAATCAAGAATTCAAAGTTGACAATATTAAAATGAAGTCGGGTCTATACCGTCTTTTATTACAATGGATTCGGGTCGATCCCGAATCCACTTATGGGTCTTTCCCATCTTTTTACACAATGGATTTGCGTCTATCCCGAACCAATTTCTGAGCCAAATATCGAGAGTCACCGATGCGACCAGATATTTTAATATTGTCAACAAAGAATTCAAAATTGACATATAAAAATGGAATCGGGTCTATCCCGTCTTTTAATAAAATTGAGTCTGATCTATCCCGAACCCATTCTTGTGCCAAATAAATTGACTTGAGAATGCAATAAGGTCTTTTAATATTGCCAATAAAAAATTCAAAGTTGACAATATTAAAATGAAGTCGGGTATATCCCGTCTTTTATTACAATGGATTCGGGTCTATCTCAAATCCACTTATGGGTCTCTCCCATCTTTTTACACATTGGATTCGCGTCTATCCCAAACTCATTTCTGAGCCAAATATTGGGAGTCACCGAGGAAACAGGATCTTTTAATATTCTCAACCAAGAATCCAAAATTGACATATAAAAATCGAATCGGGTCTATCCCGTCTTTTAATAAAATTGAGTCGGGTCTATCCCGAACCCATTCTTGTGTCGAATACAATGAGTTGAGGATGCGATAAGGTCTTTTAATATTGCCAATCAAGAATTCAAATTTGGCAATATTGAAATGAAATCGGGTCTATCCCGTCTTTTAATAAAATTAATTTGGGTCTATCCCGAACCCACTTTTGAATCTATCCCATTTTTTTATACAATGAATTCGGGTCTATCCTGAACCCATTCTGAACCGAATATTGGAACACAGTGATGAAGCAGGGTCATTTAATATTGTCCACAAAGAATTCAAGGTTTACAATATTAAAATGGAGTCGGGTCTATCTCGTCTTTTAGTACAATAGATTCGGGTCTATTCCGAACCCATTATAGGTCTATCGCTAACCTACTTATGGGTCTATCCCATATTTTTACACAATGGATTCAGATCTATCCCAAACCCACTTCTGTAATGAACATCGACTCACTGATGCAACATGATTTTTAATATTACCAACCAAGAATTCAAGGTAGACAATATTAAAATGAAGTCGGGTCTATCCCGTCTTTTAATACAATGGATTCGGGTCTAGCCCGATCCCACTTATGGGTTTATCCCATCTTTTGATACAATGTATTCTGGTCTATCTCGAACCCACTCCTGAGCCGAATATCAAAACTCACAAATGCTACAAGCCTTTCAATATTGTCAACCAAGAATTCAAGTTTGACAATATTAAATTGGAATCTGGTTTATCCCGTCTTTTAATAAAATGGAGTCGGATTTATCGCAAACCTATTCTTGTGCCAAATACAATGACGTGAGGATGTAATAAGGTCTATTAATATTTTCAATCAAGAATTCAAAGTTGATAATATGAAAATGAAGTCGGGTCTATTCCGTCTTTTAATATAATGAATTCATGTCTATCCCGAACCCACTTATGGGTCTATCCCATCTTTTGATACAATGAATTTGGGTCTATCCTAAACCCATTTTGAACCGAATATAGGAAACTCAATGATGAAGCAGGGTCGTTTAATATTCTCAACAAATATATCGTGGTTGACAATATTAAAATGGAGTGGGTCTATCTCGTCTTTTGGAGCAACGGGTATATCCCGAACCCATTATTAGTCTATCGGGAACCTACTGATGGGTCTATCCCATCTTTTTACATAATGGATTCAAGTATGTTCCGAACCGACTTCTGTACCGAACATTGAGACTCAGTGATGCAACCGAACTTTTAATGTTACCAACCAAGAATTCAAGGTTGACAATATTAAAATGAAGTCGGGTTTATCCCGTATTTTAATACAATGGATTTGGGTCTATCTCGAACTCACTTGTATCCCATCTTTTTATACAATGAATTTGGGTCTATCCCGAACCCATTCTGAACCCTAATATAGGAACTACGCGATGAAGCAGGGTAGTTTAATATTGTCAATAAAGAATTAAAGGTTGACAATATTAAAATGGTGTCACGACCCGATCCACGGAATACTATATTCTCCGCTTTGGATCCAAGGCCTGGATGGCTTTAAAATGCGTATTACTTTGTAGATTCAACCTCGTACTTATATAGTACATCACCATCCCGCACCCAAGCGATGTGGGGTTATGATCTCCCCTTTGTAGCTTGCCAAACTTCTTACGATCCATGGGCTCTTGGGCTTCTCCCGTGACCTCCCCGATAGATCCACCTATACAAGAGTATCATAGTCCACCCCCTTTGAGAGCCCAACGTGCTCGTTGGCACACTTCCGGCTGGGTCAGGCTCTGATACCATTCTTTCATGACCCGATCCACATAGTACTATATTGTCCGCTTTGGGCCCAAGGTCCGCACGACTTTAACATGCATAGTACTTTGTATATCCAACCTCGTACACATATAGTACATCACCCTCCCATTCCCAAGTGATTTGGGACTATGATCTCCCCTCTATAGCTTGCCAATCCTCTTGGTATCCACGGGCTCTCAGGCTTTTACCACACCCTCCCCCCAGGTCCGCTGTCAGGACTAGTACCGTTGGTCAGGGAAATCAAGGTCAGAGGTCTTTCAAGACTTTCCTAATGGTCTCAAAACTCAATGTTCCCTTTTGAAAAGTGCCCAAATGCTTAACATCTATATTATAGGGGGAAGGTTTGAGCTCTTGACTATGAGGACGTGTTGCCTCCATTGCATAGTCGGGCCAGACTATACCGCTAGCATTTTTATTGTTTTCTTTGCATTGCTTTTCAACTTCAAACTTGTATTTCCATCGATCGATAGCATCGAACTAGTCTTGAGCAACGTCCTTCCGAACGTTCCTCCCCATTGTAATCTATTGAATGTTAATGAAAGCTTTTGCTGACTATTGTGCATTATTATATTGTCTACAGATTGATATTGTGCATTCTCAAGTTAATAATTGTGCCCGTCAAAGTAACTTCTCATAGGCTTACTAGTGAATTGGATAGCTAGTGCCGCGCGGACTGCTAGTCCGTGACAGTTGGTATCAGAGCCAGAGCTTGTTGAATGCAAACCAGGATGCAGGAACTAAGTGAGCGTCTTGGCGTTATGGAGGAACGACAGGCTAGTCGAATGCAAATACTAGAAACCAGAATGGACCAGTTGAGCTGTTTGGGAGAACATATCAGTCGCCTTTATGGACTCTTTCACTTGGCAGACAAAGTGGATTCGCTGGCTGAGCACGTTGACAATTAGGAGGGAAGAACAGTCGCTATGGAAGAGTCGCCTCACCCCACAGCTCAAGTGATGAGTGACTTCCAATTACAGTTGGAGGACATGTTTGCAAGGGTTGGCTTGCTGACCAAGGCCACAGGGACGACTGATCACCCTAGAATGAAAGTGCCTGAGCCAAAGTCATACGCTGGGGTACGAGATGGGAAGGAGCTAGAGAACTTCTTGTTTGATCTGGAACAGTATTTTCGCGCGGTGAACCCCGAATCAGAAGAAGCCAAGGTCACCATGGCGACCATGTACTTAGCAGGTGATGCGAAACTATGGTGGAGAACCAAATATGCAGATATGGAAGAAGGTCGCATCCTTATTAGAACTTGGGCAGACCTCAAAAAGGAACTCAAAAATCAATTCTTGCCTGAGAATACTGATTTCTTAGCAAGGAGGAAGCTCCACACCATCAAACAGACAGGCAATATTCGAGACTATGTCAGGCAGTTCTCAACTTGCTTGCTAGATATTCGAGACATGTCTGAGAAGGACAAAGTTTTCTGTTTCATGGAACAAGCTCAGCCGCTTCTGCAAGCAGAATTACAAAGGCAGAAGGTGACAGATATTACAAGTGCTATTGCAGCAGCAGAAAGGTTTAGCGATTATATGCCCATGGCTGGATCCACTTCGCTCAATCATTCCACAGCTAGAACTGGCAGTAGCAATTCGAGCTCAGGGTCGAATGCTCGATCACCTCACCAAAACTGGGGAAACTCAAATCAGAACCGAGGAAACTACAATTCTCGGCCGTCCAACCAGAATTGGATTTCCAACAGAAATTGGAATGCCAGCCCTAGCAACTCAAATTACAACAACAAAGGAGGGCAAAACTACTCTGCGCAGTGGAGACCATCTGCACCTGCCCCATGCATTCTTTGCAATAGCAGGGATCACCCAACAGGCAAATGTCCATCCAAACCAGCCCTACACTCATTGATGTCCTTGCTTCAAACAAAACCTTCTAACTCGACCACATCGAGCTCGAACCCCACCAACAGTGAGACCTCCCAGATGGGAGCTCTACGCAAGCTCAATGTTGTCAAAGGAGAAATGTATGAGCACCCACACAAGAAGGCTTTACAATACATTGACATCACTATCAATGGGTTCCCTTCCCAAGCATTGTTGGATTCAGGAGCGACAAACAATTTTATTGCCCCAGAGGAAGCTAGACGTGTGGGTCTGAACTTAGAAGGAGATGTGGGAAAATTGAAAGCTGTCAACTCTGAGGCAATCTCTATTAATGGTATGGCTAGAGCCGTGCCACTACAGGTTGGTCCATGGGAAGGAAGATCAAACTTCTTGGCCGTCCCACTTGATGATTTTAAGGTGATTCTTGGCCAAGAATTCTTCCGAGGAGCTGCAGCAGGACCACTACCTTTCATGGACTCCTTGGGCTTTTTCGGACCCAGACTACGCATTGTACCAACCTCAATTCGACCCACAACTCATGATAGAATATTGTCGGCGCTCCAAGTCAAGAGAGGCTTGGCCAAAGGAGAAGATACATACTTAGCTGTGGCAAAGCTAGAGATGGAAGATGATACTAGCAAAATCCCCGAGGAAGTTGCCCAAGTTATTGCTGACTTCAGCGAAGTGATGCCGAATGAGTTGCCAAAGAATCTACCTCCCAGAAGGCTCATTGATCACGAAATTGAGTTAGTGCCTGGTGCCAAGCCACCCGCACGTAGTCCATATCGCATGAGCCCTCCAGAGTTGACCGAATTGAGAAAATAATTAGATGGCTTGTTGGCGTCGGGATTCATTCAGCCCTCTAAAGCACCTTATGGGGCACCTGTTCTTTTTAAGCGGAAACATGATGGCAGTCTTCGTCTTTGTGTTGACTATAGAGCCTTGAACAAAGTCACTATAAAGAACAAATACCCGCTACCGCTCATTGCAGACTTATTCGACCAACTTGGATCCGCCAGATACTTCACAAAACTCGACTTGAGATCAGGTTACCATCAGGTCCGCATTGCTGCTGGCGACGAACCCAAAACTGCTTGTTCTAATAGATATGGGTCATATGAGTTCCTAGTAATGCCCTTCGGCTTGACCAATGCTCCAGCTACGTTTTGCACCCTTATGAATGGCCTATTCCGTCACCTTCTGGACAAGTGCGTGGTTGTCTATCTTGATGATATTGTGGTTTATAGTGGGACTATAGAAGAACACATACATCATTTGTGAGAAGTGTTCCAAATCCTTAGGGATAATCATCTCTTTGTCAAGAAGGAGAAGTGCGCATTCGGCCAGACCCAGATCAATTTCTTGGGTCATGTTATTGGCAATGGCAAGATTCAGATGGACATGGAGAAAGTATAGGCAATCCATGATTGGAACACTCCTAAGAACGTGTCTCAACTACGTTCTTTCCTTGGACTCGCAAACTATTATCGTCGCTTCATAAGGGACTACTCTAAGAGAGTTGTTGCACTGATAAATTTGTTGAAACAAGACCGAACATGGGAATGGGATAGGCAGTATGAAGCTTCATTCCAAGACTTGAAACTGGCCATGATGAAAGATCCAGTATTGGCCTTGCCAGACATCACCAAGCCCTTTGAAGTACAAACAGATGCATCTGATTATGCCTTAGGGAGAGTTTTGCTTCAAGATGGTCACCCGGTAGCATATGAGAGTCGAAAGTTGAATGATACAGAGTCCCGTTACTCAGCTCAGGAAAATGAATTGCTAGCCATTGTACATTGTTTACGAGTGTGGAGACACTACCTTTTGGGATCTCAAGTCCTTGTTAAAACGGATAATGCCGCAGCAAGCCATTTCCTTACTCAGAAGATGCTAACCTCCAAGCAATCTTGATGGCAGGAAAAATTAGCAGAATTTGACTTAGTATTGGAATACAAGCCAAGGCACACTAACAATGTAGCTGATGCACTCAGTAGAAGGGCAGACCTTGCAGTGCTCACCCATACCGGTCCGAGTCACACCATCTTGGAGAAGATCAAAGCAGGCCTACAGACAGACCCACAAGCGAAGGCGATTACTGAGTTGATCAAGCAGGGCAAAACTCGACGGTTCTAGATAAAAGATGGAGCAATACTCACAACTGGTAATCGCCTCTATGTTCCAAGAACCTCTGGTTTGAGGAAATAACTTTTGAGCGAATGCCATGACACCCATTGGGCGGGACATCCAGGTTGGAGACGAACACTTGCATTGCTAGAGAGGGGGTACTATTGGCCGCAAATACAGGAGGATGTAATGGCCTATGTTCGAACATGTCTTATTTGCCAGCAAGATAAGGTTGAAAGAGATCGACCAGTAGGCTTACTAGAGCCCTTGCCTGTTCCGACTCGTCCTTGGGAAAGTGTTTCCATGGACTTCATTACTGGGTTACCGAAAGTGGAGGATTTCAGGTGTATCCTTGTAGTTGTTGACCGATTCTCAAAGTATGTGACCTTTGTGCCGATCGGACTGACTTGCACAGCCGAAGATACGGCGCAATTGTTCCTCAAGCATGTAGTGAAGTATTGGGGACTGCCCGAAAACATTGTTAGCGACCGTGATGCTCGCTTCACGGAAAAGTTCTGGAAGGAGTTGTTCAAGCTCTTGGGATCCAAACTTAATATGTCGACAAGCCAACATCCCCAATCTGACGGACAGACTGAGCGCTTTTACTCTATGCTCGAAGAATACCTTCGTCATTTTGTAAGTGCAAATCAGAAAAATTGGGTGGGACTACTTGATGTTGCACAATTCTGTTTCAACTTACAAAAGAGCTCAACTACTCACTCCAGCCCCTTTCAGTTGGTTACTGGTCAGCAACCATTGACACCACATACAATACTTACCGGATACCAAGGACCCAGCCCAAGAGCTCTTGAATTTGTCAAAGCCTGGCAGAAAAACATTGAAGTTGCTCGAGCCTATCTTGAGAAAGCTTCCCGTCACATGAAGAAATGGGCCGACAAGAAACGACGGATTGATCCTTTTGAAGTCCGGGACTTGGTATTGGTGAAGCTAGATATGTTCAACAAGTATAAAAGGACAGCTAGAGCACACAACAATCTATTTCGCAAGTATGAGGGACCGATACAGATTATTGAGAAAGTCGGCAAAGTCTCCTATCGCGTCAAGTTACCACATTGGCTCCGTTTCACCCATCCTGTCTTCCATGCAAGTAACTTGAAGTCCTACCATGCAGATGCCACCGATCCCACAAGAAATGTATCTACCCGAGCATTGCCTAAGCATCCTACTAAGCCAGATCGAGAAGTGGAAGAAATCTTAGCTGACCGCCTCATCAACAACACAAGCCCGGATAGAGAGTATTTGGTCAAGTGGCAGGATGAACCTCCTTCAGAGATCAGTTGGGAGCCAGTCGAGCATCTGCTGCCATACCTCTCAAAGCTGGAAGAGTACTTGGAAAAGTTCGCTGCGAGGGCGTCAGCGAATTGAGTGTGGGAGAGTGTCAGGACTAGTACCGTTGGTCAGGGAAATCAAGGTCAGAGGTCTTTCAAGACTTTCCTAATGGTCTCAAAACTCAATGTTCCCTTTTGAAAAGTGCCAAAATGCTTAGCATCTATATTATAGGGGGAAGGTTTGAGCTCTTGAATGTGAGGACGTGTTGCCTCCAGTGCATAGTCGGGCCAGACTATACCGCTAGCATTTTTATTATTTTCTTTGCATTGCTTTTCAACTTCAAACTTGTATTTCCATCGATCGATAGCATCAAACTAGTCTTGAGCAACGTCCTTCCGAACGTTCCTCCCCATTGTAATCTATTGAATGTTAATGAAAGCTTTTGCTGACTATTGTGCATTGTTATATTGTCTACAGATTGATATTGTGCATTCCCAAGTTAATAATTGTACCCGTCAAAGTAACTACTCATAGGCTTACTAGTGAATTGGATAGCTAGTGCCGCATAGACTGCTAGTCCGTGACATCCGCCCACACAAGGGTATCACAAATGGAGTCGGGTCTATCCCGTCTTTTAGTACAATAGATTTGGGTCTATCCTGAACTCGTTATTGGTCTGTCGCTAACCTACTTATGGGTCTCTCCCATCTTTTTACACAATGGATTCAGGTCTATCCTGAACCAACTTCTGTACCGAACATCGAGACTCATTGTTGCAAAAAGACTTTTAATATTACCAACAAATAATTCAAGGTTGACAATATTAAATGAAGTCGGGCCTATCCCGTCTTTTAATACAATGGATTCAGGTCTATCCCGATCCCACTTAAGGGTTTATCCCATCTTTTGATACAATACATTCGGGTCTATCTCGAACCCACTCCTGAGCCGAATATCAAAACTCACTAATGCAACAGGATTTGCAATATTGTCAACCAAGAATTCAAGCTTGACAATGAATCGGGTCCATCCCGTCTTTTAATAAAATAGAGTCGGGTTTATCCCAAACCCATTATTGTGTCGAATACAATGACATGAGGATGCAATAAGGCCTATTAATATTGCCAATCAAGAATTCAAAGTTGACAATATTAAAATGAAGTCGGGTCTATCTCGTCTTTTAATACAATTGATTCGGGTCTAACTAGAACCCACTTATGGGTCTATCCCATCTTTTTATAAAATGAATTTGGGTCTATCACGAACACATTCTGAACCGGATATAGGAACTCAATGATGAAGCAGGGCCGTTTAATATTGTCAACAAAGATTTCAAAGTTGACAATATTAAAATGGAGTCAGGACTATCCCGTCTTTTAGTACAATAGATTCGGGTCTATTCCGAACCCCTTATTGGTCTATCGCTAACATACATATGGGTCTATCCCATCTTTTTACACAATGGATTCGGGTCTATCCCAAACCCATTTTTGTACCAAACATCGAGACCCATTGATGCAACAGGACTTTTAATATTACCAAAAAATAATTCCAGGTTTACAATAATAAAATGAAGTTGGGCCTATCCCGTCTTTTAATACAATGGATTCAAGTTTATCCCGATCCCACTTATGGGTCTATCCCATCTTTTAAAACAATTGATTCGAGTCTATCTCGAACCCACTCCTAAGCCAAATATCAATACTCGTTAATGCAACAAGCCTTTCAATATAGTCAACCAAGAATTTAAGGTTGACCATATTAAAATGGAATAGGTCAATCTCGTCTTTTAATAAAATGGAGTCGGGCCTACCCCGTACCCATTCATGTGTCGAATACAGTGACGTGAGTATGCAATGAGGTCTATTAATATTGCCAATCAAGAATTCAAAGTTGACAATATTAAAATGAAGTCGGGTCTATCCCATCTTTCAATACAATTGATTCAGGTCTATTTTGAACCCACTTATGGGTCTATCCAATCTTTTTATACAACGAATTTGGGTCTATCCCGAACACATTCTTAACCGAATATAGGAACTCGGTGATGAAGCAGGGTCGTTTAATATTGTCAACAAAGAATTCAAAGTTGACAATATTAAAATGGAATCGGGTCTATCCCGACTTTTAGTACAATAGATTCGGGTCTATCCCAAACCCATTATTGGTCTATCGCGAACCTACTTATGGGTCAATCCCATTTTTTACACAATGGATTCAGGTCTATCCCGAACCCACTTCTGAACAAAACCTCGACAATCACTGATGCAACAAGACTTGTACTATTACCAACCAAGAATTCAAGGTTGACAATATTAAAATGAAGTCGAGTCTATTCCATCTTTTAATACAATGGATTCGGGTCTATCCGGATCCCACTTATGGGTCTATCCCATCTTTTGATACAATCGATTCGGGTCAGTCCCGAACCCATTTCTGAGCTGAATATCAAAACTTACTAATGCAACAGAACTTTCAATATTGTCAACCAAGAATTCAAGGTGGACAATATTAAAATGGATCAGGTCTATCACGTCTTTTAATAAAATGGATTCGGGTCTATCCCGAATCCACTAATGGGTATATCTTATTTTTTTACACAATGGATGCGAGTCTATCCCGAATCCATTTCTGAGCCGAATAACGGGAGTCACTGATGCAAAAGGATATTTCAATATTTTTAACCAAGATTTCAAAATTAACATATAAAAATGGAATCGGATTTATCCCGTATTTTAATAAAATTGAGTCGAGACTATCTCGACACATTCATGTGCCGAATACAATGAATTGATGATGTAATAAGGTATTTTAATATTGCCAATCAAGAATTCAAAGTTGACAATAATAAAATGAAGTCGGATCTATCCCGTCTTTTAATTCAATGGATTCGGGTCTATCCCGAACTCACTTATGGGTCTATCGCGAACCTACTTATGGGTCTATCCCATATTTATCACATTGGATTCGGGTCTATCCCGAACTCACTTCTGTGCCGAACATTGAGACTCACTGATGTAATAGGACTTTTAATATTACCAACCAAGAATTCACGATTGTAAATATTAAAATGTAGTCGTGTCTATCCCGATCCCACTTATGGGTCTATCCCGAACCCACTCCTGAGCCGAATATCAAAACTCAATGATGAAGCAGTTTCGTTTAATATTGTCAACCAAGAATTCAAGGTTGACAATATTAAAATAGAGTCGGGTCTATCTGTCTTTAAATAAAATAGTGTCGGGTCTATCCCAAACCCATTCTTGTGCCAAATACAATGACGTAAGGATGCAATAAGGTCTCTTAATATTTCCAACCAAGAATTCAAAGTTGACAATATTAAAATAGAATCGAGTCTATCCCGTCTTTTAATATAATGGATTCGAGTCTAACGCGAACCCATTATTGGACTATCGCTAATCAACTAAAAGGGTCTATCCCATCTTTTTACCCAATGGATTCAGGTGTATCCCGAACCCACTTCTGTACCGATCATCCAGACTCAATGATGCCACAAGACTTTTAATATTACCAACAAATAATTCAAGGTTGACAGTATTAAAATGAAGTCGGGTCTATCCCATCTTTTAATACAATGTGTTTGGGTCTATCCCGATCTCACTTATAGGTTTATCCCATCTTTTGGTACAATAGATTTGGGCGTATCCTGAACCCAATCTTAACCCGAATATCAAAACTCACTAATGCAATAGGCATTTCAATATTTTCAACCAAGAATTCAAGGTTGACAATATTAAAATGGAATCGAGTCTATCCCATCTTTTAATAAAATGGAGTGGAGTTTATCCCGAACCCATTATTGTGTCGAATACAATGACGTGAGGATGCCAAAAGGTCTAATAATATTGGCAATCAAGAATTCAAAGTTGACAGTATTAAAAATTAAGTCGGGCCTATCCAGTATTTTAATACAATGGATTTGATTCTATCCCGAACCCACTTATGGGTCTATCCCATCTTTTTATACAATGAATTTGGATCTATCCCGAACCCATTCTGAACAAAATATAGGAACTCAGTGATAAAGAAGGGCCGTTTAATATTGTCAACAAAGAATTTAAGGTTGACAATATTAAAATGGAGTCGGATCTATCTCGTCCTTTAGTAGAATAGATTCGGGTCTATCCTGAACCCATTATTGGTCTATTGCGAACCTACTTATGGGTTTATCCCATATTCTCACACAATTAAAGCGGTTCTATCCCAAACCCACTTCTGTACCAAAAATTGATACTCACTGATGCAACGGGACTTGTAATACTACCAACCAAGAATTCAACGTTAACAATATTGAAATGAAGTCGGGTCTATCCAACTTTTTAATGCAATGGATTCGGGTCTATCCCAATCCTACTTATGGGTCTATCCTGAACCCTCTCCTTAACCAAATATCAAAACTCACTAATGCAACAGGCATTTCAATATTTACAACCAAGAATTCGAGCTTGACAATATTACAATCGGGTCTATCCCATTTTTTACACAATGGATTCGGGTGTATCCCGAACGCAGACGTGAGGAAGCAATAAGATATTTTAATATTTTCAACCATGAATTCAAAGTTGACAATATTAAAATGGAATCGGGTTTATCTCGTCTTTCTTATACAATGGATTCGGGTCTATCCCAAATCAATTTATGGGTCTATCAAATTTTTTTACACAATGGAAGTCTATAACGAACCTACTTATGGGTCTATCCCATCTTTTTACACAATGGATTCGGGTCTATACCGAACCCACTTCTGTACCGAACATCAAAACTCACTGATGGAACAAAACTTTTAATATTACCAACCAATAATTCAAGGTTGACAATATTAAAATGAAGTCGAGTCTATCCTGATCTCACTTATGGGTCTATCCCATCTTTTGATACAATGGATTCGGGTCTATTCCAAACCCACTCCCGAGCCAAATATCAAAAATCACTAATGCAACAGGGCTTTCAATTTTGTCAACCAAGAATTCAAGGTTGACAATATTAAGATGGAATCGGGTTTATCCCATTTTTTAATAAAATTGAGTCGGGTGCATCCCAAACTCATTCTCGTGCCGAATAAAACGACGTGAGGAAGCAATTAGGTATTTTAATATTTTCAACCATGAATTCAAAGTTGGCAATATCAAAATGGAATCGGGTTTATCCCGTGTTTTTTATACAATGGATTCAGGTCAATCCATCCATAATCAATTTGTGGGTCTATCCCATTTTTTTACACAATGGATTCGGATCTATCCCGAACCCATTTCTAAACCGTATATCGGGAGTCACTGATGCAACAAGATCTTTTAATATTATTAACCAAGAATTCAAAATTGACATAAAAAAATTGGAATCGGGTCTATCTCGTCTTTCAATAAAACTGAGTCGGGTCTATCCCGAGCTCATTCTTGTGTCGAATCCAATGACGTGGTGATACCTTAAGGTCTTATAATATTGACAACCAAGAATTCAAAGTTCACAATATTAAAATAAAGTCGAGTCTATCCCGTCTGTTGATACAATGGATTCGAGTGTGTTCGAACCCACTGATGGGTCTATCCCATCTTTTTATACAATGAATTCGAGTCTATAACGAACCCATTCTAAACCGAATATAGGAACTCAGTGATGAAGCAGGGTCGTTTGATATTGTTAACAAAGAGTTCAAGATTGACAATATTAAAATGAAGTCGGGTCTATCCCATCTATTAATACAATGGATTCGGGTCTATCCTAAATCCAATTATAGGTTTATCCCATCTTTTTACACAATTGATCAGGGTCAATCCGGAACCCATTTCTGAACCGAATATCGAGTCACCGTTGCAATAGGATCTTTGAATATAGTTAACCAACAATTCAAAATTGACATATAAAAATTGGAATCGGGTCTACCCCGCCCTTTAATAAAATGGAGTCGGGTCTATCCCAAACTCATTCTTTTGCCGAATAAAATGACGTGAGGATGCAATAAGGTCTTTTAATATTGCAATCGAAGAATTCAAAGGTTATAATATTAAAATAAAGTCGGGTCTATCTCGTCTTTTAATACAATAGATTCGGTCTATCCCAAAACCACTTATGGGTCTATCCCATCCTTTTATACAATGAATTTGGGTCTATCACGAACCCATTTTGAAATAAATATAGGAACTCAGTCATAAAGCATGGTTGTTTAATATTGTCAACAAACAATTCAAGGTTGACAATATTAAAATGGAGTCGAGTCTATCCCGTCTTTTAGTACAATAGATTCGGGTCTATCTCGAACCCATTATTGGTCTATCGCGAACCTACTCATGGGTCTATCCCATCTTTTTACACAATGGATTCGGGTCTATCCCGAACCCACTTCTGTACCGAACATCGAAACCCACTGATGGAACAAAACTTTTAATACTACCAACCAATAATTCAAGGTTGACAATATTAAAATGAAGTCGGGTCTATCCCGTCTATTAATACAATGGATTCGGGTCTATCCCGATCTCACTTATAGGTTTATCCCATCTTTTGATACAATGGATTCGGGTCTATTTCAAACCCACTCCCGAGCCGAATATCAAAAATCACTAATGCAACAGGGCTTTCAATTTTGTCAACCAAGAATTCAAGGTTGACAATATTAAAATGGAATCGGGTTTATCCCATCTTTTAATAAATTTGAGTCGGGTGTATCCCAAACTCATTCTCGTGCCGAATACAACGACGTGAGGAAGCAATAAGGTATTTTAATATTGTCAAGCATGAATTCAAAGTTGACAATATTAAAATGGAATCGGGTCTATCCCAAATCAATTTATGGGTCTATCCCATTTTTTTACACAATGGATTCGGGTCTATCCCGAACCCATTTCTAAACCGTATATCAAGAGTCACTGATGCAACATGATCTTTTAATATAGTTAACCAAGAATTCAAAATTGACATATAAAAATTGGAATCGGGTCTATCCCGAGGTCATTCTTGTGCCGAATTCAATGACGTGGTGATGCAATAAGGTCTTTTAATATTGCCAACCAAGAATTCAAAGTTCACAATATTAAAATAAAGTAGAGTCTATCCCGTCTTTTGATACAATGGATTCGAGTGTGTCCCGAACCCACTGATGGGTCTATCCTATCTTTTTATAAATGAATTCGAGTCTATCCCGAACTCATTCTAAACCGAATATAGGAACTCAGTGATGAAGCAGGGTCGTTTGATATTGTTAACCAAGAGTTCAAGGTTGACAATATTAAAATGAAATCGGGTCTATCCCGTCTATTAATACTATGGATTCGGGTCTATCCTGAATCCAATTATAGGTCTATCCCATCTTTTTACACAATGGATCAGGGTCAATCCCGAACCCATTTCTGAACCGAATATCGAGTCACCGTTACAATAGGATCTTTTAATATAGTTAACCAACAATTTAAAATTGACATATAAAAATTGGAATCGGGTCTATCCCGAGCTCCTTCTTTTGCCGAATAAAATGACATGAGGATGCAATAAGGCCTTTCAATATTGCAAACGAAGAATTCAAAGTTGACAATATTAAAATAAAGTCGGGTCAATCCCGTTCGTTAATACAATGGATTCGGGTCTATCCCAAAACCACTTATGGGCCTATCCAATTTTTTTATACAATGAATTTGGGTCTATCACGAACCCATTTTGAACCAAATATAGTAACTCGATCATAAAACAGAGTCATTTAATATTGTCAACAAAGAATTCAAGGTTGATAATATTAAAATGGAGTCGAGTCTATCCCGTCTTTTAGTACAATAGATTCGGGTCTATCCCGAACCCATTATTTTTCTATCGCGAACCAACTTATGGGTCTATCCCATCTTTTTACACAATGGATTCGGGTCAATCCCGAACCCACTTCTGTACCGAGCATCGAAACTCACTAATGGAACAGAACTTTTAATATTACCAACCAAAAATTCAAGGTTGACAATATTAAAATGAAGTCGGGTCTATCCCGTCTATTAATACAATGGATTCGGGTCTATCCCGATCTCAATTATGGGTCTATCCCATCTTTTGATACAATGGATTCAGGTCTATTCCAAACCCACTGCCGAACCGAATATCAAAAATCACTAATGCAACAGGGCTTTCAATTTTGTCAACCAAGAATTCAAGGTTGACAATATTAAAATGGAATCGGGTTTATCCCATCTTTTAATAAAATTGAGTCGGGTGTATCCCAAACTAATTCTCGTGCCGAATACAACGACGTGAGGAAGCAATAAGGTATTTTAATATTTTCAACTAGAATTCAAAGTTGACAATATTAAAATGGAATCGTGTTTATCCTGTCTTTCTTATACAATGGATTCGGGTCTATCCATAATCAATTTATGGGTCTATCCCATTTTTTACACAATGGATTCGGATCTATCCCGAACCCATTTCTAAACCGTATATCGGGAGTCACTAATGCAACAAGATCTTTTAATATTATTAACCAAGAATTCAAATTTGACATATAAAAATTGGAATCGGGTCTATCCCGTCTTTCAATAAAATTGAGTCGGGTCTTTCCCGAGCTCATTCTTGTGCCGAATCCAATGACGTGGTGATGCAATAAGGTCTTTTAATATTGCCAACAAAGAATTCAAAGTTCACAATATTAAAATAAAGTCGAGTCTATCCCGTCTTTTGATACAATGGATTCGAGTGTGTCCCGAACCCACTGATGGGTCTATCCCATCTTTTTATACAATGAATTCGAGTCTATCCCGAACCCATTCTAAACCGAATATAGGAACTCAGTGATGAAGCAGGGTGGTTCGATATTGTTAACAAAGAGTTCAAGGTTGACAATATTAAAATGAAGTCGGGTCTATCCCGTCTATTAATAGAATGGATTCGGGTCTATCCTGAATGCAATTATAGGTCTATCCCATCTTTTTACACAATGGATCAGGGTCAATCCCGAACCCATTTCTGAACCGATTATCGAGTCACCGTTGCAATAGGATCTTTTAATATAGTTAACCAACAATTCAAAATTGACATATAAAAATTGGAATCGGGTCTATCCCGTCCTTTAATAAAATGGAGTTGGGTCTATCCCGAGCTCATTCTTTTGCCGAATAAAATGACGTGAGGATGCAATAAGGTCTTTTAATATTGCGAACGAAGAATTCAAAGTTGACAATATTAAAATAAAGTCGGGTCTATCCCGTCTTTTAATACAATAGATTCGGGTCTATCCCAAAACCACTAATGGGTCTATCCCATCTTTTTATACAATGAATTTGGGTCTATCACGAACCCATTTTGAACAAAATATAGGAACTCAGTCATAAAGAAGGGTCGTTTAATATTGTCAACAAAGAATTCGAGGTTGACAATATTAAAATGGAGTCGAGTCTATCCCTTCTTTTAGTACAATAGATTCGGGTATGTCCAGAACCCATTATTGGTCTATCGCGAACCTACTTATGGGTCTATTCTATCTTTTTACACAATGGATTTGGGTTTATCCCGAACCCACTTCTGTACCGAACATCGAAACTCACTGATGGAACAAAACTTTTAATATTACCAACCAATAATTCAAGGTTGACAATATTAAAATGAAGTCGGGTCTATCCCGTCTATTAATACAATGGATTCAGGTCTATCCCGATTTCACTTATGGGTCTATCCATCTTTTGATATACTGGATTCGGGTCTATTCAAAACCCACTCCCGAGCCGAATATCAAAAATCACTAATGCAACAGGGCTATCAATTTTGTCAACCAAGAATTCAAGGTTGACAATATTAAAATAGAATTGGGTTTATCCCATCTTTTAATAAAATTGAGTCAGGTGTATCCCAAACTCATTTTCGTGCCGAATACAACGACGTGAGGAAGCAATAATGTATTTTAATATTGTCAAGCATGAATTCAAAGTTGACAATATTAAAATGGAATCGGGTTTATCCCGTCTTTTAATACAATGGATTCAGGTCTATCCCAAATCAATTTATGGGTCTATCCCATTTTTTTACACAATGGATTCGGGTCTATCCCGAACCCATTTCTAAATCGTATATCGGGAGTCACTGATGCAACATGATCTTTTAATATTGTTAACCAAGAATTCAAAATTGACATATAAAAATTGGAATCGGGTCTATCCCGTTTTTCAATAAAATTGAGTCGGGTAAATCCAAAGGTCATTCTTTTGCCGAATCCAATGACGTGGTGATGCAATAAGGTCTTTTAATATTACCAACCAAGAATTCAAAGTTCACAATATTAAAATGAAGTCGAGTCTATCCCGTCTTTTGATACAATAGATTCGAGTGTGTCCCGAACCCACTGATGGGTCTATCCCATCTTTTTTATACAATGAATTCGAGTCTATACCGAACCCATTCTAATCCGAATATAGGAACTCAGTGATGAAGCAAGGTCGTTTGATATTGTTAACAAAGAGTTCAAGGTTGACAATATTAAAATGAAGTCGGGTCTATCCCGTCTATTAATACAATGGATTCGGGTCTATCCAGAATCCAATTATAGGTTTATCCCATCTTTTTACACAATGGATCAGGGTCTATCCCGAACACATTTCTGAACCGAATATCGAGTCACCGTTGCAATAGGATAATTTAATATAGTGAACCAACAATTCAAAATTGACATATAAAAATTGGAATCGGGTCTATCCCGAGCTCATTCTTTTGCCGAATAAAATGACGTGAGGATGCAATAAGGTCTTTTAATATTGCAAACGAAGAATTCTAAGTTGACAATATTAAAATAAAGTCGGGTCTATCCCAAAACAACTTATGGGTGTATCCCATCTTTTTATACAATGAATTTGAGTCTATCACGAACCCATTTTCAACCAAATATAGGAACTCAGTCATAAAGCA
This sequence comes from Berberis vulgaris, assembly GCA_963556465.1. NCBI lineage: Eukaryota > Viridiplantae > Streptophyta > Magnoliopsida > Ranunculales > Berberidaceae > Berberis > Berberis vulgaris. Next base: position 28,966,358 of record OY747125.1, on the reverse strand, counting down.
GGTTCGTTTAATATTTTTTTACAAAGAATTGAAGGTTGACATTATTAAAATGGAGTCGAGTCTATCTCAACTTTTAGTACAATAGATTCGGGTCTATCTCGAACCCATTATTGGTCTATCGCGAACCTACTTATGGTCTATCCCATCTTTTTACACAATGGATTCGGGTCTATCCCGAACCCACTTCTGTAACGAACATCGAAACTCACTGATGGAACATAACTTTTAATATTACCAACAAATAATTCAAAGTTGACAATATAAAAATGAAGTCGGGACTATCCCGATCTCACTTATGGGTCTATTCCATCTTTTGATACAATGGATTCGGGTCTATTCCAAACCCACTCCCGAGCCGAATATCAAAAATCACTAATGCAACAGGGCTTTCAATTTTGTCAACCAAGAATTCAAGGTTGACAATATTAAATAGAATTGGGTTTATCCCATCTTTTAATAAAATTGAGTCGGGAGTATCCCAAACTCATTCTCGTGCCGAATACAACGACGTGAGGAAGCAATAAGATATTTTAATATTGTCAACCAAGAGTTCAAGGTTGATAATATTAAAATGGAGTCGAGTCTATCCCGTCTTTTAATACAATGGATTCGGGTCTATCCCAAATCAATTTATGGGTCTATCCCATTTTTTTACACAATGAATTCGGGTCTATCCCGAACCCATTTCTAAACCGTATATCGGGAGTCACTGATGCAACAAGATCTTTTAATATTGTTAACCAAGAATTCAAAATTGACATATAAAAATTGGAATCGGGTCTATCCCGTTTTTCAATAAAATTGAGTCGGGTCTATCCAGAGGTCATTCTTGTGCCGAATTCAATGACGTGGTGATGCAATAATGTATTTTAATATTGCCAACCAAGAATTCAAAGTTCACAATATTAAAATAAAGTCCAGTCTATCCCGTTTTTTGATACAATGGATTCGAGTGTGTCCTGAACCCACTGATGGGTCTATCCCATCTTTTTATACAATGAATTCGAGTCTATCCCGAACCCATTCTAAACCGAATATAGGAACTAAGTGATGAAGCAGGGTCGTTCGATATTGTTAACAAAGAGTTAAAGGTTGACAATATTAAAATGAAGTCGGGTCTATCCTGTCCATTAATACAATGGATTCGGGTCTATCCTGAATCCAATTATAGGTTTATCCCATCTTTTTACACAATATATCAGGGTCTATCCCGAACCCATTTCTGACCCGAATATCTTGTCACCGTTGCAATAGGATCTTTTAATAAAGTTAACCAACAATTCAAAATAGACATATAAAAATTGGAAACAGGTCTATCCCGTCCTTTAATAAAATGGAGTCGGATCTTTCCCGAGCTCATTCTTTTGCCGAATAAAATGACGTGAGGATGCAATAAGGGCTTTTAATATTGCAAACGAAGAATTCAAAGTTGACAATATTAAAATAAAGTCGGGTCTATCCCTTTTTTTAATACAATGGATTCGGGTCTATCCCATCTTTTTATACAATGAATTTGGGTCTATCACGAACCCATTTTGAACAAAATATAGAAACTCAGTCATAAAGCAGGGTCGTTTAATATTGTCAACAAAGAATTCAAGGTTGACAATATTAAACTGGAGTCGAGTCTATCCCGTTTTTTAATACAATAGATTCGGGTCTGTCTCGAACCCATTATTGGTCTATCGCGAACCTACTTATGGGTCTATCCCATCTTTTTACACAATGGATTCGGGTCTATACCGAACCCACTTCTGTACCGAACATCGAAACTCACTGATGGAACATAAATTTTAATATTACCAACCAATTATTCAAGGTTGACAATATTAAAATGAAGTCGGGTCTATCCCATCTATTAATACAATGGATTCAGGTCTATCCCGATTTCACTTATGGGTCTATCCCGTCTTTTGATACAATGGATTCAGGTCTATTCAACACCCACTCCCGAGCCTAATTTCAAAAATCACTAATGCAACAGGGCTTTCAATTTTGTCAACCGAGAATTCAAGGTTGACAATATTAAAATAGAATTGGGTTTATACCATCTTTTAATAAAATTGAGTCGGGTGTATCCCAAACTCATTCTCGGGCCGAATACAACGATGTGAGGAAGCAATAAGATATTTTAATATTGTCAAGCATGAATTCAAAGTTGACAATATTAAAATGGAATCGGGTTTATCCAGTCTTTTAATACAATGGATTCGGGTCTATCCCAAATCAATTTATGGGTCTATCCCATTTTTTTACACAATGAATTCGGGTCTATCCCGAACCCATTTCTAAACCGTATATCGGGAGTTACTGATGCAACAAGATCTTTTAATATTGTTAACCAAGAATTCAAAATTGACATATAAAAATTGGAATCGGGTCTATCCCATTTTTCAATAAAATTGAGTCGGGTCTATCCAGAGGTCATTCTTGTGCCGAATTCAATGACGTGGTGCTGCAATAATGTACTTTAATATTGCCAACCAAGAATTCAAAGTTCACAATATTAAAATAAAGTCCAGTCTATCCCGTCTTATGATACAATGGATTCGAGTGTGTCCTGAACCCACTGATGGGTCTATCCCATCTTTTTATACAATGAATTCGAGTCTATCCCGAACCCATTCTAAACCGAATATAGGAACTAAGTGATGAAGCAGGGTCGTTCGATATTGTTAACAAAGAGTTAAAGGTTGACAATATTAAAATGAAGTCGGGTCTATCCCGTCTATTAATACAATGGATTCAGGTCTATCCTGAATCCAATTATAGGTTTATCCCATATTTTTACACAATATATCAGGGTCTATCCCGAACCCATTTCTGACCCAAATATCTTGTCACCGTTGCAATAGGATCTTTTAATAAAGTTAACCAACAATTCAAAATTGACATATAAAAATTGGAAACAGGTCTATCCCGTCCTTTAATAAAATGGAGACGGATCTTTCCCGAGCTCATTCTTTTGCCGAATAAAATGACGTGAGGGTGCAATAAGGTATTTTAATATTGCAAACGAAGAATTCAAAGTTGACAATATTAAAATAAAGTCAGGTCTATCCCTTTTTTTAATACAATAGATTCGGGTCTATCCCAAAACCACTTATGGGTCTATCCCATCTTTTTATACAATGAATTTGGGTCTATCACGAACCCATTTTGAACAAAATATAGGAACTCAATCATAAAGCAGGGTCGTTTAATATTGTCAACAAAGAATTCAAGGTTGACAATATTAAACTAGAGTCGAGTCTATCCAGTTTTTTAGTACAATAGATTCGGGTCTGTCTCGAACCCATTATTGGTCTATCGCGAACCTACTTATGGGTCTATCCCATCTTTTTACACAATGGATTCGGGTCTATCCCGAACCCACTTCTGTACCGAACATCGAAACTCACTGATGGAACATAAATTTTAATATTACCAACCAATTATTCAAGGTTGACAATATTAAAATGAAGTCGGGTCTATCCCATCTATTAATACAATGGATTCAGGTCAATCCCGATTTCACTTATGGGTCTATCCCATCTTTTGATACAATGGATTCAGGTCTATTCAAAACCCACTCCCGAGCCTAATTTCAAAAATCACTAATGCAACAGGGCTTTCAATTTTGTCAACCGAGAATTCAAGGTTGACAATATTAAAATAGAATTGGGTTTATCCCATCTTTTAATAAAATTGAGTCGGGTGTATCCCAAACTCATTCTCGTGCCGAATACAACGACGTGAGGAAGCAATAAGATATTTTAATATTGTCAAGCATGAATTCAAAGTAGACAATATTAAAATTTAATCGAGTTTATCTCGTCTTTTAATACAATGGATTCGGGTCTATCCCAAATCAATTTATGGGTCTATCCCATTTTTTTACACAATGAATTCAAGTCTATCCCGAACCCATTTCTAAACCGTATATCGGGAGTCACTGATGCAACAAGATCTTTTAATATTGTCAACCAAGAATTCAAAATTGACATATAAAAATTGGAATCGGGTCTATCCCGTTTTTCAATAAAATTGAGTCGGGTCTATCCAGAGGTCATTCTTGTGCCGAATTCAATGACGTGGTGATGCAATAATGTATTTTAATATTGCCAACCAAGAATTCAAAGTTCACAATATTAAAATGAAGTCCAGTCTATCCCGTCTCTTGATACAATGGATTCGAGTGTGTCCTGAACCCACTGATGGGTCTATCCCATCTTATTATACGATGAATTCGAGTCTATCCCGAACCCATTCTAAACCGAATATAGGAACTAAGTGATGAAGCAGGCTCGTTAGATATTGTTAACAAAGAGTTAAAGGTTGACAATATTAAAATAAAGTCGGGTTTATCCCGTCTATTAATACAATAGATTCGGGTATATCCTGAATCTAATTATAGGTTTATCCCATCTTTTTACACAATATATCAGAGTCTATCCCGAACCCATTTCTGACCCGAATATCTTGTCACCGTTGCAATAGGATCTTTTAATAAAGTTAACCAACAATTCAAAATTAACATACAAAAATTGGAAACAGGTCTATCCCGTCCTTTAATAAAATGGAGTCGGATCTTTCCCGAGTTCATTCTTATGCCGAATAAAATGACGTGAGGATGCAAGAAGGTCTTTTAATATTGCACACAAAGAATTCAAAGTTGACAATATTAAAATAAAGTCGAGTCTATCCCTTTTTTTAATACAATGGATTCGGGTCTATCCCAAAACCACTTATGGGTCTATCCCATCTTTTTATACAATGAATTTGGGTCTATCACGAACCCATTTTGAACAAAATATAGGAACTCAGTCATAAAGCAGGGTCGTTTAATATTGTCAACAAAGAATTCAAGGTGGACAATATTAAACTGGAGTCGAGTCTATCCCGTTTTTTATTACAATAGATTCGAGTCTGCCTCGAACCCATTATTGGTCTATCGCGAACCTACTTATGTGTCTATCCCATCTTTTTACACAATGGATTCGGGTCTATCCCGAACCCACTTCTGTACCGAACATCGAAACTCACTGATGGAACATAAATTTTAATATTACCAACCAATTATTCAGGGTTGACAATATTAAAATGAAATCGGGTCTATCCCATCTATTAATACAATGGATTCAGGTCTATCCCGATTTCACTTATGGGTCTATCCCATCTTTTGATACAATGGATTCGGGTCTATTCAAAACCCACTCCCGAGCCTAATTTCAAAAATCACTAATGCAATAGGGCTTTCAATTTTGTCAGCCGAGAATTCAAGGTTGACAATATTAAAATAGAATTGGGTTTATCCCATCTTTTAATAAAATTGAGTCGGGTGTATCCCAGACTCATTCTCGTGCCGAATACAACGACGTGAGGAAGCAATAAGATATTTTAATATTGTCAAGCATGAATTCAAAGTTGACAATATTAAAATGGAATCGGGTTTATCCCGTCTTTTAATACAATGGATTCGGGTCTATCCCAAATCAATTTATGGGTCTATCCCATTTTTTTACACAATGAATTCGGGTCTATCCCGAACCCATTTCTAAACCGTATATCGGGAGTCACTGATGCAACAAGATCTTTTAATATTGTTAACCAAGAATTCAAAATTGACATATAAAAATTGGAATCGGGTCTATCCCGTTTTTCAATAAAATTGAGTCGGGTCTATCCAGAGGTCATTCTTGTGCCGATTTCAATGACGTTGTGATGCAATAAGGTATTTTAATATTTGTAACCAAGAATTCAAAGTTCACAATATTAAAATAAAGTCGAGTCTATCCCGTCTTTTGATACAATGGATTCGAGTGTGTCCCGAACCCACTGATGGGTCTATCCTATCTTTTTATACAATGAATTTGAGTCTATCTCGAACCTATTCTAAACCGAATATAGGAACTCAGTGATGAAGCAGGGTCGTTCGATATTGTTAACCAAGAGTTCAAGGTTGATAATATTAAAATGGAGTCGAGTCTATCCCGTCTTTTAATACAATAGATTCGGGTCTATCCCGAACCCATTATTGGTCTATCGCGTACCTACTTATGGGTCTATCCCATCATTTTACACAATGAATTCGAGTCTATCCCGAACCCACTTTTGTACCGAACATCGAATCTCACTGATGGTACAAAACTTTTAATATTATCAACCAATAATTCAAGGTTGACAATATTAAAATGAAGTCGGGTCTATCCCGTCTATTAATACAATGGATTTGGGTCAATCCCGATTTCACTTATGGGTCTATCCCATCTTTTGATACAATGTATTCGGGTCTATTCCAAACCCACTCCCGAGTCGAATATCAAACATCGCTAATGCAACAGGGCTTTCATTTTTGTCAACCAAGAATTCAAGGTTGACAATATTAAAATGGAATCGGGTTTATCCCATCTTTTAATAAAATTGAGTCGGGTGTATCCCAAACTCAATTCTCGTGCCGAATACATCGACGTGAGGAAGCAATAAGGTATTTTAATATTTTCAACCATGAATTCAAAGTTGACAATATTAAAATGGAATCGGGTTTATCCCGTCTTTCTTATACAATGGATTCGAGTCTATCCCATTTTTTTACACAAAGGATACGGATCTACTTCGAACCCATTTCTAAAACGTATATCGGGAGTCACTGATGCAACAAGATCTTTTAATATTATTAACCGAGAATTCAAAATTGACATATAAAAACTGGAATCGGGTCTATCCCGTCTTTCAATAAAATTGAGTCGGGTCTATCCCGAGCTCATTCTTGTGCCGAATCCAATGACGGTGATGCAATAAGGTCTTTTAATATTGCCAACCACGAATTCAAAGTTCACAATATTAAAATAAAGTCGAGTCTATCCCGTCTTTTGATACAATGGATTCGAGTGTGTCCCGAACCCACTGATGGGTCTATCCCCATATTTTTATACAATGAATTCAAGTCTATCCCGAACCCATTCTAAACTGAATATATGAACTAGGTGATGAAGCAGAGTCGTTCGATATTGTTAGCAAAGAGTTCAAGGTTGACGATATTAAAATGAAGTCGGGTCTATCCCGTCTATTAATACAATGGATTTGGGTCTATCCTGAATGCAATTATAGGTCTATCCCATCTTTTTACACAATGGATCAGGGTCAACCCGAACCCATTTCTGAACCAAATATCGAGTCACTGTTGCAATAGGATCTTTTAATATAGTTAACCAACAATTCTAAATTGACATATAAAAATTGGAATCGGGTCTATCCCGTCCTTTAATAAAATGGAGTCGGGTCTATCCCGAGCTCATTCTTTTGCCGAATAAAATGACGTGAGGATGCAATAAGGTCTTTTAATATTGCAAACGAAGAATTCAAAGTTGACAATATTAAAATAAAGTCGGGTCTATCCCTTTTTTTAATACAATGAATTCGGGTTTATCCCAAAACCACTTATGGGTCTATCCCATCTTTTCATACAATGAATTTGGGTCTATCACGAACCCATTTTGAACAAAATATAGGAACTCAGTCATAAAGCAGGGTCGTTTAATATTGTCAACAAAGAATTCAAGGTTGATAATATTAAACTGGAGTCGAGTCTATCCCGTTTTTTAGTACAATAGATTCGGGTCTGTCTCGAACCCATTATTGGTCTATCGAGAACCTACTTATGGGTCTATCCCATCTTTTTACACATTGGATTCGGGTCTATCCCGAACCCACTTCTGTACCGAACATCGAAACTCACTGATGGAACATAAATTTTAATATTACCAACCAATTATTCAAGGTTGACAATATTAAAATGAACTCGGGTCTATCCCATCTATTAATACAATGAATTCAGGTCTATCCCGATTTCACTTATGGGTCTATCCCATCTTTTGATACAATGGATTCGGGTTTATTCAAAACCCACTCCCGAGCCTAATTTCAAATATCACTAATGCAACAGGGCTTTCAATTTTGTCAACCAAGAATTCAAGGTTGACAATATTAAAATAGAATTGGGTTTATCCCATCATTTAATAAAATTGAGTCGGGTGTATCCCAAACTCATTCTCGTGCCGAATACAACGACGTGAGGAAGCAATAAGATAGTTTAATATTGTCAAGCATGAATTCAAAGTTGACAATATTAAAATCGAATCGGGTTTATCCCGTCTTTTAATACAATGGATTCGGGTCTATCCCAAATCAATTTATGGGTCTATCCCATTTTTTTACACAATGAATTCGGGTCTATCCCGAACCCATTTCTAAACCGTATATCGGGAGTTACTGATGCAACAAGATCTTTTAATATTGTTAACCAAGAATTCAAAATTGACATATAAAAATTGGAATCGGGTCTATCCCGCTTTTCAATAAAATTGAGTCGGGTCTATCCAGAGGTCATTCTTGTGCCGAATTCAATGACGTGGTGATGCAATAATGTATTTTAATATTGCCAACCAAGAATTCAAAGTTCACAATATTAAAATAAAGTCCAGTCTATCCCGTCTTTTGATACAATGGATTCGAGTGTGTCCTGAACCCACTTATGGGTCTATCCCATCTTTTTATTAAATGAATTCGAGTCTATCCCGAACCCATTCTAAATCGAATATAGGTACTAAGTGATGAAGCAGGGTCGTTCGATATTGTTAACAAAGAGTTAAAGGTTGACAATATTAAAATGAAGTCGGGTCTATCCCGTCTATTAATACAATGGATTCGGGTCTATCCTGAATCCAATTATAGGTTTATCCCATCTTTTTACAGAATATATCAGGGCCTATCCCGAACCCATTTCTGACCCGAATATCTTGTCACCGTTGCAATAGGATCTTTTAATAAAGTTAACCAACAATTCAAAATTGACATATAAAAATTGGAAACAGGTCTATCCCGTCCTTTAATAAAATGGAGTCGGATCTTTCCCGAGCACATTCTTTTGCCGAATAAAATGACGTGAGGATGCAATAAGGTCTTTTAATATTGCAAACGAAGAATTCAAAGTTGACAATATTAAAATAAAGTCGGGTCTATCCCTTTTTTTAATACAATGGATTCGGGTCTATCCCAAAACCACTTATGGGTATATCCCATCTTTTTATACAATGAATTTGGGTCTATCACGAACCCATTTTGAACAAAATATAGGAACTCGGTCATAAAGCAGGGTCGTTTAATATTGTCAACAAAGAATTCAAGGTTGACAATATTAAACTGGAGTCGAGTCTATCCCATTTTTTAGTACAATAGATTCGGGTCTGTCTCGAACCCATTATTGGTCTATCGCGAACCTACTTATGGGTCTATCCCATCTTTTTACACAATGGATTCGGGTCTATCCCGAACCCACTTTTGTACCGAACATCGAAACTCACTGATGGAACATAAATTTTAATATTACGAACCAATTATTCAAGGTTGACAATATTAAAATGAACTCGGGTCTATCCCATCTATTAATACAATGGATTCAGGTCTATCCCGATTTCACTTATGGATCTATCCCATCTTTTCATACAATGGATTCGGGTCTATTCAAAACCCACTCCCGAGCCTAATTTCAAAAATCACTAATGCAACAGGGCTTTCAATTTTGTCAACCAAGAATTCAAGGTTGACAATATTAAAATAGAATTGGGTTTATCCCATCTTTTAATAAAATTGAGTCGGGTGTATCCCAAACTCATTCTCGTGCCGAATAGAACGACGTGAGGAAGCAATAAGATATTTTAATATTGTCAAGCATGAATTCAAAGTTGACAATATTAAAATGGAATCGGGTTTATCCCGTCTTTTAATACAATGGATTCGGGTCTATCCCAAATCAATTTATGGGTCTATCCCATTTTTTTACACAATGAATTCGGGTCTATTCCGAACCCATTTCTAAACCGTATAACGGGAGTCACTGATGCAACAAGATCTTTAAATATTGTTAACCAAGAATTCAAAATTGACATATAAAAATTGGAATCGGGTCTATGCCGTTTTTCAATAAAATTGAGTCGGGTCATTCCAGAGGTCATTCTTGTGCCGAATTCAATGACGTGGTGATGCAATAAGGTATTTTAATATTGCCAACCAAGAATTCAAAGTTCACAATATTAAAATAAAGTCCAGTCTATCCCGTCTTTTGATACAATGGATTCGAGTGTGTCCCGAACCCACTGATGCGTCTATCCCATCTTTTTATACAATGAATTCGAGTCTATCCCGAACCCATTCTAAGCCGAATATGGGAACTAAGTGATGAAGCGGGGTCGTTCGATATTGTTAACAAAGAGTTAAAGGTTGACAATATTAAAATGAAGTCGGGTCTATCCCGTCTATTAATACAATGGATTCGGGTCTATCTGGAATACAATTATAGGTTTATCCCATCTTTTTACACAATTTATCAGGGTCTATCCCGAACCCATTTCTGACCCGAATATCTTGTCACCGTTGCAATAGGATCTTTTAATAAAGTTAACCAACAATTCAAAATTGACATATAAAAATTGGAATCGGGTCTACCCCGTCCTTTAATAAAATGGAGTCGGATCTTTCCCGAGCTCATTCTTTTGCCGAATAAAATGACGTGAAGATGCAATAAGGTCTTTTATTATTGCAAACGAAGAATTCAAAGTTGACAATATTAAAATAAAGTCGGGTCTATCCCTTTTTTTAATATAATGGATTCGGGTCTATCCCAAAACCACTTATGGGTCTATCCCATCTTTTTATACAATGAATTTGGTTCTATCACGAACCCATTTTGAACAAAATATAGGAACTCAGTCATAAAGCAGGGTCGTTTAATATTGTCAACAAAGAATTCAAGGTTGACAATATTAAACTGGAGTCGAGTTTATCCCGTTTTTTAGTACAATAGATTCGGGTCTATCTCGAACCCTTTATTGGTCTATCGCGAACCTACTTATGGGTCTATCCCATCTTTTTACACAATGAATTCGGGTCTATCCAGAACCCACTTCTATACCGAACATCGAAACTCACTGATGGAACATAAATTTTAATATTACCAACCAATTATTCAAGGTTGACAATATTAAAATGAAGTCAGGTCTCTATCCCATCTATTAATACAATGGATTCAGGTCTATCCCGATTTCACTTATGGGTCTATCCCATCTTTTGATACAATGGATTCGGGTCTACTCAAAACCCACTCCCGAGCCTAATTTCAAATCACTAATGCAACAGGGCTTTCAATTTTGCCAATCGAGAATTCAAGGTTGACAATATTAAAATAGAATTGGGTTTATCCCATCTTTTAATAAAATTGAGTCGGGTGTATCCCAAACTCATTCTCGTGCCGAATACAACGACGTGAGGAAGCAATAAGATATTTTAATATTGTCAAGCATGAATTCAAAGTAGACAATATTAAAATGGAATTGGGTTTATCCCGTCTTTTAATACAATGGATTCGGGTCTATCCCAAATCAATTTATGGGTCTATCCCATTTTTTTACACAATGAATTCAGGTCTATCCCGAACCCATTTCTAAACCGTATATCGGGAGTCATTGATGCAACAAGATCTTTTAATATTGTTAACCAAGAATTCAAAATTGACATATAAAAATTGGAATCGGGTCTATCCCGTTTTTCAATAAAATTGAGTCGGGTCTATCCAGAGGTCATTCTTGTGCCGAATTCAATGACGTGGTGATGCAATAATGTATTTTAATATTGCCAGCCAAGAATTCAAAGTTCACAATATTAAAATAAACTTTGTCTATCTCGTCTTTTGATACAATGAATTTGAGTGTGTCCCGAACCCACTGATGAGTCTATCCCATCTTTTTATACAATGAATTCGAGTCTATCCCGAACCCATTCTAAACCGAATATAGGAACTAAGTGATGAAGCAGGGTCGTTCGATATTGTTAACAAAGAGTTAAAGGTTGACAATATTAAAATGACGTCGGGTCTATCCCGTCTATTAATACAATGGATTCGGGTCTATCCTGAATCCAATTATAGGTTTATCCCATCTTTTTACACAATATATCAGGGTCTATCCCGAACCCATTTCTGACCCGAATATCTTGTCACCGTTGCAATAGGATCTTTTAATAAAGTTAACCAACAATTCAAAATTGACATATAAAAATTGGAAACAGGTATATCCCGTCCTTTAATAAAATGGAGTCGGATCTTTCCCGAGCTCATTCTTTTGCCGAATAAAATGACGTGAGGATGCAATAAGGTCTTTTAATATTACAAACGAATAATTCAAAGTTCACAATATTAAAATAAAGTCGAGTCTATCCCTTTTTTTAATACAATGGATTCGGGTCTATCCCAAAACCACTTATGGGTCTATCCCATCTTTTTATACAATGAATTTGGGTCTATCACGAACCCATTTTGAACAAAATATAGGAACTCAGTCATAAAGCAGGGTCGTTTAATATTGTCAACAAAGAATTCAAGGTTGACAATATTAAACTGGAGTCGAGTCTATCCCGTTTTTTAGTACAATAGATTCGGGTCTGTCTCGAACCCATTATTGGTCTATCGCGAACCTACTTATGGGTCTATCCCATCTTTTTACACAATGGATTCGGGTCTATCCCGAACCCACTTCTGTACCGAACATCGAAACTCACTGATGGAACATAAATTTTAATATTACCAACCAATTATTCAAGGTTGACAATATTAAAATGAAGTCGGGTCTATCCCATCTATTAATACAATGGATTCAGGTCTATCCCGATTTCACTTATGGGTCTATCCCATCTTTTGATACAATGGATTCGGGTCTAATCAAAACCCACACCCGAGCCTAATTTCAAAAATCACTAATGCAACAGGGCTTTCAATTTTGTCAACCCAGAATTCAAGGTTGACAATATTAAAATAAAATTGGGTTTATCCCATCTTTTAATAAAATTGAGTCGGGTGTATCCCAAACTCATTCTCGTGCCGAATACAACGACGTGAGGAAGCAATAAGATATTTTAATATTGTTAAGCATGAATTCAAAGTTGACAATATTAAAATGGAATCGGGTTTATCCCGTTATTTAATACAATGGATTCGGGTCAATCCCAAATCAATTTATGGGTCTATCCCATTTTTTTACAAAATGAATTCGAGTCTATCCCGAACCCATTTCTAAACCGTATATCGGGAGTCACTGATGCAACAAGATCTTTTAATATTGTTAACCAAGAATTCAAAATTGACATATAAAAATTGGAATCGGGTCTATCCCGTTTTTCAATAAAATTGAGTCGGGTCTATCCAGAGGTCATTCTTGTGCCGAATTCAAAGACGTGGTGATGCAATAAGGTATTTTTATATTGCCAACCAAGAATTCAAAGTTCACAATATTAAAATAAAGTCCAGTCTATCCCGTCTTTTGATACAATGGAATCGAGTGTGTCCCGAACCCACTGGGTCTATCCCATCTTTTTATACAATGAATTCGAGTCTATCCCGAACCCATTCTAAACCGAATATAGGAACTAAGTGATGAAGCAGGGTCGTTCGATATTGTTAACAAAGAGTTAAAGGTTGACAATATTAAAATAAAGTCGGGTCTATCCCGTCTATTAATACAATGGATTCGGGTCTATCCTGAATCCAATTATAGGTTTATCCCATCTTTTTACACAATATATAAGGGTCTATCCCGAACCCATTTCTGACCCGAATATCTTGTCACCGTTGCAATAGGATCTTTTAATAAAGTTAACCAACAATTCAAAATTGACATATAATAATTGGAAACAGGTCTATCCCGTCCTTTAATAAAATGGAGTCGGATCTTTACCGAGCTCATTCTTTTGCCGAATAAAATGACGTGAGGATGCAATAAGGTCTTTTAATATTACAAACGAATAATTCAAAGTTGACAATATTAAAATAAAGTCGGGTCTATCCCGATCTCACTTATGGGTCTATCCCATCTTTTTATACAATGAATTTGGGTCTATCACGAACCCATTTTGAACAAAATATAGGAACTCAGTCATAAAGCAGGGTCGTTTAATATTGTCAACAAAGAATTCAAGGTTGACAATATTAAACTAGAGTCGAGTCTATCCCGTTTTTTAGTACAATAGATTCGGGTCTGTCTCGAACCCATTATTGGTCTATCGCGAAACTACTTATGGGTCTATCCCATCTTTTTACACAATGGATTCGGGTCTATCCCGAACCCACTTCTGTACCGAACATCGAAACTCACTGATGGAACATAAATTTTAATATTACCAACCAATTATTCAAGGTTGACAATATTAAAATGAAGTCGGGTCTATCCCATCTATTAATACAATGGATTCAGGTCTATCCCGATTTCACTTATGGGTCTATCCCATCTTTTGATACAATGGATTCGGGTCTATTCAAAACCCACACCCGAGCCTAATTTCAAAAATCACTAATGCAACAGGGCTTTCAATTTTGTCAACCCAGAATTCAAGGTTGACAATATTAAAATAAAATTGGGTTTATCCCATCTTTTAATAAAATTGAGTCGGGTGTATCCCAAACTCATTCTCGTGCCGAATACAACGACGTGAGGAAGCAATAAGATATTTTAATATTGTCAAGCATGAATTCAAAGTTGACAATATTAAAATGGAATCGGGTTTATCCCGTTTTTTAATACAATGGATTCGGGTCAATCCCAAATCAATTTATGGGTCTATCCCATTTTTTTACAAAATGAATTCGAGTCTATCCCGAACCCATTTCTAAACCGTATATCGGAAGTCACTGATGCAACAAGATCTTTTAATATTGTTAACCAAGAATTCAAAATTGACATATAAAAATTGGAATCGGGTCTATCCCGTTTTTCAATAAAATTGAGTCGGGTCTATCCAGAGGTCATTCTTGTGCCGAATTCAAAGACGTGGTGATGCAATAAGGTATTTTTATATTGCCAACCAAGAATTCAAAGTTCACAATATTAAAATAAAGTCCAGTCTATCCCGTCTTTTGATACAATGGAATCGAGTGTGTCCCGAACCCACTGGGTCTATCCCATCTTTTTATACAATGAATTCGAGTCTATCCCGAACCCATTCTAAACCGAATATAGGAACTTAGTGATGAAGCAGGGTCGTTCGATATTGTTAACAAAGAGTTAAAGGTTGACAATATTAAAATAAAGTTGGGTCTATCCCTTCTATTAATACAAAGGATTCGGGTCTATCTTGAATCCAATTATAGGTTTATCCCATCTTTTTACACAATATATAAGGGTCTATCCCGAACCCATTTCTGACCAGAATATCTTGTCACCGTTGCAATAGGATCTTTTAATAAAGTTAACCAACAATTCAAAATTGACATAAAAATTGGAAACAGGTCTATCCCGTCCTTTAATAAAATGGAGTCGGATCTTTCCCGAGCTCATTCTTTTGCCGAATAAAATGACGTGAGGATGCAATAAGGTCTTTTAATATTACAAACGAATAATTCAAAGTTGACAATATTAAAATAAAGTCGAGTCTATCCCGATCTCACTTATGGGTCTATCCCATCTTTTTATACAATGAATTTTGGTCTATCACGAACCCATTTTGAACAAAATATAGGAACTCAGTCATAAAGCATGGTCGTTTAATATTGTCAACAAAGAATTCAAGGTTGACAATATTAAACTGGAGTCGAGTCTATCCCGTTTTTTAGTACAATAGATTCGGGTCTGTCTCGAACCCATTATTGGTCTATCGCGAACCTACTTATGGGTCTATCCCATCTTTTTACACAATGGATTCGGGTCTATCCCGAACCCACTTCTGTACCGAACATCGAAACTCACTGATGGAACATAAATTTTAATATTACCAACCAATTATTCAAGGTTGACAATAGTAAAATGAAGTTGGGTCTATCCCATCTATTAATACAATGGATTCAGGTCTATCCCGATTTCACTTATGGGTCTATTCCATCTTTTGATACAATGGATTCGGGTCTATTCAAAACCCACTCCCGAACCTAATTTCAAAAATCACTAATGCAACAGGGCTTTCAATTTTGTCAACCAAGAATTCAAGGTTGACAATATTAAAATAGAATTGGGTTTATCCCATCTTTTAATAAAATTGAGTCGGGTGCATCCCAAACTCATTCTCGTGCCGAATACAACGACGTGAGGAATTAATAAGATATTTTAATATTGTCAAGCATGAATTCAAAGTTGACAATATTAAAATGGAATCGGGTTTATCCCGTCTTTTAATACAATGGATTCGGGTCTATCCCAAATCAATTTATGGGTCTATCCCATTTTTTACACAATGAATTCGAGTCTATCCCGAACCCATTTCTAAACCGTATATCGGGAGTCACTGATGCAACAAGATCTTTTAATATTGTTAACCAAGAATTCAAAATTGACATATAAAAATTAGAATCGGGTCTATCCCGTTTTCAAAAAAATTGAGTCGGGTCTATCCAGAGGTCATTCTTGTGCCGAATTCAATGACGTGGTGATGCAATAAGGTATTTTAATATTGCCAACCAAGAATTCAAAGTTCACAATATTAAAATAAAGTCCAGTCTATCCCGTCTTTTGATACAATGGATTCGAGTGTGTCCTGAACCCACTGATGGGTCTATCCCATCTTTTTATACAATGAATTCGAGTCTATCCCGAACCCATTCTAAACCGAATATAAGAACTAAGTGATGAAGCAGGGTCGTTCGATATTGTTAACAAAGAGTTAAAGGTTGACAATATTAAAATAAAGACGGGTCTATCCCGTCTATTAATACAATGGATTCGGGTCTATCCTGAATCCAATTATAGGTTTATCCCATCTTTTTACACAATATATCAGGGTCTATCCCGAACCCATTTCTGACCCGAATATCTTGTCACCGTTGCAATAGGATCTTTTAATAAAGTTAACCAACAATTCAAAATTGACATATAAAAATTGCAAACAGGTCTATCCCGTCCTTTAATAAAATGTTGTCGGATCTTTCTCGAGCTCATTCTTTTGCCGAATAAAATGACGTGAGGATGCAATAAGGTCTTTTAATATTACAAACGAATAATTCAAAGTTGACAATATTAAAATAAAGTCGGGTCTATCCCGTCTTTTAATACAATGGATTCGGGTCTATCCCGATCTCACTTATGGGTCTATCCCATCTTTTGATACAATGGATTTGGGTCTATTCCAAACCCACTCCCGAGCCGAATATTAAAAATCACTAATGCAACAGGGATTTCAATTTTGTCAACCAAGAATTCAAGGTTGACAATATTAAAATAGAATTGGGTTTATCCCATCTTTTAATAAAATTGAGTCGGGTGTGTCCCAAACTCATTCTCGTGCCGAATACAACGACGTGAGGAAGCAATAACGTATTTTAATATTGTCAACCATGAATTCCAAGTTGACAATATTAAAATGGAATCGGGTTTATCCCGTCTTTTAATACAATGGATTCGGGTCTATCCCAAATCAATTTATGGGTCTATCCCATTTTTTTTACACAATGGATTCGGGTCTATCCCGAACCCATTTCTAAACCGTATATCGGGAGTCACTGATGCAACATGATCTTTTAATATTGTTAACCAAGAATTCAAAATTGACATAAAAATTGGAATAGGGTCTATCTCGTTTTTAATAAAATTGAGTCGGGTTTATCCCGAGGTCATTCTTGTGCAGAATCCAATGACGTGGTGATGCAATAAGGTCTTTTAATATTGCCAACCAAGAATTCAAAGTTCACAATATTAAAATAAAGTACGGTCTATCCCGTGTTTTGATACAATGGATGCGAGTGTGTCCCGAACCCACTGATGGGTCTATCCCATCTTTTTATACAATGAATTCGAGTCTATCCCGAACCCATTCTAAACCGAATATAGTAACTAAGTGATGAAGCAGGGTCGTTCGATATCGTTAACAAAGAGTTAAAGGTTGACAATATTAAAATAAAGTCGGGTCTATCCCGTCTATTAATACAATGGATTCGGTTCAATCCTGAATCCAATTATAGGTTTATCCCATCTTTTTACACAATATATCAGGGTCTATCCCGAACCCATTTCTGACCCGAATATCTTGTCACCGTTGCAATAGGATCTTTTAATAAAGTTAACCAACAATTCAAAATTGACATATAAAAATTGGAAACAGGTCTATCCCGTCCTTTAATAAAATGGAGTCGGATCTTTCTCGAGCTCATTCTTTTGCCGAATAAAATGACGTGAGGATGCAATAAGGTCTTTTAATATTACAAACGAATAATTCAAAGTTGACAATATTAAAATAAAGTCGGGTCTATCCCTTTTTTTAATACAATGGATTCGGGTCTTTCCCAAAACCACTTATGGGTCTATCCCATCTTTTTATACAATGAATTTGGGTCTATCACGAACCCATTTTAAACAAAATATAGGAACTCAGTCATAAAGCAGGGTGTCGTTTAATTTTGTCAACAAAGAATTCAAGGTTGAGAATATTAAACTGGAGTCGAGTCTATCCCGTTTTTTAGTACAATAGATTCGGGTCTGTCTCGAACCCATTATTGGTCTATCGCGATCCTACTTATGGGTCTATCCCATCTTTTTACACAATGGATTCGGGTCCATCCCGAACCCACTTCTGTACCGAACATCGAAACTCACTGATGGAACATAAATTTTAATATTACCAACCAATTATTCAAGGTTGACAATATTAAAATGAAGTCGGGTCTAGCCCATCTATTAATACAATGGATTTAGGTCTATCCCGATTTCACTTATGGGTCTATCCCATCTTTTGATACAATGGATTCGGGTCTATTCAAAACCCACTCCCGAACCTAATTTCAAAAATCACTAATGCAACAGGGCTTTCAATTTTGTCAACCAAGAATTCAAGGTTGACAATATTAAAATAGAATTGGGTTTATCCCATCTTTTAATAAAATTGAGTCGGGTGTATCCCAAACTCATTCTCGTGCCGAATACAACGACGTGAGAAAGCAATAAGATATTTTAATATTGTCAAGCATGAATTCAAAGTTGACAATATTAAAATGGAATCGGGTTTATCCCGTCTTTTAATACAATGGATTCGGGTCTATCCCAAATCACTTTATGGGTCTATCCCATTTTTTTACACAATGAATTTGGGTCTATCCCGAACCCATTTCTAAACCGTATACCGGGAGTCATTGATGCAATAATATCTTTTAATATTGTTAACCAAGAATTCAAAATTGACATATAAAAATTGGAATCGGGTCTATCCCGTTTTTCAATAAAATTGAGTCGGGTCTATCCAGAGGTCATTCTTGTGCCGAATTCAATGACGTGGTGATGCAATAAGGTATTTTAATATTGCCAACCAAGAATTCAAAGTTCACAATATTAAAATAAAGTCCAGTCTATCCCGTCTTTTGATACAATGGATTCGAGTGTGCCCTGAACCCACTGATGGGTCTATCCCATCTTTTTATACAATGAATTCGAGTCTATCCCGAACCCATTCTAAACCGAATATAGGAACTAAGTGATGAAGCAGGGTCGTTCAATATTGTTAACAAAGAGTTAAAGGTTGACAATATTAAAATAAAGTCGGGTCTATCCCGTCTATTAATACAATGGATTCGGGTCTATCCTGAATCCAATTATAGGTTTATCCCATCTTTTTACACAATATATCAGGGTCTATCCCGAACCCATTTCTGACCCGAATATCTTGTCACCGTTGCAATAGGATATTTTAATAAAGTTAACCAACAATTCAAAATTGACATATAAAAATTGGAAACAGGTCTATCCCGTCCTTTAATAAAATGGAGTCGGATCTTTCTCGAGCTCATTCTTTTGCCGAATAAAATGACGTGAGGATGCAATAAGGTCTTTTAATATTACAAACGAATAATTCAAAGTTGACAATATTAAAATAAAGTCGGGTCTATCCCGTCTTTTAATACAATGGATTCGGGTCTATCCCGATCTCACTTATGGGTCTATCCCATCTTTTGATACAATGGATTCGGGTCTATTCAAAACCCACTCCCGAACCTAATTTCAAAAATCACTAATGCAACAGGGCTTTCAATTTTGTCAACCAAGAATTCAAGGTTGACAATATTAAAATAGAATTGGGTTTATCCCATCTTTTAATAAAATTGAGTCGGGTGTGTCCCAAACTCATTCTCGTGCCGAATACAACGACGTGAGGAAGCAATAACGTATTTTAATATTGTCAACCATGAATTCAAAGTTGACAATATTAAAATGGAATCGGGTTTATCCCGTCTTTTAATACAATGGATTCGGGTCTATCCCAAATCAATTTATGGGTCTACCCCATTTTTTTTACACAATGGATTCGGGTCTATCCCGAACCCATTTCTAAACCGTATATCGGGAGTCACTGATGCAACAGGATCTTTTAATATTGTTAACCAAGAATTCAAAATTGACATAAAAATTGGAATGAGGTCTATCCCGTTTTCAATAAAATTGAGTCGAGTCTATCCCGAGGTCATTCTTGTGTAGAATCCAATGACGTGGTGATGCAATAAGGTCTTTTAATATTGCCAACCAAGAATTCAAAGTTCACAATATTAAAATAAAGTACGGTCTATCCCGTGTTTTGATACAATGGATTCGAGTGTGTCCCGAACCCACTGATGGGTCTATCCCATCATTTTATACAATGAATTCGAGTCTATCCCGAACCCATTCTAAACCGAATATAGTAACTAAGTGATGAAGCAGGGTCGTTCGATATTGTTAACAAAGAGTTCAAGGTTGACAATATTAAAATGAAGTCGGGTCTATCCCGTCTATTAATACAATGGATTCGGGTCTATCCTGAATCCAATTATAGGTTATCCCATCTTTTTACACAATATATCAGGGTCTATCCCGAACCCATTTCTGAACCGAATATCGAGTCACCGTTGCAATAGGATCTTTTAATAAAGTTAACCGACAATTCAAAATTGACATATAAAAATTGGAAACGGGTCTATCCCGTCCTTTAATAAAATGGAGTCGCATCTATCCCGGGCTCATCTTTTGAAAAATAAAATGACGTGAGGATGCAATAAGGTCTTTTAATATTGCAAACGAATAATTCAAAGTTGACAATATTAAAATAAAGTCGGGTCTATCCCTTCTTTTAACACGATGGAATCGGGTCTATCCCGTCTTTCAATAAAATTGAGTCGGGTCTATCCCAAGCTCATTCTTGTGCCAAATCCAATGACGTGGTGATGCAATAAAGAATTTTAATATTGCCAACCAAGAATTCAAAATTCACAATATTAAAATAAAGTCGAGTCTATCCCGTCTTTTAATACAATGAATTCGAGTCTATCCCGAACCCACTGATGGGTCTATCCCATCTTTTTATACAATTAATTCGGGTCTATCCTGAACCCATTCTAAAACGAATATAGGAATTCAGTGATGAAGCAAAGTCGTTTGATATTGTTAACAAAGAGTTCAAGGTTGACAATAATAAAATGGAGTCGGGTCTATCCCGTTTTTTAGTACAATAGATTCGGGTCTATCCCGAACCCATTATTGGTCTATCGCGAACCTACTTATAGGTCTATCCCATCTTTTTACACAATGGATTAGGGTCTATCCCGAACCCACTTCTGTATCGAACATCGAAACTCACTGATGGAATAGGACTTTTAATATTACCAACCAAGAATTCAAGGTTGACAATATTAAAATGAAGTCGGGTCAATCCCGCCTTTTAATACAATGGATTCGGGTCTATCCCGATCCTACTTATGGGTCTATCTCATCTTTTGATACAATGGATTCGGGTCTATCCTGAACCCACTCCCGAGCCGAATATCAAAAATCACTAAAGCAACACGACTTTCAATATTATCAAATTGATAGAAAACCACATCAATTAGAATCGAAGAATAACATAGAAGCAAACATATAGAATGGATGGGGTGATGATACCTTAAAACATGGACAATATTTTTTCCAGCAACCTGAAGTTGCACATTTACAGCCTTCCCTTGCCCCAGCATATTCCAATCTGGGCCTGCATATAAAAAATAATCAGTAACATGACAAAATTAGGAAGATCTTCAAAATATAATTTTGATACATTTCTATAGAGCATGCTGAAGATTAGGATTTAATTAAACAGTAGACTACTAAATGTGTTTTTAAAGAAAGTTGTGAAACTATGCCTAGACATTATGAACATAGAGACTAATAGAGCCAAGGGTTCCAGTTCTGTCACATTCAAAATACACTGATCAAATGAAACAGTCAGTTCTTATCAGTTCCAGGTGCCATGGTAATGAACCTAGAGTGCATGAAGGTCGTTTAGAAAACGAAAATGAAAAAAAAAATATTTCAGATCCAATACAGAGGCTGGATGTGCAACTGAAATAACACCAGGCCACCAGCAATTGATGGACTCAGTTTGAGATGTGTATCAACAAAACTTGAGTATCGGTTTAAATCTACTGCTGGTGGGTACAATGGTCTCAGGGACATGAAGTGAACCAGTATTTTGCAAGTTTTGGTTTGGGAAAATTTTCAGTTGATCAAAGGGGTATTTTTTTTATATAAGGTTAAAATGTCATCAGTAGCCGGTAAGCTTGGCTCGTCCATAGGGAGCTTGAGATAAAACCAACTGACCAAAACAAGCCACCCAACAGATGAAACATTTATGAAATAAAATGAAAACCCCAACCTAACAAAACCCGAGAGCTAAAATCCTAGTCCATCAATTTCTTTATCCTCACCATCCCATCCATTCTTGTCAGGAAATCAAACATAATGGCGCCCATTATCCTTTCAATGCCAAGTCCTTCTTTGAAGAACTTTGAAGCGATCAACACCAAATGGTTGTTGGGATAGACTTAAAAGAGAATCTGAATGAAGGGAGTCCAGCCTCGCGTTTTCTTAATCCTGTGGTTTACCATGCTTGGGAATTTGGATGAAAAGTGTCAAGCCCTACTTTTGGTAACTTGGAAGGAGCACAATAGTCGTTTTCCAATCAATTAGAAAAACCTAACTAATCACATCCTCCTACAGGTTAAGTCAATCATGTGACACTGGGCATCTATTGCCAATGTTGTATGAAACACGACGGTCGACAATTTCATGTTTACTTGGGGGTCTTTCATAAAATAGAGACTAGCCTATTGTATGTATGTTTGTTTTTTCTCTTCTCTTCTTTTCTTTTTTGGGTTGGTCAGTTCTTTATGACAGGAACATTCCAACTATTCAATCTAATCATTGTTTTGGTCGATTTATAAAATAAATAAATAATTTTTTATTAAATTAAATAATAATCAATGTTAGTGAATCGTAAATCGTATTGTAAATCGTAACGTGTAAGATTTAGATTTAATCGTAAATCGTATCGTAAATCATAAGATTTTTTTAATTATAATATATATATATATATATTTGCCTTCATTTAATGGTGGTCGAATTTGCTCTTTATAGTCTGAAAAATAAGATTGTCTCTATTATATTAATTATCTTAGAAAATTTAAGCATGATAATTAATAAAAAAAAATTATTTAAGGGTCCCTCACAACACAACAACACACACACACACAACACACACACACACTCTCTCTCTCTCTCCCAAAAATCAAAACACAACACACACAGACGCAGAAAAAAAATCACAGAAAAAATCAAAACACAACACACACAGACGCAGAAAAAAAAATCAAACACAACACACACGCAGAGAGGGATTCAACCCGCACAGACCATCCATCGATCGATCGATCGATTCAACCCACAGACGCGATCGATCGATCGATCGATTCAACCCGATCGATTCAACCACAGACGCAGAGATCAGACGCAGAGATCGATCGATTCAACCCGATCGATTCAACCCACAGACGCAGAGATCGATCGATTCAACCCCCAGACGCAGAGATCAGACGCAGAGATCGATCGATTCAACCCGATCGATTCAACCCACAGCGCAGAGATCAGACGCAGAGATCGATCGATTCATCTTTTCTCTCTTTTCTCAGTTCTTCCCCATTTTTTCTTGATTTTTTTGTATGTATTCATCTTCAACCACACTCGGAACAACACTCGGACGATTTGTAACAATCGCGATTTGGCGATTTACTCCTTAAATCGGGGGCGATTTGCTCCGATTTGGGAGAATCACGATTTAATCTGTGATTCAAATCGATGGTGTACCGATTCGAGTCAAATCGACGATTTGATTCGCGATTTGGACCGATTCGTATAACACTGATAATAATAATAATAATAATAATAATAATAATAATAATAATAATAATAATAATAATAATAATAAACTATTCTCAATGAAATTCTGACCTCTACCTAGATAAAGAGGCAAAAGTGAATACCCCCATTCTCAATTGGTTATGACCATATAATGTTTCAGAACTAAACTGCTAAATCCAGTCCACATGATTTTCATCTCTTTAGTAGCATCATCAATGTCAAACTTGCACAAATACGACAACATTATCACAGTTGCTGGAAAACCCCCAACTTCAGCAACTGTTGAAGTGGATTCTACCAAAAAATCATTCGTATAATGCAGAACAAAGTAAGTAATTGCAGGGAAAGAGATGGAGAAGGGATGGGAAGCACAAAATTTTCTATGAAACTGGAAACAAATGCATTAGATAGAAATAACAAAAGAAACAGTGTACAGCAACATCAACAAAATATCTCGAATAATTTACTAAATAATAATGCACAGAACCATTTGAATGTACAATACTTCTTCAGAATTGTGATTTAATGCATAGAACCATTTGAATGTACAGTACTTCTTCAGAATTGTGATTTAACAAAGTTTTCAGGTGACTAATTTCAATAAACACAAATTGATGCAAAATCTTTTAAAATTCAAGTCAATTTCTCTATATGCATCACCTACAAGTACCAAGAAAAAAAAATGAAGAAGCAAACAAACATGCAGTTACCTCTTAACTACTAAACTAAGCATAAATCAGCTTGAACCCAATAGTTTCTTAACTTGAGAGGGAGGAGGTTAATTTGCTCCACCAAGCATGCACAAGAGTTGTGAATGTTTTTTTGAAAATTATCCCCCACCCCTCCAATGTGAAAGCAACATTTGTAGAATCAGTATGTAAATGATGTAGTGCATGCTACTGGCCTGTTATTGTCCATTCAGAAGAATATCCAAAACTAAGTGCGGAAAAGCTACAATTACAAGCCTTTACACCCCCAACATCCCATTTACTGTATGACCTTTGTCCTCTTTACACTGTCCCCACACCAAGTAGTAAGATACTCCTAATGGATATGATTGGTTTGTCAGTTCCACTTACATTCAGTTATCTACTTGGTAAAGGAACTTTTTAGGAGATTTTGACTGGTTCAAGAAAACCCGACAAAGAGAAATCCTGTTAAAACTGGAAGTTAGAGTTGTATAACAATGAGATAGCATATGACAAGAGAAAGTAATAGAAGTTACACTCCCCTAATTGGATATATAGTATTATAAGAAGCAGAGGTGGAATCTAGAGCAACAATCTATTATTTGGATACATTGATGATAAGTTTTCAAAGATATAACCAAGTAGATTTCAGATGGCAATTTTCTTTCTCAGAAATTTCTTCAAACAGTTCATGAGCAGTTTCACAAAATGATATTTCAAACATACAATTCAAACCTATACAAACATTCACCAAAACACTTTTTTCCCAACAGTTTAAAGTCCAAATAACCAAATCAGAACACAAGATATCCATTCAAAGACATTGCAATTACAGTTTCCAATTCAAGAATTATCATCAATCCAATTACTGATGAAACCCCAAAACATAATTGGAAAGCCTAAATCGATATTGAAAAATTCCGAAAACTCTGGAATATAAAACCACACTTGAGATTATTGAAACTCGAAAAAGAAAACCCTAGAATTCATGCCAATAAAATCTAACAATATGTAAGACCCGATTAAAGAATGAATGAACGAACATATATACCTTGACTAAAACAATGCGATTTGAGAACGGTCGATGCTGATCGATCCCTTCTTTTGCGTTTCTTCTTCGTCGAGATTACTTTTGCAGAGTGCGAGATGGCCCGACTAGTGCTCACATGTTGACTAATTCTCTCTGCAACGTGGCATGAAAACATGATTAAACCCTAAAGAACCATTCAAACTACCCTAAGGAAGCATTGAAACTCGACAGGAAGAAAACATGATTAAACCCTCAACAACCATTGAAATGGAACCAACAAACCAACCTGAGAATGAATGTGAGAGAGTTCCATCCATAGAAAGAAAACCGACCTCCTCTCTCCCTCATATCTCATCTCTCGTCTCTCTCACTCTGTAATGCAATGTAGGCGGACGTAAAAAGGAAGCAAGTTGCTTTCTGCTTTCTGGGTTGGGCCTCGATTTATTGATTTTGATTTCAAAACTTTGAAATTGAGTAACACCACTTTCACGATTTCACTCGACATAAAACCTTTGCCTTCCATGGGTACATTGTTTGATTAGTTTAATTTAATAGGGGGAATTCTTGGAGTGGGTAAAAAGTAATTTGGGGGTATTCTCTAATTCATAGTATGCACTAATTTACACTTTTTAAAAAAAAAATTTATTATCAAGAGAAACATAGATATACTAGCTAGGGGTGGGCACGGGACGGGATGGAACGAGATAGACTCATCCCTATCTCATCCTGTTCGTACGGGATCGGGATGGGAAAAACCTCATCCTGACCTCATCCCATCCCAAACGGGTTCGGGACGGGATCAGCGTGCTCTGCTTATAATCAGCTGGAATATAATAATTAGAATATAATCAGATTATATAATTTGAGCATACTAACCTGATTCAGATATACTAACGTAACTAACCCAATTCCTTCAATAAATCAGAGCATACCAATCAATACTAACCTGATTCCTTCAATCAATACTAACCTGATAACTTCAATATAATTAGAGCATAAGCATACTAGTCAAAGCAAACTAATCAGAACTAATCAATGTACATAATCAGCTGATTCCTTCAATATAATATGAACATAACCCATTCCTTCAATGTAATCAGACTATAGCATAATCAACTAGAATAAATTTTGAACATAATTTGAGCAGTATCATAATATGCTAGAACATATTACAACATATTCATAATTTACTGCAATTCAATACAACAATCTATTGCTAACATAGGTTGGACAAATGTATCAAATGATCAATGTCCATACATAATCCTAAGCAGAATTTATGCACATCAAGACCCATTGATAAAGATACTAGTTGAAATAACAGAACTGAACATGAAAGTTAATTTCAGGTTGGTAAAAAATTATGTAGCAACATCCATAACAAATAGAACAGGACTTACTGCTAAAGCCAAGTTCTTTTATCCCTGAGTTATGCAAGCTGTGATAGTATCAGCATATTGAATACCCACTCAAAACAGACTGTAAGCTACTCACATTGAACCAGTTGACATTGTTTATAATCAACTAATATGATCTCAGTTAGGGAGAAAAGAGCGATGAATGAAGTTATCATCTAAAGTCTAAGCCACGTAATGCCCACTAATCTGTTGTTTGTGATCAACTAGTGATAGTCTAAATTTATCAATCCTAAAATAAATAAAAATATTAATAATAAATATTGAAAAATTAACTCGGGACGGGACGGGATTGGCGGGATTGAAAATCTTCATCCCATCCCATTCTAGATCTGGACAGGATGGGATCAGGATGAAATTATTTAATCCCCTTAAGACCAGGAAAAATCGGGACGGGACGGGATCGGGATCACGGGATGGGATGCCCACCCCTAATACTAGGTAAATTTTGTAAATAGTTTTGTCAAACTCGGTAAAATTTGAACATTTTGTATTGATCATTGATTTTATTCGAAAGATTATCAAAAATGCAGTTAACAAAGGGTAAATTTGTCATTTTAAAAGAATTGAATGTGCCTGTTGATGAAGTTATACGACTGGGTGCAAAGCCAATTATTGATAATTTCACGGGGCAAAGTGCGAAAATCCCTTAAAATTTTTCAAGTGTTTTAAGAGGGCAGAGCAAGTGTTCATTATATAACTTTTCTCAGAGTTTGATATGAAACATCTTGCTTGCATTTTTTTTCTCAGAGTTTGAGATGCAATAAGCCTAAACACAGCTGATATTCACCCATGTAAGATGTTTCTTATTTGAGCAAAATAAAATGACCGTCCGAGCTCTGAAAGATTTTTCTAATGGACTAAAGATGGTTTTATTGGTATATATTTCCATTTAACTTAATTGGTCAAGCAATCAACCATGGGACCTCTTTCTCTTTGCTTGGATCCCACTCAACAGAATGAAATCAATCAACCCAATTTGGTATATCCTGTCAAGGAACGGAACTTTAGAAGTTTCCCCCATCTACGACGAAATCCACGGAACCAATTGATTTTTAGCGCAAAACCACTCAAAGGTGAAATCGAGTTCATGGTGACCTGAAACAGGTGAGATTTTCTCCCAATTTTTAGCGCAAAACCACTCAAACACCAACATAAAAATTGTTCCACATGGAACTATAACTCATCAACATGAAATACTAACCGGAAAATAATGGTAATATTTATCTGCAACAAATAGAGTACACTAAGCACTCAAAGTTACTTGATTCACAAACAAGTCTCATGATATCCCTACAAAACAAGTGTTAGTGCAATCATGTGCATTTTCACATGATACCATAAATAAGGAACATGATAGAAAATATTTATCACAATCAAAACATATGATCATTCAATCATGCATTGAGATAATAAAGGTTATATTAGATAGCTAAAACATGCATAACAACCATAAAATTCAAAAGCATGATCATCTAAGAGACCAACAGAAAGATATATGCACAGATACCAACTGAAACTAAATAAATAGTAGCTAAGAGTCTAAGGTATCTCTATCCTAAACATTCATAACATAAGCAAATAAACTCAGAATAAGTAATAACAATAAATAACTGAAAGAACAAATCACGACTCATCACCAATGTTCTAAAAATCGCTAGGCGGTATGCGGGCAGCAAGCAGGGGACTAGCGCAAAGGCGGGGGCTAGGCAGACGCCTAGAAGGTTTTTTTATTACAATTTTATAATTTAATATGGGGATTTTTGATGAAATAATCATGAATACTCACATTGGGTATTTGCAAAAACAATGTGATGCAGTCGTTATTCGCTCCCTGCTCCGATCTAGTTCCTGCTAACCTGTTGACTTGCACAAGTAGCACACGTGAGCCATTGACCACCATTGTGGTGACCGATAGCACTCCGATGATAAAGTCAGACAGGGCTCTGAGGAGGGTGTAATGTTGTAATAGAGAACTTTTAGCGTACCTTAGCTTACCAACCTCATGTCTTATTTATAGTGCAAGGAGTCCTGGTTTAACCAGGCCATCGTTGGCGTAGATTAGGGAGGAGATCTTCGTGGAGATCCATCTCTAATTAGGAGTCGTGTTGTGGGAGGGAGTTCCATGTTAGCTCTGCGCTCCTAGATATGCGGGAGATAGTTCCCAATCCAAGAACATTTCGTAGAAGGGAGTTTCCCTATGTGGAAGATATTCTGGTGTTTGCTTCTTAGTTGGGAGCAAAGAGTGGCTGAAATTGCCCTGTCCGAAGCAAATCCTCGAGATACTTGCCTAAGGAGGGCTTATAGGTATTGAGGACAGTTGTGAGACGTGTGGGCATAGCGTGCTGTGAGAGTCCAGGTCCACCTAGCGGATTGAATTGAGCGGGCTTAGAACCGCTTGGGCCTGTTTAGAATTTGCCTGATGTTGGGGCCCGTATTTATTCGAGATTATCATGACACGTGTACGACTCAGGGGTGTGTCTGTTTTTATGTATCATCAGCTACGCTCTCCGAGTTAGTGGGGCATTAAGTCAGTCCATTGACTCTTTGAAAATACTATTGTACTATCACGATGATTGGACTCGAGGCGTTCGTCTCAAGCGGTGTATGACATTAATGGGTACACAATTGCTCAAGAAGGGAAAATGCAGCCTGCCTTCCCTATAAATATTCACCGTCTTTATGAGTATTCCTTCATTATTATTTGCGCTGTCTTTTTGAACCGTAGTATTTGTTTCATCTTCTAATGGCTGACACTGTTGAATCTTCTCGTAAGAACCCGTTATCGCTTGCTTGTGTCAACTTCTTTGAAGACAGTTTGGTCGACGAAAATGAGTTGATCAAGCTTCGTAGTCTGTACCACCTCCAAGAAGATTTGCAAATTGTTCCCGCTTTTTGGAGTTTTGGGTCCGATTGTGCCTCCTCAAGAGTTCATAGGCTTGCATCGAGGCATGTTCGAGTCCGGGCTCCAGCTTCCAGCGCCCGATGATGTCTGGCATTTTTTTACTCATTTCGAATGCCTCTCGCTCAAATGGCGTCGAGCGATTTCAAGATACTGCTTGCAATCCTCCTTAAGGCTCATGACGCTGACATTCTTTTATCTTCATTGGTGATCCATCACCTGACCAATGCTCGGCTGGATTCCAAGGGTATCTCTATGTGGAACTATCCTCCTTGTCTGCGATTGGAGGCGGGCAGCGCCGAATCTTGGGGGAAGCAATGGTTTTTTGCTTCGGCGGATTCTGGTTATTTCAAACTCGGGAGTCGTAGAGTGTCTCGATACTTCCAGCTTGATCTTTGTGAGTATTTCAGCTATCGTTATATGCGCATTCTGTATGTCCCTTCTGTGATACTGGTTCTGACATTGTTTTTTTGCGTTTCAGCAAGGTTCGCTATTTCGTCTCTCAGCGAGGATGAGAAGCGGATAAAAGAGGAGTTTCTCAAGCTTCCTTTGACTTGTGTTGAGGAGGTCGTAATGTCAAGCAATGTTTTACCTTGCGGTTTATTGCGGTGTTCTCATGATGTTCAACCCGTGTCAGGTTCATCGACTAAGGGGGTGGTTGCTCGCCGCCAGAGAAAGAGAGGTCTGGCCTTGCCCAATCCTTCCAGGCTCACTGAATTGGAGGCAAACGTCCTTCCCGTGGTAGTTTCGAGAAAGAGGCAAACTTATGTCAGGGCGGCCTCTCCCCCTAGTAGGTCACGATCTGCACAGGTGGCATCCTTGGGGGTCGTGGCCTTTTGCGTGGTGTTCTGATTCCTCCTACTGACCTAGCGGAGAGGAAGTTGGCACCCACATCGAGGTTTTGCATCATAGCGACCTCGAAATGGCTACTCATGCCCTGGAGTTGCATGGGCCTGCTTCGTTGCATCCCAAAGCCCATGGAAGGGTGTTTGCTTTAGAGAAAGCCTTCGTGGATCTGCGGACGTCATATTCGGATGCTCTTTACTAGGCGGACTCCTTGGATGGTAGGTTACAGGCTTCTGTCACCGTTGCCGACCGCGGGGGCATGGAGGCCGAAAGGGAGCGAATGGAAGCATAATGGATTGTCGAAAGGAGGCTGTTGGAAGTCGCAGTTGATGAGGGGCTTCGTCGCGCTCTGGAGGCATAACGGTTGCTGGCTTTTAAGTGCTCGCATTTCGAGGCCCAGTTGGGAGCAGTAGACTTCGACGTGTCAGGCGGGAGGTCGTTCATCTCATCTGAAGTCGTTCGTGGCAGACTGGAGCTGATCAGGGAAGAGTATCCCGGTACTGACCTTGAATTCGCTCACTACAAGAGGGCTGCTTTCGGATCGATCAATCGAGGGGAGGGCTTTGCGGGCTTACTGATGAGGAGGATGCATCTCCTTTGAATGATTGTAACGTCTTCTCTTGGACAAAATACATAAACATGTTTTTTTAATGAAAGTCTTGTTTTTGTCTCATATTCTCGTGTTTATTTAGTCTTTTCATAGAATTTTTTGATTGCCAGGTGGAATGTTTGTACTTTTCATTCAAAATACTTTGTTGCTTTAGGTTATTCTGCCGCAGGTTAGTGTTTAACCGACAAAGATCGTTGTTGGTCAGGGGTTGACGAGGCTTCTCCAGTAGCGACTCATTACGTGTTGGCAGACTAGTACTGCCTTATGCTCTTTATTCCTTTTGCGAAGCGGATTAGGCTTTGGGCAAAAGAAGTTGTCGTCATCAATCGTGAACTGACTGAACTTACCTAGCAAGTTCAGCGATCATTGTCTGTATTGAAAACAATGATCCCTTGGCGAGTCATCGTCGTCAGCGAACCAGCACTGACTAGACTCCCACTTCCTCCGCCGTCGTGACCCACACAAAACAGATTAGGTTTTGGGCACCAGAAGTCGTCGTCATCAGTCGCAAACTGACTGAGCTTGCCTGGCAAGTTCGGCGATCATTATTTGTATTGAGAGCAATGATCCACTGGCGAGTTGTTGTCATCAGTGGACCAACACTGACTAGACTCCTACTTCCTCCACCGTCGTGATCCGCGCGAAGCGAATTAGGCTTTGGGCACCAGAAGTCGCCGTCATCAGTCGCGAATCGACTGAGCTTACCTAGCAAGTTCGGCGATCATTGTCTGTATTAAGAGCAATGATCCCTTGGCGAGTCATGGTTATCAGCGGACCAGCACTGACTAGACTCCCACTTCCTCTGCCGTCGTGATTTGCGTGAAGCGGATTAGGCTTCAGGCACCAGAAGTCGTCGTCATCAGTCGCAACCTGACTAAGCTTACCTATCAAGTTCGGTGATCATTGTTTGTATTGAAAGCAATGATCCCTTGGCGAGTCATCATTATCAGCGGACCAGCGCTGACTAGACTCCCACTTCCTCAGTCGTCGTGATTCGCGCAAAGCGGATTAGGCTCCGGGGCACCAAAAGTTGTCATCGTCAGTCGCAACTGACTGAGCTTACCTGGAAAGTTCGGTGATCATTGTTTGTATTGAAAGCAATGATCCATTGGCGAGTCATCGTTATCAGCGGACCAGCGCTGACTAGACTCCCACTTCCTCAGTCTTTGTGATCCGCACGAAGCGGATTAGGCTTCGGGCACCAGAAGCTGTCGACATCAGTCGCGAACTCACTGAGCTTACCTAGCAAGTTCGACGATCATTGTCTGTATTGAAAGCAACGATTCCTTGGCGAGTCATCGTTATCAGCGGACCTGCGCTAACTAGACTCCCACTTCCTCCGCCGTCATGATCTGCGAGAAACGGATTAGGCTTCGGGCACTAGAAGTCTTTGTCATCAGTCACGAACTGACTGAGCTTACCTAGCAAGTTCAACAATCATTGTCTGTATTGAAAGCAATGATCCCTTGGCGAGTCGTCGTTATCAGTGGACCAATGCTGACTAGACTTCCACTTTCTCCACCATCGTGATCCACGTGAAGCGGATTAGGCTTCGGGCATCATAAGTCATTGTCATCAGTCGCAAAATGACTAAGCTTACCTGGCAAGTTTGGCGATCATTGTCTGTATTGAGAGCATTGATCCCTTGGTGAGTCGTTGTTATCAATGGACCAGCACTGACTAGACTCCCACTTCCTCCGTCGTCGTGATCTGCGCAAAGTGGATTAGGCTTTGGGCACCATAAGTCGTCGTCATTAGTCGCGAACTGACTAAGATTACCTTGCAAGTTCGGCGATCATTGTCTGTATTGAGAGCAGTGATCCTTTGGCGAGTTGTCGTTATCAGTAGACCAGCGCTGACTAGACTCCCACTTCTTCCGCCGTCGTGATTCTCAAGCAGATTAGGCTTTGAGCTGATATTCGAGTCTTGTCATAGTCGAGCTGGTGGAGGATTATAACGGACAACAATGGAAATTTTGGTAGAAGGAAAATATTTTATTGATAATATTTTTTGAGATGCTCTATATTCCATGGTCGCTTAAGCCCATCACCGTCGGCGTCTTCCAGCCAATATGTTCCCGGTCTGTTAACTTTGCCAACTTTATAAGGTCCTTCTCAATTCGGATTTAGCTTTCCCGCTCCGGCTTCGTTGGTGTTTTGCTGGGTCTTCATGAGTACTCAGTCTCCCACCTTGAATTCGTGTGGCTTGACCTTTTTGTTGTAGTATTGCGTCATCCGTTGTTGGTAGGCGACTATCTTGGCGGATGCTAGATCCCGTTTTTCGTTGAGGAGGTCTAGTCCCACGCGTAAGGCTTCGTCGTTGCCATCTAGTTTGAACTCTTCCATCCTGAAGGTTGGCACCTCGAGTTCCACCAGAACCATAGCTTCTAACCCGTATGTTGGGGTGAAGGGTGTCTCTCCAGTAGGGATTCTTTTAGTTGTTCGATATGCCCAGAGTATTCCTGGTAGCTCTAGGACCCATTTTCCTTTGGCTGCATCAAGTTTTCTTTTGATGGCTTCTAGGATTGTCCTGTTGGTAACTTCCGTTTGGCCATTGGCCTGGGGGTGTCTTGGTGATGATAAGTGGTGCTTGACTCCTAGACTTTTGCACAGTTTATTAACCTTGCTACTTTCAAACTAGGTTCCGTTGTCACTGACCAATACTCTGGGGACGCCAAATCTACAAACGATGGTGGCCCATATGAATTTTTCGATCTGGACCTGCCCTATTCTAGATAGGGGCTCGGCCTCGACCCACTTGGTGAAGTAGTCGATGGCGACAATTAGGAATTTATTACCAGCCAACGTCGGAAGCGACCCGACGATGTCCATTCCCCATTGTGCGAACAACTATGGACTAGTCATTAGGGTTAGCGGTTGTGCTGGCATATGGGTGTGTGGCGCGAACCTCTGACATTTGTAGCACTTGCGGTCGGTGTCTTTAGTGTCTTACTGCATGGTCGGCCAGTAACACTCTAAAGTCATGGCCTTATGGGCGAGGGTTCTCCTGCCTGGGCGATTTTCGTATATACCGCTGTGGATGCGCCCAAGACTTGGCTTGCCTCTGAAGGCGATAGGCATCAAAGCAAGGGCCTTATTACCGACCTCCTGTATAACTTGTTGTTCAGGAGAATGTACCTCTTGGCCCAGTTTTTAAGTCTTCGTGCTTTGACCTTCTCGGTTGGCAGGGCTTCGATCGCTATACATTCTAGTATCGGAGTCATCCAATTTGGTTGTGCTTCCGATGTGCATATATCTTTGTGTTCTTTTTCGTCGAGGCTTGATTTCTCTTGATATTCAATGAGGCCGCTAGAGACTTCCTTGAAGGCCAAGGCTTTGCTAGTTTGTCAGCTCTTTGGTTGTCATCTCGGGGGCATTGTGTGAGCTGACAACTTTCGAATCTTCCCATTATGCCAAGTACCTTGTTACGGTAGGCTATCACGCGGGGGTACTTGCTATTGAAATCTCATTTGACCTGGTTGACTACCAGTTCTTGAGTCGTTGTACACTGTTAGGTGATCTATGTCGACCCCTAAAGCTAGCTTTAGGCCTGACAGGAGTGCTTCGTATTCGGCTTCATTATTTGAAGCAAGGAAGCTAAACCTGACTGCCTTTTCGAGGGTGAAGCCGGGGGAGCGGAGTGTGATCCCTGCTCCGCTTGCCTTATCGGTCGAGGATCCATCACAGCGCAGGGTCCATGTTTGGAGATCTGATTTCGAGAGTTGGTAGTCTATCTTCGGCTCTTCTCTCCCAGTAAATTCAGCGATAAAATCTGCGAGTGACTGGGCTTTTATGGAGGTTCTTCCCGAGTTCTATCGACCACTTCACCATTCTGCTAAATAGCTCGGGTTTATGTAATACCGAGTGGAGTGGATGTTTGGTTAGGACCGTTATAGAGTGGGCCTAAAAATAGGGCCTCGGTTTTCTAGAGGATACGACTAGCACTAGAGCCAACTTCTCCAGGTCCGGGTAGTGTGTTTCCGCCTCCACGAAGGTTTTGCTGGTGTACGAAGGCCGAACTGACACCATGTTTTGAAACAGATAGGTACAAGTATAGTGTTTTACTTATTGCAGGCTTTGACAGTAGTTTTGGACTCCCCGTGTATGCTTTCAGGTTCTGAAAGGCTTGTTCGCATTCGTCGTTCCATGAAAACCCTTTGCTCCCTCTTAGTATCTTGAAGAATGGGAGGCATTTGTCGGATGACTTTGATATAAATCTGTTGAGTGCTTCTACCCTCCCAGTCAGGCTCTGAACGTCTCTGATATTGGTCGGATATTTCATGTCGAGAAGGACCTAAATCTGTTTGGGATCGGCCTCGATTCCCCTTTTGTTTACTATATAGCCTAAGAATTTCCCAGACTCGACTCCGAATGTGCACTTTTGTGGGTATTTCTCGAGTTGGTCAAATGCTTTGGAAAGATCTCGTAAATGGTCATGGCTGCGAACGCTTTTGACCAGCATGTCATCGATGTATACTTCCATATTTGTACCGATCTGTTTTTTGAACATTCGGTTGACCAATTGTTGGTAAGTAGCTCCAACATTTTTCCAGCCGAAAGGCATTATCCTATAGCAATATATTTCTCTTTCCGTCACGAAAGGTGTTTTCTCTTGATCTGAGGGGTGCATCAATATTTGATTGTAGCCTGAATAGGCATCCATAAAGTTGAGTAGGTCGTGTCCCAAAGTGGCATCTACGATCTGATCTATGCGGGGGAGTGGGAAGTTGTCCTTTGAGCAGGCTTTGTTGAGGTGTAGTCTACGCACACTTTCCACTTCCTATTTTTATTTCTTACTATAACGGTGTTTGTCAGCCAGTCGGGGTATCGCGCTTCCTTGATCATGTCTGCGTCGAGTAAACGCTGTACTTCCTCGTTTATGATCGTGTTCCTTTCGGGCGCCATTGGCCTTTTCTTTTGTCTAATGATTTTCTTTGAGGGGTCAACTTCGAGGTGATGAGTGATTATTGTCACGCCCCGATTTTTGAACAACATAAATAAATAGATTGTCCAAAAACTAAGGCATAACAGGAACACTTTAAATGGTACAGTCATAAGGCAGAAAATAACTAATAAGCTTCCTCAATATTCTTCCTCTAAAAATGAGGTCCACAACAAATAAATGAAAATTTCAATAATAAATTCCCCAAATAAATATCTGACAAAACTGAGCATTTATATCCAAGTCCTACATCTGATTACCTAGGAATAATAATAAAGATCTAAAAAGAATAAAACGTATCGACTCCTCAGCTATTGCCACGCAGCTACTATCCTTCCTTACGCTCCAATTAACTCTGATGGTTCTCTAGGGCTACGCTCATTAAGAACGTACCCAAATTTGTAAAACAATACAAAATTTGGGTAAGTATAATCATACTGGTGTGAGCAAACTTACAAATCAAGACAATTAAATATAAAAGGACAAAAATGCAAATTTCACCTTAAGGAAGACAGGTAGTTCTCATTCGAGGTTCAAATGAGCT
The DNA here is from genome assembly GCA_963556465.1 of Berberis vulgaris. Lineage (NCBI taxonomy): Eukaryota > Viridiplantae > Streptophyta > Magnoliopsida > Ranunculales > Berberidaceae > Berberis > Berberis vulgaris. The sequence continues at coordinate 28,929,190 of OY747125.1, read as the reverse complement.
GTTAGTTTCTTCCTTCAAGGCTAACCTAGTACAAGCTAAAATAATCTATACACAATTTCATGGCATGCTCAATTCAATGGTTTTATTTAATTATTTATTTTTGTTATCTAATTCTTGGCTTTTTTTCCACAATCGCACTCTCCTCCTGTGCCGAACACACCTCACCCAAGTGTGCCTCCCTTGCCATCAAAGCCACTCGGAGCGTACATGACCCAAGTGGGGTGCCACCTCGAGTGTCATGTCATCTCACCCGAAGTTCGATCACTGACAAGTATTCTTCCTAAATCTACACGTACAACCGAACTCACATGGAACGGTGCACCGATATGCAAGCAAGTCTGCATACCCATAATAATATCACACGTATACAAGCAAGTCTGTATACAAAAAAAAATTTCTTTTCTTTTCACATTTTTTTTTCGGAGTTGTGGAAAAAGAACATTTACCAAGTATTTTATTTGATCCATTACTTTTCCAAGTCAATTAACATCACATCACATTCCCCCTACAAGAACCACGGTTATATTCACAACATTTTAACCATGACCACTGTTCTAACATAAATAGGTTATGGTTTATGGAATGACGTCTTTCACTGCTACAAAAATTTTCAACGTTTAGCAATCAACGCAAAAGCAATGGTCCAGAATCACTAACGTTTTCTCTATTTAACAATAAATGATAAAGTTGGAACGAGAAGGAGACTTACAGATATGAAAAGAAGAAAAAAAAAATAATAACTGTGGGGATGTCGCCATCCACCATCCCATCCACAAAGGAAAGTTGTCGCCATCCACCAAAACAAAACTGTTTTTTTTTTTTGCTAAACCAAAGCAGATGTCACTATCCACCAAAACCAAAGCAGTTTTTTTCTTTTTCTTTCATTCATTAAGTAAGAGATGTCACTATCCACCATCCCATCAACAAACAAAACATTTTTCTAAACCTTTTTACCGTTAATTTTTTTTTTTCGGTAAAGATGTTTGTCAGCGATGATTTCAAGATTTCATCAAAAGTCTCCATCAAAAGTGATTCACAAGGTCCCCATCAATTCCCATCAACAGTAATGAAAGATTTTCACAAATTTCCCTAGCGACTGTAAAACCGTAAAACCGATTTCACGACATAATGAAGCCTATCTCACAAAATGTCTCTATCAATAGTAAACAATAAAAATCGATTTCACATATTACAAGCTACTTCATTTAGAAAAAACAATGAAGGGAATAGAGTTTCACTCACAAGTATTTTTCTTTGCAAGATTCCAAGCTTCTTCTTTTCTTGTGTGTGTGTGCAAGGAGGAAAAACTAGGGTTTATTTTTTTAAATAAAAATTTAGGGTTGCATTAGCTAAACACACCCATCTCTTATCTCTTACCCACCACCAACCTAAACCTAAGTTTGAAATTAAAAATCATAAACTATTATTACTTGTAATTATTATCAATTAATAATTACTACCAATAAATATTATTAACTTCTAAAATAATGCAAGTATATTGGTAAGTGAATTGGCGGGTATTACAATATACACACCTTAAAAGAATCTCGTCCCGAGATTCGGTAGGATAAGGATTAGGCGAATAATTCTGGGTGCATACGCTTTACTTTGTCCTCCAACTCCCAGGTGACATCGTTATCCTTTTCACTCCACTGAACTTTGACCAAGTTGACTTTCTTACGTCGTCGGTGCTTCACGTCACGATCAATTATCCTCATCGGCCCAATAGGTCAAATCCTCATTCAGTTCAATAGTTGTAGGTTGAACAATATGAGTTGGGTCTTTCACACATTTTCTCAGCATCGAGACATGAAAGACATCATGGATCATCGACAAACTGGGCGGCAACGCAAGCTTGTAAGCTAAGTGACCAACACATCCGACAATCTCGAATGGCCCAATATACCGCGGGCTCAACTTCCCTTTCTTGCCAAATCTCATCACACCTCGCATGGGAGACACCTTAAGGAAAACTAAATCACCAACCGCAAACACTACACTCTTGCGCTTTTGATCTGCATAGCTTTTCTGTCTACTCTGAGCAGTTTTTATCCTTCCCCGAATAATCTCAATCTTCCCTGCAGTCTCCCTAACAATCTCTGGTCCCAACAATACTGTATCACCTACCTCTACCCAACAACTAGGAGATCTACAAGGCCTACCATACAAAGCCTCAAAGGGTGCCATACCAATGCTCGATTGGTAACTATTATTGTACGAGAACTCCACCAACGATAAGTGATCCTCCCAACTACCACCAAAATCCATGATGCAAGCTCGCAACATATCCTCTAAAATCTGATTTACCCGCTCAATCTGCCCGTCAGTCTGTGGATGATACGTCGTGCTCATAGCCAAGGTAGTACCCATAGCACGTTGGAAACTTTCCCAAAATGCTGATGTAAACAATGGATCTCTATCTGAAACAATGGTAATAGGGACCCCATGCAACCTTACCACTTCTCGAATATACATAGCAGCTAACTTGTCAGTATTAAAAATTGGGATAAAATGTGCACACTTAGTCAAACGGTCAACAATAACCCAAATGGACTCATTACCCCTCCGAGATCTAGGTAACCCATCAACAAAATCCATCGAAATGTGTTCCCACTTCCACATGGGTATTTCTAAAGGCTGCAATAAACCAGACGGCCTCTGGTGTTCCGCTTTCACTTGCTGACAAGTGAAACAGTGTGAGACATATTCCCCAACGTCTCGTTTCATGCCTTCCCACCAAAATCTCCTTCTCAAATCATGATACATCTTCGTACCCCTTGGATGAATAGTAAATTTAGAACGATGAGCCTCGTCCATAATCTCCTTCTGTAATGCCGAAATATCTGGTACACAAAGTCTACCATGAAATCGCAATCCTCCATCTATGTCAACGGACCAATCAGTAGGGCAGTCATCCAACATATCAATTATCAAATCATTTATTTTGTTCATGAGAAACGGGTCAGTGTGCTGCACGGAAATGACCCGGGTAATCAGGGTAGGTTTTACTGTCAAACTACAAACATAAGCTTTTCTAGTATGCGGAACAGTCAAAACATCATGAGCTGCAATAGCCTCGAGAATCTTTCACTCTTGCACCATAAGAGCGGTCAACACACTATGTTGCCTGCTAAGGGCATCTGCCACCACATTCCCTTTGCCTGGATGGTAAAGGATTTCAAAATCATAACTACTAATGAAATCCATCCACCTATGTTGCCTCATGTTTAAATCTCGTTGTGAAAATAGGTACTTCAAGCTTTTGTGGTCAGTATACAACTCAAAATTTTCTCCATACAAATAATGCCTCCATATTTTTAAAGCAAAAACCACTGCTGCTATTTCCAAATCATGCGTGGCATATCGCCTCTCATGTGGCTTTAACTGCCTAGAAGCGTATGAAACTACTTTCTGGTCTTGCATCAAAACACATCCCAAACCTGTTCCGCTAGCATCTGTAAACACCACTAACTTCCCGCCACGCATGGGAATGATTAAAATTGGAGCTGTAGTCAACCTTTGCTTCAACTCTTGAAATGAAGTCTCACAGTCCTTAGTCCATACAAACTTGACATCCTTTCGAGTTAGACTCGTCAAAGGTGCTGCAATCAACGAAAATTTCTCAATAAACCTCCTGTAATATCCAGCCAACCCTAAGAAACTCTGAATTTCACTTGCATTAGTGGGTTGTTTCCATTCCTTAACTGCTACAACTTTGTCAGGATCGACGGCTATCCCTTCGCTAGAAATCACATGCCCAAGAAATTTCACCTCTTTCTCCCAAAAGTGGCACTTACTAAATTTAGCATACAGTTTGTGATCTCTTAAAGTCTGCAACACTACTTTCAAATGCTCTCGATGGTCCTCCATGTTTCGAGAATATACCATAATATCATCAATGAAAATGACAACAAATTTATCAAGGTACGGATGAAAAATACGGTTCATCAAATCCATAAAGAAAGCAGGAGCATTGGTCAATCCAAATGGCATGACCAGAAATTCATATAACCCATACCGAGTCCGAAACGCCGTCAGAGGTATGCTCTGCTCTTCAACACCCATCTGATGGTACCCAGTCCTCAAATCCAACTATGAAAATACAACCGCCCCTTTCAACTGATCTAACAAATCATCTATCCGCGAAAGAGAGTACTTATTTTTTATTGTCACATTATTTAGTTCTCTATAGTCGACACACATCCTCAAAGTACCATCCTTCTTAGAAACAAAAATAGCAGGTGCACCCCATGGAGAATTACTTGGTCGTATAAACCTAAATATACACACCTTAAAGGATTAACCATAAAGTTACTCACAAATAAGCACATATATATATATAACTATTATAAAAAAAATAAAAATAAAAAACATACGAGAAAAATTTCTTACCCCTTCTGGAGTAATTCCTCTAGTTGGACTTTCATCTCATCCAACTGCTTAGGAGCCAATCGGTATGCAGCTTTCGAAATCGGTGCTGCCCCGGGCAACAAGTCAATTCGAAATTCGACTTCTCTCTTAGGTGGTAAACCAGGAATCTCTTGGAATACATCTACATAATCCTTCACCACCTCAACCACGCTAATATATTTCTCTGGTATATCCATAGAGTATAGAGTGCTCGTCATTGTGGAGTCCCCACAAGGTTCACAAACATGACTAACTCGCGGCAACCCTGGTGTATCTATCAAAATGGTTCTCGCGGCACAATCTATACTAACATAGTTTTTACCCAACCAATCCATCCCAAGGATAACATGAAAATTCTCAAAATTCATGACTATCAAATCCGCAACAAGTTTTCGACCCATTAAAGAGATCTCAAAATTTCTACAATACTCAGATAATGTGACAGTGCCTCCTATGGGTGTCTCAACACATAAAGGTTTGATAAGTGGCATAGTTTTAAGATTTTATTTTTCTACCATTCGTCGAGAAATAAAAGAATGAGAAGCACCAGAATCAAATAATACTCGCAAGGGAAACTGAGTGGTGATGGTACCTTCAACATTCTCTTGCCCTGGTATAACCGCAAATGCACGTGCTGGAGCTGGTGGGGCCTGCCTACCCTGTGGAGCGCCTCGCCAACTGGGACAATCACGAATGAGATGCCCTGGTCGGTTACATTTGTAGCATAACCTATCAGTGGGAGCCTACCCTCGTGGTGCTGCAGGTACCTGAGGTCGAGGTTGCTGATATGGGCCTTGTGGGCCCTGATTCTGAAATGTCAGTCTCTGCCACTGCTGCCCTTGGGGCCTGAAGCCACCCTGCGGCCTGAAACCTCCCTGGGACTCAACTCCTCCCTGGGGCCTCTGCTGGAACTGACCTCCAGATTGGGACCTCGGCTGATACTGAAATCTAGATCCTAGCTGATTATGATCGTAAGGCTTATACCTGTTCTGATCTCGGTTCCCAGATGAACGCGAGTTTCTAGACGACTCACCTCCCCTGCTCTTCTCTCTAGCCTCTCGAAAAGCGGCGTCTTGCTCTTCAAACTTGAGAGCTAAGTCTAAACTCTGTCAAAGGGTTCTTTATCAAAGGGTAAAAGCGACTTTGACAGATAATGACCCAAACCCCTGATAAACTTTTGATTCTTCTTGGCAGTGGTATCAACCAAGTACGGAGCATACCGAGTCAACTCGTTGAATTTTGTCACATACTGGGTCACTGACTTTGTACCTTGCGTCAAACTAAAGAACTCTGCAGCTAGCTGAGATTTCACAGCTTCAGGTACAAACTGACAGTCAAATTTGGACTTGAAAGTCTCCCAAGTCATAACAGTCGTATCCATGATCTCTTCCACAGAATCCCACCAATACCTGGCTTACCATCCAAGTTATGAGCAGCTAATTCTTGTTTCTGTACCTCAGTCATCTGCATCCGATTGAATACGGTTTCGCACTTGCGAATCCACTTCTCAGCTGCAATAGGGCCAGCCTCTCCATTAAACCTCTGACCGCCTAGGTTCCCAAACTCCTTATTTCTCCTGGCAAGCGGGTCACCATGACTATCCTGATGGTTGTTCTGAACAACCTGCAAAAGTTGCGTCATCATGGCTCCCACGTCTACCTGAACCAAGTTAGGACCCCCTCCCTGATCATTCGAACCATTTGGGCCATTAGTGTTATTCCGCCCGTTATCACCATTCTGTCCATTGGCCCCATTTGATCGAGTGTTCGCCATTACCTTCAAGTGAAAATAAATACCCGTTAATACTTAATAATCCAAACGTTCATAATCCCATTTCCATACTTCCGAGGATCACCTAGACCTACCCTAGATCTAGGCTAACCAAATGCTCTGATACCAAAAATGTCACGCCCCGATTCTTGAACAACATATATAAATAGATTGTCCAAAAACCAAGGCATAACAGGAACACTTTAAATGGTACAGTCATAAGGCAGAAAATAACCAATAAGCTTCCTCAATATTCTTCCTCTAAAAATGAGGTCCACAACAAATAAATGAAAATTTCAATAATAAATTCCCCAAATAAATATCTGACAAAACTGAGCATTTATATCCAAATCCTACATCTGATTACCTAGGAATAATAATAAAGATCTAAAAAGAATAAAACGTGTCGACTCCTCAGCTATCGCCATGCAGCTACTATCCTTCCTTACGCTCCAATTAACCCTGATGGTTCTCTAGGGCTACGCTCATTAAGAACGTACCCAAATTTGTAAAACAATACAAAATTTGGGTCAGTATAATCATACTGGTGTGAGCAAACTTACAAATCAAGACAATTAAATATAAAAGGACAAAAATGCAAATTTCACCTTAAGGAAGACAGGTAGTTCTCATTCGAGGTTCGAATGAGCTGTTAGTTTCTTCCTTCAAGGCTAACCTAGTACAAGCTAAAATAATCTATACACAATTTCATGGCATGCTCAATTCAATGGTTTTATTTAATTATTTATTTTTGTTATCTAATTCTTGGCTTTTTTTCCACAATCGCACTCTCCTCCTGTGCCGAACACACCTCACCCAAGTGTGTCTCCCTTGCCATCAAAGCCACTCGGAGCGTACATGACCCAAGTGGGGTGCCACCTCGAGTGTCATGTCATCTCACCCGAAGTTCGATCACTGACAAGTATTCTTCCTAAATCTACACGTACAACCGAACTCACATGGAACGGTGCACCGATATGCAAGCAAGTCTGCATACCCATAATAATATCACACGTATACAAGCAAGTCTGTATACAAAAAAAAAATTCTTTTCTTTTCACATTTTTTTTTCGGAGTTGTGGAAAAAGAACATTTACCAAGTATTTTATTTGAGCCATTACTTTTCCAAGTCAATTAACATCACATCACATTCCCCCTACAAGAACCACGGTTATATTCACAACATTTTAACCATGACCACTGTTCTAACATAAATAGGTTATGGTTTATGGAATGAGTCGAATGACGTCTTTCACTGCTACAAAAATTTTCAATGTTTAGCAATTAATGCAAAAGCAATGGTTCAGAATCACTAACGTTTTCTCTATTTAACAATAAATGATAAAGTTGGAACGAGAAGGAGACTTACAGATATGAAAAGAAGAAAAAAAAATAATAATAATAACAACTGTGGGGATGTCGCCATCCACCATCCCATCCACAAAGGAAAGTTGTCGCCATCCACCAAAACAAAACCGTTTTTTTTTTTTTTTTTTTTTTTTGCTAAACCAAAGCAGATGTCACTATCCACCAAAACCAAAGCAGTTTTTTTCTTTTTCTTTCATTCATTAAGTAAGAGATGTCACAATCCACCATCCCATCAACAAACAAAACATTTTTCTAAACCTTTTTACCCTTAATTTTTTTTTTCGGTAAAGCTGTTTGTCAGCGATGATTTCAAGATTTCATCAAAAGTCTCCATCAAAAGTGATTCACAAGGTCCCCATCAATTCCCATCAACAGTAATGAAAGATTTTCACAAATTTCCCTTGAGACAGTAAAACCGTAAAACCGATTTCACGACATAATGAAGCCTATCTCACAAAATGTCTCTATCAATAGTAAACAATAAAAATCGATTTCTCATATTACAAGCTACTTCATTTAGAAAAAACAATGAAGGGAATAGAGTTTCACTCACAAGTATTTTTCTTTGCAAGATTCCAAGCTTCTTCTTTTCAAGCGCCTCCCCACCCTTTCAACGCAGGTTTTTTTTTTCTTTTTTTCTTGTGTGTGTGTGCAAGGAGGAAAAACTAGGGTTTATCTTTTTAAATAAAAATTTAGGGTTGCATTAGCTAAACACACCCATCTCTTATCTCTTACCCACCACCAGCCTAAACCTAAGTTTGAAATTAAAAATCATAAACTATTATTACTTGTAATTATTATCAATTAATTATTATCAGCTAATAATTACTACCAATAAATATTATTAACTTCTAAAATAATGCAAGTATATTGGTAAGTGAATTGGCGGGTATTACAATTATCGACGGATCGATCCCTACCATATCGCGCATAGTCCAAGTGAAGATGTCCTGGTTGCGCTGTAGCAGCTCCGTAAGTTGTTTTGCCACTACCTTGCTCAGGCGGGAACCGATCTGAATGACTTTTCCGTTCTGAGGGCTATCAAGGTAGGTCGTAACGGTCTCTTCCTCTGGTTGTCTGGCATTGGGTCTGTCTCTAAGGCTTACTGGTGCCTCGTCACCTGATGTCGACCGTTCTTCCACGATGTTTGAACAAAGGTGAGTCTTTGTCGTTGGACTGACGGCTTGCTGAGGATGGTCGGGTGGAAAGTTGTCATGTATTGGCATTCTTTGGCCACCAATTGATCTCCTCTTAATGTACCGACCGTTTGATTCGTTGGGTACTTGACGCACTGGTGCAGGGTGGAAACAGCTACTCCCATCTGGTGTATCCAGGGTCTTCCCAGAACAACATTGTATGCCAAAGGCGTGTCGATTACTACAAACTCTTGAAATAAGGTTTTATTAGTTGGTTGTTCTCCCGCAGTTACTGTCAGCTGTAACCTTCCCACGGGGAACCATTTTTCGCCACTAACGTCGATTACTAGATGATCATCATGACTCAATGTTGTTTCATCTAGCTGCATGTTGCGGAACGTACAGAGGAAAATGATGTTTATCGAACTCCTGGTATCAACCAGGGACCTTCTTACCTCCCAGCCTGCTAGGGAAATTGTCACCACCAGGGTGTTGTCATGCGGGAGTTGTATGCCTTGGAGGTCCTTTTTCGTAAATACCAGCGGCGCAGATGGACCTCGCCTCTCACCGTGTTGTATCGATTGTTCGTCACGTATCACTTGGATCCTCATACCTCATAAAACCATTTTTTCTGGACCCGTTGGATAGTTCGGAGTCTGAATGTGCTCCGTGAAGCACATGTATTTTGTTGCCTGATGGCTCCCCGGGTTCAATTCTTATACATTCCACTCTCATGGCGATGAAGTTTCGTGTTTGCTTTGTCAGGCCTGTCATGTTCGCCGGAGGATCTAGCGTTAGAAATTTGTACAACTTTTCCCTTCGCAATCCGTTAATGAAGGCTGAAACAGCCGTTGCGGCGTTGCATGTGCGGATGTTGGTTAACTCACTATTAAAGCGGGTCAGATAAGTCTCTAGTGTCTCGTCTAGCCTTTGCTTCATTGATGTGAGCGCCCTCATTGTTGAAAGAGCGTGGTGCACGAAAAGAAATCGTTCATCCATTCGGGGTTCGGCGGTGCTATCGTCAGCGCGGGGCCGTGAGTTGGATGCTCGCGCACGACAAAAACCGCTGAAAGAGGCAGCACCGGGATGGCTTGAGCGTTGGACATGTCCCCTGGTTCCTCGTTGTTGCGTGACCTGGTGGTTACCTTCTATTTGTGTTATGAAAGGAGACGATCCTTAGTGTAAAATTACGAGCTATGTCGTCCCCACGGACGGCGCCAAACTGATGCAGTCGTGTTTCGCTCCCTGCTTCGATTTGTTCCTGCAGACCCGTTGACCTGCACAAGTAGCACATGTGAGCCATGGACCGCCGTTGTGGTGGCCGATGGCACTCCGATGCTAAAGTCAAACAGGGCTCTGAGGAGGGTGTAATGTTATAACAGAGAATTTTTAGTGTACCTTAGCTTACCAACCTCATGTCTTATTTATAGTGCAAGGAGTTCTGGTTTAACCTGGCCATCGTAGGCGTAGATTAGGGAGAAGATATTCGTTGAGATCTCTCCCTAATTAGGGGTCGTGCTATAGGAGGGGAGTTCTCTGTTAGCTTTGCGCTCCTAGATACGCGAGAGATAGTTCCCAATTCAAGAGCATTCCGTAGAAGGAAGTTTCCCTGTGTGGAAGTTACTCTGGTGTTTGCTTCAAAGTTGGGAGCAAAGAGCAGCTGTAATTGCCCGTCTGAAGCAGATCCTCGATATACTTTCCTAAGGAGGGCTTACGGGTATTGAGGACAGCTGTGAGACGTGCGGGCCTAACGCGCTATGAGAGTCCGAGTCCGCCTGGTGGACTGAATTGAGTGGGCTTAGAACCGCTTGGGCCTGTTCAGTGTTGGGCTAATGTTGGGGCCCATATTTCTTCGAGATTATCATGACACGTGTACGGCTCAGGGGTGTGACCGTTTTTATGTATCATCACAATGTTTTGGGGAATTTAAACCTAGACTCTAAGTTCATATGCAATAAATAAACATGAATTGTCCAACACAATCAATCAATAGTTGTAGACACATGTAATATAATGCATATATAAAACAAAAAATGCTTCAATTTGTTGAAATTCACTAGAGAATAAAAAAGGAAAGTGATTAGCAACTTACAGGGCCAATTTTGGGGAAAGAAATAGAATGGGTCAAAACAAGCAAGAAGTAGAAGCAAGCAGAACCCTCCGTGAAGAAATCTGTTAGAGGAAATATTTGAAAAAGAATAGAGGTTTGGTCTTGCGGGCCATTTTTTAAAACTTTTGGATCACAAGTGAAGTCGACTTCTCAGGATTTACCATTATTCGTTGACTAGATACCATATGCCCTAAGAAACAAACCTCTGATTCCCAAAAATGACACTGAACTTTCCATACAATTTGTGATCTCTCAAAATCTGCAAATCAATGTAGAGATGTTCCTCGTGTTCCTACACCAAGACTTCATTAATAAATACTATAATAAATTGGACTAGAAATGGACGAAACACCCGGTTCATCAGATCTATAAAGAAAACAGAGGTGTTTGTCATTCCAAAAGGCTTCACCGAAAACTCATATAACCCGTATTTCGCCTGAAATGTCGTCAAAGGTATACTTTGATCCTCAACCCTTAACTGGTGATACCATGTTTGAAGGTCAAACTACGAAAACAATGCAATGCCCCTCAACTAATCCAATAGACCATCAATTATTAGAAGGGAATACATGTTCTTAACAGTTACCTGATTCAAATCCCTATAAGCAGTGCAATCCTCAATGACCCATCCTTCTTGGAGACAAAAATCGTAGGAGCACCCCATGATGAGTTACTAGGCCAAATGAACCTACAAGTATATACACATCTCAAAATAATTAATTTCATCCCTCAAGTAATTAACACTAAAATTACCAATCAGAAAAAATCACCATACTTACCCCTTCTGCAACATCTCATCCAATTGTACCTTCATCTCCTTCAATTGTTTTGGTGTGAGCCTATATGCGGCCTTAACGATAAGAGTTGTACCTGAAAGCAAATCAATCCAAAAATTCCACTTCTTAACGAGGGGGAAGACCAGGAATCTCCTGAAAGACGGCAGGAAAATCTCGAACTATAGATACATCATGGGTATCCTGTTTGGGGACCTCCACAGAAACAAAGATAACAAGACAACATAGAACCGACATCGAAGTCACAAGGGTGGGTAAGAAGCCACATACCAGGAAGAGAAAAAATGATTGTCCGTTTAACACAGTAAAAAATACAGAATGGTTGGTCACCCAGTCTGTGCCGAGAATGAGACGGAGCCCCTCAAATCTCAATACGACAAAGTCATAAGTAAAATTATGATCCACCGAAGAAGTCATACAACAACACATGCCCTCTAGTGGGGACTCGACTTGAAGTGGCATAGATAAAGGTGTGGAGGCTAGGTGTTATCTAACTACCAGTTGCCTAAAGATAAATATTTAGACGCACCAATGTCAAACAACACTCTCAACTGAGAAAATGGGGTATGCACAATACCTGCCATGATAACATACAACACCAGTAAGCTACTAACACAAGTTAACAAATAGCATTCATTCAATCACTTTAAGGTATTCTCTCTATCACCATAATAAACAATTTAAATGCTAAAACAATTTCATGATAACATGACATAACTAATGTGCTACATTAAACAAATCTTACCCTCGGCCTTCCCTTGACTAGGAATGGCGGCATATGCACGCGCTGGTTGCGGTTGGGCAGGGGTGCCCTTAACCCTGCGAGGAATTGGCTGAAACTGAGGAACATACTGAACGGGCTGAAATGGATACTGACGAGCAAGGTAGCCTGGCTGGCCACAAGTGTAGTAAAGACGGAGCTAAGCCTCCGGAACACTCGGCAATGGCAATTGCGTTGGCTATTGCACTCTCTCTACTATTGATCTCGCTAGCCATGTCTCTCAACATGAGGAGCTTGACCATGAGGCATCTGTCGTAAGGGTGAGCACAGTCTGGATCAGTTCAAAATTTGAAAAACTTAACCCTCGAACCGTTTAAATTTAACAGATCCGGTCTAGTCCGGATTCCCTCATTTTGAACAATGGGACTGAACCAAACTCGAACCAATTAGAATGGTCCGATTCCGATGGTTATAAAGTATACATCCCATTTTCTCATGTTGATGTAGTATCAATTTTTTATCACCACATACATTTACAGATTGTTGTAGTTCATCAATGATGTCGTTATCACTATATTAATGATCATTGAATTGTATTTTATTTTTTGTGTACATTCAAATTCAGTTGAATCCCTTGATTTTCCAGTCACATTATGGGACTGTGAGCTTTACCTAATGAAAAAACTAGTATTTATCCAAAATCCACCTCCATTTTAGAAGTACATTAACCATCACTATGGGTAAGCAATTTCAAAGTCAACTTGGTATGGTTTTAATTAATTAAAATAAAGAACAAGTATTTTTTTTTTTTTTGCAAGATGGGAAAACAAGTTCTTTTTTTTTGCAAGATGAGAAAACTTTGCTAACATCTCTAAAAGACTAGATGTCATTCTATCACTTGAAAGCACTTTAGAAACGATTGAAATGAGAACCAAACAGTTGATTCTGCCAATTGACTTGATGAGTTGATTCAACTCAAAAACATCATATGATAGGAAAAAATAGAGAGAGCGGTACCTAAATGAATATTAGTTGTTGTAGTGCACTATGATTGGTTCAAGTTGATGGGTTACTATAACTTCAAATAGAGCTCATAACATGAAGAATCCGCTCTTCCACACTTGATCTTGGTGAAAGTGGATGTCAAGCTGGATCTTCAACTGAATCAAGTCAATCAACTGGGTATATTTCTGTAAACCTAAAAAAGAGAAAGGGAGATGAGTAACTGAGGGCGAGGTTGTGTCTGTGGGATCTTCAATTGAATCAATCAATGAGAGAACTGTGAGAGAGGGAGATGAGTGAGTGAGTGTGAGGCTATGGATACTGCAAAAGAAAATGAAGAAAAGAACAAACAATAACAACTAATGAGATTTTAATTTTAGGGTTCAAAACTTCAAATACAAGTGTAGAAATAATAAATTTTGTAACCAAACAGTTGGAACCATTTTTTGAACTTGACTCGATTTGTTCTACAACGGATTCAGATCGTTTCTTAATTTACACATTAAAAATTGGACCATTTGGAGCAAAACAGTTCGGTTCGGATTGGGTTCGCGTTTCCTTGACCTGTTTGCACCCCTAATCTGCCCTCCACGGGGCCCGCCTTGCCTCTAATCTATGCCACCCCTTCCTCTAGTTGGTCCACCACGACCTAGGTGTCTTTGTTGATGTTGTTGGTTTTTTTGTTGTTGCTGAGGTATCTATGTCTCATAAGCCTATCTTTTTACCCTTGAACAAATCTTGAACCACTATTATTGGCTCTATTATCATGGGTCTCTCTTCATGCAACATTTGCTTCCTCGTGGAGTAGTGCTATATCCAACAAAGGGCTCTCTAAGTGATGGTGTTACGAACATCCGCAAGCATGGACTCAACCCATTGACAAACCTCTTGTTCTTATAATTAGTATCCACAAAGAATGTGACATATCAACTCAACTAATAAATTCATTCACATACTCCGTAACCGTCTTGGATCCCTGCTCAAAATGTAAGAACCATTCTATCAACAATGACTTTTGAAACTGTAGAATGTGCTTTTTGCCAAACTCCTCCTTGAATTTTGTCTAGGTCATCTCTGAAACATCTCTGCTCAGTTGGACAAAATCCCACAAAAAACTAAGCATCGGGTGAACACCCATCCGAACAAGTAGGGTCAGTAGTTCACCATTTAGGTTGTAACATTTAGCAACAAAAAAAAATCATCCAATTAATGTTCTTATCTCCCTTTTTCCACCTCTGTCAACTGCATTTTGGATAACATAATCTCAATCTTATAGATCTAACGATCTACCTACATAACTCCTTGAGACCTGTCAAATCTCTCGCCACCCAGATCCATGAAAGACTTGTTCCTATGATCGAAAGGGTTCTGATAATGTGGGCCTTTACACAATGTCTGAACCAAGTCTGCTAAAGTTGCCTCATCCATCTGGTAAACACACGGCCTCTCCTCGCAAGGACGAAAAGGGTCAACTGCCACCCTGGGCCCATCTCTAGCAATAGAGGCATTGCCCGCGAACAATCTCTATGCTCCATTACCTTCAGAAAAAAGTAAGACTTGACTCTAATGCGAAAATTGAAAAAAAAACAACAACAAAACAATGCTAGCTTTGCTACATATTTCACATTCGAGGACAAGCTAGGCAAAATAGCTTAGTGCAACCATGGCTTTGATACCAAACTGTCACGCCCCAAATCTCGATACACCGAAACGTCTTAAAAATTGAGACGTGATTTTTTTTTCATTGTCACAATCTACATTTGCTAGCCTCAATCGAGAAAAATAACATATTTAAAGGAAATATTAAAGTAAGCGAACATAAATATAAAACGTCCCTACCACAAAAAAATTAAGATCATACCACATATACGTGCAATGTATCATAATATGCTACATACAAAAAAAAGTTGACATTTTTTAAACCAAAAAACTAAATTACACCGCTTGCGCCACCACCACCAGCCACACCACCATCTTCACCCCGATAGAGATGCATCCACATGCCAAAGAAAGCAATGTGGGTTAGCAATGCTTTTATGAGGTTACCCAATCCAAACAATAGTAATATTATATATATATATATTATGTCATATCTCATTCATTAGTTGTACCCAGGTTTGTCTGTCATTTATGTATACCTCATGGAAAGCATTGAAATTTATGTCAAATAAGAAATTCTTTATCAAAAGTATGGTATGAAGGTTTCATTAGAAACTCAGTATATTACCTCAAAAGCGAGATTCTCATATCTCGAGGTAAGCCATATACCTACATAAATCGTTAGTGAGCTTACTTCCCTTTCGAAAAGTCATAGAACAAATACAGTAATTATTACAGGTTAGCGACATAAAATGCAACATGAGACTATCGTATTTTTTCCTTAAATCGAACCTTATACGGTAGTGTCGAACATGTCTCACCCTAACATGCCTCCATACGCACACCGATACCACTCCGAGATGTATGTTCCCAAGCGAGGTGTCGCATCTAGGACCTATACGTCGCCACGGAAGACCAACCTTGGCCCAAATTATAAGTTATAGCACGCATCGAGAAAATTTCAACCCAAATAAAAGTCCAAACATCCCCAAAACTGAAGTATTGATCAACATCGACTACTTGCGAGGGTTCAATTACTAGATGTGGGGAATCAACCACATTCTCAAGGCCACGTGCTACTCCCTACATAGGTTTCACGTAGTTCCTAGTTTTGAACGGGTGAATATCATAATAAGAGCACACATATGCACATGGCCGGAGTTGTGGAAAAATATGATATAAAAGTATACAAGTTAAATTGTCGAGTCCCCATCGGCTAATCATAAGTGTCGGGATCACCGACATTACACTGGACACATTCATAATCAAAGTAATACATCTTATCTCATTTTAACCATCATTCATAAATAAACAGCTCAAGATTATCATTATATGATATCCATAATTTCATAACTAGCTTATAATCATCATTGTTTTATCCGAATTTAAAATCTATCAAATGTTAAAGATTGACCAACCTAACCATCAAATCCTCAACCAAAGACCTCCACAACTAATCCAAACCAGTTCCTAATTGAGGTTCAAATCACCACCCGAAAAACCTAAAACCCAAACAAACAATACTAAAATGAACAAGCTATCATGACAAGTCGTCACTCAAACATACATGACTCTACCACCGAAACTCTAAATTGAATACCGTTTAGGATTTCAAAAGTAGATATAAAGAGGTTTTCAACCATATAAGGTACGTTCCTTGATCATTTCTAAAACAATACAAATTTTCTGACAAAGTCAAGTCATCTACATTTTGTTGACAAATTGGAACCGTAAGACTATTTACGCCATAGAAACTAGACTCAAAGGGGAAGTCATCCATATAAAGTATACTTAATTCAAGGAAGTTAATTAAATTAGGTTTAGCCCCGAAATCAAAGCATTTCAGAGTACTATCAATTGACAACACTTTCGACACCCTATCACAATACAAATCACAACTCATTCAGTGCAATTCCAAATTGAGATTTACAAAATAAATGTAAAACTAGACACTAAAAGGAAACTTTGGATATAAAGCACAACCGTATTCAATCACAAATGCCCATTTAAAACTCCTGTCGATGTACTACATCAGTCTGGAAAAAAAACTAGACTATTTAGCTCATTTGATTAATTCAGACCTAGCTTGAGTTTCCCCACCCATTGAAACAACTACCAACACCCACCAGTAACTCAACAGAAAAATAACACCAATTTAGCAAAGAATAAACACAATACATCACAAGGTATTTCCAAATATCATCTAAAATTTCATTAAAGATTTAATCAATTGCATGTAAAGCTGTAATGATGGAAATAAAGCTTAAATCCAAAAAAATTAGCATACAAAACATGGATTTGTAAGGGGAAAATGCTTCAAACCCACATACAACCTTCATGAGGTGAAATCCCACAAATTAGAACAAATTATAAAGTCTCACTTACTTGAAAATTTTAGGGTTGATGCATGCAACCTCACCAATACGAATTCTCCACTAAAAGAAGAAGTTTTCCCTTCAAATAACATCAGATTTCCTTCACTAAAACTTCAAAACGTAAGATAATGGATAACACCAGGATCTGAAATGAACAATCCTGGAACATGATAAAAACGCTAACCATGTCCAAGTTGCAAACAAATTTTTCTCACGAGATTAAGCGAAAATCCCTCTCAATTCCTCTTTCAAACAAGCTCCAAAACCTTGAATTAGAAATGAACATGGATAAACCCTTGAAAGAGAAGAAAACATGAATTCGAGTAAAGGAGAAATCTTTGTTTTTCTACACATGTATATTAAAAGTGTGGATGGCCAAACACGCCCACTAAAATCCAAAGTGCCACAAAAAAACCTCAATAGAAACCTTACCTAGATTATTGCACCGAATCGCCCCGAAGATTGCACGACTGCCAATCACAACCAAAATATGTTATAACATGCTAGAAACACATAATCGCAGGCTCGCGGAGTCTACAGACTAGTAGCGAGCCCCGCTGTCATCTGTGCCCAATTCTAAGTAGCGGGATGTAAAAAAGAACTCAATAAAAAACCACCCGAAATTAGTTTTTGCTATTTGCCAAACTCAATAGACACAAGTCTTGGGGCCGAGGTTTCTATCCCAACATTGCAAACGGTCATGAGACCGAGACATTTGAATTGTCAAAACAAGAATATATATATAAATGAAAATATATCAAGAAAATTATTGAAAAATAACAAGGTGGTACATAGTACCTTTACTTTAAAGGTAAAAATACTACAATAATTCCTAAAACTACAAAAACTCTCAAGAAAAAAACATCTTTCAATAGTTTTTTAAAGGAATTATTTCTTTATTCCTACAAGCAAGAATCTATCAATAGTTTATGTCTTAAAGGTAAAATTATTATTTATGATATTGACAAAATATAGTCTCAAACATTTTAAATTATTATTCATCTAATCTTCGTTAGCCTCTCATTGTCTTTTAAAGTAACCCTCTAACTTAAATATCTAAGTCAAGAGTTGTTTTATAAGATCTTCTCTATAATCGCAAGTGTGCAAGTTTATGTTTCAGCTTTCATTGTGAGAGTGAGTGCTTATAATTAATGTGAGTTTTCTTTGTTTATGTAAAAGTTGTTTAAGTTTGTTATGAGAGTTTGGTTGGAAAGTTTAATGCTCGAAGAACAAGAATAGATTCTTAGTAATTTTTTATATTCAATATATTAAGTCTACTTTCTTAGTTCTTTTATTCTCTGTCTTTTATTTTGTTTATGTTTTGCTTTTCAATGATCTTTTTTTTTTGCAAAAACTGTTTTTGTATATATTTTTATATTAGTTATCATATTAAATGTGCTTTTGTAAGTCGTCTACTCTAATCCATTCTTGACAACGACATGAAAAATGTCACGCCCGCTCATAAGGAAAATCGCTACCGACAAGGAGATTCCCAATAAACGGCGTGTGACTTCCACACACGACCAAATTGTCACATACAATTTCTCGTAAAAAATCCATATATATTTAAAACAAAAATCCAAATGTACAGCAACTCCAACACACCATAATTAGTACATACACAAAAACTAAACTTTATGTTTTCTAAGTACCAAAAACAATATATACAAAACATCTTACGGACCCTGGAAAAGACTAAGATCTACTTCTACTCGGCTCGATCAACGAAGTTGCTTCCAATGTCTACACTCCAATAAGAGTACACTCATTTTCCACAAAACAAAGCAAAATGGATCAGTTAACGCTGGTATGAGTAGATTTAAAATTAACAACAAATCAAACATAAATATTATTAGTCGTGTTTTAAGACACATCCACAATTACCTCACATCATACAATACAACTTATTGACAATGCACAAATCATATGATCTGCAAAGGCATAACATTTTAATAACCCATTCCTCTCAAATGGATGCACATTACCATAATCTCTTTCACATGTCAAATTACTTCATTTTTACCTTGTACCCTAGCATTTTTTTCTAAATTATCGCATACTCAATTTTAAATCATGTCTTACCATTTTCATATCAAGACATAATCTGTTTCTAAACATATTAAATCATTTTCAATTCATATCATACTCTGTTTCAAAACATGTCATTTTCTCCTGGTCCTCGGGAACTTCCCGCTGTATCACGCGAGGCAAAACTCATACAATGGCTTAGTTTCATTTTGGAGCTCAGGCTACATAAACATTATCAGACCATGAATACCCTACCACATCTATCCATGTGCCAAATGTGTCTCACCTTGAGACGCCTCCATACGTGTACAAGTACCCACTTTGAGTGTGTATGCATTTCTATCGGAGTGTCATCTCTAAAATGCATACTTCACCTCAAATGACTAGACAAACGGGCCAAATCACAATCAAAAAATTGCGCGCTGGAAGAAGACTAAGTCCAAACTCTTCCCCTGACCCCTCAAGAACACTCTACTTTATCATGCGAGTCATGACTCATATAGTAGTTTAATTTTCCCCTTTTGAAAACATTCACCGTACAACTCACTCTTTACGAAATTTACAATTATCAGAAAACAATGTCTTTATGGCTATATTGTACCATTTTACATTTCACAATGCCAGAGTAGGGTATTCATGTCACAAATTAAGGTTTTCTATAGATCATCATTAAACATTCAAATATCACAATCACATATGACACAATGATCTAATATTAAACATTTACTTTAAAACACGCATCGTGATGCATAATTTATTAAAAGTTAAAATTAAATATTTTGTAGTAAAAAATTAATTTATTCCAAAATTAAATTTTGACGCGATAATTGCTGGTGCGCTATTAGAAGCACACAACTTAATACCCTGTTTTGTGATTGTAGTATAGAATAAGTAGGGATTGTTCTGGACCGGGGATTAGAGGGCTTGCCAATTTACACTAAGAATAAACAAAAGACAACTAACAACCTAATTAAGTAAATATTTGGAGATTAAATTTTCTAAGTTAAACTATGAAAATTACTATAATGATAATAAAACTAAAGGGATGGCAAAGATGAGAAATTAGCTAAGGGTTTATCTCCACACACCAAACATATGCTCATAAATCAATCTTCAATAATCATTAGCTAATTCGTGAGAGACAATGCTCAAGATTAACCGTGATCAACACTGCATTAATCTTAATATTTTCCCAAGTTCGTTGAATTAAACTTAGCGTCGCTTTCAAACTATTCTTATCATGCTATCTAATCAGGAATCGCAAGTTAGATAAACAATCCAAGATCATTAAGTGAAATATGAACACTGACTAGGCAATTACAAGTATGATCAGCATCTTGTTCTTACGTAGGCTTTTACTTAACCTTGCCAACGTTCTTTGGTATTTAATACTTGTGAGTACAAGATTATAACAATTTGGTAAAATTCTCCTATACTCTAGCCTCAGATCCTAGCATGCTTACTAAGTTGGCCACCTTAACAAACATACAAAGAAAAGTTTTCTATAAAGCAGTTAAACAAAACACAATCACCAATAGCAAGGAAGATTAAATTCAATTAATTTATAAAACACATGTTCGGGGCTTCGAATCCACCCCTAGCTAAAAGGAGTTTAGCTAGACATATTAATTATGTTCAAACGGTAATCCATAATCAATAATCAAGCGAAATAAGAAAAAAAAAGTGGTTTAGAGATGAAAAACGATGTCGCCGTCTGCGTGGTGGTGCGAGAGGACCCTGGGGTGCGAATAGCGGTAAAAAAGGAGAATTGAAATTCTCTTCTTTCCCTCTTCGTGATCTACTCATTCTTCAATCTCTGCTCTGGTGGGAAGAGGATGCGAGGGAGAAGGACGACGGTGGATTGAGTGGGAGTATGAGACGAGGGTGTGGAACGATTGAGACTATAAACGATGTGGGTAGGGTTGGCGACGATCAGGGACAGCGAGAGAGAGGGTCTGAGATCAGGTGGGTGGCGTTGTGGAAGGGTTTGGCGAGGATGTTGTTTCTTGAAGGAGTGTGATGGCTGGATGGAAATGGGTTTGTGTGAGATGGGAATGGTTTGTGAAGGGTGCAGGCAGAACTGTGAATGATATGCGCGTGGTGTGAAATTGGCGATAGGGTCGACTGATGGTGTGGATGAGGAGGTTATGGATAAACTGTGTGTCTGTGATATGGTTTGATGGTGAAGATGGATGAAGGGCTATGGCGGCTGTGGATGAGGAGGCTATGGATGGATGCGTTGAGGATGTTATGGATGGATGTGTTGAGGATGTTGTGGATGGATGGTTTTTCCAAAGCAAGGTATCATCCATTTTATAATTGTTTTCTACTTGGTTTCCTTTTTTGCGTGGTTTCCTTTTGCAATCAATATTTCTAAATTGCCAATTTGCTTCACTTAGCTTCTATTCTGGAATCTTGTAAATGGAAACCTACACAAACACAAAAATAGCAATTAGTACCATAATTAATAAACAATAGTAAAAAATACATATAGAAATATGATACTAAAAATAGCCTAATTACGCTCCTATCAAATTCCCCCACACTTATCTCTTGTTAGTCCTCGAGCAAATCCAAGAAACAAAAATAAAATACTCAAATGACTCAATCTATACTTTCCAACATTTGTCTCAGAGATTTTCAACGAATCGTGATATGTTAAGATTATTTGTAAACACAAGATTAAATCCACGTCATTCGAAAATTAACACACGTTCATAGCAATGATATAAAAATTCACAATTAAATCAATCCAAGTGACTGTAAAACTCAATCACGTGCCAAGAAGAATTAACCCAAAAATCTCACTGGGTGCACTATTTATTTTTCACTGACTGTTTGGTAAAATCACTCTTCTTATTCTAGTTATATGTGAGAGGATTGATGTAAAAGGGAAACAAATAACTCACATATGATATAACAAGAGAGAAAGACATTTCCTGGCATTTTTTTTTCCAGATATATGATCTCATGGAAGGAATGCTACTACTTGAATGCAAGAACTAGTGACACCATATGCTCATACCTCATTCGAATCTCCACAACGTGACATTGCAATACACACTCAATCAAAAGGTCTTAATTTAGGTTGTAATGAGGCCAATGGGTCAAGGGAAGAGAAAGAACGAATACAAAATTTTCAAAAGGCTTAAAGAAATGGTGAAAACATGCAATAATATTAGAGACATTAGCAAAGAATCGTATGGTTCAAGACATAAGTAGGAAAATGAAGAGTTTCAGCCATTATTTTGTATCTATTGAATGAAAAGAACTGAACTATTTGTATGGTACTGAAATATTGAATGAATATAGACAAGGACTTGTATCCCTTTTGAAACTTTTTGTACCATTTTTTTTTTGCAACTATTTCTTCTTGAACTGTCTACCATAAGGGTCTTCCCCCACACTTGTTTTTCAACATACCTTGAACCACAATTAAGTCTCTGTACATCAAATTATGTTCCACTCTTTTGATTAGGTTAGGGATAGAAAATGAGGGTAATGAAACAAAAGGCTTAATAACAGGCTCAATGGAGTTAATCTAAAGGAAATATATCATGGATCAGGCTTATTTGGTATTGGTGAAAACTAAGTGCATTTATCATGTCAAGCATGTCGTGCAATTCAATATGATGCTTTGAACGAAATTAGTACAAGTTTCAGTGTTTAATCCTTAATTAAGAAAGCAATCCAAGTAGCAACCAAAGCAAACGAATTTGAGATCATTCAACGAATTATTATTGACAAAAAAAATGAAAGATGACCTACCTAAAAACTCTCAAAATCAAATGAACAATGGCTCAAAACTCACATATGGGTTATAATTAGTTAAATTCAATTAAGCATGCTACAAATACCAATTACTCTGTTGATTACATGTGAATTTGCATATGATAGTCATGAATAAGCATTAACCAAAGAATAATATTAGACCTTAAATCATGCTTGTAAATCGCCTTAAAGTCATGCAATTAAAAACCAAATCTCATCATTGTGTTGGAAAGTATCCTAAGACTCAAAACAACTATAATTTTTTTTAATGACACTAAACCAACAAAGAAAACAAAAACTAACACTTTTTTTTAATGGAATGACACTTTTTATTTAAAAAAAATTTCAAAATAAAAACAACGTTTGTTCCCCCCACACTAAAACCTAACATTGTCTTCATTGTTAATAGATTATAGCATATGCAATGAAAGATTTAACAGCGGAAAAACAAATTACATTGTCCTTAATGATAATTACTCATAATAAATTGGAAAATTTAAGAGGGGATTGATCATCTCATTAGCTACAAGATTTCAGTCTTCCAAAACTTTCAATTCAATATGCAATCCACGAACAATATCATTTTTTACAATATTCACCAAGATACCCTCCAAATTCCTTCGATTTATATATATACATGTATAGTTTTCTTCACTTGTAACTCTCCCTCTAAAGTTATATCTTTGTACTTTCTTATTTCTCTAAGAAAACCAAAACAAAAGAATGTCGAAGAAGGAAAAAGGTTTTAGAATAAGTTACAACCTTGGGAGGATATATGCTACAACCCGATGGATAGATACTACTACGTGGTGGTATATATAAAAAAATTAGGTATCACAAAAAATCATTTTACCAAAAATTGTATCACAACCAATTTTTTAAAAATTATTTCATTTATTGACTACCATCTTAGGATTAATCAAACACTCCAAACATTTTCTTGCAAGCACTTACTAAAAGATTTGAATAGTTGTGATATCTGATACCCAATCAAAATCAAAGTACCTTAATTCACAATATTCAAGTCAATAATTGATTTTTTTTTTTATCTAAATGATTGTTTGTGTACATGTATTTGTTCAATTCTATATAATAAAATACAACTTTCTTATACGCTGATTTTTTTATTTTTGCAATGATGTAAAAAATATAAAAAAATAATATCAAAGCAATGTGTACAGAAATGTGATGGATTAATTTATTTACTACCAACTTCAAATTAGATATTAGTGTATCCAACTACTTCAACATTTTTTTACAAGCACTTACTAAAAGTTATGAATAATATTGATATCTGATACTTAATTCCAGTACCTTAATAGGCAATAAGTCATGTTTATAATTGATTTTTCTTAAATTCTTGCTTGTGTCAATATATGAGTTCGATTATATATAATATTGTAAAACACAATTTTTTCTACTCTGATAGGTAATTACTTACGAATACATGGGCTACCTATATGCCACACCTGCAAATAATATAATTCATACTAAATATTTACCTAACAATGTTTTTTCAAGAACCACCCATATTTAGGGGTGGGAAAATTGATTTAAATTTGGTTAATCGATCGAACCAAAATATGAGTAAAAAAATTCATTTAAATCGAATCGAAACCGGTTATAAACGGTTCAGAGTCGATCTACGATTCTGAACCGACCGGTTATTTATATATATAAATAAATACAAAAACAGATAGGTGTTAATACTTGATTGGTGCAGCAAATGCCCTGCAGTGCACTCTATTGCATTGATACCTAAAACGCACACAACCCTTCCCCCTATTAGTTTATCTCTTTCACTCTCAAACCCAAACGGTTGCCAAACCCTAAACCTAAATCTTCTTCTTTCGATCTAATCATCTGAGACTCCAACACCCTGTTGAACTAAAGATCTACACCCTCTTTCGATTTCTCTCACTCTCACTCTCTCAACGATCATCATCAAGGGTAATTGCGGTTTGCAGGTTTGATTTCTTATTCTTTTAATCTATATTCAATTTATCTATCTTGTTTATTGTTGGATTTATCTTTTCTTGGTTCAATCTACTTGTTTGTGGTTCAATTTCTCTTTTTCGATATCTTGTTTGTTGCTTTGATATCTTTCAACCCAACCGAGCTGGACCAATCCGATATTTGATCCAACCGATTTCTTCAGTTTATAAATAAAAAATTCAGTTTCGGTTTGGGTTTTAGAAAAACCAAATGAAATCAGTTTTTCGGGTCTAAAAACCTAATCGAACTGACATTGCCCACCCCTACCCACATTCATTCTTGACATACTATCATCAAACATTTCCAAAAGTAGTTATTCTACTTGGAGGATTGGTTGGATCACAACTTTAATATATGTTTCAATTACATTCATATGTGGGTTTAGGCTATATGGAAATGCACGAATCTTGATGACATTTCTTGAATATGAGGTCATCAGATTTTTTTGGACAATTCGTGGCTCAACGACTTCACTGTAGGGGTTGTCTTTGTTGTTAGGTGAATTAATCGAGCAAACATGCATCTTGCAAGGCTAAGTCTAGGCAGTTGAGAAATAAAAAGGTGGTGTCCTCCCATGTATATATGTTGTATGAACTAAGCAGTACTACTTATTTTCTCCACTCCTTCGCT
Organism: Berberis vulgaris; assembly: GCA_963556465.1. Taxonomy (NCBI): domain Eukaryota; kingdom Viridiplantae; phylum Streptophyta; class Magnoliopsida; order Ranunculales; family Berberidaceae; genus Berberis; species Berberis vulgaris. The sequence goes on along the minus strand of OY747125.1, from coordinate 28,903,481 downwards.
ATCTCTCAAAACTAGTTGATGATGTGTTAACTGTTAAACATAATGAGAAAATTTGGATGTGTAAACTCTAATTTGAGATATAATATAAATAGATTATCTAAAATTTGAGGCAGCACATCCAAGATGTCTTGTGATGTACTAGGGCGGAGCTACAAACAAGAAAAGAGGCAGTTTCCCCCTTAAAATTTTCAAACACAATTTTTTTAATAGGGAATAGTAGTGAATAATAGCCAAGTAGTTGTGAATAGTAGCTAATTGCCCTCCTAAATTTTGCTACTTATTTCTTGACCCCTCTCTAGGAACATCCTGACTCCGCCCTTGGCGATGTTTACACATAAATGCATGAGGTAGAGAAGCTTATGGAGAGGTGAGAATACATATTATTGCATAGAGTGAATGTTTCTATAACAATGAAACTCAAAGTGAATATTTGTCTCCTCATAGATTGAATGTTTTTATAACTTATTAGAAATAATGTGAAAAATAATTCTTTTGCGAAAATGAGATCACGGCAATATAAGAAAAATGGATTAATTTATTTACTAACATCTTATGATTAGGTATCAGAGTACCCAACTACTCCAAACCTTTTCCTGAAAGCACTTACTAAAGGTTTTAAATAGTTGTGATATCTTATACATAATCTTATTAACTTAATATGCAATATCCACATTAATAATTGATTTTTTTTCTAAATTTTTAATTGTGTAAATGTATGTGGTCGATTATATCTAATATCATACAATACAAGTTTCTTGAATTCACACCTCAATGAGTGAATTCAGCTTTGTCATTCCCGAAACTTCTTAAACAACATTTTTTTTATTCAACTGTGGAAGGAAAACGATGGTACCATTCTTAGAACAAATGCTAAAACATGGACACTCATCGCAGTAAGAGTCATTTCTAGTTATTATGGTTACTAGTACTTATCTTACTTTTAATGTTTTTCTAAGTATGGATTTTTGAAATAAAATTCTTCTAATTCTAGTATAGAAGAATCTACATCAGAATCTAAAACTGGCAAATCTGGTACTGTTATATGTCTTTTTTCTTGTTTAACTAAATAATCTATTTACCAATGTAGGTTTTCTAACATTTTAGATGTATTATGAGACAAAATAAATTTATTTTATTAAAGTATTTCTAAAATGCTCTAAAGTAAAGAGAAAATAAAGAACTTACAATTATTGCCTTCGAAAATTTTGTGTAGATCTTCAAGTTATTAACTTAAAGATGAAAGATTACTAGTTTTACAAAAGTGCTTCTACTAGTTTTTGTTGAGTTAAAAGAACTTGACAAGAAAATTTTATGCTTGTCTCGAAGTTGAGTGTTTCCTTATGTAGGAAAAGGAATGATCTCAATTATTAAAAGGGTGAGTGACATTTTGATAGGTGGGTGGTGTTGGAGAGGCTTGTCTTTTCTGTGTGCTGATGGAGAATCTATCAGAAGAGGCTAAACTTGACTGAAGTTGTTTCTTGATCAAAGCGGACAATGTTTTATTTAGAGGATGATTGTGGGTATTGATGCTAATGTTGTTGTAGATGCTGATTAAAGTAGATTTGTACTATAAGAAGAGGAAATCACTACACATGGGTGGTAGCCTTTGGGTGACTTCTGTCATGATTCCTTATCTTATCCTTCTCATTGTCTAGATTGTGAATATCATCTTCATCAAACTGATAATAATTTTTTTTCTATCATCTTCGTTATCATCTCTGCTTATGTCATCATGTTATGGGAATTGTGATACTTCATCTTTGGCTAACCATTTCTCTTTATACTCTTTTACTAATTTGTTTTGTCTGGTATAAGTATCTGGTTCTTTGTTGTAGCGTCTTATTCAAACGTGCAAGGTATTTTGGCACATGGCCTTGTACCTTGACATTGACATGTCCTTTCAAGTTTCAGCTCATGAGCTTTTATCATTACGGAATATCCATTTGTATGAGAGAATATCCATTTTCAGAGCATCTCTACCCATCCTCATTGCTACATCTTGACTAAAAATATCCTTTCTTATAAAATAACAAAAAATCTTAAATAAAAGGCTTTGATGTTGCCACATAGATTTTTTTAAACGCCGGAGTGAAAACTTTTCATCCCCAACACATATAAGAATGCACAAAATTATATTTTTATCATATTGGTTGAGTGTAATATGATGGTGAAAATGACTATATTTTTATTTTCACCCCATGGGTAGAGATGCTCTTTAATAAGAAAGTATCTCAAATTCAAACTTTAAATTTTGTTATTCAAATATTTTGCTTTCAAATAGTTTTGGTTATTTATTTAAAGAAAACTCATTTATATACTATAACAAAAATAGGGCGAAAGAACAGTAAAAACAAAGGCATGTTATTTTGGATTTTTCGAATTCGGTTGCTCAAATTTCAAAACCTCCCCTCCCCTTCTTTAAGGTCTCATTGCAGTCCATCGCCCAGCCACCTTCTCCACCCATCACCACATGTTAAAACCTCCAAAAGCCCACCACAACTATTAGCCACCTTCGTGTCCCTCCCACCCTCCACTCGAACTATCTCTCACTATTCTCCTGCTCACGTCTTATTTTCTAAAAAAAAAACCACTCAGTTTTCATCAGAGAACAATGAACTACCAAAATATCAAGACAGGCAACCCCTACCCTCACTGGCCCATCTATTTCACTATCAGATCAGTATATCACAACATCGTTGTCGCCCACCACCACCTGTACTAAACACACCACCCCAATCGTCAATATTCTTTAAAGAAATATTATCTTCGGTTCACTTAATCCCACTACCAACTTCACCTAAATCATAAACAACCACCACCAATTTCTCCATATCTTTTTCTCTACTCTCATCATTGAAGCAATAAGCAACAGGTTTGGAAGGTGGTCTGTTAGGTTTATTTTGAATCGATATGTTTTGGACTTTTAGCTTTATATTTACAATTTGTTGTTTTGGGGCTATGACTAATTTTTTTTTAATGAGATCAATGAAAAATGACGAACAGTTATAAAGACGTAGTGTTTCATAAATTAATTTTCTAACTAAATTCCTTAACATTTTAAATTACACTTATTAACTTGTAGAATTATTTTAAAAATACACACACATTGAGTATTCACACACGTAAAGCGTGTTGATACACTAGTGAAAAGCAGGAAACTCGAGAAATTTGGGCATGTACAAGACCCATGTGGATCAAGAGTTTTATTTCAAAGCAATATTATGACGGTCAATATTTGATGGTTGTGATAATGCCATCATAGCCCTTTCAGGATTAGAGCTCCCATTAAGGATGTGAGCATTATCGAGTTTAGTTTCTAGGACACTAAATGGTTTTTATTTGAAGTTTCCTAAAAGAAGTTACGATTTTACTTTTAACATGGTGTCAATTTCATAATGATTGTAAATATATCAACTTTGAAGTCAAAATTGATTTATTTTGGAGCATTCCAGTGACCTTGCTATATATGATTGTTAGCATTATCGCGTATAGTTTCTTTGCTACTAAACGATTTTTTATTTGAAGCTTCGCAAGAAAAGTAATGATTTTATTTATAACATGGTGTCAATTTGATAATGTTTGTGAATGCGTCAACTTTGAAGTAAAAACTTATTTGTTTAGGAGCACTTCAATGTGCTTGCCATATATGATTGGAAGCGTTATCGAGTATAGTTTCTAGAACACTATAGGAACTTCGAAGGAAATGTTGTGAGTTTATTTGTAACAGGGTGTCAATATGATTTACATATTTTTTTTCTATAAAACATAGCTCCGATTTGGAAACCGAACAATTTAAAGATTGATTTGATTTGCCTGACCTCAGTTTTGAAAACTGAACAATTCAAAGAAAGACTTGGTTTTTAAAATGAAAGTATGATTTGATAGCCGATTTTTTAAACCGACTCATAGATAGCAGCAAAAAAAAATTCTCTTTCGGTTTTTAAATATCAAACTCATTCACTACGTACTCCCTTTTGTAAAACCAAGCCTCTTTAAAGAGTTTTTTAATTTTATTTTATAAACATATTCTCAAGGCTAGACAAAAATATATATTTATTTTTCATATATCCATTTTAGATGAAAATTTTCTAGTTTTTTGAGGTTTTACCGATTCGGTTTTAAAACATATGTGAAATTTGAGAACAATTTTTTTAAACTAGCTAATGATGCTGACACAATATAGTTTTATTCGATTATAAAATACGACTTCAGATCAAATATAGTCAGCTGTTTGAAGTCGAGTCTTTTGTTGTTCTTAATATTTAAAAAAAAAACTTTATAGAAAAGTTTTAAAATTTTTTAGGCTTCATCTAAAATAACTCCATAATCCTCAATGAGCTTGCTCATGATTTCATCTTAATCTTAGTAAACTTTAATTCATAGTGGAGAACATAGGCATAAAAAACTAGAGTTTGTAGAGGTTCATCAAATAGCCATTGTTGGCATGAATAAAACAAAATAATAAATGTTGGAAATGCGAAGATACTTCGAAATGGGTTTAGTGAAAACGTCACAAATTGAAAGATCTTGAGTGAGAATTTTCATTTTTTTTAATGCAATAAAGTTTTAATCTTTAATTACATTTTTTGTACTTTATGCATTAGTTAATTTCTCAAGTTAGTTTATTTCATTCCCTTATTCTTATTCTATAAATTATTGTTAGATTAGTTCCATCACGTCGACAATGATAGTCTGAACCTCTAATCGCAAGGAGAATAGATGATACCTGCTTGAGTTATGTGGAGATTTTCTTTAACCCAAAATAATAATAATAAGGATGATGATGATGATGATGATGATGATGATGATGATGATGATGATGATGATGATAATAATAATAATAATAATAATAATAATAATAATAATAATAATAATAATAATAATAATAATAATAATAATAATAATAATATAATAATAATAATAATAATGATAATGATAATAATAATAATAATAATAATAATAATAATAATAATAATAATAATAATAATAATAATAATAATAATAATAATAATAACCATAACCATAAATTCAACCAAGGGCGGACCCAAAAATTCATATTAAAGAGGATGGACGACTACTATGGAACGTAATCCTAATAAATATTTGCAAAAAATATTTTTATTTTTTTATAATTCCAATAATTAACATTTGGATATTTTTGTTACACATTTACGTATATTTTTCTTGTGTGATACAAGTGCTAGGAATTGTGTCATAAGTGTTAGGTATATAAACTAAGAGAGTGTTTTGTTTTTTTAAGTGGTTAGAAGCTGACTTCTAACTGGAGCTTTGAACGAGCTTCTGAATTAACTGTTTGTTTTGCTTCTGAATAAGCTGTTGATTAGAAGATTAAACTTAAATGGTGTTTGGGGTGGGAGATAAAAGACGGCTTAGATTTACCCAATTATAAGGATCTAACGGATCACATAGAACTTAAAACACCAAGAGTGCATGGGTTCGATTCTCATACCAAACCTTATGACATTTATTTATCTTGATATTTAAAATCGCATAAAGTCTATTCATCATGTTAAACTTTTATCGTGTCAACGACACGATGAATACCCTAATCTATCTTACAAAATAGGACGGTGTTTGGGGTAGGAGATAAAAGAGGGCTAAGATTTATTTAAATATAAGAATCTAACGGATCACATATAACTTAAAGCACCAAGAGTGCATGAGTTTGATTCCCATACCTAACATTTAGATATTTATCTTGATATTTAAATTAGACTAAACTCTATTTATCATGTTAAACTTTTACGGGGAATACCCTAGTCTATATTACAAATCAGGATGATGTTTAAGGTTGGAGATAAAAGATGGTTGAGATGTATCTAAATATAAGAATCTAACAGATCACATAGAACTTAAATCGCCAAGAGTGCATAGATTTGATTCCCATATCCAACATTTTGATATTTATTATCTATATTACAAATCAGAATGGTGTTTGAGGTTGGAGATAAAAGACGGCTGAGATTTATCCAAATATAAGAATCTAACGTATCGCATAGAACTTAAAGCACCAAGAGTGCATGGGTTTGATTCCCATACCCAACGTTTTAATATTTATTTATCTTGATATTTAAAGTAGACTAAACTCTATTTATCATATTAAACTTTTATCGTGTCAACAATTCGGGGAATAGCCTAGTGTGTGTATATACATATATAAACATATTGAGGGTTGCAATTGCAAGGTAACATTCATAAATTATAAATGTAAAGAAAAGGCATCATGGATTTTAACTAAAGTTAATGAAGATGAAAGGTGATGAAACCTAGTTATATTAGAGCTTGAGATTATTTTTCTCCAATGGTGTGAGAAGGGGGTCTTAGATTCATTGTTGTAACTTGGAAAATTGAAGATAAGTGTTTGGTGTTGTCAAAATATATGGTTTATTGAAATCTATGTTCAGATCTTAATGTGGTAAATTATGACAATGTTGAGATTTTGTGACGCCAATTGAGAGACATTGACACTTGTTGATATGAACTGATTTCGTTGGAGATACGCAAAACCTTTTTAATCTTAATTAAAAATTGATAAGAATGAACATTTTTTATTAGTGTAATGGGGGGTGGTTATACTTTTAGAACAAAGCAAATATATTTTAGGAAGGATTAAAAAAATGAGACATTTATTTATCTAAAATGTCTAAAATACCCATATAGTTTAACCTATTTACAACTTTGTCTAATCCAACCAATTTCACTGCAGATGGCATTATCAAGTTAAGTAATTTATACATTATACATACAATTGAATAAACTCAACTTAATGTGATGAATGAGGACATTAAAGCTTTTATCATAACTATTGGAGTCTGTTCACGTAAATGATTTCAATTACTTACAAGGGCTTAAAAAACGTACCACATAGTTATGTTCAAAGAGTATCTAGTTCAATCAAGATAAGTATTAATTTTATTTATTATGAGTATTTTTGTTACCTTATTAATAATTTCCTTTTTTTAAATAAAAAAAATTTAGTATTTTTTTTTATTGATAATTTCCTTTGATTTTATCCAATTCCTTCAAATACATCACGATTAAATAGGAGATGATCCTTAATTGAAACATTAGATATTAAAATATAAGTATCAAAATACCACCAAGTTTTGTTTTTTTGTGTATTTTTTTATTTTTTAAAAACCATTCCATGGTTGAATGCTACATAAGACATGGTGGAATAAAAGACAGAACATTCTCATGCTCAGCTGTTGCAATTGCCTTGGGGTAGCAATAGTGTGCCGACACGACCCCTCTATTTAGTGGTTTGGTTTAGAAAAGTATGGCACATTTGTTAGTCATAGTGTGTTAACTTGACCCATGAATTTAACAGGCATGTTTGGGTTTGCGAGCTAATCAAGGTTGACATGCTACCCTACTCTGCTAACTGTGTGAGCCTTGTCAAAGTTGAGATGGATAACCCTTTAAACCTATATATGCACACAGTTATGAGAAAGTCGTATGGCTTCCTGCAAACAAGGATTGTGATTTCGTTTTTCGAAATAATTTCGGTCTCCTGATTTTAAGAAATATTTTGGTAGGTAAAGAAAAAACGTAAAAATTTCGAAGATGCATGAAATATATATAATGAATTTCGAGGGTACATTAAATATGTGAAAAATAATATTCAAGTAAATAAATGTATTAAACACATTAAATAGAAAATCATAGAGTAGTTTCAAAAATCGATATATAAATAGAAGTGATAATTAGGAAATTAGGGGTGGCTTAAAAAATCAGTAAATAATTAGAAAAAAAAATCAAAATTTACGAAATAAGGCCCAAAATTTTTCGAAAAAACAAAATGTACGAAAAAACCTAGAATTTTCTCGAAAAATGTAACTTTTTCTTTCGTAATTTCAAAAAAAAGAAAATTTCAACAAAGATTCGTGAAATCACAATCCTTGCCTGCAAATCGTGTGATCATGTACAAGGCCAACCTTGAGGTGATCCAATTACAAATTACGACAATTTCTTTTTGCTGAAGTGGTTAGGCATTTATACATCTTTTGCCTATATTTGCGAGTTCCACGCCCCCACGTATTTTATTTTATTTTATTTTTAAAGATTAAAGTAGGAGATTTATTTATGATCAGCGTATGACTCAAACTCGTGCAATTACAATATTTTGAAGTATAGAATTTTATTTAAATACCAAAACTTAATTAAGAAATATAGAAGGACCACATTTTTTAGTTTCACATCGAGCCCCTAAAATATAAGATATTTGTTATAACTTTTATTCATTTGGAAAGGTTTTAGATTATTTACCCTTTGCTCCCTAAAAGTTTATGTATATTTTCATTTGGTTGCCAAAGTTTATCATAATTACCATTTGGGTGCCATTTTAAACCAAGACCAAACACTCAACCACATTAACTAGTCAATCCAATTTTAAAGACAAATTCTAGATTACAATTCAGAGTAGTGTTGTACTATTCATTGTTGACTGGGCAAAGTCAAATCGAAAGAATTAGAGATAAAATATGGTTATGATTAAAAATTGGAAAATGTATTGAATTTGAGGGTTGAGATTCATTTCCCATGATGACATATTTGTAAATATAAAACATGAAGAATGACAAAAATAATGAAAAACTTTTGAAAAAAATTGGTGGAATGTACATGTGGCGGAGAGAGAAAATATTGTGTTTTGCTTTTAGCATAATGAAAATTATCATAACTATCTACATCATTATCGGATTTTGGTAAAGTTAATATCGTTGAAATGCATTTTTTAAGATCTTTCCAACAAAATCAATGATCAACACGAGCGCTAAAATTTAAAATATATATATTCTATAATTAAAAAACATATAAAGTATTTCATGTTTTTAATATTTTTCAAAGCAATAAAACTGGCTGATCATACCAGAAAAAATGAGTTGGGCATCTTATTGCACATTTAAACAAAAACTCTAAACTTCATATTTTGGCGAATTCAAAGATTGGGGGAGAACTCATTGTCGGCGTTTAAATTTTTTCCCCAACTGATTCAAATTTGACCGAGTCTAACTCTAAAATTTTACCTTAAAATATGCTTACACTTCAATACTGATTCAGAGCCAAAATGGGGATAGTGAAAGAAGTGTTCAGTACAAAATATTTAGCAGAAATATAATTATATGGAATGCCAACGGCACGAGGCATACTCTAGTTTACTACAATGTGCAAATCTTGTGGCCTTTCCCAAAATTCTTCTTCTTCCCTTGACAGCCTCTTTCGAACTCCCCCGCCGACTAAAAGGCTTGATTTGCAATACCCTACATAGCCCCATTCTCAGCCAACAAACTCCCAATATCCTCCTCATTTTCCATTTCTCAAACTCCTTCAAATCATCTGGATCCTCACACTAAGTACTCAGATCAATTTGAATTTTTTTAACATGATATTCAAATTTACTAAAATACTTGCCAGAATTCAAAACAAGCACTTTCATGATCAATAGAAAATAAGGCTTCCTCAACATGAGCAATACTACCCAAGTCATCAATTGTTTGCCCCACTAATTCAAGCTTGTCCTAAGTGATAGACGCACTAGCATAAAAAGTCACGAAAAATCCTTCATTACTCTGCTTGCAAATGCCACCGTCTCGTTGTTCAACCCAGAGGTGAATTCCTTTGTGTTGTGGAAGTAAACATCTAGAATTGATTTGATAATGAAGTTTCGGTACTGATCAGACTACCAAAGCTCCAACCCCCATTGTTGTTTGATAAGTTTTAGACTGGTTTCGTTTAATACAACCATTCATTTTCCTTGCTTCTTCCATTTCTTCTTCTTCTTGCCGGTTTGAATGTTGTGAAAGTTGTTTAGCATGGGACTTGGAGGAGTCGAGGATAATAAATGCTAACTAACATCAATTTTTTTGTGTTTTTCTAATGGCAATTAGAGCATTATTTTTTGAAAAATAGTTTATTTTATTCGCATCGTTGCAAAATTGACATTTCAAGTGATTTTACATATTTTCATGGAATATCATAACCTTATTACAATTATAAGAAAATGATTATTTACATATTTTCGAAAACCCTCCAAATTTATATTTTTATAGCTTTTGAATTTTGTAATTATACTAATAAATGTTTTGTTTATTTTAAGGAATCCAAGTATACGGTGACGAAATCCCCGAAAAATACACTAGCGACTATGCACAAATTTTGAAAAACAATTAAAAATCAAGTTCAAATACCATAAAGTTCAACCAAACATTTGTGCAAGAACCCAAACTAAGGATCCTTAAACCTTGTCCCATTAAGATCTAAATCCAACCAACTAAACCTCCACAATTTTATTTAGGGGTGGGCACGGGACGGGATGGACCTCATCCCTCACTACTACAAATATTAGCTTAGGTAACGCCACTTAGATAGCGCTTTTTTAAAGAGCTATCCAAGTGGGCGCTAGGATAGCGCTTATTTGTCTTTAAAAAAAAAAAATCAAAAAAAACGCTACAATAGCGCTTTTAAATTTTTTTTTCAGTTAAGCGCTATCTTAATTATGTCTTAGATAGCGCTTTAAAAAACGCTATGTGGAAAAACGTTACCAAAACTACCATAGCGCTTTTAAAGTGCTTGCATAGCGCTTTAAAAGCGCTATGCTACATACCTCTTGTATAGCGCTTTATCCTATAGCCTAATAATTAAAAAAAAAAACAAATATCAAATTAAATCTCATTTTTTCAGATCTTGATACGATCGGACGGTTAATATCACAAGCCCTAATAAAAACCTAAATCTCGACAACATGTTTTTTGGTTTTGCTTTTGCCATTTTTTCAAACACACAAAGAGGCGATAGGAGGCACGGAACCGAGGCGAGGAGGCGACCAACCAGATCGAGGAGGCGACCAACCAGATCGAGGAGGCGAGGAGGCGACGAACCGAGGAAGGACGCGAGGAACCAGAGGAGGCGAGGAACCGAGGAAGGAGGCGACTCAGGCAAGGAACCAGAGGAGGCGAGGAGGCGAGGAACCGAGGAGTCGCAGGGTAAGGACCAGGTTCGTCTCTCTCGCTCGACTCTCACTCAGTCATTGTTGGTGTTTTGTGTTTTGTTGGCAAAAAAAAAATCTCAATGACTGCGACAAAATGAGATGGAGAAATCAAAAGACATACTACTTCCATCAACCTCAGTGAGTACTCCAAATCCTAAGAGCATCTCCATTGAAATAGAAAGATCAGACTGAAATTTAAACATTTTCGACTAATACAAGTTCAATTAAAAGTTAAAATTAGGCTAATGGACTAATCAGTCTTTCAAAGTCTACTGAGGAAGTGAGCATCTAATGTTCGTCTCTCCATCTCATTTCGTCTCTCTTGCTTCTTCTTGCTTTTTTTTTTTTTTTTTTTTTTTTTTTTGTTTGTGTTTTGTGTGTGATTCACTGATTATTAGCCTATTTTTTGTCTACTGAGGAAGTGAGCATCTAATGCATATTTTTATTGTTTTTGAGTTATAGGCATATAGCTTTATGTTCAAAATGCTGTCATATTAGTGTTTCATGTGTAGTATCTAATGGAATGGAATGAATGTGTTATTAAAAATGTGTAGTTATACTCGTATGAATGAATTATTGTTTCAAAGATATATGGACTGTTTTGTTGAAAAAATCTTTCAATCAAATTGTGACAGAGTGTATTAATATAACTTATTCAAAATGAAAATGTAGTAATCTGTATATGTTTCTTCATATTTTGATTCCGACAGGTTTCTAAGTCATTTCTCTATGATTTATTGTTACGAAATTGTTTGGATTCGATCTTTGTCTTCTCTTTGTGTATGATAGATTGGACAAATATAAATATTTCATGCTTAGCTTCCACTAATTAAAGTGACTGTTCATAGAATTGTGTGCTAGTAAGAATCTTGCTAAGTCCCAAGAGTGGAAAGAACAAGTAAAAAATGTGGATTCATGGCAATGGAGATTGATGTATTGATGTTTTTTTGTAGTATTGTTTTTAATGGATCGAGAATGGGTAAATGCGGATCGATTATCTGAAGAGTACAAGAAAGGGGTGGAAGAGTTTTGTGCTTATGCAACTAAGAATGCTAAAAATCTAATGTTCATTAAATGTCCGTGTCGAAAATGTTTAAATGTAAAAGAGGTTAGTGGTCAAATGAAGTTGCACGAGCATTTATTGTGTCATGGTATTGACAATACATATAAGGTTTGGACATATCATGGTGAGCCAAGGTGCTTTTTAAGTATTATTTTTGTCGATTTTGATCTTAATTTCCAAATATTTGTTCTTTTCTCTATATTATTTTTGGATGATTATTGTCAATGCACATACACATACACATGCCACATCATCCCGATGCAAAACCTGATTCCCTGATTATTGTATTTGAATGTCTTTTATTTCTAGATGGCAGTTTTGTTGTATTCAGGCACATGTCTTGCTATTTGCATGGATAGTGGTTTTGAAAACTCTAGCAACTCAGTCCTTGATGTGTGGGGCTTTCAATGTAAATGATCTGAAGGGTGTGTGATGGTATTTTAGATTGAAAATTTGAACAAAATATTAATAGATGGATTTTGACATGCATCTTATTACAGGAATATTGATGACGTTGACAAGACGATGGATGAGATCAATGAGCAGACAGAGAACATGAAGCAGATCCAGGAAGCATTATCAACTCCAATTGGTTCCGCTACCGACTTCGATGAAGTATTGCTACTTAGAGAGCTTCTCATTCCCCCTGTTCTATACTAAATTCTGTATAGGACACTAAATGTGTCTTGAATTGCAGGATGAATTGGAAGCTGAGCTTGAGGAATTGGAAGGTGCGGAGTTGGAAGAACAACTTCTCCAGCCTGCTACAACTGCCCCTGCAGCTCCCATACATGTTCCAGCAGGAAGACAGCCAACTCGACCTGCTCCTCGAAAGAACACTGCTGAGGAAGACGAGCTGGCTGCATTACAAGCAGAGATGGCACTCTGAGCTGGTAGGTTACCAGTTGTTACTCTGTCTCTTCAACTTTTTCTGTTTCTTACTGTCCCCTTCTTATGAACTACTTTCAAGTTTTTCAAATAGAAAATTGTGAGAACTTCTCTATACTAGCTCAGAATTTGTGAAAGGTGCTTAAAAAGGCTTAAATTATTTGTCTTTTCAGCTGGGCTTTGACATTTTGTGGTCCTTGTGGATATTAAGTTGAAGTATTGATATGTATGATATAGTGCAGATGTTTCTTGTGCATTCTGTTTCAGAATTTGGATAACGCTTTTGCTGAAATAAATGTACCTCCTCGTTCTCCCCCAGTGGTCATTGACAATGCCTCTGTCTCCTTGGCTGATAAATGTGGCAAAAATTGGTAAAGGGTTTGTTGCAGCTGGTGAAATATGTCACTTCACAACTATATCAGAAGGGTTGTCAGTAGACTACTTGGCAACATTTTTTTTTCTGAAGTTTTTTACATGTTATAAACTATTGTGCTAACCCAGAATCTCCTAATTAGAAGCTCATAATACTAGTGACCTACAATAAGGTTAGTATTGTTTCGCTTACTAGCTGAATGTTGAAGCTTGATAATTTCACTCATATAGAATTGACACCGTCTGATGATATTGCAGGTATGAGAGCACCTGTCCGGCCTCCTCCTGGCCATCCTTCTCAATGTAGTTCTCAAATGTTTTCACAATCTTCATCATCTTCTTGTGATTAATCTTGTCCTTGTGCATTCTGTTTCTGCAGGCCATTGATAGGCTTCCTTTAGTTCCCGGAGTTCTTGAGCTCGTTGGAATTGGTTATTCTTGGGTAAGTTCCACACCTATTACTGCTACTATATATATATATATATTAGTTGAGAAGGCTGCTATCAAGAAATATAGTTGGACCTTTAGTCATTTACATTTATCTTACTGATACAAAACCCTTTGTGTTTGGCAGTGGTTTGCATATATATAGTAGCAATAATAGGTGTGTTCTTGTATTTCAGGTTAAGATTTATATACCGACTTAGTGTGTGTGTGTGTGTTGTTATACTTAAACAATGCCATGATGCAATTTCAGGTTATGCGAGGATACAATTTGAAGTGGCGGTAGAATCTGAGAAACATTCAGCGGTGCCGCAATGTACAGACGAAGTTAGGACTGTAGGAGAAGCTGTTGGCCATTTCATTTCGTGGCCAAAAAAGCTGGTGTATATATATGATAGCATATTAACAATTTTGTATGAATGCTTAAATTATATTTTGAATGAATGAGAAATAGTTAGTTATCATGTTGTGTCTTTATTGATTGATTGAACGTTGTCATTATTATATTAAATATTATATTTAGCCCAGAAAATCGGTATCGGAAAAATAGAAAAAACAAATCAAATAACTTAGATAGCGCTCAAATTAGCGCTATCTAAGTTTAACATATATACTACAATAGCGCTTCTTTAAGCGCTATCTAAGAACAATCTAATTACTTTCATAGCGCTTATTTACGCGCTATCTTAGCAGATAAACAAATCTAATTTAAAAAAATCATTTAAATTAAATAGCGCTTAACAAAGCGCTATTCAAGCTAATTTAAAAAAAATTAGCGCTTACATAGCGCTTTAGAAGGCGCTATTGAAGTTAATTAAAAAAAAAAAAAAAACGCTTAGATAGCGCTAAAAAGCGCTATCTAAGCCTATTTTTAAGCGCTATGCAAGCCTATATTTGTAGTACTGCCTATCCCATCCCGTTTGTTCGGGATCGGGGCGGGACGAGATAGACCTCATCCCATCCCAAACGGTTTCGGGACGGGATGAGCATGTACTATTTTAGGATTGAAAATTTAACATGCAAGATTGAAAATTTTGGATTTACCAAACACATGTCTCTAAGAACAACTGAATAACTTTAAGCCATCGATTAATATTTTCCCATTTCATTAACTTTTACTCCACTTTTTTTAGAACCACTACTGAAGATAGCCATTTTTTTGTACATTGCTAACGAAAATTGATGCAATTTTTTCCACTTCCTGCTTTGACCTAATCCTGCTGACCCGCACAAATAACGCACGTGAGCCATGGACCACCGTTGTGGTGGCCGATGACAATCTGATGCTAAAGTCAGATAAGGATCTAAGGAAGGCATAATGCTTTAAACAGGGAATTTGTAGTGTACCTTAGCTTACCAACCTCCTGTCTTATTTATAATGCAGGAGTTCTGGCTCTACTAGGCCATCGAAGGCGTAGTTTACGAAGGAGATCTTCGTGGAAATCATTATCTAATTAGGAGTTCTGTTGTAGGAGGAAAGTTCCATGTTAGCCCTGTGCTCCTAGATATGCGGGAGATAGTTCTCAATCCAAGAGCAATCCGTAGAAGGAAATTTCCCTGTGTGGAATGTACTCTGGTATTTGCTTCCTAGTAGGAAGCAGTGAGTTGTTGTAGTTGCACGTCCGAAGCTGATCCTCAAGATACTTACCTTAGTAGGACTTATAGGTATTGAAAATAGTTGTGAGACGTGTGGGCCTAGCATATTGTAAGAGTTTGGGTCTGTCAGACGGATTGGATCAGGCGAGCTTAGAACCGTTTGGGCCAGATCAGTGTTGGGCTGACGCTGGGGCCCGTAATTCCTCGAGATCATCATAACACATGTATGGCTCAGGCATGTGAGCATTTTTATGTATCAATAGTTACTCCCTCCAAGTTAGTGGGTCGTCACATCGGTTCGCTAAGTCATCTCTTTGAAAAGATACGTTGCTCATGATGATGATTGAGTCTAAATCGTTGCTTGAGCCGCACACTTCATTAATTGAACGTGTGTCGGTTCAGTGGAAAAGAGGTGGGAACCTAATCCCTATTTAGGTCATCCATAGTGCAGAGTCTGACTCTTCTATTTTCCTTGCTTTCGAAGCTACCGCTCTATTCATCTTCTGATTGGAGAGGATTGTTTTTCTTCGTCATGGCTCAACAAAACGTTCTTGATGACGCAACCTTGGCCAAGGGCCTGGAGTTCTTTGAAGACAGGTTGCTTTCTGAGCCTAGCCTTGCTAAATTCTTACGAATTTCAGGGTCCCCGATGACTTGCCGTTGTTTGTCCTGAAAGGTGACCAGACGCCAGTGTCGCCACAGGCGGGGTTCATTTGTTTGCATCGAGGGATACTTCAAACTGGAGTGTGTTCCTGTTCTGGATGTGATCTAGGAATTCTTAGATCTTTTGGGGATTCCTCCAGCCAAGTTGAGACCTAATGGATATATGATCATCTTTCTCATCCTTATTAGGGCGAAGGAGGCTGGCGTCCGCGTGATTCCGCGAGTAATCCAGTTGTTGACCTCTCTTCAACTGATGAGTAATGTTGTCTGTAAGATGATGTCGCTGGCTTTTTTTGTGAATCTGCCTGATGATATTAAGTTCTAGCAGAAGTCTGCTTCCTAGCTCCTACGGATTCGAAGTATTTTTGGTGCAATGGTCGTTTGCTCGAACGAGAGTTCGGACCACTTCGTAAGTTCGGTTTTTTCTCTTGACTTTGACATGCCTGATTGCAGGCTAGCTGATCCTTGCTCGTGTTTCTTTGCAAAAAGGTTTCCCACTACTCCCTTTACCCTAAAGGAACAAAACACTATGGAGATGTTCTGCGGTTTGTCAACGAAGAACGTGGTGGATGTCGTAAGTGTCTCCAACTTCATTCGTAGTAGGTTATGGGACAACTGGCACGTGGCCCCCACTGTTTACCGAGCATCGCGATTCAAGTTGGAGTATGGGGTCCCTTCTAGGAAGAAGAGTCGTCTGTAATGCTTGCCTCTTTCATGAGTTCAAAGAGGTCCCGTGTCCGATCTGGGTTGCCTTCAGCACAACCCGCTCCAGAGGGAGAAGTGTGAGAGCCTGAACGACTTGTCAGGGCAGAGACTGACGTGTCCGGCTGGGAGAAGGAATACCTTCAATTTGCAAGGGTTGAAGATAGGTCGAATCTCAATGATGCGCAGGCCAAAGCTTTGAATGAACGTCTAGTACGGGTTGTAATGGCGGCATCTGCCGGTGTTGATTTGCGTAGGACTATCCCAGTAGAAGGCTTCAACGAAGGTTCACCTGAGGTTGTAGAATTTGATCGTCCCATTGGCATATCGTCTTAAAGTGGTCGTGGCACGGGCCAAATTTCTTGTAGTCCGCATTGTTTATCGTCTCGTTCTAGGCCACAATTAGAAGTGTTGGAGGGTCCTTTGGATAATTAGCTTCATCTTCTTCCTCCGAACCCCATTGAGTTGTCTCGCACTAAATGGTCGACTGTTTGTGACAAGGGAAAGGCTGCGAATGAGAGCCTGGGAGTAGTGGCAACTGCTAAAAGTGGTACCGACGTGATTCCTGATTCAGGAAGGCTTCATCCGGATGCACGGATAAGTCGGTTTGCACCAGACTTGGTGAGGATGAGCTCTCAGGTCTGGCACCAGGAGGTTGACATGGAGTACGCTTCAATGAAACATATAAGCAAGCATCACAGCTGGTTGATGGATAGCGCTCCGAAGCCCGAGGAGGATACGCTGGAAGGGTGGATGGATAAGGGTTTAAAGTACCTTATGCTAGGTGTGTCTCACTTGAGCCAGGTGGCAGTTGCTGGATGAAAGTCGAGGTGGCACGTAAGAAGGTATACACCATGGAGCGTGTATTATTCCACATGCAGGCGCTATATTCTGACGCGCTCTACGAAATTGAGCAGTTGCAGAATCAGGTTGAGGATAAGAGGTTTGATTAGTCAACCATGGCCGCTGAGACTCAGAAGGCTCGTATGGAGGCCCATGAACGTGATTTGGCAGAGGCGGTGTTTGAGAGATACAAACTCAAACAAGAGTTGAGCCGGATCCACCGATACGTTGAGGTTGCGCATGAAGCTGCGGCTAAGGCATGTTCTGAACTGTGGTCTCTTGCTTAAGAGAATGCTTCGAAGGAGGCTGAATGGGCTTCTCGGAAGCAACAACTAGAATCCGATGTGGAATTCAATGCTCGAGAGGCATGGAAGGCCGAGGACCAGCTCGAACTCGAGTGGCATGAGCTCAGTGCTATGAATAGTAGCCTAGCCACAGAGTAGTCTCAGGTTGACGTGCTGACTAGCAGGTTGGAGCTGTTGGAGCGTGAACTTGCTGACTCGAAGGTGCGGGAAGAAGAGCTTCTGCAGGAACAAGGCAGATGCGAGTTCCGTTGGGTTGTACACGGTAGGCTGGAGTTGCTTGCATTAATGAAGGAGGAACATCCGGAGTGGGATCTAGGCCGTTACAAGAAGATGTCGAATGTAGACTTGTCAGTTGCCTTTGCGTCGTCGGACAATGAGGAAAGTTTGGGCCCTGATGCCCAGGTCGTGGTGCGTGTGGACGCAGCTCCTGCTCCTTCTTCCATTAAGCTTAACTCTTTCATTTTTGTACCTTCTCCTGATAAGGAGTGAATTCTGTACTCTTGTACCCATTTTGTTGACCGTTAATGAAAAACAATTTTATCCGTTTTGTGTTTATTGTCTCTATTGCGTGTTTTTCATTTCGCCTTGTCGTCTTGCTTTGACATAGGCTGGTTGAATCAATAGGACACCAAATGGTATGTCTATAGTAGAGAGGTTGACCGCTCTATATTGCAAACGACTCAGGATCATTGTTGCATAGCCATGTCCGACAATGGGCATGTTGTGGACAATTTAGCTGGGGGTCGAGTTGTCCGAGCTGTGTCTTGTCTCCAAGGTAAGCTACTTGAGGCTTGCCTTGTTTGTCTGATTGGTCGGCTACGGCTGCAGCTATGGGCGAGTTGTATGGTCGATTGTATACATCAGAGCGTTTGAGCCGAGTCAGGCGTCGTAAGCTTGGGTGGACACAGTGACATTGGTCGAACGATCTATGTATCGGCTCGAGTGGTCTTTTTTGATAATAGGGTGCCAGTTTGTTTGAGTGTAAAGACGCTGACTTGGCTAGATTTGTCTTGGCGGCCGCTGTTCTCGAATGGGGGTCGCGTGGCGAGCTGTGTGGGACTCCCACCTTCCAAACCGTCTATGTCCGAACGACGTGGACTACAGGTTTGGGGAGTAAGGATTTGGCGATTAGCTGAAGAGAGGTAGTCCAGTGGCAAGCCGTCGACATCAGTCGGGGACTGACTAGTCTCCCACCTTTCGAACCATATATACCCGCGTGATGGGGGCTACAAGTTCGAGTAAAAAGGGTTCCACGACCAGGCTAAAAAGCAGTGGTCCCGTGGCAAGCCGTCGAGATCAGTTTGGGATTGATTAGGCTCCCACCTTCCAAATCATCTACACCTGTGTGCATCAAGCTACAAATTTGGGAGTTTTCGACGGCCACGCTGAAAAGCAGTAGTCTTGTGGCAAGCCGACGAAATCAGTTCGCGGCTGGCTAGGCTCCCACCTTCTAGACTATCTACACCCGCGCAGTAGGGGTTACAAGTTCAGAGTTGGTGATTCGACGGCCACGTAAAAAGCAGTGGTCCCATGGCGAGCCATCATAATCAGTTCGGGACTGACTAGGCTCCCACCTTTCAAACCATTTACATCCGCGCAGTGGGGGCTAATGGTCTAGGCTTTGATAAGAAGCTTTCATTGCCAGTCATCACTAGCTAGGCTTACTTGATTGGGTTCAGAGATCACAGACTGCGAAGGGCTCAATGATCCCTGGCGAGTCATCGTCACTAGGTGTGATAGCGCTAATTAGACTCTCACTTCCTAGACCATTGGGATCAGCGCTAAGCAAACTAGATGTTGAGGCATACCAGAAGTAATCATCAGCTTTAGCTGACTAAGCTTTCCCAGTTGGGGAGGGGTTTCGCCCGTTTGAGGGTGTGCTACCCATGTTCGCTAGTGTCGCACACTGTGTGGACTCATAGGTACGGTCCGTGTTTCAAGGCTGATTTGGATTTGCGCTCGTGCCAAGCATGTAGCAGAATATTGTTTGAATGGTGGGCTGAGTGGATCGAGCCTTTGAGCTCGCAAAGGAAGAGTTAGGGTTTCCTATACGGTTGCGCTACGTGTATGGCATAGATCGCGCGGTGATACATGTATGGCGTAAGTTGCGAGATGGTTGAATACCGGTTACTCCCCCTCAATTGATGGGGTTGCATGCAACGTCATTAATTGAACGAACGTGGTCTGCGCACTTTCCTTGGGAACTGCCGTCTCTTCATTTCCCACACGGTATTAAATGCTTGGTAGTTAATGCAGGAGGCCCGTTTGATGAACCATTACGCCTATATAATGGTGTTTTCCAATCATTGTAGTTACTATCTTTCACAGAGCTTATCTCATATAATGTTCTTGTTTGAAGATAATGCTTTGGGTTTTCCAAAAGCTGAAGGGAGATTTCTAACAATGGAGTCCTCGAATGTTTTGACATTTGCACTGATCTGGCATGACGATAGTTGTTGTTATACGTGGTCACCTATTCTGGGTGGGCACGTAGTTGATCTACTAAGATCTTACTTCGTGTCGCTTGTGTCTGTGCGTGCATGGATCCCGCTGTTAACCAATGGTTGATCGAAGTGTTCGCCGATGTGCGATGCTTCCAGGTGTGGTATCTCTCAGTCACTCCTAACATCGTTCATAGGAAAAGTGGCCTCGCTTGGCAGTACTGTGAGACCCCGTCTGCTTCGTCGTTTGTGGCCATCCTCATATGCCTTCTTCCATCCCCTAGATGCCAACAACCATTTGAGTAAGTCTGTAAGGGGGTGGGATGTCTCTTGAGAAAATCAACAGTCCATTGTAAGGTCTACAACGCTGTTGTACGGGCGCTTTCCTGGGGTGATTCGACGGAGCAATTTTGCTGCTCAGTCTTTTCAATCCCCACTGACACCTTGTCTTTATCTTGGGAAGGGGTCGAGCGAAGTCCGTTTGCATATATTTGCTGTCACTTGCATATTGCTCGCATCAGAGGGTTTGCACGAGCTTCTTCGGATACCTTTACGTAGTAGAATTGTCTAAACGAGTCTTTTACTTCATGTCGCATTGTATTTAGATGCTTGTAGTATGTAGTCTTTTGTATCCGCCTCAGGGCGCTTGTTGTTACATCTTTCTAATAATAAATAGAGTTTGTTTACGTAATTGTTCCTTTATTTCTTAAATGATTGCAAATCACATAAGTTTTTAAGAACTAAAACTCTACATTGACTACGGAAAGGGAAACAAACGACCGAAAGTAGACTAACTGTTGTTGGGGAGAAATTGATCCTGGCCTTGAAGTGAATTCGAGTAGCTCTTGTGGATCGTTCAGCGGACCATCGAGGTGCTTCATAGGTTACTGAAGAGTAAACCTTGTAGAGGGGCGAGTCTCCGTTTAAGATGGTCTCTCCGTTTCGCTGGGCAGAATAGCTTATTGCTCATGTACTGCTTAAATGTGACATCTCTGTCGTCGTTTTGCCTGGCACTGGTTCAGGCTGCTCTGCAAGATGTAGTTGGATCTAGGAGCATTCTATTTGTTTCAGTGCGGTGTAATGACAGACTCGTGTCGTAGGTTGGCTCAACATATTGTCCCTTCAGAGTGGTTAGCGATATACTTAACACACTTGTGAAGGGTGGAGACTATTGCTTCCATCTGGTGGAGACTATTGCTTCCATCTAGTGGAGCCATGGTCTTCCTAAGATAAGGTTGTAAGTTGATGGCGCATCTACTATCATGAAGTCCATAAACAAAACCTTTCTTAATTGTGGTCCCCTGCCACTGTTGCTAACCTTATCTTTTCGAGAGGGAAGCATTTCTCCTCGGTGAATCAAATCAGCGAATGTTCCGAGGGTGTCAGGTTTTCCTCCTTGAAGTCCATGCTGCAGTACGCGTTATAGAACAAGACGTTGAGCGAGATTCTTGTATCCACCATAACTTTATTTACCTCCCACCTTGTTATGGAGACCGGGATGACTAGGGCGTCGTTGTGTGGCCCTCGAACTCCTTCAAGGTCTTTGTCCCTAAAGGTCAAGGTAGGAATGGGGCTCTGAATCCCCGAGTGGCAGATGCGTTTGTCCTCATCCACGGGTTGTGTTCGCATCTCCAGTAAGGTCCGTTTGCGAGACCTGTACGACTGGTCTTCATTTGGTCAGACTCCATAAAGAACATGGATTATCCTTGGGGTCTCTTTCTCTATTTTTTTAACTGGGTCTCCATGTCCCAGTTCGTTCTTGCCGCCTTTCAGAGTTCAGGAATTCCTCCATGTCCCCGCCTTTCATAGTCTATCCTTATTCGTTGGTATTGTGGCCACCTTCCTCGTGGTACGCACAATACTTGCCATTGTCACACTTGGCGAGGTCTCCACTCTGCTTCAGGGGCCACTTCAGATCATCCCAGTTCTTCATGGAGTTTAGTACTCCTGACAGGCTGGAATTGAGGAGTGTCACAGTCCTGGATCTAGCGTAGTTGGGCGTTTTTCTAGCATGGACCGACTATGGTCTGACCTATTTCCATTGCGCTTTATCTTCCTCCGTTCTTCGTCCTCTTGTCTCTTTCCCTCATTATTGTCCTTAGGAGCAGAGGGCTTATTCTCGCCTTCGGTTTCCCTCTTCACGATTCTCAGCTCCTCCAAGGTAATGTGATTCTAAGCGCTCTTGAGGAGCTTTGTCATGTACAGAGGGGGCTTTAAGGTGAGGTCTTCATACAACTTTCCTTCCTTGAGATCCGCAGTGAAGGCTATCACGGCCATGTCATCGCTGCATCCGTCAATGAGAGTCAGCTCGTTGTTGAAGCGCATGACATACTATCTGAGAGTCTCATGGGACCTCTGCTTTAAAGAGAGTATGTAATGTGAACCTTTTCGAAAACGCTGGCTCCCTATGAAACGTGTCAGGAACTCCTTTGCCAGTGTCTTGAAAGAGTTGATCAACCTCGGCGGAAGGCTATGGAACCACATCAATGTTGACTTCTTCAGGCTAGTGAGAAAAGTTCTGCACATCACCGACTCTGATCCTTCTTTGAGGGCCATTACGTGTTGTTAATGGCGCAGGTGGTCGATGGGATCGGGGGTTCTATCGTAGAAGTCGAGCTTCGGGGGACTGAACTTCCTCGAAAAAGCCTCGTTCATGATTCGATCCACAAATGGTGGGACGGAAAGGCGGTACAATACGTCTGGGTCGTGCGCCCCTCTGCGAAGGGAGTTCTAAGGGTCGAGTTTCTTTGCCCTGGTGGCAAGCTCAGCGTTAGTCGCGCAGCCTCCCCTAGTCTAATGAGAACTAGCGAGGGCTTGGTTTTCCTGTGCTTGCTCCCTACCACCCTTAACTTACCAACCTCATGTCTTATTTATAGTGCAGGAGTCATGGTTCTACCAGGCCATCGAATGCGTAGTTTAGGAAGGAGATCTTCGTCGAGATCCTTCTCTAATTAGGAGTTGCACTGTAGGAGAGAAGTTCCCTGTTAGCCCTGTGCTCCTAGATGCACGAGATATAATTTCAAATCCAAGAGCAATCCGTAGAAAGAAGATTCGTTGTGTGGAATGTACTCTAGTATTTGCTTCCTAGTTGGAAGCAGAAAGTTGTTGTAGTTGCTCGTTCGAAGCTGATCCTCGAGATACTTGCCTTAGTAGGACTTATGGGTATTGAGGATAGTTGTGAGACGGGTGGGCCTAGCACACTGTAAGAGTTCGGGTCTGTCAGGCAGACTGGATTAGGCGAGCTTAGAATCGCTTGGGTCGAATCAGTGTTGGGCTGACGCTGGGGCGCGTAATTCCTCGAGATCATGACACATGTATGGCTCAGGGACGTGACCGTTTTTATGTATCATCAGGATCAATGAGTTTGTCATTTAAAAACTACGAGGAGCACACATTATTGTTGTCAAGAGTTAAGAAGAGGAAAAAAAGAAGGGAGAAGGTTTGAGTTAGATTCATTATCTAGGGGAGTCACTTGGAAGCTTTTGAGAATAAAAATAGTCATGTCAATAAAAAAAACAACAAATAAAATAGTTGTGCCAACAAATAGTTTCATTATTTCATACTACATAATTCATACTAAATATTAAAAAAAAGTTCGGGATGGGCGAGATTGAAAATCTTCATCCCGATCCCATCCCACTCTAGATTGGGACAGGATGGGATCAGCACGGGATCGAAATCGCGAGATGGGATGCCCGCCCCTAATTTTATTGTTATACAACTTTCTAATTTTATTTCTATGCAACTTCCTACCAAAATTTTCTTTGAGGTCCCACTTTCCAATTTAAATCAAACTTTCTTCCTTTTCTAGTCCATTCTCAATACCAAAACAAACAAATCTTCAAACTTTCCTATTTCACTCAAATAGTTTCCTCAAAGGCTCTTATATAATGTTTGTGCAACAAGGAATAAAATAAAGTATTTCTAAATTTGTACTTCAAGAAATTTATTTTTTAGGAAATTCTCGTAAAATTTTCTTATAAGAAGGGATTTTCTTCTCTTCTCTTAGAAGACAGAAATACTAATAATAGTTGGAGATATTAATTGTAAAATTTTGGAACAGATGTAAAAGAGAAAGTTGCAAGTCTTTTTTTAATTTTTATGCAATTTATTTTTTTTAGAACTTTTCTTGCTTTCTTATCTTTTAATATGCTAGTTTAATCGCTCTCCTCTCAAGGGAGGGATGAAACCACCTTGATTGTAGTGAGAGCGTACTATTTTTCTTGTTTATTAAGAGATAAATATTTATTATTGTCTAGTAATTATCTTAGGGGGGTGTATTGTATCTGGATTTTGTGGGCAATTTAATAAATTCCATGGATTCTGAAAATCCAAGTGTATTCAATTTGGATTTTAAAAAGTCCACAAAAGTCTAGGGGTATTCAATCAGGATTTTAAAAAGTCTTTCTAAAATCCACAAAGTTTAGGGGTATTCAATATGGCTTTCAGAAAGTCCACAAAAGTTTTAGGGTATTCAAAATATCATTCATATTTATGGATTTGGAAAATCATGGATTCTCATGGACTTTGTAGTGTTAGGTATAAATAACAAAGTTCAATAGTTTGCTAGCCTCCATATCAAAGATTTCAACGTGAAAAAAAGTCTCTCTCTCTCTTTTATCACATCTTCTTCTTATTCTCTGTAACTAGTCTCTTCTCATTCTTCTTCTCATCAAGACTAGCCATTTTCATACCCTCTTCAACAAGTTGTGCCTCTGCAGACTCAAGGGTCGCCACCACAACAAAGTTAGGCCAATCCATCTGCATTCTCTCATGCTAAATCTCATCTTTCCCTTATCCCAACTTTGTGTCGTACAAAGATGAGAGAAAATAACTTCCCTCTCTTTCTTTTCTACCATTCCGTTTCTTTTCAATACAACTCCGTCTCATTTTTTTTATAGCATCAGTTTGGTATGTTTAATCTAACACCTTTACACCAACTTGGAATGGGAAACGATGGGTACTCTCAGCATAGCAGTTATAGGGTTTTAGATTCCTAATGCGAAAGCCTAGCGACAAACTTCTATTAAGAAAATTGCAGCGTATCTTTTGTGCTCGCTAGGGGGTGAGGGTTATTAATAGGATGTGTTAGGTAACAAGCATGGTGGGGGGTATGTGTGGATATGGTAATTCTCAATGAACATTTATCAAAACTGGCAACTCCATACTTGGGTATTATAACTGGTTGTGGCAGGAGGTATATGATTTTGGATTATTTTCTAGGTTTTCATTCAAACTTAATTCCTACAATTACCTAATTTCATAAAGGTGCTTTGAAACTTATGCACTTATTGTCTGTCATGCCACATTGTCCCTTTGGAGCATCTGCGCACGATTGCTTTGACAGCATTACCCTGGATCACTTGGGCACAAAGGGATGCATAAAGCTAATAAGCTATAGGCCATTTGGATTTTAAGTCATGTAGTTTGATACTTTTTTATATGCATGAGGCTAAATACTGTGTGTTTATTTCATTTTGCAAGTGATGATTTTTAATTTGGTTGTGTTGAATGATTTGATTTTGTTGAATGTTGGATTGCGATTTCATGTCATTACCTGCCTGGTTATCTTTTTTTTTGTCAGATACATGTCTTGTTCTCTAATGTCTAATATATTTGGTTTGTTAGAGGATATGTCATTACCAACTTCTTTTTTATCTTGCAAATAATTAGAAATCTGTAAAAGTCGTTCATACAAAGTCCGTGGATTTTTATAAATCTCTAGAAAGTCTGTAGCAAAAGTCTATGGATTTAAGAAATCAGCAGAAGTCCGTGGACAATTTAAAGAGTCCGTGGACTTTTCAAATTATTTATCAATTTCATAAGAATCCATATACAATACACCCCTATTAGATAGAGAGTGTTTTCGTCTATGTGAGGCTATATTATTTTCTTATAGTTTTGAATGACAAAATAAATATAAGGAGGGTTATTTGTGTTTGCTTTAAGTGGTAATTCGTTGAATGCCTACTTATATTTACATGTGTATTGAAAGAAGAAATTATTAGATCATGTTAAGGTTAAATTCTAGGATTGAATTGTTTATACAAGGAAATAAAGTTTTGCCTAAATGTATCCATGGTGGTGAACTCTTTTCCCTTGAGGACTCACCTTTTTTACTAATCCAAAATTTCTTAGTTCTTTGTTATTGATTATATATCAAATGAGACTCGAATCACGATCATACGTGTGGCAAATATCATCTATCTCAAGGACCAGGTGCTTCAGTTCAGGCCCGACCCAAAAAGCCCGAAAAGGCAAGTCCAATCATTAAAGCTCAAAAGGCCCCCCCTTAATGACAAGTCATAATTAGAGGCCTGAATCCAGGCCCAACGGATCTCTTCCCTTAGAGAAAGAGACATTAAAAAGGAGGCAAGCCATGGAGGGAATCACTCCCCCAAGGGCGTACCTCAATGAAAAAGGAGATCGTTGCAAAGAACGTCTCATTTCATCACGCCCTACATGCATAAGTCACGCGGAGAATTAATGACGGACATTATATAAGGTAAAGGGAACATTCGACAAAAGGTATGCAAGTTTAACGGAACTATACCCCGTCCAAATATAGTATTCTCCCACATATTATCTGAGTTCAGCATTGAAGTTCCTTCGGCCACCAAAAAGGTGGTTTTTTGCAATCTAACCTTGTTTTGCATGTCAGATCTCTAGGAGACCGGATTTGGACGCATCAGTTTGGCTCCGTCTGTGGGAAATGACAAT
Organism: Berberis vulgaris; assembly: GCA_963556465.1. NCBI lineage: Eukaryota > Viridiplantae > Streptophyta > Magnoliopsida > Ranunculales > Berberidaceae > Berberis > Berberis vulgaris. The sequence goes on along the minus strand of OY747125.1, from coordinate 28,876,436 downwards.
TTCCTTTTTGAAAATAGGGTCTTTTGTTATTAATTTCCTTAGCCATATAATGCAGATTTAACTAACCTAAATAAATAGGTTAATTTAACCTAGTCTTAATAACTGCAAGTGCACAGTGTCTAACTGGTAGACAAGGGCAAGTACAGGTCGATCCCACAAGGATTGTGGTTGCAATTAAATTTCAGAGTTGACTTAAACTAATTTAAATGGGGGTTACAACAATCAAAATATCTAAACTAAAAATCAAATTAAAAATCAAAATAAAAAGTTTTAAGAATATGAGAAGGGAAACCAAGGCATTGAATCCACCAATTCAGTTTTTCAAGTTATTTTAATCTAACTTATTATTTTCTAAAGCGAGAAGCTTTAGGGATGAGAATCCCTTGCTTGCATCGATGATGTGATCATTTAGAACAATTCTGTTTTAAAATCCAATGTTACAATTAACTTCAGCATAAATTATAGACTCCTAGCATTGAGTGTCTTATTACGGCACACTCAATCACAAGTCTAACTTATTAAGTTTCAACTCCTAGCATTGAGTGTCTTATTACGGCACACTCAATCATAAGTCTAACTTAACCAATTAAAACTAATGCTTTAAATATTAGTAAAAAAAACTCTAACTACTGACTAGTCTAGATCAAATTCGATATAATCGGTGAAAGTAATTTACTAATACTCATAAATTAAATGTATTTTGCAGTTAAGCACATAATAAAATAAAAAGTCAAACTAGAACAAACTCTTGAAACCCAATTGGTTTCATCGTAGCCTTGGCAAAGGGTTTAGCTCTCCATGGTAGCGGTAGTCACAGCATCAGTGGAATCCATCTCAGCACAAACGTGAATCCCGAGAAAATGCTGTAAATGCATTGTGGCTGCTCAGAGAGAATTCGGGGGTGCCAATAACAGAATTGTTTGAAGAACAGTTATTTCCCGCCAAAAAAAATCGCGCTCCTCTGCGCCTTCGTCTCCAACGAATAGTGCCGCTCACGCTTCCTCGTCTTCGCTCTTCGCGAGCTCCCTCGTCCTCCAAATGGCTCCGGAAGGGTTGCAAACTCTGTTTCTTGGCGGTGATAGTGGCTCGCGATGATCTGTGGTGGCGGTGATGGCGGCTTGTGATGCTCTGTGGTGGCGGTGATGGCGGCTCGCGATGCTCTGTGGTGGTTGCGTTGCTGAAGAAGAAGAACAGGCAGAGAGATGGGAGAGAGGACGAGAACGGGCGAGAAAAACAAGGGCGGCTGCGAGGGAAGAAAACAGGGACTCTGTTTTGTGCGCGAGATGGTGGTGGTGGTGATCTGGTGGTGGTGGCGGCTGTGGTTGTTGGACGGTGGCGAGGTGAAGATTTGACGTGAAACAGGGTTGTCACGCCCCTGTTTCGTGGTGGTGGTGGTGCTATGGTGGCGGGGCTCGGTGCTTGGTTGCTGAACATGGAGGGTGGCGAGGTGACGAGAGATGGATGAAGAGGTTCGCTATTGTGTGGCGTGATGAAACAGGGAAAGAGGTGGTGTTTGATGGTGGTGGCGGTTGTGGTTGTTGGACGGTGGCGAGGTGAGGTGGTGATGGCGGGATTATCGCACTGTCGGCTCTCCTATTGAGCAAGGATTGCCGGCAGGGTGACATGCTAAATGCATGACACAATACCCATGCCACACGCTACGTGAAAAATGTGCGACTATGCCAATGACTAATGGTAGATAACCCAAAGGTTTTTGTGGTATATCAAAGTTAGTCTACTCCAATTAAGTGTTAAACTCGTATTAAATTTAAAAAAAAAAAAGGTGTCATTCAATAATTATCCAAATATATTGAGTATCGCAAAGTTAAATATCCCAACTATATTGAGCTAGAGTAAATCTAGGGAGTTTTGTTTTTTTAAAACGCAATTACAAATACCATCTAGAAGGGGTAGAGGTGTCAAACACTATCCACAGCACTTCCAAGATAATTCCAAAAGGGATATCTTTGCCTTCCGTATCCCTCCACAAGATTTCAAAGTTCCCAAAAATACCCAACCCCACCACCTTCTAATTCACAACCAACCCTTTATTGGAGGCTCTTTCCACCGTACATCAATCACAAGAGACAAGAATTGCAAACACCGACTGTGAGAGAGTGAGTGTGAGAGAGAGAGAAAGGAAGAACTCTCTTCAGATCCACCTCTCTACAACCAACAGAGGAGATAAGCTATGCCTTCAGGTGCTAAGAGAAGAAAAGCAGCTAAGAAGAAGAAGGAGACCAAACCCACTTCTCCAACTAGTTCTCAACCAGGTACAATTACCCATCTCATCAATCAATCTTTACTACTTAGATTCTATTGTGTGTGTTTGTGTATGTTATATGTTTGTTGAATTGTCTCTGTGATAGGAAATGATGATTCCAAGTTGTCCCCTGATGAAAAAGAAAGTGATAGTGGTGAAGTCAGTTCACCTACTGCTACTAGCATTACTACTGCGACTAATACACTTGAGGGATCCCAACAACCCCATCATCACCCACCAAGTAAAGAAGAAGAAGAAGAAGACCAAATTGAGGAGACCCCCAAAGAAGAAAAACAAGTGAAAATTGAATCTTCAACTATTGTCTCAATTGAGCGACAAGAGGAAGATATTAGGCAATCCAATAACGAGGGTCTTAAGGTTCCCGATGTTTTGAGTGACGAACAAGTGACGACCAAGGATAGGATGATGGAAGGAGAATCTAAGACCATACTTATTGAGTCTGGCTCTGGCTCTGGTTCTGATACAGAGTCTCAAAGAATTGAAGAGCAAATTTCAAAGTTGGATGAATCAAAAGTTGAGGAGGTCGCAACTTCTCAAACCCCCGTGCAGATTATTCAATCATCTGAAGTTTATGATGAAGTGGAGCAAGTTTTTTGGCCGCCTGAAGAGGCCTCTCAGGTCACGGAGGAATCCCAGGCTGAGAAAGTTGAGAATTTGAATGGAACTGGTTTTCCATCAACAGATAGTAATGGGAAAGTATTGTCGCCTTTGAATGATTTAGGTGTTGAAACAAGTAATGGAATTGAACAACTTAGAGACTCCCATGATCAACCTGCAAGTATTCTTGTTGAGTCTGTGAAGGAATCACATAACAATTCTGGGAATTTCTCTCCCATTGATACTGATATAGAGTCTAAAGGAGTTGAAGAAAAGGAAGATGATGAAGTGGAGAAATCGAGAAAACTAGATCAGGATGCAGCTTCTTTTGCTGCTGTGCAAATTGTGCCCAACGTTGAAATGCAGGTTGGTTCAGCATCTGAAACTTATGGTGAAGTAGAGAAAGCTGTTTCTCCTTCTGAAGAGGCATCACAATTCATGGAGGAAACCGCAGCTAAGAAAGTGGAGAAATTGGGTGAAATTGGTTTGCCATCAATAGATAACAAGGACAAAATGTTGCCGCCTTCGGACAATCCAGGTGTTGAAACTAGTAATGAAATTAAACAAAGTAAAGAGTCTCAAGCTCCTCAAAGCATACACAATCAGGTCCATTTATCTAAACCGGCATCTTCTTTTTGTATTTTAATTTTGTAGTAAATGTTTACTAAATGATATTGATCTTTCCTTTTTGCAATGATCAGATTCAACAAAGAGAAGCCAATCCACCTAATGTTCGACCAGCTTCATGGAAGAATTGTTGTGGACTATTTGATGTGCTAATGGGATCTAATAGATCGTGATAGGTGACCATCTCTTATCTTAATTAATCATTTGTTATTCATGCAATTACAATTTCCTTCATATGCTTATTAATATGCCTGAGCCTGATTAGTTTCATAGCTGCAAATTGTGAATTCATGTTATTCTTTCCCATTACCTGATCATGACAATCCAGTAATTGTAGGTCTCTCTCTACACGTGAAACATCTTTATTTGTTATTTTATGTGTATCAAACATGACAAGCTAAAGCTCTCTAAAATCATTTTATGCTTTTATTAATGATTAGAATGATGAACAAAGAACGAGTATGACTTAAAAAAATTTAGTACATTATTTGGTATTATGACTTATGATGCGTACTTATGAGTGATAAGATATATGTCTCTTGTGGGTTATGCATTATGATGTACTTTGATTTTTGAGTTTGAAGTTGAATGTTGGTTTAGGAATCCTTATTGTCGATTTATTTGCATTTTTTGTTTTTATGTACCAAATAATGAAAATAATAATGATTTAGGAATGTTCATAAGTTTGGGATTTTTTTTTTATTTGCATTCCTAAAATTTTGTCAAGTAGCTCACTTAACAAAATTTTCTCTTGTAAGTGTCCTCGACATATTTTGTATAAAAACTAAATCATTAATCAATCACGCACGCTTAGAACCCGACAATATTAGAAAAGTTTGAGGTGTTTAGTGAAAGTTTTACGAAACTTGAAGGACTAAAAGATAAATATGGGATATATTTGCCACCACATGCTATTTAAGCAATACATGACAATATTTCCATGATCTTCACCCTCTTGGTTGTGCAAGGGAAGGGTTTCCAACTGATTCCCTTGAAGAAAGTTGGCTGATTTTGGAAAGACTTCTCAACTAGGTAGTTGTTTGTGCTTGAATTTTGAACTTTAAGGCTTTGCTTAAGGTATGGGTTAGGTTTGATGTTGTTTAAGATCAGGGAAATCGGAGTTTGATGTTGTTTAATGTCGGGGAAATCAAGGTTTTCATGTTGCTTAAGATCATATTGGGTTAGGTTCATGGTAGGGAGAGTTGTATAGAAGATAGATCAGGGAAATCAGGGTTTGATGTTGTTTAATGTCGGGGAAATCAAGGTTTTCATGTTGCTTAAGATCATATTGGGTTAGGTTCATGGTAGGGAGAGTTGTATAGAAGATTTGATGCTCACATAGATGCATATGCAAATTATTTGCACATTGTGTACTAAAATGGGTGTGATCTGTGGTACAAAACTCCGAATTGCAAACGGTTTGTTGGGTTGGAAACTGGAGATACAGAGTTTTCTATGGATGTAAAGTTCAAAGTCTAATTCCCTATATTCAGGTCTCACCATCAGTTTCAATAAGACTTAAATACTGTATCATGTCCTGATTTTCAGCAATTGTGTGTTAGATTGTGTTGAACGGATCTCCCTCCACAGGAACCCAATTAGGATATGATATATGGTTTTGAAGCTAGTGATGTCTACTTTAGAACACAACTAATATTATTATGAAATTCAAAGTGTAGTATCAGATATAACATATAGAATGAGAGGTGGTTAGAACCCATGATTCAGGTTATATTGGAAAGGGGGATTGACTATGAGTTTGGGCTTTACAAGAAAACATGGTTAATCATTGTATTGTGTTCATGCATTCATTTATTCCATGAGTATATGTTTTACATATTTTATAAGTGTGTGATTCATGTTGAGCTTGAACCTATGTTATTTCATTTAGGTTCAAAGAAGGCTCCGACTACACCTCAAACATCTAGAGAGTAGAATGCATATCGAGTAAAGCATCAGTTGGTTTAATGTGAGTATAATCGTCATGTATTTGAGAACTAATATTTCTTTATCTGTCATGAGATAAATTGGTGTGGTTGAACTCTTGTTTGGTTCCCTGGCATAAGTGAGTTAGTTATATTATAGTCTCACATTCCAGACGTTAAAAATGGAATGGTAATTGTTATATTATCGTTTCACATTCCAGACGTTAAAGCAAAATGATAATTGTTATATTATCGTCTCACATTCCAAATGTTAAAAGTGGAATATACAATTTTCATGGATGACATGCCAAATCTTGGACAAAGAACATTGTAAAAGGCTTCAATTTGAATTATGAGGTCTCTTTGAATCATTTTCGGTATGACCATTATCTAATTCCATTTTTAATCCAATTTATTTATTAGATTTTGTACTTATTAGAGGAGCAAATATGAATCGATCATTGTCCTTTAAACCTTCTATTACTTTGTCTGATTTACCAATTTACCAAGAAACTGGTCAGTTAACAAGATCCTATATGATTTAATCAATGACGAGACTGATTTGTTGGCCGTTTCTAATTCAACAACTCACATAAATCTTTTCTCCCTCCTGAATGGTATATTTAGGTGAATAAAAACATTATCGGAATCGTTATATGTTGTTTTTTTCCCAGAACGATCTATTTACACATTGGAAAAGAAACTATATTTGATCTTGTGTAATTGAAAAGCTTAGATCCAAATAAACAAGAACATGTCTTAACCAATCTTCGTTTAAATTCCGTGAGTCACTGCAGGGTTCTTTGACTTGGATCTATATGCATATCTATATGATAAATGTACATAGTATATGCATGAATACACATTTGATATATCCAAGTAACTAAATGGTCTTTTATTTGTTGCAGACAGTATGATTAGAGAGATGCAAGAGCCTTGTTTTGTTGAAGTTTAGGAACTTGGGGGAATGTGTTTGTAATAGTATCATCAGTATAAATTTAGATTGTGATCATGTTGGCGTTCAAGATTTTCCTAGAAGAATAATACCCCAATAGAGCTGACTGAAGGATCACTATCAAGGTATCATATTAATGTCACCAGCAGCTTTATTACTGTCTTATTTCCTGTGGGTAGTTCAATTGGATTGTTGTGTCAAAATATGTTACTCAAAGGGTCATCAATGATATGTCTGATTTTCGTTGATTGGAGTGCCTGATCTTTTTGTTGGTAAAGTAGGATAGATGGTTTCAGTTTGCTGAAATCTTTAGTTTGCAGAGCTCACATGCAGTATCCTTAATATATTCTTGTTTCTCTCCTGAATGTTTCTGACATTGGCATACACGACCACTTCAAAAAATCCCATGAACTTGTCTGAGTTTACAATGTTGGTTGATATCTAGTAGGACGGAGTACACCCTTCTACGCCCCGCCCCATTTACTGTGGATTCCTGTTGCAATATTTTGAAGAGCAGCAACAATCAAAGAAAAATGAATTGAGCAGTCTAAAAATACTTGGACATAACACGGGATCAATCATAGCATTGAAGAATTGTCGGTGTGTACTTATCCTATAATTGCCACTCACTGTGTATTTATCCTAGAAGTGTTATAGCTTTCTATGGCCCCTTGTGTCCAGAGAACCGAGAAGTAGAGGGAGGGTGCATTTGTTGCCTCAGGTTTGTTATAGCATAATGGTGTGTTTGGTTGCATGAATATTCCATAAAATCCATTAGGGATGACTTATCTTGCAAATTTGAGGTTAAATCATTATCGACATCTTGATTTATGATTAATGGTGTAAATAAAACTCTCATTGACATGGAAATTGCACATTTTTCTTCGAGAACAATGTGATTCCTATGTTTAAAGGAGTTTCATTTCCACTATTAAAAGTATAGATGTTGATGATGACTGCAAAATGCAAATTCAAAATTGACTTGGAGGCAAGTGTTCCCCCATTTCACGGAAAATTTTCATGCCCTAAAGTTACTGATATACAGTCTTAATTGTGGGTGCCTGCAATGATTTGATTGTAAATAGAGAAAAGTATGCAACGAGTCATAGATTACACAAAAAGAGTAAAGAAGAAGGCATGAAACAAAGTTATTACGATTCTTGCTATTATATTGTTAGGTGGAAAATTGCACTCTCTCAAGAAAATAGCCTTCACAAATCTTCAATGTACAGCATAAAATATAAGTATGTTTATAGGGGTTTACTTTGTCTTAATCAACTAAGAAATTTCATCCAAATATATCCAGCAGTTTTAGGACGTTGTAAACCTAAGCGATAACATCAGGGTGTAACTAGCTCAATTTTATTTTGGTTCAATCTTTTGATGTATATTTGAGAGGTCCTTCATATCGTAGCTGGTGTGCAAAATTTTTTTACTCTGTATTTTATAACACAACCATGCGAGAAGTTCATTCAATCTTAACGTAGTAAGTTGGTAGCTGAAGCAGATCCAACTCACAACTAAATAAACAAATCTTCTTCTCAAATCTTCTTCTCATCCTTCTTGATTCTAATAAAATTATGATCGTATTCTTAGTATTTTTTTTCAAATTACAAAAAAATTGATCAAAGGCATAGAAAATCTAACGAGAACCACAATGAAACTAAAATCATATTTAAAGATTGAAAATCAACTATGAACTATTCAAACAACAACTACCTAGATGCGACAAGAAACCTCCAAAATAGTGAACAAGCTCAACTTTAACATGTTACTTATGGTGTTATTTGCAGTTTTCCTCAAAATTTCAGTTCTTAGCAAAAAACTTAGACATACATTTATAAAGTCCTTTTAAGTAAATGAAAATTAATTAACGGCTTGTTTGGTTGCACGGAAAATGGACATCGAAATTGAAACTATTTTTATGAAACCGATTCCGAGGCCTCCCCCTCGGACTTGGATTACCATGAGTAGTGGGAAAACAATCTTATGAAGAATCGATTTTCTGTCAGTAAATAAACAACCAAACAGCGAAAATCTGCATAACAAGGGAAATAGATTTCATTTTCTAATGAAAATGGCTAATCAAACAGACCCTAAATTATAAAATGGCAAATAACAGAGAAAATTGGGTATTTCAATCCAATATCTTTGTTTTTAACCTTTTGTTCTAATGATGATCTGGTCACGAGCAATGCTTGTGATTTCAAGGTAATTTTGACACGTCGATTTTAAGAAATTTTTCGTATTCCGTTGTGTAAAGTGATGCAGTCAATTTTTGCTCCTTGTTTTGACCTTGACCTCCAAACCTGCTGACATGCACAAGAAATGCATGTGAGCCATAGACCGCCATTATGGTGGGCGATGACACTCTGATGCTAAAGTCAGATAGGGATATGAGGAAGACGTAATGTTGTAGATAGTGAATTTGTAGTGTCCCTTGGCTTATCAACCTCACGTCTTATTTATAGTACTGGAGTCCTGATTTAACCAGGTCATCGGTGGCGTAGTTTAGGGAAGAAGATATGTGTGGAGATCCTTTTCTAATTAGGAATTGTGTTGTGAAGGGAAATTTCTTTGTTAGCCTTGTGTTCCTAGATACGCGGGAGATAGTTCTCAATAAGAGAGTAATCCATAGATGAGAGTTTCCATGTGCGACGTATATTCTGATATTTGCTGCCTAGTTGGAAGCAAAGTGTGTTGTCTTGCCCGTCCGAAGCTGATCCTCGAGATACTTGTCTTAACAGGGCTTACGGGTATTGAGGATAGTTGTGAGATGCATGGGCTTAGCAGGCTGTAATGAATTGGGTTCGTCTGACAGACTGCATTGTGAAGGCTTGGAACCACTTAGGCCGGATCAGTGTTGGGTTGACGCTTGGGCCTATTATTTCTTGAGACCATCATGACACGTGTACGGTGTATAAGAGATACCATTTTGGTGTATCGTCAGCTATTCCCCTGAGTTAGTGGGTCATCACATCGGTTCGCTACGTCATTTCTTGAAAAGATACACCGCTCATGATGATTGAGTCTGAATCGTTACTTGAGTCGCGCGCTTTATTAATTAAGTGTACGTCGGTTCAATGGAGAAGAGGCGGGAAACCAATCCCTATTTAGATTTTCCTTTCTATAGAGATTGACTCTTCCATTTCTTTGCTTGCGAAGACTCTGTTCTGTTTGTTTTTTTATTGAAATTTTTTTCACATTTTTCATGGCTCACCAAAACTATCTTGATGATGAGACTTTAGATAAGGGCTTCCAGTTTTTTGAAGATAAGTCGGTTTCCGAGTTGGGTCTTGACGAAATTCGCAAGACGTTCGGGGTCCCTGAGGACCTGTTATTCTATGCTCTGAAGGATGATCAGACGCCTTTGGAAGGGTTCGTCTGTTTGCACCGCGGGAAACCTCAAACTAGAGTTTGTTTTTCTATTCTCGACAAGATCTGAGGATTCTTGGATTTCCTTGGTATCCCTCCTGTCCAGTTGGTACCTAATGGGTACAAGATTATCCTTCTAATTTTGATCAGAGCGAAGGATGTTGGCGTCCGCGGGTGATCCAGTTGCTGACTTTTCCTCGGCTGAATGATCACGTCGTTTGCAAGATGACGTCACTGGCCTGCTTCAAGAAGTTGTCAGATGACTTCAAGTTCTGGTAGAAATATTGCTTCGTGGCTCCTTTGGATTCAAAGTACTTCAAGTTCAAGGGTCATCCGCTTGAGCGGGAGTTCAAGCCACTTCGGAAGTATAGCTTCATCTTTTGATGTCGTTGCGATGATTATATGTTGATCATTGCATGTGTTTCTTCGCAAGGAGGTTCCCTACTACTCCTATTTCCCCAGAGGAGCTAGACACTATGAAGACATTCCGTGACATGCAGAAGATGAGTGTGGAGTAAGTCATATGTCCTACTAACTTCAGCCGCAGTGGGTTGTGGACCAACTGACATTTGGCCCCCACTCTTTACTGAACGCGGAAGGTTAAGTCTGAAGGTGAAGCCCCTTCCAAAAAGAGGAAGGCTTCCAAAGTTAAGGCTCCTACTTTTTCTGACACGGAGGGACTTTCTAAGACGCTTGCCTCCTTTGTGAGCTTGAAGAGGTATCGCACTGGGACCGAGCTGGCTCCCAAATGGTCTGCTCCAGTGAGGGAGGAGTATGAATCTAACTGGTCTGTCAGAGCAGAGACCGAAGTATCTAGTGGGGAGAAGGACCACCTGCGATTAGCGAGGGTTGATGATGTGTCAAAGCTGAGTACTGAGCGGGTCGAAGCTTTGAGCGTTAAGTTGATGTTGGGGGCTATGGTGGCTTCAACTGGTGCTAACCAATCCTAAACCGATTTACTGGAAGGTTCTGATGAGGATTTGCCCGAGGTTCCAGAGTTCAATCATTTTATTGGTGGGTTGTCCGATAGTGGTCGTGATAGCGTGGGCTATCTCTCTTGCAGTCCGCATTGTTTTCTATCTCGCTCCAGGTCACATATTAGGGTGATGGAGGGTCTGCTTCCTTATCTTCCTTTGGATTACGTTGAATTATCGCGCAATAAAGGGTCGGCTGCTGGTGGCAAAGGGGCCTTAGTGCGGTGGCGACTACAAAGGGTGGCGCTAGTGTGATTCCGCATCCGAGAGAGCTTCATCCAGATGCGCGGATAAGTCTGTTTGCTCCGGTCGTAGGTAAGATGAGCAACCAGGCCTGGCACCAAGAGGTTGATGTTGACTATGCTTTGAGGAAACACATAAGCATGAGTTACAGCTGACTAATGGACCACGCTTCGAAACCAGAAGAGGATACGTTAGAAGGGCGCATGGACAAGGGTTTAAAGCACCTTGTGCTGGGGGATGTCTCATTTTGAGCCAGGTGGCCGTCGCTGGGACGGAAGTTGAAGCGGCTCGTGAGAGGGTGTACACCATGGAGCGTGGTTTCTCGACTATGCAGAAGTTGTATTTTGATGCACTGTTCGAGATTGAGTTGTTGAAGAAGCAAATTGAGGATAAGAGGCTGGAACAGTCAGCTATTGTCCCTGAGACTCAGAGGGTTCGTCTAGAAGCCCTCAAGTCTGATTTAGTAGAGGTGGTGTCCGCAAGGGACAGATTCAAGCAAGAGTTGGATCTGATCTGTTGTGACCTGGAAGTTCAGCAAGAAGCTACGGCTAAAATGCGCTCTGAGTTGTGGTCTTTTACTTAGGAGAACGCCATAAAGGAGGCTGAGTGGGTTGCTTAGAGACAACAGTTAGATGCCGACGTGGAATTCAATGCTCGGAAAGTGAGGAAATCTGAAGACCGACTTCTTCTAGAGCAACATGAGCTCAGCACAGTTAAGAGTAGCCTAGCTACAGAGTAGTCTCAGGTTGATGAGCTAAATGACAAGCTAGAGTTGTTGGAGCATGAACTTGCCAAAGCAAAGGAACGTAAGGATGAACTTCCCAAGGCGTAGGGCAAGTGTGAATTTCGTTGGGTCGTGCATGGGATATTAGAGCTGCTGGCGTTGACGAAGGAAGAGTATCCGGAATGGGACATTGCGTATTATAAGAAGATGTCTTACGCAAGCTTTGGAGTGGTCTCTTCATCATCAGAAGAAGAGGGTGATCCAGTTCACGATGCTCAGATTGAGGCGCGTACGACCGCAATTCTTGCTCATTCCCCTGTTAAGCTTAGTTATCCTATATTTGTACCTCTCCTGAAGAGGAATAGACTTTGTATACTTATACTTTTTTTTAACTATTAATGAAAACATGTTTATTTTGAGTACGCCTTGTACTCGCATTGTGTTCGATATCCCTATCTCGCGCTTTCCATTTTGCCTTGTCATTTTACTTTGACATAGGTCTGATTGGGTTAGTAGGAAGCCGAGTAATCTGTCTGATGTTGAGAGTTTGACCATTTATGTCAGGAATGATTTTGACTTGTTCTTCTGTGAGGTCTTAGAGTCATTATTTCTCGATTACATCCAATAGTGGGTGTTCTGTGGATGGTTTGACAGTGGGCTATGTTACCCAGGTCATAGCTCATCCTCTAGGTAAGCCTTTGGAGACCTAAGTTGCATATCTGACTGTCGATTGTGGCTGCTGGCACAAGTGAACTGTGGTAGCTGAGCACATGCATGATTTTTTAGCTAGAGCGCTTGTCCCGAGTCAGGTTTTGTAAGCTCAGGCTGACATTCCATGTAGCGTTCATTCGTGTATCAGCAGGTGGATTTTTAGGTCGGCGTGAGTGGCCATTGTTGATAATATAACATCAGCATGTGTGAGCATAAAAACGTTGCCTGATCCGTGATTTATTTCGACAACCGCTATTTTGAAAGGGAGCGGTGGTCATGTGGCAAGCTGTTGACATCAGTCGGGGCTGATTGGGCTCCCACCTTTCAAACTATCTATACCCGCGTGGAGCGGATTACAGGTTTGGGATGTGAGAATTTAGCGATCATGATATGTTAAAAAGCGATGATCCCGTGGCGAGTCGTAGACATCAATTTGGTACTGACTAGGCTTCGCCTTCCAAACCATTTACACCTGCGTCGAGCGGGCTACAAGTTTGGGACGAGGAGATTCGGCGACCATGGTCTGTAGAAAAGCAGTGGTCCTTTGGCAAGCCGTCAGAATCAGTTTAAGACTGACTAGACTCACACCTTTCAAATCATCTACACCCGTGCGCATCAAACTACAAATTTGGGAGTTTTCAGTGACCATGGTCTGTAGAATAGCAGTGTCCCATGGCAAGCTGTTGGAATCAGTTCTAGATTGACTAGGCTCCCATATTCCAAACCATATACACCCGCGCGGAGCGAGCTACAAGTCTGTGAGTTGGTAATTCGGCAACCATGGTCTGTAGAAGAGTAGTGGTCCCATGGAAAACCGTCGACATCAGTTGAAAGTGACTAAGCTCCCACCTTCCAAACCATCCGCACTCGCACACAGCGGGCTACAGGTCTGGGCTTTGACCAGAAGCTATCGTTGTTAGTCGTCATTGGCTAGGCTTACCTAATGGGGCAACAGTCCCTGGCAAGTCGTCGTCACTAGGCATAAGAGCGCTGATTAGACTCCCACTTCCTAAACCATCGACATCTGCGGGGGCCAGACTACGCGTCGGGATGAACCAGAAGTCGTCGTCATCAGCCAAAACTGACTAAGCTTGCCTGGTTAGGTAGGGGGCTTCGACTGTTACGAGCACGCAAGCCTACATCCGTGGGCAGAGTGCATCGTGCGAACGAGTTTCATTTTGAAGAGATAGGAATACCTTAAATCAACTGGTGATATGCAAGTGCGATCCGTGTGTCAAAAGTGATTAAGGTTTCTAATGCTCGTTTCAAGCATGTGGTAGAATACCACTTGAATAGTGGGTTGAGCCCATGGGCCCATAGAAGAAGAGTTAGGGTTTTTCATAAGATCAAGACGCTACGTGTACAACATAGATTGCATGGTGATACGCGTACAATGTAGATCATGAGACAGTTGAGTATCGGTTACTCCCCCCGATTAATGGGGTTTTGTGCAACATCATTAATTGGATGAACGTAGATCATAGAGTTAGGGTTTTCCATACGATATTTAACGCTAGCAGTTAATGTTGAAACGCCTGTTGAGTGAACCACTATGTCTATATAATAGTGTTTCTTCATCGTTGTAGGCATTATTTTTCACAAAGTGCACCTCCCCAGATGTTCTTACTCAAAGAACATGTTTTGGGTTTTCCAAATGCTGAAGGGAGATTTCCAACACTGGAGTCTTCGAATGTTCCGACATTTGCACTGATGAGTCCCGATAGGACTTGTTGTTATGCGTGGTCCTGCTCTGGGTGAGCACCCAATTGGTTCGCTGAGACCTTGTAATTTTTTCTCGTATTGCATAGAAGAGTTACGAACTCCCTCCCAAGGGATGAGTCTGTTGTTTATTGGCCGACACTTCGATGTTATCTTGTGCCACTTTGTCTGTTGGGAGACACTCCTTGCGGCTAGCTTAGGGTTGATTGAAGTGTTAGCAGATGTGTCATTGCTTTCGAGGGTGGTATCTCTGAGTCACCCCGAGTATCGCGCATGGGAAAAGTGTCCTCGCTTGGCAGCATTGTGAGACCTTAACTGCCTCGCCGCTTGCGGTCATCTTTGTTTGTCCTGTTCGGAGTCTACTTTGGGTACCTTTGTTTTCGTTTCTAAGTCTTCTTCTGGAGTCAGACTGTTTAAGCTAGTCTTTACTGTATGTCGCATTGGATTCAGATGCTTGTAGTTTGTAGACTTTTGTATTTGCTTCTGGGCAATCAGTGTTACATCTTTACAGTAATCAATAGACTATGTTTGCGTAATTCTCTTTTATTTCTTAAATGATTGCAAATCACATAAGCTCCTAAAACTCTACATTGACTATGGAAAGGAAACTAAACAACTGAACAGATTGATTGTTGGTGAAACGAGGTAGATCCGGCCCTAAAGTGAATTTGCATGGCCCTTACTTGGATCGTTAGTAGCTTCAGTGAGCCGGCAAGTTTCGTTGACGCTATTGAGGTTACTGAAGAGTAAACCTTGAATGAGAGTTTCCTCCCGAGCCAACTGATTGTCGGGGGGGGGGGGGGGGGGGGGGTTATGCTCCCGTCTGCAACGACCTCTCCGCATATAAATTGAATCACCGATGTTGGGATTTTGTTTTTGTGTGAGTGGAGTGACTCTTCCACGGTTATCAGGTTTGGCTTCTGTTCAACTTCCTCTGTGGACTCCAACTAGATCTGGGAACATTCTATATGCTTCAGTGTAGCGTAATGGCAACCTCGTGCCGTTGATTGGCTTCCACGAATTGTTCCCTCCGAATGGTTAGCGGTGCACTTGACGCACTGGTGGAGGGTGGAGACTACTGCTTCCATTCGGTGAAGCCATGGTCTTCCCAAGATAAGGTTGTAGGTAGACGATGCGTCTACCACCATGAAGTCTGAGAACTGACTTTTTTAGTTGTGGCTCTCCTGCGACTACTGCTAATCTTATCTTCTTGACTAGAAAATATTTCTCTCCACTGAATCCAATCAGCGAGTAATCAGAAGACGCCAGGTTTTCCTCCTTAAGGTCCATATTGCGGAATGTGTTATAAAACAAGACGTTTAGGAAGCTTCTCGTGTCAACCAAGGCTCTCTTCACTTACCACCTTGCGATAGAGACCGAAATGACAAGAGCGTCATTTGTGTGGTGTGCGGACTCCTTCGATGTCTTTGTCCGTGAAGGTTAAGGTGGGGATGGGGATTTGCACCCTCGAGTAGTATATGCGTCTGTCCTCACTTGCGAGCCGTGTATGCGTCTCTAGTAGAGTCCGCTTAAGGGACCCATTCGACTGGTTTTCGTCTGATCCAACTCCGTGAATGACATAGATTATACCCGGAGTCTCTTTTTCAATCTCCTTGACTGCCTCTCCCCTGTCCCTGGGTTGGTCTTGTCGTTTCTCTAAACCCATGAATTCCTTTAGCTTGCCCTTGCGAATCCAGTATTCAATCTCATACCTTAGACTTTTGCAGTCATTGGTGTCGTGGCCACCCTCCTTGTGGTATGAACAATACTTGCTGTTGTCACGTTTGGAGGGGTCTCCGCCCGGCTTTGGGGGTCACTTAAGATCTTCCCAATTTTTCATGGAATTCAGGACATCCGATAGGTTAGAATTGAGGGAGGTCATGGATCTAGATCCAACATAGTTGGAAGCTTTCTCTAGCCTGGCCCGGCCAGGGTCTGACCTATTGTCATTGTGTTTTCTTTTATTCCTTTCCTCGTCCTCTTGCCTTTTTCTCTCATTCATGTCCCTAGAAACGGATGGTTTCTTCTCAAAGTTTCCTTCTTCACTATTCTCATCTCTTTTGAGTGATGTACCTTTGGGTGTTCTTCAAGAGTTATGCCATATCCAAGGGGTTCCAACGCGAGGAAGTTGTAATTTCCCTCTCTTAGGCCTACGGTAAAAGTCGTCACGACTGTGTCGTAGTCGCAGCCATCAATGAGCGTCAGCTCATCATTGAAGCGCATGACATACTCTCTTAGTGTTGCGTTAGATCTCTGCCTCAGAGAAAATATGTAGTGTGGGCCTTTCATTCGCTAGCTTTCGACAAACTGCATCAGAAATTCTTTGGCAAGTGTCTTGAATGATTCGATCGACTTTGGCGGGAGGCTGTGGAACCATGTCAGTGCTGACTTCTTTAGGCTGGTAGGGAACGTTATGCACATCACCGACTCAGAACCTTCTTTGAGCGCCATTACATGCTGGTAATGGTGCAAGAGATCGAACAGGTCGGTGGTCCCATCGTAGAAATCGAGTTTTGGAAGTGTGAACTTCTTTGAAAGAGCCTCGTTCAGGATACTATCCACGAATGGTAAAACAAAAAGTCGATATAGCACGTTTGGGTCGTTAGCCCCTCGATGGAGGGGGTTCTGTGGGGCGAGCCTTTCTACCTTGAAGGTCAGGTTCATGTTAGCTGCGCCTCCTCTTCTAGTCCAATGAGAACTAGCAGGTGCTTGCTCTCTGTTGTCTTCTGGAGATGGGGGCATATGTTGCTCCTGATCTCCATTGGCAGGTAAAGGGTTCTGTTGTATGAGAGCTTTCACTGCTTTGATGATCTGTTGTATTTTTTACGATAACAAATCTATCCAGAAGTCTGTCGTTGTTGTTGTCGACACGGGGGTGCGAGCCTGCTGCCTGTGTGTCACCAGCACGCTAGGAGCTGTGGTATGGTGCCAGTCTGAGCGTTTGACGCGTCCCCTTGTTCTCCATTATTGCATGATCTGGTGGTCACCATATTCTTATACTTTGAAGAGAGATGACGTTAGTAAAAGGTTAGGAACTTTGTCATCCCCACGGACGACGTCAAACTGATGCAATCGGTTTTTGCTCCCCGCTTTGATCTTGATCTGCAAACCTACTGACCTGCATAAGGAACACACGTGAGCCACAGACTACCGTTGTGGTGACTGATGACACTCTAATGCTAAAGTCAGACAGAAATATGAGGAAGGCGTAATGCTATAAACATTAAATTTGTAGCGTCCCTTAGCTTACCAACCTCACGTCTTATTTATAGTGTTGGAGTCCTAGTTCAACTAGGCCATCAATGGTATAGTTTAGGAAATAAGACCTGCATGGAGATCATTATCTAATTAGGAGTTGTGCTGTGAAGGGAAGTTTTTTTGTTAGCCTTGTGCTTTTAAATACGAGGGAGATAGTTCTCAATAAGAGAGTAATCCATAGATAAGAGTTTTCATGTGCGACGTATACTGTGGTATTTGCTTCTTAGTTGGAAGCAAAGTGTTGTTGTCTTATCCGTCTAAAGCAGATCCTCGAGATACTTGCCTTAACAGGGCTCACGGGTATTGAGGATAGTTGTGAGACGCGTGGGCTTAGCAGACTGTAATGATTTGGGTTCATTTGGCGGACTACATTGTGTAGGCTTGGAACCGCTTGGGTCGAATCAGTGTTGAGCTGACGCTTGAGCCTATTATTTCTCGAGATCATTATGACACGTGTACGGTGCAGAAGAGAGAGACCGTTTTGGTGTATCATTATATAGAATAAACATAAAAACTTCAAATTGTAATTTGAATTTATTAATACAACTTAAACATTTTAAACTCTTACATACTATATAAATAGTCACACAAGACTCATAATATCATACAAATTACATATTACATAAGAATAGTTTATGTAACAAAATTTTAATACTAAATTAATGTTATAATGGGTTGAAACATGCAAAAATTAAAATTGGGCAGATGAAAAGAAATAAATATTCCAAAATTTGAGATAAATTTTGGTAATTCGTAAATTAAAAAAAAATTCCCCTAAAATTTTGACATTTTCGAGAAATCCCGTTCCTTATCACGGTTTCAACTCATTTACAGCCCGAATTTTAGAGAGCCAGGCCGACAGCATTAAGCCCGTGCCAAGCGGCCCATCACCATCCATCATCTTAGATGTGCCTGACGCTGTCGACCTGACTCCCTAACAAAACTCCATTTACCGTCCTAGAAGGGAGGAAATGGGCCCAGGTTCATTAGATTCGTCCCCCCTTTGGTACATGTTGAAATTGGGAGTTTAATGGGACCCGTAAAGTAAAAGTTGGGTCCATCCAATTCCAAAAAGATGCCTTTCATATTTTTTTTCCTCTTCCGGCTAGGTTAGAAAACAAAAAAAAAAAGTCACTAAATTATTACATTATAATTCTGTCACCGTTTATGTCGAATTGTCAATCCCTCCCACTCGTCTAGATTCTCGTGTCTGTACAAAAGAAAACTGTAGGATAGGAGGGAGAGGAGAGCTACACAAGGGAAGAGAAATGAGAATCCTGACAAGGCGCAACAACTTGCGTCAATCGCGGTGGTTAAAGACTCAGATATCAAACCTTCTTCTTGGTATGTTGTTGTAATGTGTTTTTCTAGGGTTTATAACTTTTTATTTTGCTGATTTTCATCATCATCCACTTGTTGCTGTTACTAAATTCCCTAATTTTGTGTTCAAGTAGGGAAATTCAGCTCTTGAATATATCTATATGAACCTGAAAATAGATTTCTTGTGTGCCAATTTGGGGTATTAGTTATAATAATATAATTATAATCTTTAGATTCATATTAAGCTAGCTCGCTGTACATCCAAAGTTAAAATGTTCAATACTAATTCTTCATTTTGTTACTTGTAACGAATTGAAAACATTGTTATACATATACAACGAGAATAAAATGATTTCATCTGACTATATATAATATAGAGTTGCCTCGAAGATAATCTTCGAGGTGAACAATAATAACGCCCATGACTGTAGTCAACTACACAGTGTTGTCTGCTCAAGTTTGGTAGATTGGTGGGGGATGACAAGGATTAGGTTTTCACTTTAGAAGGGTGAATCTTTCTGTGGGGCACGTAAATGTCTGTTTCTGACCTTACTTATGAGGGAGTTAAGTTGGGATATGAGGATGGTGAATGTCTTTGGAACGAGGATAGCCAGAAGGCTTTTATAATGTGTTCTTGTTGCTCCAGTTGGGCTCTGAATGCTGTCAGGCTCAGATCACCAGTTGAAGCATACACATCACAGGAAATGACGCAGAGAGCTATCATTTAGCACAATGGTTGAAACCCTCCACAATTGAGAGGTCCAAAAGGGTGGCATCTTGGTGGTTTGGCGGTTCTAGATGTCATGGATTGTGTGTCACATGTCATCGAGGAAGGTGAGATTCATAAGAGCTTCCAGTAAGGTTTTCTCAGCATCCAAGGTTGTATTTGGGATTTTGTCCGAGTACTTGGGGTGCATCAACAGTTGAGGGTGTGAGATTGGGGTCAGAGGGGTTCATTAGGCAAATTTGACCCTGTCCGCAAGGGGTGGGTGCTGTACCCTTTCACTTGTCCAGGAGGAGAAATGAATTAGGGAGAAAATGGACATTTTTGGTGATTAGCTTTACTAGGGAGGTTAGGGTAGCGTGGTTAGTAAGGTTTTAAAACCCCCACCATGTTGCTTTGAAAATGCTACCCACTTCCTAATCGCTGTTGTAGCCCATGGATCCGACTGTAGACATCTCCTATATCCGCAACGTGTTGTTTGGGACCCTACAGACCCACCATATCTAACCCAAAAGACTAGCCCGTTGGGTTTGCTATACTACCACTTTGTCATGGGTTTGGTTTCCAACCCAACAGACTAACATGTTGGGTGGAGGTCTCCAAAGCCCATATAACCCCACGATCACCCCCTTACCCATTCGATGTAAGACTAAACTTGTTACGGTAAGCCTCAACTTTTTGTTAAAATACAGTTGGTAAAATACTAAAAACAAAATAGTGAAAAATTAAAAAATGAGAATAACAAAAATTTATCAACTATTTAACGAAATAAACATGTTATATTGTAATAAATAAGAACTACCTTAGTGAGGTGTTCAACATTGTGTAGTAAAGGCTTTATCAAATGTCAGAACTTATGCACGTACTAATGCTCTACTAGACTACTTAAAATCCATAGCACAATCATAGGTCATAACCAAAATAGATATAAACATAATCAATATCTCTAAAGCTTCAAAAAATTTAGCATAAATTATAAAGTCAACTAGTAGTCAAAACTAACAAGCTACAGAAAAATCACCAAAACACACAACACATAACACAATCATGAGGATTAGGGGAAAAAGCTCGAAAGTTGAAGTTTTGGTTTTTATATATTTATTAATTTTTTAACACCCATGCCGATATTAAGGTTCAAGCCTCACAAT
Organism: Berberis vulgaris; assembly: GCA_963556465.1. NCBI lineage: Eukaryota > Viridiplantae > Streptophyta > Magnoliopsida > Ranunculales > Berberidaceae > Berberis > Berberis vulgaris. The sequence goes on along the minus strand of OY747125.1, from coordinate 28,855,852 downwards.
GCCTAAGTGCGGCTTGAGCTTGAGTTCGATCATAAGACCGTCTCGCACAGATGCAGAGCCAAAAACTTCTTCGGGTAGGACACTAATAAAATTTTTAATTTTTCTTTCCTTTTACATAACAATGTTTTTTAAGATAGTTGTCGTAATATATGAACTGGTGTTATGATGTCAACAAATATATAAACTCTACAGTAAACACATTCATTTATTAAAAATAAAATTTAATGAATAGATTCAACAACATAAGCAACTATTGCTTTTGGTAAAAATTTCCACACTAAAAATTAAAGATGAAAATAAATTATTATTTTTGTATATAATTGTATTACCATAAAAAAAGTAAATTATTGAAGCTTTTGGAAATGAAATAAATTTGGATTGTACCCTCCATTTGATGCTATCATGGAAGTGATGGAACCCACTAGTGACCGTGCCCCACCATTTTACTTTTATCTGAGAAAGAGCCCCACAACTTTTAACACTTCCTTGGTTTTAACTCACTGCCTACGTAAATTGCAAAATGTATATAACAAAGTTTGAGAATTAGAATTTGGGGTGGGTCAACCATTACGTGGTTCTGCCACTGGTGTCGCACTAATGCTAGGCTACCCTTGGTGTGTATTTTTAAAACCATGTTAATCACATATATGTATCGATTTGGTTCCCTTTGAGTCATTTTGTATTTAGTTGTGCCCCAAATAAAAATAAGCTACAAGGAAGCACAGACTCTCACATGATCAATGTGGTCAACGTGTCGGACACGCTTCCGATACACCACGAACTTGATCAGGACACAATCAATCCTCGACAACTTTTTATTTTTATTTTGTACTTTTAGATGTGTGCAGATAATCACTAATTTAATAGTTGTTGATCCATCTGAAGTAAATGACTCATTCAATTGATATTCAAGATAAATAGAGCTAAATAGAGCAAAAAACTACTAAAACATAGAGATAGTATATGGTTCTTCTTAATATTTGATTCTTCTCTTATTTGCTTCTTCTCTCCTCTACTATATTTTTTCTTTACTTTGTTTATTTTTTGGCGAGTTTTTTTCTCTACTTGCAACAAAGATGAAGACACTTAGATTATTGTTTATGTTTATATGATTTATTAAAAAAATAGTATGACGTGTCCCGAGTCCTATTTTTCGAAAAATGGATGAGTCGGCGTGTCGTGATCGTATCCGACACGACGCGCGTGTCTGTGTCCATGCATCTTTGATAAGCTATCATATATTTTATTTTTATTTTTACCTATTTATTTATTTATTTATTTATTCATTCTCAAGTTTTATGTTTCCATTTAGAGAATTGTTATGTTTTCTTGAGATTAGCTGCTAATTGCTATGAGTTAAATATGGGACACCTCAACCAACCACCCCCCCCCCCCCCCCCCCATTTTTTTTTTATGTATAAAATATTTTTACTTGTTTGAGGATAAATCACTCTTCTGGAACTTTAAGAATCTTCCATATTCTGCTAAGTTTCTTGTTTCATTTTCCCTTTTTGGCTGCAGGTATGTGAAAAGGAGGATCTATTTGAATTTGTGAAGTATCAGATGGAGTCGTGCAACTGTATTGAGCCGCAGTGGCCAGCTGATGATCTCTTGATGAAGTATCAGTATATTTCAGACTTCTTCATTGCACTTGCATATTTCTCCATTCCTCTTGAGCTAATTTACTTTGTAAAGAAATCTGCAGTATTTCCATATCGATGGGTGCTGGTACAGTTTGGTGCTTTCATTGTCCTTTGTGGAGCAACTCATCTTATCAGCTTATGGACTTTCAACATGCATTCTAAAACTGTTGAAGTTGTAATGACTACGGCGAAGATTTTGACTGCCATTGTTTCATGTGCCACGGCCCTAATGCTTGTCCACATTATTCCTGATTTGTTGAGTGTGAAAACCAGGGAGTTATTTTTGAAAAATAAGGCTGCAGAGCTCGATCGAGAGATGGGACTTATCCGTACGCAAGAAGAAACAGGGCGACACGTTAGAATGCTCACTCATGAGATTAGAAGCACTCTTGACAGACATACCATACTGAAGACCACTCTTGTTGAGCTTGGTAGAACTTTAGCCTTGGAGGAATGTGCATTGTGGATGCCAACACGTTCTGGTTTGGAGCTGCAACTTTCTTATACTCTGCGCCAGCAAAACCCTGTTGAATTTACTGTACCTATTCAGCTCCCTGTGATCTCACAAGTTTTCAGCAGACACCGCGCAGTAAAAATATCACCAAACAGTCCAGTGGCCAGACTTCGTCCACTTTCAGGAAAGTATATGCCGGGGGAGGTTGTTGCTGTGCGTGTCCCGCTTTTGCATCTCTCAAGTTTCCAAATTAATGATTGGGAAGAACTCCCGACAAAATATGCGCTGATGGTTTTGATGCTTCCATCAGACAGCGCAAGGCAATGGCACGTCCATGAGTTAGAGCTTGTCGAAGTGGTTGCTGATCAGGTGCATATAGACTCTTGCTTATTTTTTATAGTTTCCTTATATCACATTGGATTTTAAAGTTCTTATTTTTTTTCAACAAATCCACTATCTAAATATCTACCATCAATTATAGTACACATTAATTTATTGTATAGTGAACAACACTAGTCAATTCTAATCCTAGTTGTCAATTACGCACTTCACAAGCTAAACCCATATCTTGAGATGTATTGTATAAGAATCAGGCGATCAGTGTGAGTTATGATTCTAGTTTTGAAATTAGGCATTTCACAAGCCAAGGTCTAGTGGAATACCCTCACCAGCATGTTAACATATGGCATTGCAAGTTCCCTGCTACTAAGGCTTTAAAAAAAATAAAATATTATAGGACTTTTATTATTTATTAGTTATAATTATGATAATAGGCCTAAGTCCTTGCATGGGGTCTGGACATCTTTTGTAGTCCATTTCAAGAAACAATGATTCATAAGTCCCTTGAATAGGGAGCTTGCTTCTTCCTAAGGACAAGCAAACCTATGATATGATTGGATAATTTTTTTTCCCTTCTAAATTTGGATTTACCCTTACCTTATAAAAGGGATAAAACTCTAATCTTATCCTCTTCCCTACTCTCTTGCCATTGGCAACACCACCATTGCGAGCACCGATTCAGATCTCTCCTCCCCTCCAGCGATTCAAATATCTCATCAGTCCTTTGTTGAGTTCCATTGATCAGAGATCTCAGAAGGGTATTTTTTTTGAAATTGGGTATTTTGTCCCAATAAATTATCTGGCCTTTGAAGTAGGCTTTGTTGAGATTGGTTTCTTGAGCAATTCTTATTGTTATTGTTTTTTAGGGACCTTTGGATTAAAACCTATAATACAACAATTGTTGTTGTTATTGTTATAGTTGACTATTTTATAAACTTCTTCAACTGATATGAAATTTATCCTTATTCTGGTGCTGAGTAACATTTAATTATCAAAGTACTTCAAGAGAACTACTTCTACTGGAAGGCATGTGTATACTCTGAACCTAAAAATACAACTAAAATGGGGACGAGGGGCATTCAATAAAATATAAATTTTTTCCATATCATAAATTTCATTCCGTACATAACCAAAAACTTGATAGATGCATATAAGAGTTGATTATGAGATCATGTAGTGTCCAATCGATTATCCAAGTGTGTGTTTGAGTGGTTGAAACGTATGGATATAATTTTTTTTTTTTTTTTTGAAAATGAAATGCCCTTTGTTACATGGCTATCGCTGGTAGTCAAATAGAAGTACTCCCTCACCCTCCTCCACATATAATCCCCATTATTAGTGTTTTCCATGCGCGCAATAACATCTCAACTGTCGCCGACATCACCCTTTATAAACCAAACATGATATCTCCAAACAAAACTTACCCACTTACAGTGAAGAAGATGTACCCCATTCTCAGGGAGAAAGAGCAAGTGACATCGATGTCCATACCTTAATGAGCTAGCTCAACTTTTAGTCCAAACAAAACATAAAGAAACTCTAGGGAACCCCTTTCTCCCATACCAACTTCACTAGAAAATCAATGACTACTTGAAGATACTTGATTCAGAGCCAATCTAGAAAATAGCAAACACACCGAAAAACCTTTGTTTCTTATCCTTTTTCTAGGTCCATTTGTCCTCTTGATTAACCATCATAACACCTTGAAGAACCTCAGATAATAATCCAACAAACTCTGCCATTTCCCCTATAGAAAGTGTCATTCTATGACTCCTAATACATTGCAACATTTATGCACTTACCAAACTCCATTACCATACTACATTTTCTCACACATAAGGCAAAAAGTAATGGAAATATATCTTTGAAAGATTCATCTTCACACCAAAACACCTCGATTCCTTCAAGGAACTATTTGAAATTAGAAATTGTCATCCAAGTGCTTATGCCATAAGAGTTAGTCGGATGCGTAGGAATCCACCTTGACCCTGGGTATTATTTAGTTTTAGTGACCTCTTTATAAGCTCTCTCTTTTTGTACCATGTCTCAGGAGTGTTTTATTCATCATCAACAAAGGCTGAATGCCAAATCCTCATATTACCATAAAGGAAAATTTTATGGAAGTTGATCCCTTTTGTGGTATGTTGGGTGGTTTGGTTAGAACATAATCCATAAGTTTATGGAATAAAGTTTCTAATTAGGAGACAATAGATATGAAGGTTTTGATTGTATTGTGGAGTTGGGTATCTCATCGTTCACCTTTTAAGGGCCTAAATGTTGACTGCTTGTATGCTAATAGGATTTCATTGATAGTCTCAAGGTGAACTATAGCTTCAGTTAGGAGTTAGTGAGTTCATTTGGCCCTTACCTCCGAAGGAAGAACGGGACAGGAGAGAGATTTTGGAGACTTCGATTGAGGTTTATATTAATTTTTATCAATTTTCAAAGGAAGCAATAATATTTTACATTAAAAATATAATCCCGTAATTGGTGATACCTCCCTAAGGTCAGTTTTTGTTGGTCAACTAGCAGTCAACATGTGTGCGTTCACATATGAATTTTTGTACCTATTTTTCCTATCACATGTAACTCACATGACGTGAATCCCGATGATCAACCTTTTCTTTGCAAACAAATCTCCCCCAACTTGCTGCAACCATAGACCACCATCCCTCTTTGCCAATTTTTTGAAAAAAACATGAGGCTTAAGCCTTGAGCTTCCCTCAAGGTGAGGCTTAGTCGAAACATGTCAAAAGCTTACATGAAGACTTACATCAAGTTTCGCCATTGTTAAGAGGCTTATGCCAAATGCTTAGAGCTTATGCATTTCGTTGATGTGCAAATTGCATTATATTTTCACATTTTTAAAGAATTTAGATGACCCACTTACACCTTTTATATGCTTTTTGAGGAATTTTATGTGCGTTATTTATGAAACTTTAGAAAATATAAATAGGTAAAATATAATCGTGATGAATTAATGTTTTATTTATCTATAGTATTTGGCTAGTCATTTTCTTTTGTATGGAATATTTATAAATGTCGTTTGATAATATTCTATCTTGAAGTAACGCCTCGCATCATGCCCTTGGGTTTTAAAATCTTGCTTGTCGCAGATGCCACCATCACCACCAGAATGCTTTCCCTTAACCATCCACTCCAATATCAGCTTAGAACTTTAATCTAATTTGAGAGGGAAGTTAGAAAGCACAGACATGACACTTCCGCAAATCGTTTTATCAAGAAAACCATAAACTAAAGCACTTTTGGCATAATCTTTTATGCTCGAGAAGTTATGTTTTTGTAAAGGTGGACCAAATGGCTTGGTAATCTGGATTGGTAGTTATATACATTTGAAGTTAGAGTCGCACTTATAAAAAATATGTTAATGCCGTATCGTGGCCGTGTCCTAGTCACGTATGAAAGAAGAGATTGCTAGTTGGTTTTTAAATTTGTTGTGTCGCCCTGTCTGTCTGTGCAACATAGGAGAAAAGCATCCTTGTGTTAACAGTTAAGCAAATCAAGCCACACTCTGGAATGGCGAAAGACTAGAACTTTGATTGGGCTGATAAACGGATCAGGCCACAAGACTGAGTTTAGGGAGTTTGTGGGAGGGCCACTCCTCAGTATCTTCTTGACGAATTAGTGAATTTTTTTCTTAATTTAGAGTGCTACTTCCAGTGTTTTTCTCTTCTATTCATCACGGATTTCAGTAAACTTTTGAATCTTATAGTCGAAAAACAGAAAAGTATTTGATCTGGCTTTCATGTTTGCCATTGAACAAATCAAGCATCCAATTGGACACATGACTTTTTGAATGGCTAAAAGTTAGAATAAATGTTCTCTTCATAACAAGTTGCCTCCTTTAAGAATCAAATTGTATCCATAACCATAAAGACAATGAATAGCACTGCCACAACTTCCAATTGCTCATTCCTTATCAATTCATTGGTTTTGCTGGCTTGGGGGAAGTAAACCACTTGTGACGTCATCTGGGCAACAAGTCTGATTGGCTATTAAAGGTAGGGGGTTGGGTACTCCTTTGTTTAAATCAATAAGCAGGGTTGTATCTCAGTATGGTGAGAAATACTGAGAAAAGACACAGAAGCAAAGAACAATGGGAAAAAGGTGAGAGAATATGCAATTGCTGTTTGTGACTAATTACAGTTTGTGACATCTTTAGTTAAATTAGTTTTGTGTATATGTTGCTCTTGTTTACTCTTTGGGTATTATTGATTTCCTACTTCTTAAGACTTTCCAACCTACTTTGCTGTAGTTTCCTTTATTTACATTGTTTTACCAATTTTTTTTTATCCGTTCAAAGTTCTACCAAGAATTTATTCTTTTCCGTGAAAGGATAGTTGTTGTTGGTGATGCTACACTATTGTAGTTTGGTGTGTGTTAATTTTCTTGCATCTGATATGATATTTACAAGTAAATTGAGAGAGTTCTTGTTTGCAAGAGTTGTTTCTTCTACTAGAACCGCTGAGGTAAATTGCTTAGAATGCTGTGCATAAAATACCAGAGTTATTAACCTTTAAAAATAATATGAAAATACTAACTCAATTGGAGACGAGATCGACTTGTGAGTGCCTTTCTGGTATGTAAATAAAAGAGCCCAAACGGGTATCTTTATCTCAAGGAGAATAAAGATTTGAGAAGTTGTGCTAGAGTCCATGTCATTACAATGGATTTAGGCCATAGTGAGGCATGAATAGCAAAATGGAAGATTTCTTATATTCAGGATGTATAACCCTCTCCAATAGATGAATACAGTCCATTCAAAACGTACAAGTGCACATCCTCTAAAACTGGCGGAGGGCAATTGGAGTGCCATCCGACCTGATAGACACTGGTTGAAGAAAAAAGTTATGGTCATTGGTTCTAGAGCCCGACAACATTTCAACTGCCGTCTGCTCCAAAACTATATATTTTATTAGAACCACTTTTCGAGAGAGCTTGTGGATGTATAGATTTTTTGTAATGCATCAAATTTATATCAAGACTATTGGAGATGCCGTTATTAAGCATGGCAACCGAACCAAAGTGTTTTTTAGAAGAACTAGAACCTAACCGGTTCTGGTTCCTGGTCCAGGTAGACCCGAACTGCGGCTCTCGAGGTTCTACCTGTAACTTACTGCCAGAATTTCCATCTATCGCCCAACATTGAAATACAATACATGTATTTCAATTAAAGAAAATATATATGTAAAATCAAGTTAAAATCAGCTTAGATTATCCAATTTCTCCAAAATCAAATCCTTCCAATTCAAACTAAATTTCTGATCTGTAATTCAATTCCAGTTCCAGTTCTTCAACTTATCAAAACTAAACTTAAATCAAATTTGCTACCAAAATGATCAAAACTGATTCCAAGCAAATATGAGACAGATTTGTCTAATCAGCCTTCGAGAACTAAAATCTTAGGCTTTTCACAACGTCGATGGCAATTGCACTGATAGTTGCTCAGTCTCGTTCACTGCAACTGTTGCTTGCACAAAGGTGGATGAGAAGAAGAAGAAGATCTAAAGAGGAGATTTGAAGATCTTTAAAGAATAGGAGATCTAAAGAAGAAGAAGAAAGGTTGAAGAGAAGATCGAAACTTACAGGACGTAGAGCAGAGAAGGAGGTTTCTGTTCTCTTCACTAGGCAGTAGTTCAATGGAGACTTCTGTTCTTTTCCTTTGGGTTTGGATATTAATTATCTAATAATTCTAGTTTAAGTTATTCGAATATGGGGATGCTCTAACTGGTTTAAGTAAATAAGTAAGTTAGGGTAGATATTTGTGATTAGATATTGCTTTTATAATATATTTGGTTCCGATACGGGTTGGGATACCCAGAACCGAATAAGTTAGGGTAGATATTTATGATTAGATATTACTTTTATAATATATTTGGTTCCGGTACGGGTTGGGATACCCAGAACCGAAAGGATAACCGTTTATTTGGTTCTAGACCCGAAGTACAATATACCGTTCTGATGGCTAAATTTTGGTTTGGAGCATAGTGGATTTTTAGCTATTGTATGCGAGTATAATATTTCATCAAAGGAAGGAATTTTCAAAGTTCTTTTGATTGTTTTCTTGCTATTCATTAGTCATTATATAAAAGTGCCAGGCTGCCATTTTGCTGTACGTTGCAAGCAGTTTCTCTTTGATGATCTCCACTAGTGCTTGTTGTTAATAGCTTGTTCTAGTGCAGGTGGCCGTTGCTCTTTCACATGCAGCAATCTTGGAAGAATCTATGAGGGAATCTATGAGGGCAAGGGATATGCTGATGGAACAAAATGTAGCACTGGATCTTGCAAGGAAAGAGGCAGAAACAGCCATCCATGCCCGCAATGATTTCCTGGCAGTTATGAACCATGAGATGAGAACCCCTATGCATGCTATTATTGCACTTTCTTCCTTACTACAGGAAACTGAATTGACACCTGAACAGCGCCTGATGGTGGAAACAATTCTTAAGAGCAGTAACCTCTTAGCGACACTCATAAATGATGTATTAGACCTGTCAAGGCTTGAAGATGGAAGCCTTGAACTTGACATTGGGACCTTCAATCTCCTCATGGTTTTTAGAGAGGTACTCTCCAGTATGGTTAATGAGCTTGTTACTCATTTGAGAATGGACGTTACCTGGTTTTGTGGATTTTTGGTGATGAACGTTCTTTACTCTGCTTTCAGATGCTGCTTCATATCAATTTTGATTAGAAGATTTTTTTTTTTTAATTATTATTATTTTTTCCTGCAGGTCGTTAACTTAATCAAACCCATTGCGTCTGTCAAAAAGTTAATGATGTCAATAACTCTGGCTCCAGATTTGCCCGAACTTGCTATTGGTGATGAAAAACGTCTCATGCAAGTCATCTTAAATGTTGTCGGTAATGCAGTTAAGTTCTCAAAGGAAGGCACCATCTCCATCACTGCCTCTGTTGCTAAGCCAGAATATTTGAGAGACATTCCAATCTCAGACTTCATTCCAATGCCAAGTGCTAATCACTTTTATTTGCGAGTACAGGTTAGTTCGGTTATGGCTACCTATATTTCAGGCTTCAGCAGTTGTTACATATTAGTGGTAGTTGATGTGTTTCTTCTTGCAGGTGAAAGATTCTGGGGTAGGAATTAATCCCCAAGATCTTCCAAATATATTTAAGAAATTTGTACAAAGTCATTCTATTGGAGGTAGAAATTCTAATGGTACTGGACTTGGTCTTGCAATTTGTAAGAGGTATTGGAATAATGCTTTCCTCATCACTTTTATTTTTGTAGACTTGTGTATCTCTTAAATACTAAATAGTAATATCTAATGTTCTGTAGAGGGATAAGTTACCCGAGGGATTTTGTCTATGGCCTTAGCTATGGTCTTACTTACAGGGTTGGACATTTCGGAATGGCATGATAGCTTGTGAGGGTGGATCTCTCACTACTTAAATTGTTCCCATAAAATGTTAGCTCATATAAGTTTTCTATCCCAATAGAGAAAAAAAACGTATTAGTTGAAGAATTATAGACTGATTCATTTTCACCATGAACTTTCAAGATCAACTAGGAGTTTCAAAGTAATATGAGTTTTTGTGAGGTGATCAACCGTACAAAAGATTAGGCAAAATTTTGAAAATTTCTAACTGTATAAACAGTTTCATATAAACAGTTTCAGAGATGAGGCTGTAGTGAAAAATCCATATGTAAGTTGATCCTGTGGGTTTCTTTTGTTGTCTATTATCGACCTTTTGCTTGATCTATGCATTTGTGTATAAATGCAACAATGACATATTTGATTTTCTTATGATGCAAACAGATTCGTAAATCTCATGGGGGGGCATATCTGGATTGAAAGTGAAGGTCTTGGCAAAGGATGTAATTCTACGCTCATTGTAAAACTTGGTATTGCACACTACTCAAAACAGCCTGACCATCGCTTTGTCCCCAATCTTCATGACAAACATGGCCAAGCAAACTTTACTGGCCTCAAAGTTCTCATCATGGATGACAATGGGTCAGTATAACAGCCAATGAAAATTCATATTCTTGACTTGGATTGCATTTTGAACTATCATGAATATCATATTCTGAACTAACATAATGATCTAATTTGGAACTAACATGAATATCATATTCTAAAAGATCTAATTTGGTGTGATCTTCCCTCAGTTTCTTATCTGTGTATGTTTTTAAGCTTATCATTTTGATTTTGAATTTGGCAATTTTATTTGTTTGAGCTAAGGTTAATGTTTTTCATCTCTCACAACAAAAGTTGACTTGCTCACAAGTTCACAACCTTCTATCCTATCAAGAAGTTGACTGAAACTTAGGTTTATTTCTCCAAGATTCTCCTTCCTTAATTCATTAAAATAATATATATTAAGGAGCTCTTAGACAATAAGGTACATGGGTTTTCAACTCACCTCCAAGTGCCTCCTTAAAAACCGTCCTTCAGTGATATTTCATTAATTTTTCTTTTAGTGTGTGGCCCAATAGGTATACAAAACTACAAAACATTTATTGTTTTGGGTCGATAGTGGAATCCACACAGGTAAAAAATGATTAAAATAATATTAACTCCTTCATGCTCCTTATTTTGGAGAGAGACTTCTTATTTTGGAGCGAGAGTGCATTCATTAGAGATTCCTTAATGCCATGTTATACTTAACGAGCAAAAGAGTAGCATATCCTCAGCAAAAAGTAGTCATTAAAGAGGCTCTAAGGAGTCTCTTGGAGATGCTCTAACTTTTTTAGCGCTAGAAGTTCCATGATGGCATACTTTCTTTTAAGAAAATAATGATCCCAATGACAAATACATCATTTTCGATATACGTATTTTTCTAAAATGTATAAAATTGATCTGGACAGAAATTTCTTTCAGTTGTTGGGAATAGAATGTCATTTGTATTGTTGCTACATGCTACAAATTTTCAGAAAAGGAGTGTATGGACTCGTTCAGGAATCAAACGTTTTTCATTCCACAGTAAAGGAATTTAAACCTTTGTTGTATGTTATTTTGTTTGGTTCTATATTGAACAATTTGTCATTCCAATTGTAGTACTAAGCATGCATTCTATTTTTTTTTTTTCAAAAAAAGTATTTTCATTGTGCATCCTTCCTTCTTCCATGCAGTCGAGTGCCCTATATTTCTTCCGTACTTGCTTTCTATGCTCAAGTATAGATTACCTTATGTCATTCAGAACCATGCATAGGAAGTTGCGTTTTTATTCTTTCATATCTTCTGTGCGAAGGTAGAATCTGGGCTGTGTTTGGCAAATGCAGAAGGCACATTTTCATGTTTAGCAAAGGAAAACCATCGGGGTCGTTAGTTCCTGAATAGTTGAAACATTCGAGTGATACCAACAGAATTAAGATTTCACTGAAAAAGGATCATGTTTAGTAAACAATTTTTACAAAATGCAACATATGTTCAGAAATTCTACTCTTACGAATGAAGTTGGCACTTAATTTGAACAACTGAATTGTTGGTTTTGCAGAAGCTTGTTAATAATTGATTCCAGACCCAGTATGTTATGCCTCATCTATGAAACCCTTTTTTGTTAATCGCCCATCTCTGAAACCCTGGTTGCTAGTATAGTTACATAATGATTGCTAATATTTTGATCCTGAGAAAATTTTGTTAGTCCAAAATTTTTTATTTTTATTTTTTTTTGTTACACAGGGTTAGCAGAATGGTAACAAGGGGTTTACTTGTGCATCTGGGCTGTGATGTAACAGTAGCTAGCTCTGCCAAAGAGTGTTTGTTGGCTGTCTCTGAAGAATATAAGGTGATATTCGTTGATGTATCCATGCTTGGCATGGATGGATATGAACTGCCTGTCAGAATACATGATAGATTTGCATCTCATCATAAGAGGCCATTGCTCATAGCTCTAACAGCAAATAATGATAAGCTTACAAAGGAGAATTGTTTGAGGGTTGGTATGGATGGAGTAATACTGAAACCAGTTTCACTGGAAAAGATGAGGAATGTTTTAACAAATTTCTTGCAGCATGGAGCTCTAATGTGAGTTTAAGTAGTGGTGATATGCTTGCAGTTGAAAAACGAGTACTCTCAAAAGTAAAGCAGCATGCTGGGACATTTTAATCGCAGACTGCTGGCAGATTCGTTCCTTTGCTCATCATATATTATCTTGTAGGATAATAATGATACAAAAGTGGTGGTTGCATTATTGGTGGTTTTGTCAATGAAGAAACTACATGGACAGATGAACTGTGAAATTTATGGAGCTTGTTTGTATAGATTAAAGTGTTAATGCAGCAAGATTGTATGCCCGTGCCCGCTGTAAGTTCACATGGGAAAGTTCTGGGAACGAGTATTATTTTGGCATCCCCAAATAGGTAATCAGTATTCATTATGGAAACACACTTGTAGACTAACCACAACCTACTATATCATGTTTTGTCACCTCATCTCCATGGTTTCTTGCGGAAGGGCAATGGAGTAGTAAATATTGTGGTGTGATTTGACCATGTAATTGAGAAGTTCATTATTTTGCTTGATTGGGTGTGAACGCAGTGAAGGGTGTTGCATTGTGGAACTTGTCTTGCAATTTTGTTTCCATGGAGGGAGGATTTTTTCCTCATCTATATTACAATTCAGACCGGGGTTTTACTATTTATTGTTGACTGGGACAAAGTCAAATTGAAAGAATTAGAGATAAAAGATGGTTAGGATTGAAAGTTGGAAAATGTATTGAATTTGAAGGTTGAGATTCATTTCTTATAATAGCATATTTGTAAATATAAAATATGTAGAAGGACAAAAATAATGAAAAAACTTTTATAAAAGTTGGTGGATTGTACATGTGGTAGAGAGAGAAAATATTGTATTTTTCTTTTAGCAAAATGAAAATTATTATAACTATCCACATCGTTGTCAGATTTTGATAAATTTAGTATCGTTGAAATGCATTTTTGAAGATCTTTTGAACAAAATTAATGATCAATACAATGGCCAAAATATTAAAAATGTATATTTCATAATAAAAAAAAGCGTATAATGTATTACACGTCTTTAATATTTTTAAAAGCAATGAGAAAGACCAATCATACCAGAAAAATGAGTCGGGCATCTAAATGCACATTTAAACAAAAACAATAAATTTCATGTTTTGGCGAATTCAAAGATTTGGGGAGAACTCATTCTCGGCGTTTAAATTTTTTTTCCAACTGATTCAAATTTGACTGAATAGGCTTACAATTCAATACTAATTGAGAGCGAAAATGAGGATAGTGATGGAGGTAAAAAATTGGCAGAATGTACATGTGGCGGAGAAAGAATATTGTGTTTTCATTTTTAGCAAAATGAAAATTTATCATAATTATCAATATCATTGTCTAATTTTGGTAAACTTAGTATTGTTGAAATGCATTTTTGAAGATATTTTCAACAAAATCAATAATAAATACAAACGCTAAAATTTTAAAAATAAATATTTTATAATTAAGAAACGTATAACGTATTTTACGTCTTTAATATTTTTCAAAGTAATGAGACGAGTCGATCATCCCAGAAAAAATGAGTTGGGTATCTTAATGCACTTTAAATAAAAGCCCTAAACTTCATGTTTTGACGAATTCAAAGATTGAGGAAGAGCTCATTCTCAACATTTCAAATTTTGCCTCAACAATATTTAGCAAAAATAAAATTATGTGAAGTACCAACAGCACGGGACATACTCTAGTATACCAACAATTTCAAGTTATTGGATTCCAATCAATGTCGCATAGTACTGAAGATGGGGCAGTTATTCATTATTAATCACTTACTATGGAACATTTTTTATTGAGCTTAATTTTTCTATTTAATTTTTAATTTTAACTTGCATATCAAAGTTCAATAGGTTCCGAAATTTGTTGGTGAATCCGTATAGATGATATTAAAATTCATATAAGCAGGGTTCTTTGAGAAATAGATTTTTGAGGAAAGAATATTTTGCCAAGTGCAAGAAAGTAATGTAAAAGAATCAAGATTGTCTATAGCCAAAAGGGCTTTGGTTTTCTACACCCTCAACAAAACCATTGAGTTGCACTGTTTGTTTATCTGTCGCTACGATGTCCAATACCGACTCCATACTCCAAAATGTTCAAGAACCCAGTTGGAATCTCCGTTGCAACTGCTTTCTGCTCATGTTGATAATGTTCAGGCTCTAAGGCACTTGCATATGCTTCAGCTATGCTATGTCCCCCCCTCCCACTTCTCCACACATTGCTTCAGAATCTGCTCCAAACCTTTCATACATAGACTACACCTATCCAATAAGCTACTGTCCAAATAGATGAAGCAATCCATAATATAAGCATAATTATTGTCAATTGCCGAGGCAAAACAATTTGGTTCCTGTGATGAATTGTAGCTCTATTTGAATCCAGTCTTCTGAATTGAAACATTGAGGAGCCAAATCTTCAGATTAAGGGGCAATATATTCTTCCCCTTCTGTGCTTGATTTGTGCTTTGATCATTTGACAAGCTTACCTGCCATCTGCCAATAGTTCAACATATATACTAGTTTCTTTTGCACTTCATTATGGAACATTTCTTACCTCTTGTTCCTAGTTTCCCAGAGAACCTCCACTATGGCAGGCTAAATTTTGAACACATTCACAGAATTTTGAAATGAGAATTCTTCATCAGTTCACTGTAAAATAGTACCCAACCATACTATCAATTATCAAAACATCTGACTGGGAATCTAATTGTGCATGGAGAAACAAGCCAAAATTGAGATGCAAATACATGGTAAATCTCATAACGTGGCCTAGGTACCACCACCATTGTTGAAATGGAAAAGTGGTTGAAAGATAAAAGTGCTTAGGTTTGATGGGATCTTCCTTGTGCATTCCCAGGAAGAGAGCTATGTCTCCAATGCTGATTGTTGACTAAGCAGAGAGCTGGAACCTTTTTCTTGGTGTAGAGGTCTGCAAAATTTACAGCACAAAAAATAGAATCATTGAGATGAACACATTTCGTCAAAATCAAAGCATGAGCAAGACTTGTATGTTGAAATACATAATGTTTTTACAATAATTTTAAGATTAAACAAATTCTCTAAAGTTGTCTGGAACAATGATTTTTGAAATTCGCATAGTGAGAAAAGTATTAAAGAGAACAATGCAGAATGGTAAATTTTTTAGTAAAATTTTGATAGGGGCGAGGCACACAGAGGGTTTTGTGAGACCCTTCCCATAAGATGCCACATGTATAATAAATTGTTCCTTAATTGAAATGTGCAAGAGAAACCATAAAATTAGGGTAATCTTATATAGACCCCAAGATTTTTGTTTTAAACCCTGACAAAAAGTAATTCAATTGCCCACCTGGGTCAATTGATAGTCTGTTCTTTAAACCCCAAACAATCAACATATCCCTTTTCGCATTTTTATTAGTTAGATCTCAAGCAACAACTTCCTCCTTCCACACCCGAAAAACCCCAATACTCCATTGATGAACAAAGTGTAATCGGTGAAAAAACTCCTTTCCTCTAAGTGGTGGAAAACTCTTCTCTTCCAAATGAAGGAACACAACAATCTTTTGGAAATTTTTTGGGATTCCATCTTTCAATGAAGTTCCAACAGACGTTGGTTTCACAGATGACCGACTCATATTCAAGTCAAACTGAAGATGCACATAGCATGGAAGTGTTGAACAAAAAGATGAGATTTTCCATTTGGATACACATGTCAAAAAAACAATTTAATTTTGAAATGGTTAAATCATCATATCAAATCATTCACGAATTTTACGGGGTTTATCTAAAAAATTCTCGAACACGGGATTGTGAATGTCACAATCTTGTGATGGGTAAAATATTGTTCACAACAACAATGAAAAAACTCTTGAACATGAAATTGTGATAGTCACAACCTTGTGATGGCTAAAACATTGCTCACAACAACTATGAAAAAAATGCTCGAACACAAGATTGCAATAGTCACAACCTTGTCATGGCTGTAACTTTTTCACAAAAACCATGGGAAAACTCTCGGACACAGAGTTGTGACATTGACAATATTATGACATGGAGAGGCTATATTCATACTATCAAAATGAATGGTATGAACATAGCTTTGTTGCCACCATGAACATTTCCACAACCGATATCACCATTCTTGTCACCACTTTTACCATCATCACCATTTTTACCACCATTATTTAGACAATCATCATCAATATTCACCAAGACTTGCTATTTTTATGAGATTTAGGGATACTTACAAGAAGTTCTTTCTCAACCTCACATTTAGATTTGGATCCAAAGCTTCCTCTACACCCTTTTGATAGGAAGTTGGAGGTTGTATTGTGGATTTGGTTGGCTTCGACTTGGTCTCTAGAGTTTTGAATTTCACATTTTCTTGAAACACTAGGTAGAGAAAGGGAAGAAGAGTTTGAGTTGAAGAAGAAGAAGTTGAGATTGGGGTTTTGTGGTTTGTATAAGTAAAGTAATGAAAAAATTGCTGGTGTAAGGAAACCACATTATTTGGGGTTCATTTACTAAATATGAAAAGTTTGGTTGGAATTTTTCAACCTGGGGTTTAAAACAAAAAAACTGGTACCCTAAAGTTACTTCTCTCTTTTGGCCTCCAGTTAAAGCATGCTAAATATACTCTTCTCTCATCTCTCTCCTATTTCATCTTCCCCGATTGTTCTTCATTCTTTATCACTTTAACCATCTTCTACAATCTGTGATCTCTTGGTCTGCAAAACTGATTAGATACAAAATCCAATGGAGCCTATATCAGTTTGATCCTAAAACATGTTTATGCATGTCTCCTCCTCTTCATCTATTTGAACACAAAGCCACCTTGATCTTCTTCTTCTTTTAAAATTACAAAAGAATTCACCACTAAATTTCAAATGTTGTTCTGATTAGGGGACTCCAAGAACAAAGTCCAATCGAAGACCAACCACACTTTTTGATGGATTTTTCCTTCCCTTTTATGCCAATACTCTTTGTTCATCTCAGACTCACTTCATCTAGTTACTTAGAGTTAATGGAAGAACACTTCATTTTTAATAGACGGATGAGATTGAGAACAAATATTCCAAAAATTTTATAATACATCTAAACACAAATTGACCAAATTACTGTGAATAAAATCCACTTTTACATTTTTCAAATCAAACAAAAATATAGAAGCAACTTTAGAACGTCCCATTAGACAGAAACGCAGATTCCACTTTTCCCTTGTTTGTTGATAGGTTCCTTAACAACAAAAAGGAAGGAATATCCAGTCTTCTCTTAATCCTAAAAGTAGTAAGAGAGGTAGCCCTCCTCACCTTTACAAGTCTTGGAATCCCCTTATACTACTATAGGGATAATAAATCACATATCCATCCCATTGTAAACATGTACAACATACGTATCATACTACATATATCATGCATAGATATTACCATAGTTCAAAAACTCGTGAACTAACCGAAAACCCGGAGTTTCAAATGTACCTATAAGGTGCAATTGAAAATTTTCTGATTTTTTTGCTAACTATACGGGTAAGTGAGACTCCTTCTACGAGAAACACCCTAGGATATTTGTAGCTGCAATATTTTGACACTTGGCCCTTCTTGTAATCCATATAATTTTCAAAAATTTATAGTTGTATGAGACGATAAATATGTCCAATATGTTACTAGCTTGTCAGAGTCCACGACGAGTCATCATTCTATTGGATACCTACCCAATATACCTAATTTAATTAGTTGTTTTATGAGATCTTGACACTTGATACTAAGCAAATTTACCAAAGATTGCTCATATCTTCCCTTGTTTGTTGCATTGCACATTTCTATTAAAATGATCTACCCTCATCATCCTAAGTGGTGGCCATTCACAAGGGAGTTGGCATGCTCATAGAAAAAATACCAATTGTGTTGTGTAAGCCAGATACCTACCTCCTAAAGTAGAGTTTTTTCAATCAAACCAAGGTTCCATGCACATGCGACCCTCCTTTCGTAGCTCATCACTCCCAAATATTACCAAATTTCAAGTAGGCTTCCTTTGCAATGATTATCCATCCATTCCTTCCCCCTTAACAGTGTGAAAATCCTCTCTAAAACCCACATTTCCACAAAGTACAATACGGATACATAAAGATCTTAATAAAATTATATATATAAACCCTAAAGATATTCACTTTAAGCATATTTCACAAATATAAAATAATGGACAAATACTTTCAAATATTCTTCAAAAATAAAAAAATGGGTTTCAAATCTGTGATGGTGGAATTTTTCCAAATAAAATAAGAAATATTTCCATAAAAAAATATTAAAAGAATGAGTAATAAAAAAAAAGGAGAAATGAAGAAAGGATGTGAACATAGGGTTTATCATTAGAGAATGATTCTTTGAAGAGTCTTGACTTCACACCCATCACATGCAGCCTCATGGCCACCACCCCCTACTTATACATTTCTTCAGCCCATCCATTCCTCCATATTCCAAGCCTTCAACATTCAAACAACATCACACTTGTCTTGTATTTTCAACTCTCTTTCAAAACTCTTCTCTATTCTCTTCAATCTACCTGCAACAACAACAACAACAACAACAAAAACTTCCAAGTTTCATTCATTTAAAACAAACACTCTCCCTACATTTAACATTCTATTCAACTTTTTGGCCCCAAAAATTGTTTCATGCATCCGATCACGAAAATTTCTTCGCAAGGCGAACTGTTTGGGTGAATGGTTCAGTGATCACAGGTGCTGGACTTTCGGGACTAGCTGTAGGTGCTTATCTCAAGGACCGACGTGTACCCTTTGTAGTCCTTGAGAGAGCAGACTGCATTACTTCTCTATGGCAAAAAAAGAACCTATGATTGCCTAAAAAGCTTCATCTTCATAAGCAATTCTGCCAACTCCCTAACCTCCCATTTCCAGAAGACTTCCCCAAGTAACCCAACAAGAAACAATTCATCTCCTATCTTGAATTTTATGCCCAGAAATTTGAAATTAACCTACGGCTCTACGAGTGCGTTCACTAAGTATGATGATACTTGTGGATTGTGGCGTGTTAGGACCATCTCTGCCTCTACTATCACTAACACTCGCTCTGAGCTGGAGTGCGTTTGCAGATGGCTTGTGATAGCAACCAAGGAAAACACAGAGAGAGCTGTGCCTGATATTGAGGGGTTGTCAGAGTTTAATGGACATGTCACACACAGTTCAGACTACAAGTCCAGTGAGGACTAGTGAGTAAAACACATACTAGTTGTTGGTTGTGCTAATTCAGGCATGGATGTTGGCCTTGATCTCTGCAATCACGATGCCTACCCACTAATGGTGGTTCGCAGCGGTGAGTTATTATTTGTATATGTAATTATATATTACTTTTATCTAAGCACGCTTAACTCTTCTGAAAATTAATGACTGACCATTTCCTTTTTTCAATAGTCAGGTTCATGCATTGCCTAGAGAATTTCTTGGGAAATCGACAATCGAATTGGCATGTTTCCTGATGAAATGCCTACGACTTTGGCTAGTGGATAAGCTATTCCTATTGATGGCCTGGTTAATACTTGGCAGCATGGAGAAATACGGTTTAAAACGCCCGCAAAGGTGTTCACTCGAGCTAAATTACACAGAAGGAAAAACCACAGTTCGAGACATTGGTGCATTACAAAAGATCAAATCTGGCGAGCTTCAGGTTGTTCCTTCTGGAATCAAGAGGTTCACAGGTTGTGGTGGAGTGAAACTTCTTAATGGTGAGCATATTTAGGTTGATTCTGCCATTTTAGCAACTGGACATCGCAGCAATGTTCCTTATTGGCCACAGGTGAGCAATACGCTTTTGTCCCTACTTTTAAGATATAACTTCTAAGGTTGAAACGAATCTAAGTCAAAATTTTGAGTTCATAGATCTAACTGTTTTCGCGCTTCTTACAGGACAACGGTTTCTTCACCAAGAATGGACTACTAAAGGCACCATTCCCATATGATTGGAAGAAAGGTTTTCGCTCTAGAAGGCAAGGCAAGAGTACCAAAGCTCAGAAACCAGCGATTAGTTATGAAAAAACGTCAACAGAAATACAAAGAACTAGAAATAGGAAACAAATCTCAGAGATGGTAATTGTAAGTTGTAGCAACTACTGCCACTGGTATGTCATTTCAACTGAATAGATCTATTGAGCCAGTGATCCTACAAATCCATTTCGGTTCGGTGGTATTGGGAAATTGTCACCACCCAATTCACATGGTATGATACTGTCCGCTTTGGGCCTTACCACCCTCGTGGCTTTAAAATGCGTCATACCAAGGGGATTCAAACTCGCACATATATAGTTAATCTTCATCCCTCACCAGACGATATGGGACAATAATACTTAGGTAGCCTGCCAGCCTCTAAGCACGCCCACACATGGTAACCTGCTAGCCTCTGGGCCCATCCACACATGGAGCTGCACCAGCCTCTGAGCCCGCCCACACAAGGCTGTTACAATCCACCCCTTAAGGTTCAACGTCCTCGTTGGCACACTTTCGGCTGCGTCCGGCTCTGATACAATTTTGTCACGACCCGATCCACATGGTACGATATTTTCCGTTTTGGCCTTACCACCCTCGGGTTCTGATATCATTCTGTCACGACCCGATCCGCATGGTACGATACTGTCCGCTTTGGGCCTTACCATTTCTCGACTTTAAAACGCGTCGTACTAAGGGGATTCAAACTCGCACATATATAACTCATCTCCATCCCACACCTAGGCGATGTGGGATTATGATACCTAGGTAACTTGCCTACCTCTAAGCCAGCCCACACATGGTAGTCTGCGAACCTCTGAGCCCGCCCACACACGGAGCTGACTCAAGATAGCCCATTAGCCTCAGAGCCCACCCACACAAGGTTGTTACAATCCACCCCCTTAGGGCCCAACGTCTTCGCTAGCACACTTCCAGCTGGCTCCGGTTTTGATTCCATTGTGTCACGGTCCAATCACATAGTACGATATTGTCCGCTTTGGGCCTTACACAGTTACACTTTCAGGCTCTAATACCACTCTGTCATGACCCGATCCACATGGTACGATACTGTTCGCTCTGCGCCTTACTACCCTCACGACTTTAAAACGCGTCGTATTAAGGGGATCCAAACTCGCACATATATAGCCCATATCTATCCCTCGCCCAGGCGATGTTAGAATATAACATCTAGGTAGCATGTCAACCTCTGAGCCCATCCACACATGGTAGCATGCCATCCTCTGAGCCTACCCACACACAAAGTTGTCAGCCTCAGATCTCACCCACACATGGTGGCTCGTCATCCTCAAAGCTCGCACACATAAGGTTGTTACAATCCACCCCCTTAGGACTCAGCGTCCTCGTTGGCACACTTTCGGCTGGCTCTGGCTTTGATATCATTATGTCACGACCCAATCCATATGGTACGATACTGTCTGCTTTGAGCCTTACCACCCTCAGGCTCTGATACCATTCTATCACGACCCGATCCACATGGTACGATATTGTCCGCTTTGAACTCTACCACCCTCATGACTTTAAAACGCATCGTACCAAGGGGATCCAAACTCACACATATATAGCTCATATCCATCCCTCATTCAGGAGATATGAGATTATAACACCTAGGTAGCCTGCCAGCCTTAAAGCTTGCCTACACAAAGTAGCCCCTAAGCCTCAGAGTCCGCCCACACAAGGCTGTTACAACAAGCTTGTCTGGTCTCCCAAGTCCCCTACATAGGGTATTTGTATATTTGGGTGGGATTGCTTGTACTAGAGCAATCTTGGTTGTTTTTGGTTTGTTCCTAGTAAGATCTTATCTCATGTTTTCCTCTATTTGACCATAGAATTTTTTCCCCTCAATGAAAAGAATGTTTGAAACTCTTATCTAGCAAAATTTCGATTTTGAGCGGCTAATGTTTGATGTAAGCTTTGAGTCTAAAGGGTGACATGTGTTCTAAGTTATCTTCATTATCTAATATTAGTAGCGGAATGGATGGGAATAGTAACAACCATTGCAATTTTTTATGCTGAAAGCAAATCCGGTTGATGAAGCTGTCATTTGTGTTCAGGGGTAGTTACAAATCCATAGTAGTCAATTACGAAAAAAGATCGTTAGTGTCATTCACTACACCAAAACGAGGAAAGAACGACTCTTTTTACAAAAGAAATTTACTGGTTGCAACCATCCAAATAATAATTGGGGTACCATAATTTATATTAGCTTTGAATTTGGTTCCAAGTTGTCCAATTTTGACTTTGGGTCTCAAAACCACGTTGACCTATTACTTAGATAAAAGATTTATAAAAAAAAAACTAAACTATGTCAGTGGGATCAAATTGTAAAGTGGAATGTGTTTGCATTTCTAGATGCCAATCTTATGGCTTTAATAAATAATATTTTAAATAAAAAATTGGTAAATTTTGTTATTTTCCACCCTTTTCCCTCTTCCAATACTCACTTGAAACAATAATCAACACTCAACAAAGAGAGGACCTTTTTGTTTGTTTGTTTATTCAATGCCTGAAGGCTATACTCTATTGCTGCCACGTAGCATCCACCTCGTACGAAACTCGCTTTCACAATCTAAGCATCTACTGATCATATCCAAAGGTTAATCAATGATAGAGCACATTTCCTCCTAATAATCGGGTGAAAACTCACAATGTTCCATCTGGTGAGTCTCGAACTTGAGACCTCTCACAGTGAGAGCACATCGCACATAGAAAATGACGTGAAACCCTAGCAAACAAACCAATAGGGATGAGCAAAAGGGGAATGGAGATGGTGGTGGTGTAGTGGTGGCAGGGAGGAGGAAGAGGGAGCAAATGGCGAGGTGGAGGAGCGGAGGGC
Organism: Berberis vulgaris; assembly: GCA_963556465.1. Lineage (NCBI taxonomy): Eukaryota > Viridiplantae > Streptophyta > Magnoliopsida > Ranunculales > Berberidaceae > Berberis > Berberis vulgaris. The sequence continues at coordinate 28,832,594 of OY747125.1, read as the reverse complement.
TAGGTGGAGCGGATGGCAAGGTGGTGGAGGAACTGTGGACGGTGAGGTGGTGGAGGATTTGTAGTGGCAGGGAGGACGAATGGAGGTGGTGGCAAATATGAGAAGAGTTTTTCTTTTGATTTGTTTTTAATTTTCTTTATTAAATTTTCCTAGTTTTTTTTTTTGATTTATTTTTTAATTTTGTTTATTAGAATTTCCTAGTTTTTCTTTTATAAAATTGTCTCGTGGTACACCTTAGGTATCTATAACAGAGAGTTAGTTCTTAGGTTTTTATTTCATTTTAACTGTTAATGACCTTTATGGAAAATCAGTCATTCTATATAACGGTTTTTTTCTATACAACGTTTTCTTGTAATTGTTAATGACCCTTGTTGATATGGAAGAAGAAAAATGGAGAGATAAAGGGAGATACAAGGGAAGAGAGCGAGGAAATAGACAAATAAATGTTATTTCCATTTTTCCAATTTGAGGGCAAATTAGGAAAACAAATATCTCCATTAACAAGGAACCAAGTTGTCCATTAATTAACTAATGATAATAGCTTTCACTAAAGTTTAGTGGACAAGTGCACATCCGTTGGGTCTCACAAAACCGTCTGTGCAGTCCGCCCCCATCAAAGTTTTATTCATTTTCAAGATGCGACTCTTTTATGCATCTTTCTAACCACATGCACTACTTAAATGTACTAGCTGTTTGTGACTAGGCATCTCTCTTTTCTCAATGTCTATATCTTAGAAATTGACGTACCATACTATTAAAATAGTACTTTATACCCAACATTCATAACTAAGTCAAAAAATAATTTTTATAACCATACCTCTATTAAGTAATAAACTCCTTGCAGTAATAAAGCTGCTTTTGGTCCAACATTATTATTATGGAAAGGTTTTAATGCAATGACTTTACTTATAAACAATAAAATCATAAATGTTATATTAATGGTAACTATAATTATACAAAAATGCATTTTTGCACTATATTAATTATTGTAATTTCATATGTAATCATACAAAGAATTTAAAAAATAATCAAGAAATTATAAATTCATAACAAGGCAAAGGCAAGAATGATCTGAAAATGCCTTCTAAAAATCAAACTACTCAGGAAAAGAAAATCAATAGAATACTTCATAAAGTTTCAACAAGTATTAGAACCAGGAAAAGAGGATGTATACCAAGCACGTAACCACAATTGGACTTCGTACAGTTCCATGATATGTTAGTGAAGCAAATTAAAATCAAACAATTGAATTGGCATAAAATAGACAAATGCATTAAAAATCCAAGAGACAAGGGAATGGAAGGAAAGGAAAGGAGTTGCTGACTTACCCAAATATGGATGTAGTCATAAGTATCATCGTCCTTTGCCTGAAAAAGTTGAAATTTTCAAAGTTGGATCAATCTATCTATCATACCTAATACCCATAACTAAATAAACAGTCACGGATTGAAAGTAAGGAAGGAGGGATGGGATAGAACTATGCCTTCGTGACCACAGCCAACTTTGCTGTTCTGGAAGTAAAAACAAAGGAAATGTGGAAACCCTATTACCAGATCCAAAGAAGTGAAAGCTTGCTTTTGTTGAAGCTGAACCAAACAAGTCAAATGGATGACTTAGAAAAGAATCAGATCCACCAGCTGATGTATTTGCAATCGAAGAGAAAACTGACCTGGGTATGATGTTTGCTAGAGGAAGAGATAGATGATGGCAAAAATGCACCTGTTGCAGCCATTTCTGCGAAAGCTCTTCTTGTTTAGCTTCTTAGGATCTGTGAGTGAGCAGCAGATGAGGAACTTAAGAGCTTAACTAAAAGAAGCAGCAAAGAGATTAAGGAGGATCTCGGCAACAATAGCCTTGCTTTGCTCTGCTTTTGGGTACTTGGTACACGATTTAACTGAGATACGAACCAAACAACTCTCATACTTGGGAGCCATTGCCCATTTGGTTTTGATTGCAACTATTCTTTTTTTGCAAAACAATTTTATATGTATATCATCTGATTGTTTCCTTTATTACTAGCTCTTGAAGGTTTGCACCCATAGGCAGTGTGTAGTAGTTGATCCTGTGATTGCCTTCAAGGGAAGCAGCTTCAAGTTACATGGACATCTTCCAAGTTGAATCTCCTCAACTCTGTTTACCATTTATTCAGCTCTCCAACTAGCATCTTCCTGGCCAAGAATAATTTGGAACATTTGAATATCATCCATGACATTATGGAGCTCATTACTACCCATTCTGCTTACCGATCCTTTTATGTGTTCAATGAGAGAGAAAAAGTTAAAACCATCCAAACACCCAGTCATGGTTGAATTTTGATTCCTACTAATATCCAAAAGTTATTTTCATCCTCATCCCCACTCCTAAAGAGTTTTTAACTTTCAACCTGGCCCTGATTTCATGGGTTGTACCCCCCTTGGAATCATCAGTGTTTTACTTGCAAGTATTAGTTCTGATTCTTCCACTTCTTTAAAATTTTGTTCACGTCTGTTATCACTCTGCTCTAACAAAAACTGCCCAACTAAAAATGCAGTTTGTTAAAAGAGGCCCAACGGAACTTGCCACCTGTGTGTAAACAGCTTGAAATCGTGAACCACTACAATGAGCATCGCCAGACCTTGAAGGCCAAACTACAGCATTCTACCAATAATCTCCGCAGGAGCAATTTCCATCCTTGAAGTGATGGGAATGAGTAGGATCTCTCACCAATATCTTGCGCCTAACAACCTTAGTCATTAATTTAATGAAAGAATGACAATCCCCGCATACACGGAGGTTCGTAGCCACCCTTATTGTACTTCCCTCGACACTAGTCACCAAACCAAACCCAATAGCAAGCCTTTCACTGTGACAAGACAATGTCATTTCCTTTTGCTCATCTTCCACATCATGCAAAGCAAACTTCTGATTTGGAACATACCCCAACTCCTTTATTTTTCCACCCAACATGTCAAGTTTTTGGTATATCTTGTCACTCAATGGATGGAATGTATCCCCACAAAGAAATTTGTGCTTTCTTCCTTTGTGCGTAAACCAACTGGATCCTGGTTTCTTTACAATTCCTTGTTTTTCCATCATTTCCCTTATTCTTGAGACATCATTCCACCTACCTGCTGAAGCATATATGTTGGAGAGTAAAACATAAGCTGCACTATTTTGTGGTTCAAGGTTCCAAATACACTGGGCAGCTCTTGTGGCTAGTGGTAGATTAGAGTGAGCTCTACAAGCACTAAGCAAAGCTAGCCAAATGGTGGAGTTTGCTTCCACAGGCATTTTAATAATGAAATCCTCTGCCTCCTCCAATTTTCCGGATCGACCCAAGACGTCAACCATACAAACATAATGCTCGAGTGTCACTTTCAAAGATGGATCTTGATTCAAAAGTTCAAAAAAGTATTTTGCTTTCTCTAACATTCTAGAACGACTACAAGCTGTAAGCAAGCCAACAAATGTGATCTCGTCTGGTTTTACTTTCTCAGTGGCACATGAAGCAATCATTTGGTCAAATAACTCAAGGGCCAATATCCCATGTCCATGTTGTGCACATCCGACAATAACAGAATTCCAGGTGACGAGGTTTCTCTTGCTCAAATTATTGAACACAGCTAATCCATCATCTATGTCTCCACATTTGGAATACATGACAATGAGAGAATTGCCCACAAAAACATCAAGATCCACTCCTAACTTAATAGTTTGTGTGTGTATCCCTGTACCTATGTCCAGACTATCATCCACTTCACAACAAGAATTCAAAGCACTGGTAAATGTGGACTGATTAGGCGTGATCCCAACTTCCATCATGGCACGGAACACCCCTAATGCCTCTTCATGTTTACCATTCAAACTATAACCAGTTAAAAGTGCAGTCCATATAACGACATTCCTACTAAGCAAAGTTTCTTCCAAGAAAACCATGTGAGAACTCTCAATCAGCCTACAGTTTGCATAAAACGTAATGAGTGTAGCTAAAATGAACACATCGGAGGCATAATACCCCAGCTTTACGAGATGGGCATGAAGCTGCATGCCTTGACGTAGTGCTGATAAGTTGGCGCAGGCCGTTAGCGCACAAGAAATAGTATTTGAAGTAGGTTCAACACCATCTGAAACCTGCATAAGTTTGAAGAGACCCAATGCCTCCTCGCTTTTCCCGGACTGATCAAGCCCACTAATCATTGTGGTCCACGAAATCACATTCCTTTGGGGCATTTGCTCAAACAAATCACGAGCATTCCCAATTCTACCATTAGTACAATAGCCAAAAAGCATCGAGTTCCAAGCAGCCGTATCCCTCCAACTCCATGGCATCTCATCAAACATTTTCTCTGCCATACCAATATCTCCAGATTGCGAATATCCACTGATAATAGTAGTCCACGAGATAACATTTCTCTTGGGGATCTGGTTGAAAAGGTTTAAAGCAATATCTAGTCTTCCACACTCCAAACACCCTTTCATCATTGAATTCCATGAAACCACGTCTCTAACAGTAATGGGTATTTGTTGGAAGAGTGTGAGAGCTTCTTCCAAGTAACGATTTCGGGTATATGCTGATATCATCATAGTATATAGTTGAATGTTAGTGGGAGAGGAAATGAGGTTGAAAATTTGACGAGCTTCATCTAATCTATTGTTTCTAAAGAGTTGTAAGATTTTGTAATTGTTTGCACTAGAATAAGATGAGTTCCTCCTCACACGCAATGTAGTAGTAGACAAGAAGGATCTATAACGACGGGAAAGGCAAGCATGCATGGTATTGGCAATGGCAATGGCAATGGCAATGAGTCAAAATACTCTAGTGGTATGCAGCACGGTGGGATGGGATCTGCAATGCAACAACAAATTAATTGCAGTATTCTTCTTCAAAAACCTAGTGACAAATACAATATTTGAGCCCTAATGATGGAGTCTCAGTCTTACTTAACTCGTCACTTCAACTCTGCCTTGCTGTTGTTTCCGAGGTAAGGCGTGCTAGATAGATCCCTTGGGTTGTGTTTGGTAGGCCATTGGAATTCACGAAGAATACCTAGATTTAATTAATTTGAGATTTACTACAAAATATACAAAATTTTATGTTGGATTGGTGACTGAACCTTAAATTAGTTTAGATTTAGGTGGTCATCTCATGGATTTCTATAGTATATGATTCAATATAAACAAATACACCCTCATTATTACAATTCTTTTAAAAGCTCAGAGTTGCACTTTAACTCGAGCTATATGAATGTGGAAGAAAAAGACTAGCAAAATCGAACTTCTGCTGCTTATATTGGTTGGAAAGTGTCTTTCACATTGGTAATTGAGATTAAAATTCAATAGATTACAAGTTTTAGTGTTAACATCAAATTAAACACTTGCTAAAACTTCTAGACTAATTTGATTCAGGTTGTACCCTCTTATTAAAACCCAAATTGGTTGTTTGTTATTGGTGCTCAGAACATCATAAGTTTTCATTATGAAAAAAAGAAAAAAAAAACATAAACAAAAACTTTGAATCCAAATAGGGGTGGGTATCCCATCCCGCAATCTCGAACCCGTCCCATCCCGATTTTTTCGGATCCTATTGGGATTGATCAATCTCATCCCGATCTAATTCCGTCCCGATATAGAGAGATGGGATTGGAATGAAGATTTTCAATCCCGCCCATCCCGAACCGATTTTTGTAATATATAATATAAAATATGTTGTATGAAACTATTTGTTAACATGACTTTTATTTGTTGTTTTATTTATTGATATAACTATTTTATTATCACAAGCTTCCATGCTGTCAGGACTAGTACCGTTGGTCCGGGAAATCAAGGTCAGAGGCCTTTCAAGACTTTCCTAATGGTCTCAAAACTCAATGTTCCCTTTTGAAAAGTACCCAAATGCTTAGCATCTATATTATAGGGGGAAAGTTTGAGCTCTTGACTGTGAGGACGTGTTGCCTCCATTGCATAGTCGGGCCAGACTATACCGCTAGCATTTTTATTGTTTTCTTTGCATTTCTTTTCAACTTCAAACTTGTATTTCCATCGATCGATAGCATCGAACTAGTCTTGAGCAACGCCCTTCCGAACGTTCATCCCCATTGTAATCTATTGAATGTTAATGAGAGCTTTTGCTGACTATTGTGCATTGTTATATTGTCTACAGATTGATATTGTGCATTCTCAAGTTAATATTTGTGCCCATCAAAGTAACTACTCATAGGCTTACTAGTGAATTGGATAGCTAGTGCCGCACGGATTGCTAGTCCGTGACAGTTGGTATCAGAGCCAGAGCTTGTTGAATGCAAACCAAGATGCAGGAACTAAGTGAGCGCCTTGGCGCTATGGAGGAACGACAGGCTAGTCGAATGCAAAGACTAGAAACCAGAATGGACTAGTTGAGCTGTTTGGGAGAACAGATCAGTCGCCTTGATGGACTCTTTCACTTGGCAGACAGAGTGGATTCGCTGGCTGAGCACGTCGACAATTTAGAGGGAAGAACAGTCGCTATGGAAGAGTCGCTTCACCCCACAGCTCAGGTGATGAGTGACTTCCAATTACAGTTGGAGGACTTGTTTGCAAGGGTTGGCTTGCTGACCAAGGCCACAGGGACGACTGATCACCCTAGGATGAAAGTGCCTGAGCCAAAGTCATACGCTGGGGTACGAGATGGGAAGGAGCTAGAGAACTTCTTGTTTGATCTGGAACAATATTTTCGCGGGGTGAACCCCGAATCAGAAGAAGCCAAGGTCACCATGGCGACCATGTACTTAGCAGGTGATGCGAAACTATGGTGGAGAACCAAATATGCAGATATGGAAGAAGGTCGCATCCTTATTAGAACTTGGGCAGACCTCAAAAAGGAACTCAGAAATCAATTCTTGCCTGAGAATACTGATTTCTTAGCAAGGAGGAAGATCCACACCATCAAACAGACAGGCAATATTCGAGACTATGTCAGGCAGTTCTCAACTTGCTTGCTAGATATTCGAGACATGTCTGAAAAGGACAAAGTTTTTTGTTTCATGAAACAAGCTCAGCCGCTTCTGCAAGCAGAATTACAAAGGCAGAAGGTGACAGATATTACAAGTGCTATTGCAGCAGCAAAAAGGTTTAGCGATTATATGCCCATGGCTGGATCCACTTCGCTCAATCACTCCATAGCTAGAACTGGCAGTACCAATTCGAGCTCAGGGTCGAATGCTCGATCACCTCACCAAAACTGGGGAAACTCAAATCAGAACCGAGGAAACTACAATTTTTGCCCGTCTAACCAGAATTGGAGTTCCAACAGAAATTGGAATGTCAGCCCTAGCAACTCAAATTACAACAACAAAGGAGGGCAAAACTACTCTGGGCAGTGGAGACCATCTGCACCTGCCCCATGCATTCTTTGCAATAGCAGGGATCACCCAACAGGCAAATGTCCATCCAAACCAGCCCTACACTCATTGATGTCATTGCTTCAAACAGAACCTTCTAACTCGACCGCATCGAGCTCGAACCCCACCAACAGTGAGACCTCCCAGATGGGAGCTCTACGCAAGCTCAATGCTGTCAAAGGAGAAATGTATGAGCACCCACACAAGAAGGCTTTACAATACATCAACATCACTATCAATGGGTTCCCTTCCCAAGCATTGTTGGATTTAGGAGCGACAGACAATTTTATTGCCCCAGAGGAAGCTAGACGTGTGGGTCTGAACTTAGAAGGAGATGTGGGTAAATTGAAACCTGTCAACTCTGAGGCAATCTCTATTAATGGTATGGCTAGAGCTGTGCCACTACAGGTTGGTCCATGGGAAGGAAGATCAAACTTCTTGGCCGTCCCACTTGATGATTTTAAGGTGATTCTTGGCCAAGAATTCTTCCGAGGAGCTGCAGCAGGACCACTACCTTTCATGGACTCCTTGGGCTTTTTCGGACCCAGACTACGCATTGTACCAACCTCAATTCGACCCACAACTCATGATAGAATATTGTCGGCGCTCCAAGTCAAGAGAGGCTTGGCCAAAGGAGAAGATACATACTTAGCTGTGGCAAAGCTAGAGATGGAAGATGATACTAGCAAAATCCCCGAGGAAGTTGCCCAAGTTATTGCTGACTTCAGCGAAGTGATGCCGAATGAGTTGCCAAAGAATCTACCTCCCAGAAGGCTCATTGATCACGAAATTGAGTTAGTGCCTGGTGCCAAGTCACCCGCACGTAGTCCATATCGCATGAGCCCTCCAGAGTTGACCGAATTGAGAAAACAACTAGATGGCTTGTTGGAGTCGGGATTCATTCAGCCCTCTAAAGCACCTTATGGGGCACCTGTTCTTTTTCAGCGGAAACATGATGGCAGTCTTCGCCTTTGTGTTGACTATAGAGCCTTGAACAAAGTCACTATAAAGAACAAATACCCGCTACCGCTCATTGCAGACTTATTCGACCAACTTGGATCCGCCAGATACTTCACAAAACTCGACTTGAGATCAGGTTACCATCAGGTCCGCATTGCTGCTGGCGACGAACCTAAAACTGCTTGTTCTACTAGATATGGGTCATATGAGTTCCTAGTAATGCCCTTCGGCTTAACCAATGCTCCAACTACATTTTGCACCCTTATGAATGGCCTGTTCCGTCACCTTCTGGACAAGTCTGTGGTTGTCTATCTTGATGATATTGTGGTTTATAGTGGGACTATAGAAGAACACCTACATCATTTGCGAGAAGTGTTCCAAATCCTTAGGGATAATCATTTCTTTGTCAAGAAGGAGAAGTGCGCATTCGGCCAGACCCAGATCAATTTCTTGAGTCATGTTATTGGCAATGGCAAGATTCAGATGGACATGGAGAAAGTCAAGGCAATCCATGATTCGAACACTCCTAAGAACGTGTCTCAACTACGTTCTTTCCTTGGACTCGCAAACTATTATCGTCGCTTCATAAGGGACTACTCTAAGAGAGATGTTGCACTGACAAATTTGTTGAAACAAGACCGAACATGGGAATGGGATAGGCAGTGTGAAGCTTCATTCCAAGATTTGAAACTGGCAGTGATGAAAGATCCAGTATTGGCCTTGCCAGACATCACCAAGCCCTTTGAAGTACAAACAGATGCATCTGATTATGCCTTAGGGGGAGTTTTGCTTCAAGATGGTCACCCGGTAGCATATGAGAGTCGAAAGTTGAATGATACAGAGTCCCGTTACCCAGCCCAGGAAAAGGAATTGCTAGCCATTGTACATTGTTTACGGGTGTGGAGACACTACCTTTTGGGATCTCAAGTCCTTGTTAAAACGGATAATGCTGCAGCAAGCCATTTCCTTACTCAGAAGATGCTAACCTCCAAGCAATCTCGATGGCAGGAAAAATTAGCAGAATTTGACTTAGTATTGGAATACAAGCCAGGGCGCACTAACAATGTAGCTGATGCACTCAGTAGAAGGGCAGATCTTGCAGTGCTCACCCATACCGGTCCGAGTCACACCATCTTGGAGAAGACCAAAGCAGGCCTACAGACAGACCCACAAGTGAAGGCGATTACTGAGTTGATCAAGCAGGGCAAAACTCGACGGTTCTGGATAAAAGATGGAGCAATACTCACAACTGGTAATCGCCTCTATGTTCCAAGAACCTCTGGTTTGAGGAAAGAACTTTTGAGCGAATGCCATGACACCCATTGGGCGGGACATCCAGGTTGGAGACGAACACTTGCATTGCTAAAGAGGGGGTACTATTGGCCACAGATACAGGAGGATGTAATGGCCTATGTTCGAACATGTCTTATTTGCCAGCAAGATAAGGTTGAAAGAGATCGACCAGTAGGCTTACTAGAGCCCTTGCCTGTTCCGACTCGTCCTTGGGAAAGTGTTTCCATGGACTTCATTACTGGGTTACCGAAAGTGGAGGATTTCAGGTGTATCCTTGTAGTTGTTGACCGATTCTCAAAGTATGTGACCTTTGTGCCGACCGGACTGACTTGCACAGCCGAAGATACGACGCAATTGTTCCTCAAGCATGTAGTGAAGTATTGGGGATTGCCCGAAAACATTGTTAGCGATCGTGATGCTCGCTTCACAGGAAAGTTCTGGAAGGAGTTGTTCAAGCTCTTAGGATCCAAACTTAATATGTCGACAAGCCAACATCCCCAATCTGACGGACAGACTGAGCGCTTTAACTCTATGCTCGAAGAATACCTTCGTCATTTTGTAAGTACAAATCAGAAAAATTGGGTGGGACTACTTGATGTTGCACAATTCTGTTTCAACTTACAAAAGAGCTCAGCTACTCACTCCAGCCCCTTCCAGTTGGTTACTGGTCAGCAACCATTGACACCACATACAGTACTTACCGGATACCAAGGACCCAGCCCAAGAGCTCTTGAATTTGTCAAAGCCTGGCAGAAAAACATTGAAGTTGCTCGAGCCTATCTTGAGAAAGCCTCCCGTCACATGAAGAAATGGGCCGACAAGAAACGACGGATTGATCCTTTTGAAGTCGGGGACTTGGTATTGGTGAAGCTAGATATGTTCAACAATTATAAAAGGATAGCTAGAGCACACAACAATCTGTTTCGCAAGTATGAGGGACCGGTACAGATTATTGAGAAAGTCGGCAAAGTCTCCTATCGCGTCAAGTTACCACATTGGCTCCGTTTCACCCATCCTGTCTTCCATGCAAGTAACTTGAAGTCCTACCATGCAGATGCCACTGATCCCGCAAGAAATGTATCTACCCGAGCATTGCCTAAGCATCCTACTAAGCCAGATGGAGAAGTGGAAGAAATCTTAATTGACCGCCTCATCAACAACACAGGCCCGGATAGAGAGTATTTGGTCAAGTGGCAGGATGAACCTCCTTCAGAGATCAGTTGGGAGCCAGTCGAGCATCTGCTGCCGTACCTCTCAAAGCTGGAAGATTACTTGGAAAAGTTCGATGCGAGGGCGTCAGCGAATTGAGTGTGGAGAGTGTCAGGACTAGTACCGTTGGTCCGGGAAATCAAGGTCAGAGGCCTTTCAAGACTTTCCTAATGGTCTCAAAACTCAATGTTCCCTTTTGAAAAGTGCCAAAATGCTTAGCATCTATATTATAGGGGGAAGGTTTGAGCTCTTGACTGTGAGGACGTGTTGCCTCCATTGCATAGTCGGGCCAGACTATACTGCTAGCATTTTTATTGTTTTCTTTACATTGCTTTTCAACTTCAAACTTGTATTTCCATCGATCGATAGCATCGAACTAGTCTTGAGCAACGTCCTTCCGAACGTTCCTCCCCATTGTAATCTATTGAATGTTAATGAAAGCTTTTGCTGACTATTGTGTATTGTTATATTGTCTACAGATTGATATTGTGCATTCTCAAGTTAATATTTGTGCCCGTCAAAGTAACTACTCATGGGCTTACTAGTGAATTGGATAGCTAGTGCCGCACGGATTGCTAGTCCGTGACACATGCGACTCACCTAGATAATGAATCTAATTCAAATCCTCTCCCTTCTTTTTTCCTCTTCACAACTCTTGACAACAATAATGTGCGCTCTCTTAGATTTTAAATGACAACCCCACTGATCATTTTCATTAGCAATGTACAAAAAAATGGCTATCTTCAATAGTGGTTCTAAAAAAACGAAGTAAAAACTAGTGAAATGGGGAAATAATTATCAATAGCTTAAAGTTATATAGTTGTTATTAAAGTTGTGTGTTTGGTAATCCAAAATTTTCAATCTTAGATGTTAAATTTTCAATCCAAAATGTATTACATGCTCATCCCGTCCCATCCCAAACGGGTTTGGGATGGTATGAGGTATATCTCGTTCCGATCCCGAACAAATGGGATGGGATAGAGATGAGGTCCATCCCGTGCCCACCCCTAAATCCAAGTATCACTTGCTGTCGAATAAAAACAAAAACTCGTTCTTTTTTATAGAATGGGATTTGGGGGTTTAATGGTCCCCAATTTTAGGCCGTTACTAAAAAACACCACCATTTCAGCTGAAGGACACCACTAATGCCCTACTTTCTGAAGGACCGACTACATTTCTCAAGGACACCACCTGCTGAAAGATACCACCAATATATAAAAAAATAAAAATAAAAATTTACCACTTTTCTTCTCTTATTTCCATTTCTTCTCCTTTCGTCCTCCTCCCATTTCCACCACCGCCACCTCTCATCCTTTTTTTTTCTTCTTTTTCAATCCCCGCCACCTCTCTTCCTCTTCTTTTTCTTTCTTCTTTTTCTTCTTCAATCCCCACCACCGCCACCTCACCTCCTCTTCCCCTATTCTACTTCTTCTTCTCCATCAACCACCACCCCGCCACCTATCTTCCTCATCCTCTTCTCCTCTTCTTTTTATTTTCTTCCTCCTCTTCCCCATCACATCCTTTTCTTCTCCATCAATCTCTGCCACCTCTCATCCTCCCTTATTATTATTATTATTATTATTATTATTTTCCTCATCCTCCTCCCCTTTTTTCTTCTTATTTTCCTTCAACCACCACTACCATCCTGCCACCTCTCCACCTCTTCCTCCGGGATGGTGTTGCTCCGGTGAAGAGAGAATAGAAGGTGAAGGTGGTGGCGTCATTCAATAGATCAAAAAAATTAAAATTAGGGTGGTGACATCCTTCAGCAAGATGTGGCGGTGTTATTTAGCAACAATTTCTATGTTTTTGGGAGGGGAGAAAGGGAGGGTTTTCAATGTTTGGGGGTACTCTTTTAGGTGTACCCACACCCACTTTTCCTCTTTTTGCCACCACGTACAAATGTCAGTTTCACTTCGTGCCACCGGCCACAAAACCAATTAAGTTCAATTTGAAATTCCATCTCTTTTAACTCTCTCCCATTCCTCCAACTCTCCCCCGCTCATAGGGTTGTTAATTGGTTTCTGAAAATCGACCCAACCGGTCGAATCGAATTGAATTGAACCGATAAATAATCAAACCGAAAAATAACAGTAACCGAATAGTAAAAATCGAATCGAATCGAATGAAGTTCGGTTCGGTTTTGGTTTTTAGAATTTTGAAAACCGGAATAATCAAACCAAACCATATAAAGAAAATTTTTCCCAATTACCCTTGCAACTCTAAATTGAATAACTATTCTCACAAAATCCATATTTTGAAATGACAATGCTGCAATTACAGGGATGCATTTTGCTATTTTGTATATCAAGGACTGCAATTATAGGGTCGCAGATGCAATTTTGCTTTTACGTATGTTGAAATTATAGGACTATTCTTTCAGGGCTGCAATAATCCATGTTGAAGTCATAGGCTTTGAATTTATAGTACTGAAATTTGAAATTATAGGACTGTATTTATAGGACTGAATTTATAGGACCGTATGTTGAAATTATAGGACTGAATTTCGTAAGCCCTGTGAATTTTGTAAGCCCTGTTGAAATTATATGACTGAAGTGTGAAACATTTGCGAAAAAACCGAATTGAATCGAACCGCACGGTTTGGTTCGGTTTTGGTTTTTTTAATTTAAAATTAGATAACCGAATCGAACCGAAAACCGAACTTAAGCTTGGTTTGATTTTGGTTTTGGTACAAAATCAAACCATTTGAACCGATTAACAACCCTACCTGCTCATTCTCCCCCTCAAGTATTTGAAATCTACTTTGTACTCCTACTTCGCACTCCTTAAACTATCCCATTTCTAAATCTAAAGGTTGTTTAAAGTCCGAAAGGGGATTTTGAAGTTCAAAGACTTTTTGGTTTTGAAAGAGGTTAGGAGTTTTGATCCGAAAGAGTTGCAACTATTTGGGTATTTGGAGCGTCGAACGGACTTCAATCGTAAAAATATGTCGTTCTTTCTCTTATAAGAACAATTTTAAATTTTGATTTTTTTTTTTGCCAAAAACTTAAAATCGCAAATAAAGGGATTGTTTTGTGACCAACTTTTGTGGATGAGTTTTGCTCGACACTCATTTCCTTTGCAACGGGTAACTTGAGACAAACTTGCCATTTTGATAACCATACAAATTTCAGACGAAATATAATCTCAGCGAGTTCCTTTTTTAGTACTCGCAACCCGTTTGGCTAGAAGAAAGGCGAAGGCATCAAACTTGCCCAGATATGTTTCTTTGTACCACCATGAATTTTTTTTTTTGATTTCTTGCAAGTTTTAGTGTACAAACTCGATTAAAGGGTTTTCTGAGTATATCATTACTAAAATTTCTGGTGTGGCAATTTCATAATTTTTTCCATGTTGGTATGAAATGATTTATTAACGATTTCTGTATAATTTTTCAAAACCATATCAAGCCGAGTTTTGGCCTACAAACCCAATGTTCTCCGCTGGCTACAAGTAAACTCGCCCAGATGTGGTTTTTTGTCAAAACAATTCAAAATCCCATCTATCTTCAGTCCACCCCATTTTCAGCTTAAATTGTGTGTAAACATAACATAAGTAGACATCAGGGGTTTTTAATGAAATTAGTTTATATGCCAACATAATTTGATGGGATTTAAAGGACAGTAACAAAATCTGTAGAACTTTGTTATGATAAATTTCAATTGGCACATCCTTTTTTTTTTTTCTTTCTATTTCATGGTCATAATATTCACAAAATGAATTTTGATCTGGTGCTTGTAAGAAGGGTGAAGTGAGTGATACTTATTTGTGTTAATTTGGTGAACAGGCAAGTGTAGGGAGATACAATTCACTCTATATATAATGGAATTCAAATCCGACAATCTTTGATGAATCTGGCAAACTTACATAAAATGTAGCGATTATGAAGAGCTTAGATAGGCAAATAAACTGAGAAATTAAAAAAGGACTAAAAATGGCCACAAATTCTACTCGACCAAACCTTAACACGACCAGCTGTGAACAAATAAAGTGCTATACTACTTGCAAAGCTGTTCCACAGCAGTGACGATTTGAGCAGGCTGAACCACAGTCCACTCCTCCAATGTCCCTGCATATGGTGTTGGCACATCCTGTGATGACAGGCACACAATAGGCGCATCCAGGTAATCATGGAAATTCTCATTGATGGCTGCTGTCAAACTAGCACCAATTCCACCTGTCCGCATGCACTCTTCCACAATAAGCACACGGTGCGTCTTCTTCACTGAGTTCCCAATGGTGTAAAGATCAAAAGGTTTCAAGGACCTGATATCTATGACCTCAGGGTCATAGCCTTTGTTTACCAGTGTCTTGGCAGCCTGCATCACATGATATCTCATGCGAGAGTAGGTTAGAATAGTGACGTGCTCCCCAGGCCTCACCATCTCTGCCTCCTCTAGTGAACACACGTATTCTTCATCTGGGATCGTTTCCTTGAGGTTGTAGAGCAGCACATGCTCAAACAATATCACAGGATTCTCACTCCTGATGGCAGCCTTCATCAAGCCCTTGGCATTATAAGGAGTTGAACATGCAACCATCTGGATCCCAGGGATGGACTGGAAATATGACTCAAGCCGTTGTGAGTGCTCAGCCCCAAGCTGGCGTCCAACACCTCCAGGCCCACGGATGACAGTTGGGATAGTGAACTGGCCGCCAGATGTGTAATGGAGCATTCCACAATTGTTCGAGATCTGGTTGAAAGCAAGTAGAAGGAAACCCATGTTCATACCTTCCACGATTGGCCTAAGACCTGTCATAGCAGCCCCGATAGCCATACCTGTGAAGGAATTCTCAGCAATGGGAGTATCAAGCACCCTGAGATCCCCATACTTAGGTGCAAGACCCTTAGTTACCTTGTACGAACCCCCATAATGGCCAACATCTTCACCTATGACACACACTCGTGGATCTCTATCCATCTCTTCTTCCAGACCTTCACGAAGGGCTTCAAATAACAAGAGTTCATGCCTGTCCATATACAAATGTAAAACACTGTCAAACATCTTGATAATTACTAATAAAAAATAATCTAGGAGTCACAACAGCAACTACACATGCCATAACATATTTAGAAAATACTTAGAAGTTAGAACCTACCATTGGTGATAAACATGGAATTCTAGAGAATCTAAATTATATACACGATAATCCAATGTCCAGATTGAACATTTCAAAGATTGATATCATCCAAGGTACAAGTATAGACGTATAGTTAATGAACATTGTGGTTTGGTTTTTATGCCAAGAGACAAAGCAGAAAATCTGTGAATGATTACACATATTATGTAAGAAAATACTTTCCGACTTTTACTAACCAGTTAAAAAAAGAAAATGGTGTGCCATAGTTTGAAGATTAGATGTACAACAAAATTCTCACTTGGTCACATGTCTCATGGTTCAAAAGAGAGAGTGAACACAATCAAGGTGGTTTTGAAGCTTAAAAACCTCAAGGAAGATGAGGTACAGATCTATTGTGGGAAGAAAAATATCGACAATTTTAATGATTTAAAAATACACACACGCACAACATATTCCAAAGTAATGGACAATTTTTCTTATTCAGAAGACCTAAATCAAAGAAATACATAACTAGTTTGTTATGATAGTTTGTGGGATCAATTATCAAGTGACATTAAGCATAAAGCATAAACATAATGCCAAGTGCCGTGTACAAAAGTAAAAGGAAATAAGCAAAAGTTCCTAGAATCAAAAGCATCAAGCAATCAATTGTAGCAGAAAGTAATGACTTTATAACATCACCATGTGGTGGTCGAGGTATACATTCTCTTCTTCATCTTCATTATGATAACTCTGGCAAACAGAACTCTGTTCACAGAAAGGCCTTTTTAAAGTACAAGAATTCTGTTTAGGGGAAAGAGATGGAAACCTCCTAAAGGGAGAAGGGGTACATGCCTAATATAAGGCCAACAAAGATGCACTCAAATTATAGGCAGTTTGTTGAAAAGGCCAGCAAAAATGTAAAAGGATATTGAGAAGAATCAGAGACCAGAATACACCCATTTCCAAGGAAAAGAATAATTGGAGAACACATGGGAAACTTAGAGAAAGCAAAGGTTAAGCTCTTTCATCAATGGGACAGAGAACTATAATGATGATATGGTACAATTTCGGATTATAAAATTGATTCACCATTGCTCGAAACATACTCAGCATCTATTGAAATCAACCTTCATCCTTGACAACATTGGTTCACAACCTTGATATATATTGTGCATTATACTCTGTGTTATTATTGCGCCGCGAATAATCACTGTGTTATTATTGCGCCGCAAATAACCACATAGCAGGGGTGAATGACACGAATTGGCTATTTAGCAGTTGGGTTTAGCGGACTATGAGAAATCAGCGATTCACCAAAAAATGGGAACCATCCAACTCGCCGATTTATCTCTTTATAAAAAATTAAATTAAAAAAAAAAAAAAAAAAAAACATAATTCTCTCAATTCGATCCAGACCCAAAAGAAGGGAGAAAACAAGGAAGAAGGGAAAAAGCATAGGAAGAAGAAGATATCGCAACAGCGATCGAAGGAGAAGAGATTGCAATAGTGATCGAAGAAGAAGAGATTGCAACATCGATCGAAGAAGATGAGATCGCAACAGTGATCGAAGAAGAGATCGCAACAGTGATTGATCGCTCTGCACTTTGTCGTCTATGCTTGCTAAGATCAGAAGAGAAGAGGGAGACGATTGGAAGAGAAGAAGGGAAGGGAGGACTGACTTGTTGTCGTCGTCGTCTGGTTGTTGGCTCGTTGGGGTGGTGGTCATCGTCCACTTGTTTGCCTATTGGGCGACTTGCACTCACACAGGTATTGTCTTTATAGTGGCAGCTTGGTATGGCAAGAGAACACCTTGCAAACAATCGATATATGATCTTGGTGACAAATGATGTTTTGATATTTTTGATATTTGACTGAAATAACTAGCCTAAATAAGTCTTTTTGTTAGGGGACTATTCACACTGTGGTTTTACTTCACAAAAACTTCTTGTCATACTTCAAAGGATGAGAGCATAGTCTCCCCTTTCTATTGTCTTCATCAGTCATTTAATTTACATGTTTTGGACATGATTACATAATTTGCTTATGTAACTTTTGTTGCTCTATAAAAATTGTCTTATTAATTTTTATTGTCAAGATATGTAATTTATTATAATTTACATTAGTGAGGGTATAAATGTATACTAAAAAAATATACCAATTAAATCTGACTAATCTCGATTAATCTTAAGTCGGTCCTGGACCGCGAAGGGTCCGATTAACAATTTAATTGCATAGACTATCTGAAAAAGGAGAAGCCTATACTATATATCATGTTTGAGGAAGTCACACACTGCTGACATTCCATATAAAATAAAAGGGATCACGTGCAAGGTAGGGAAAACAAAAAAATCAGATTTGATCTCTGTATTTGTTTTACCATAACAAGTGACGGGCAATGATGCACTGACTCTTCAAAAAACTTGTTGCACCCGTGTTCGATACGTATCCAACACTATACTTGCTCGACACGTATTAGATACTTGATCAACGTGTTGGCGGGTCAGACACATGGTCAACGTGGCAGACACGCCTCTGACACATCCAAAACTCGATCAGGACAAAGTCAAGACCCGACAACCAAGTTTTTTAATTTTTAATTGGACACATATAACCACCTAATTTGAAGGTTGTCAGTCCATCAGAAGTGAGAAACTTTCAATTACGATTTAGGAGTCAAGATAGAAAGGGCGATGGAAAACCACTAAAGCATAGAGATAGTCTATGCTTCTTCTTAATCTTTGTTTATTCTTTTTTTCTCTGCTTCTTTACTTTTTTGTTTACAATACGTTATTTTGTTCTCCACTTTTATACCTCTTCTTTTTCTTTACTGTTTTTTCTTCATGTTCCTTTCTATTTTTTTCCTACTTGCAATAGAAAGATGGATGCATTGTTTGTTTTTCTATTTAAAATATTTTTTTATTAAATTATTGTTTAAAAAGGTATGGCATGTCACCGTGTCCCCGAATCCTAGTTTTTCAAAAATTGCCGGGTGTGTCGTATCGATATCCGACACGACGCGCGTGTCCTTGTCCGTGCATCCTTGGTGATGGGGAATGCAATTGTAAGTCTTCCTTTGTTTAATATGAAGTATCGTTTTCAAGTTTTGTCTTAATCCCTAATTTTTAAGTATTTAATCTAGGTTTTTCTGTCTAAGACTTTGTGTCTAACCATTATATGTTTCAATCAAGCCCGTAAGTAGAATTGATCTTTCTCCAGTTCATAGGGGTATAAGTGTGCATTGTATAGTATCAAGAAAAATACAAAGCCATTAAGTATTTGTGCAATTGTATCATGCAATAATAAACATTTGTATAGCAATAAACATGCAAATTGGCACAATAAACACAAGGGAATGAAAGGAAACTAATTGGTCTCTTACCCAGATTTAGTTGCAGTTGCAGTTGCAGAAGCAGACGCATCAGCAGCCTTTACCTGAAACAATCGGTAAATTTCAGACTCATCAATCTACAACAACAAAAAATACCCAGACACAAATAAATATAGTGACAGTAAAAAGAGAGAAACGGGGTTGAATTAACTGACCACAGTAAACTTTGCTGCTCTGGGGGTGGAAGTAATGGAAATTGGGGAGACCCAATTGCCAGATCCAAAGAAGTGAAGGCTGGGTTTTGCTGTATCTGAACCAAACAAGCCCAAAAAAGGTGAGTCATTGAGAACAGAATCAGATCCAAAGTACTAAAAAAAAACTTTGCAATCAAAAGAGAAAACTGACCTGGGAATTGAAGCTTCTTGGTGGAGGAGAAAGTGGGGATGGATGATTGCAACAATGCACCTGTTGCAGCCATTGATTTCTTCTCTGTCAAAGCTCTATCTATTATCTAATTGAGATGGATGGATTTGTGAATGAAGGGAGGAAGGAGTTAAAGCAAGCTTTAATTAAAAGGGGGTGGCGGAGAAACTGAGGAGGATCAGTTGCAGCTTTAGATGTGTGTCGATTTAATTGAGAGAGCAAAAGAACAACAGTCTCACTCGCACAACATGCAAAACTTGGGTTCCATCGCCCAGCCTTGATTGCTTTACGTGTTCAATGAAACAAAAATGTTGTTGGCCACCCATCCAACACCCAACCCTAACAAAAAACCTCCCAATTCCTACTGATTCCAAATAAGGCTTTGTTGTCCACATCCCATCTAATTTATCGGTTCCACCACATTTGCTAGCAATTCTAGGATCTCACTATGTAAATATGAACATGCTTGGTGCTCCCAATTCCAAGCATTGAGGGCACAAAGAAAAAATGGTCCAACCAGAATGGGAGATCGTGTTAAGGTTAGGGTTGTCAATACACCGAGTTTTACCCGCAAATTGATCCAATCCAAAGAAATCGGATTCAAATTTAAAACTCAAGGTACCGGAGCCACAAGCAAATGATGGCACCCACAACTCCAAGTTGTCATTTTTAACACCAAAAAACATTTGAAGGTGATTAGTCGTCTTGATTCTGAAGAGGCTAAGCTCATGATGCATTTCACTGTCGATGTTAGGTTAAGGTTGAGAGCCAAGTATGTCGAAAATGAAACCAACCAAGGCAATGTTAACTTATGAAAGGATTTCTACATGAATTGTATAATCATGTCCTTATAAAAAAACATATCGGTTCATCGCTAGTAAGATGTTGCGATATCACTCCCAATGGATTCTGTCCAAGAGTATGTCAAGTTATCCCAAGCCCGTGTGCTCAAAATCTGGGATATGACTAAGAAAACATATTGTTCTACTTTACTAAAGGATTTAGGCCTTGAGTTCAAAATTCACTTCATAAGCAAAAAGTTCAAGATCTTAGCTTCGTGTTGCTATTGCAAATCGCCTATTTGACTTCATACCCAACACTCAGCTAAAATCGATGGAGTGGCCACAAAAAAAATAAAAATGAAAGAATCGGTCCTATGATTGACTTGACTTGATCTAAACATTACCTAGGACTTGGGAGCATCAAACATGAGCATATTTACATGGGAATTTTTTTTCCTGGAATCACTTTGTACAACAGGCCAACCCCTGACAAGTACTCTATTGAGTAGTGACCAACCCTACAGCTCCTCACATTTTTCTTGACCCGTCGCTAAGGTTAAAAATAGTGATTTGGTCCTTTTATTACTTTAAAAAAAATTTGCATTAGGAAACTAATTATATGTTACAGATTTATTTGTTAATGTATTGTTTAGATTAGGTAGTTTGACTAGTTTTGTTATTTAGTTGACTAGGTATTAGTGATTTTAGTTGTTGAGAAGTAGGATAGTTAGACTATGGTTGACATGGTCTCCCTATTATCTAGACACCATCTCATTGTTATCCCATGAGAGTAGGACACTTTTGTCACCCAACTTCTATTTAAGTAGGAAACCATATTTTTGCAACCAAGTTTTGCAACGAGGGTGACGTGGCGTGATCTTGACAGAATAATGAAATCCCTAAAGTATTTATGTGTTTCTTGAGGCTGTAAAAGCCTCAACTGATGATGCCACATCATCCCAGTTGCATAACGTGGTTGCAAAACCTGGTTTCCTAGCCTCACTCATTTAAGTATGGTGAATAAAGAATGTAGACAACCATTGCCTCAAATAATCTCAATAGGGGTGGGCATGGGATGGGATGGACCTCATCCCTATCCCATCACGTTCGTCCAAGGTCGGGACGGGATAAACCTCATCCCGACCTCATCCCATCCCAAACGGGTTTGGGTCGGGATCAGCAGGAAATACAACATTTTGTTTATTTCACATTGATGTTATTCTTTATTTTCAAATTTAAATAAATGTATTAGCTTTACTAACACTTATTTGAAAGGATAGATCCATATGATTGTATATATGATTTGCTATGCATTTTTAGCATGTGAATTTTTATAAGAAAGATTTAGTAAATTGAGTTTTCTGTGAATGAACATTATTTGGTACACAACTTGTGTTTTATTTAAAATAGAATACATGTGCTATTATTTTCATAATAAGACAACAATAGAAAATAGTTCCTACTAGAATAGAATTCATGTGTTACTATTTTCATGAATAATATTAAAATTATTAATAATAAATATTTAAAAAATAAATTCAGGACGGGATGGGCAAGATTGAAAATCTCCATCCCGATCCCGTCCCACTCTAGATCTGGACGGGACGGGAACAGGATGAGATTAATCAATCCCAATAAGACCCGAAAAATCGAAACAGAACGAAATCAGAATCTCGGGATGGGATGCCCACCCCTAAATCTCAACCAAACTAACATGTTGGACCATTGCCTCAGACAATCTCAACCATAAGTTAACACGTAAGTGCTTTAATTTTTTATTCCCTTATGGTGCTTTAATTCTAGCGTGTTGGAGAGGCTTGGTTTTCCTCAAAGAACTTTCCATTTTTTTTTCAATGTGATTCACCATAGGTAAACTGACAAGTTTAAAAGCATAAGCAAATCAAATAAACCAGAAGCTTGTATTGACGACGTTTCGAGAACTTCTATAATAATCTGTAAACTTCAAAAACTAACTACAAACTTGATTCTTGACCTACTTAATTAAAACAAAGCAAAACCCTAACAAACTCCTAAACTTATTAAAATAAATAAATACCATATACAGTATAACCTTGATTAAATAATATTTTTTGGCCGATTCCGACTTGGAACCAATGTTATTTGTTTCCTCTTGAAGCTGATGTCTTATTGGATCTCATATCTAACTTTTCTTAGTGCATTAAGAAGCTATAGTGTAGTTCTCGTATTGCAAGAGAAAATTATGCAATGTGATTGTTGCTTTGAGTGCTTCAACTTCATATTTTTTGTCATTTTCCCTGAATTTTAAGATGTATACATCGAATGTAATTTTAGTTTGTTTTAAAAATGGATAGATCCATGACTTCTATTATAAGACTAATTAATACATTCATAAACTTGTTTTGGATAAACAAATTAATTAAGCATACATCGACCGTAATTTTAGTTTGTTGCAAAAATGGTAGATCCATGACTTCTATTTAATAAGACTAATTACATTCATAAACTTGTTTTGGTTAAACAAATACATAGAATAATGATAATTCATAATTCGGTAATTAGGTAATATTTGTATAATCACAATGCACAACACATGCACTAAGTTCAATATTTTGGAAAAAAAAATACCTTGATAAATTAATTTTTATCAATAAATAATATCTCGATTAATTAATAAATTTTCTTAGTCCCAAGGGTATTAATTTATAGAGGCTTAACTCATGTACCATCATTCCCCCCCCTTTGAAAAAACTCGTCCTCGAGATTAACTATTGTCAGCCAAGCCATCCGCGACCAAGAAAATGTACTCATGCGCCTCATGATGGTGTCATCTAGAGGCGGGGAAACATCAACAACCAACTGATATCAATTTGCAATAAGGATAAGCCTATCCTTTGGGCAATCTCGAAGAAGATGAATTTGTCCACAGCCGAAACACTTGAAATTCATATTGTGAGCAAAAGTGCATATAACCAGTTTAGCAAGTGTGGTAGGGACCAAAGCTGATTGAGATGCAAATGGAGTGATAAAATGATATTGCAAAGGTGCTTCAACCTTCTTAGCGTATTGTTCTGCTTAAGCCATGATAATCAAAATTATAACGAATGCCTCTAGTGTAGGTTGAGAAAAGACTATGCAAATACTTGTCAACATTTTTGTTGTTCAGATTCATTCATCTTCAGCCCACTGCACAAAAGATGAAATTTCTCAATGTATTCATAAATTGTAGACTTGTCTTGTGTAAGTTTTTGGGAATAAAAGCACGCTGTGATAATTTTTTTATTTTAGGAAAAGTCTGAACTAGTACCTTTCCTAACAGTTGCCTCTCCCTGGTCAAATCTCTCCACCAATTAGATGTGGTACCCTGTAACTTTGTTGAAACTTACACACAACTTTAATACATTTTAGAGACTTGAAGTCCAATCAACAAAAACATTAGTATCACCAAATATCAGCATAAGTTGGAACCTCTAATTTAATACCACCATGTTGCATATATTACAAACATCTAACAAAATGATCTAAAGTAAATGACAACATATCAAAATAATTTTCACTTCCATAAGCATCATGATGGATTCGTCCCTTTGATTGGGAGGACAACAATTGGCTCCATACGGTGGTTCATAAAAGTCCCTATTATAGTCACAAGTTCTCTCATGTGGTGGTACGAGTTATGTCCTATGGTGTTGAAGAACCTTAACATCATTATCAACAATATGTGACAGTAGCAAGTTATATATATATTATGGTGGTTGTGAACAAGCATGTCTTCATCATAAGAGGAGGCACTAGGATCTGGTGGCACAGACAACTTGTGAGTGGGTA
Source organism: Berberis vulgaris (assembly GCA_963556465.1). Lineage (NCBI taxonomy): Eukaryota > Viridiplantae > Streptophyta > Magnoliopsida > Ranunculales > Berberidaceae > Berberis > Berberis vulgaris. The sequence continues at coordinate 28,808,373 of OY747125.1, read as the reverse complement.
AATAACTTCTCCCCCAATTTGTTTCATGAACGAGCCTCTCAGAAGAATAAGAAAATGTTGGTCGATGATGATGCACAATAGGTTGACGCCAATGTGGTTTACCTAGGCGTTGGTGGTGGGAGGAAAAATCGAGCCCCCTGTTAACCTGATGAAACTCCATTGTTCATCGTCTCACCGAAATGGGGTTTCATCTTTCCCCCTCCAAATGCAAATTCCATAAGAACTGGCCTACGATGGCGCTGAAGCGAGTTGACTGGGATCATGTTGACGATGGACTACTGATGGTGAAGCAATATTACAGGGAGGAGGTTGTTGAGTTGTTTAACGATGTGGCGACCCCTTTTGTCGACTATGGAACAAGTGAGGGTTTGTTTCAGGAGCGTTTTCATGTTCTTTACGAAATTCTTCTAATCCATCGTTTCTTCTTACTCTTCTTTGGGTTTGGGAGGGGTTAGGTTTTCCATCAATTTATTTTATTTTTTCTATTCTGGAGCAATCTATTGAGGACGTTGTTGTGAATTACTGAATTTGGATAGTATTCTATCAAATCAGTAGCGTGGGGTTTCATCTTCTCACCATACGAGAAATCCTAGATGAGCTTGTCTAGAGAGCCAAGGCCAGGTCCGCGCCAGGCCTGGTATTGAACCAAGCTTGGCTCTTAAGAATAGCCTCGCTCTCTCTTTCCCTCGCTCCCTTTTTTTCCCTCACCCCCTAGAATTACACTCTTAAGAATTAGTGATCCTAGATAGCCTGAATATATAACTTTGAAAGGTTAGGTTCATTTTCCCACCTTCATAGTTATCAAATGAATGCACATTTTCCCAAAATCAACGGCAGTAGGGTTTACACACTCTTTTTCATACTAGTTTGAAAAGATCTCATCTCATTTTTCAGCCATTCGAAGTGATTTTTATGGATAGCTTCAGGTTATTGACTAACTGAGACAACAACCAATTGCTCTCGAACGTCCACAAAGGCTTCCTCCACATGCTCCATCCTTGCTAGAGTGACTCTTGTAACTCTAGTTCTCTTAGGCTGCAAGTTTTTCCAAAACATTTATCGCCATGATATCAAATTGATATGTTTAATAGCGGAAGCAATAATAAATCAATCGAAAACTTAAATTGACAAAATTTCGAAAACTTCACCAATAATTTTCTAAACTTCAAAAACTAACTACAAACTTGATTTTTGTCCTATTTAATCAAAGCAAAGCAAAACCCTAACAAAATTATAAACTTATTAGACTCTTACATGGACTCATCATTGATCGACCCAATTATTAAATAGTTAAGATAAACAAATAATATTGATATGCCATAATAAATCCAAAAGTCACGAGTTTGAAACATATCGACTTGTGTTATCAGCATTGGCTCGATAGTAGCTCACCTATCAGTATTTAATAACTTAGCATTATGCCCATACATAATACTAGATTATTAGTTTTAATCCAACCTCCAAGTCACCCTTTTCGAGAATCGAACCTTGAATATGGAGTATGTCTCTAAAATTCTCTCATCTATGATCCGCAACAACTAATAGACATTTGTTGTTAACTTGTTATACCTGTCTTTGTTAAAATTTAAACCGACAATTAGTTACTTAGTTTATATTGATCCTTTGATTTAGTGTGTCAATTGAATTAATCTTCCATAAGATCATGTACTTAGAAGTCATAGTAGTTAGTTCCTAAAAACTTGCCAAGTTAACTCTATTTTAGTCATCAATTAGTGTGTAAACACCTATAATTAGGTATAATATTTGGTTGTAATTTGTATCTCAATCAATTAGTCAGTTCTTCATTTATTTCTGTAGTTATTTGGTGTTTGATTTTATTCTATTTGAATATTAGTTTGTATCTATTATTTACATTTGTATCATAGCTAGTTTTTTTTTTTCTTCGTAGATTGCTTGTAAGTAGGTTAGAATAAACGGATATATTCAATCTCAAATTCTGAAGTCCATTGGAAAGAACTTTGAACGATGTTTAATTAAGAATTTGTTGTTTGCACAACTTTTGCTACCCGGAAATCCATTAGAAATAACTTGTAGATCCGACAAGTTGAGGTGATCACACGAGGACTTACGGAGAGTAAACTAAAAACTAAAATTAAGTTTTAACCAGTGACACGTTTTTTTTTTCTAAAAAGAATCAAGACTGAGTTGAAAAGTTAGAAAAAAAATATAAATTAATTGAAGAAATAGTTGCTTGCAATGGATCACAAAAATATCACGAATTTGGCGAAACCTAAGGTTTTAGAATCCACCATTATCTCTCAAAATAAATTATTATTGTTACTTTTATTTCAATTTAACTCCAAATACACTTGGTGATCTAGATGTCAACCTAATCACCACAGATAATATTTTTGTTAAGCATTAAATTCAAAACTAAAACATCTAGTCTTGAAACAAGAATAAATGAGAATGCTTCCCAAATGATATGCAATAATTTAAATGAAACAATTAATGAGAGCACACATTAAAGGAATTTAAAAAATAATCATTTCTTAAAAATCAAAATGGGGTACATAGTGACATCATCCTCAACCTTCGTTGGGAGTTTAGTTACACAAGATACGAATTAAAATCAACCTAAACTCTTCACTTACAAATTATATGTGGTGAAACTCTTGAGTTCTCCTTTTGTCTCTGCCTACACTTTTTTTTACCACTAAGCTGGTACTTTCACCCTAAATACCGCCGACGGTGTTCAAACCCTGGACCCGTGATTCCATACGCCATAGGCATACCACTGAGCTGACACTCCATTGGCTCTCTGCAACACTTAAATCTTTTTTTCTCTAGATTTTTTTCTTCTTTTTCCAAGAGTCTCGCTTGGATTCCAATTATCCTTTATGACCACCAGCCGTATCTTTTTTTGCGTGTGGGTAATTTTGGAGATTTAATTTCCCATAATATTTTAATTTGTGAAAGGGTGGACAGATAAGAAAATGTATGTGAATTTGTTGAGGGTAAGAATGACGAAGTTAAATTAGATTAGGGGTCTTGGTGGTACAGATGATTTGGTGTAGGGTGTTTGACATTTGAGATTTTGTTTAAATGGACTTTGGATTGGATCAGTGAACTCTTTTTGGAGTGACCATGAGTTGAAAATTAGTTGTGTAAAGTGTTGGTTTAGATGGGAGACTTGTGAAAGTAAGAAAGTTAGTTTTGTTACTGGAAAGCTATGAAACTAAATTTGGATTGATTTTTGTTTGACTGGGTTTATTTGGTAAATGGGTCTTTTATTTGGGCTTATGCAAATCAAATCTCATGAAATTAAATTGACAAATGCATGATTTTATGTAAAAATAAACAAATTGTGTTATGATGGATGTTGAAAGTGTTCTAAAATATATGTAAATATGCATAATTAAGCATTTATCAACGGTGTATCCACATGGAAGTGATGCTTGCCTATCGGGAGCCATCCGAAATCATCGAATTATGTTATGTTTGAACATACAGATGCAGCTGAAGGAATAACTATTTTTTTTTCTCAAGTCTTCAATGTGTCGTTGTCATTGAAAAAGGAAATGACCTGCGCATACTTAAACTACTTAAGGGTTCATTACGTGCTTATGAGTATAGATTGAATAAATAAACACATGTTCTGTCAAACATGCTTTTCAAAAGCAAGTGACCCTGGAAGCTAAAAATGTATCCCCAGCCCCTAAGTACTCACCACAAGTCTTGATGTAGGGATTAATGGTGGAGATTTATGGACTCCAGATTAAATGATTTTGTATAATTTTTTTTTTTTTTTATAACAAAGTTAACAATAAATCACAAAATATGATGTAGTTATAATATTTTATTAAACAGCTTTTCTAAACGTCAAGCTTGCGAGCATCTCAAGGGCTCGCTCTCTCTCCCTCGCACGTTCATCAATGTTTAGAAAAGCCCTTTATTAAAATATACCAAATTTGGCTTAGATTATATCCGTGCATCTTGCTTGAAACTATTCACAAAAATTGTTGCATGGATGATGTCTGGTCTAAATATAGGATGAGACACTATAAAGAAAATTTGGGGGTCCATTTAATTTTCTTAATTGTTTGACCTTCTTGAAATAAAGAAATTTTAGTTATGCCCCCTCAAATTCTCTAAACCATTGTGAGCACTTATTTCTAACTCACTCCCCCTCTCTTATATTAATATGCAAATGATGTTCACATTACACATTTATACTTATTGCCCCCTCAATTTTATAGTTTTTGACAAAACCATTGTTGGTGTGGATCCATCAATTTATCTTAACTGATTCCCTTGCGAACTATTAGCGAGTCTTAGATGTATTTTCTACATCAACCTCAAAGCTTACATACCAAACAACTTATAGTAATTTATTACTATAATGTTGATAAGAGTCAAGTTAAACGACTTTAGGTGTCTTTCTTATTCAATTTGAATTTATTTTCAGCTTTTATTCGTCTTTGTTTACCATTTTGTTTATTTAGGCATCTATTTATTCATTCTCATATTTATTTTTCTAAAATGGGATCAAAATTAAAAAATTTCTTTCAAAATTAAATAATTTAATTAATCAACTAATTATAGATCTTTCTTATTTATCAAACCCACACCTTTAATTTTTATGGCATTATACTTCTTTAGTTGAGATTAATTTTTCAGATTTTTTGTTTTTTTTATGTATATTTACTTTATTTAGTATGCACTTATTAAATATTCTTTTGAAAGTTGTACAAAAATTAATATATAAATTATCATAAAATTGGACTATTGTATGTGCCCCCTAGAAAAATTCTGGCTCCGCCACTGAACATTGGTTATTAAACTTTGTCTTTGGGATTTTCTTAATGACAAAGTAGTTTGTCCAATAAAAGGCATATTGCGTAGTGCACTCTACACTAATATGAAACTAGTATGAGATGTTCTAGGATAAGTCATTCCTCGATCTGTGACATATTTGGACAACGATCATTATTCTAGAACAGATGAGAATATACTTGCAAAGACACTCTGACGCTCAATTTAGAACGAGCAGAGTTTCAAGTACTACTAAGTTCAATTGTTTTCATGTGGCTATACATAGGGTCTAGTATTGATAGACTACAGATAAAAATGGATTGTACCAAATGGGTGGGATTATGACTCTCGCTACCATGTTTCATGCAAAAAAATAAAAATTCATACAATTACCTAATCAAGTCTCTATTTAATGAGGCATTTTTAAGATCTCAAGGGATAAACTATATTAGACGTTGCACATACAATCCCTTGTTGGGTGTCTTGAGCAGTAAATGGGTGTGTACCCGACGTGATGCTACATGAGCCCTTCTACGCGTCGAGGGAACGCGCGAGGAAATGGGCGAGGGGGGAGTGTTACCACTCATCCCCTCAAGATTCGCAAAGGCGCGCATCTCGAGGGGGATGAAGGGTCACACCCCCTCCCTCGCCCATTTCTTCGCGCAATCCCTCGACATTTACAAAAAATGGATGCTACATAACAATAAACAAGATGTCAATTCCAAATCAGTGCAGATCCCAAGGTAGACGTCTCAGCACAAATCTCAAGGTTATCTTGTGTTCAGTTTTCACTAGTGAATCCGTACATAAACAACATTTTGTTGTGCAACTTTCATTAATAACTTTTACACATATCCCAAGGTGGAGATCCAAATGCGAATATCTAGTAATGTATCTACTACAACTGTGATTACAATATCTAAGAACGCCTATAAGGACACATGTCCTGGAAATATTTTGTATGTACTTACATTGATTGCGACTTGGAAAAACATTAAATCAAGGTAAAGGTGGCCAGGCTACTTCCAAACCGCTAATTCTAGGGGGCGAGCGAACGCGCGAGGGGAAGGGAGCGAGGGATGGGTGTAGGTCTCGCTTCCAAACCTCATGCCTCCATGAATGAAAAGAACTCAAATCAATGGAAGGTATGATAAATCCACAATTCAATTGTAAAAAGTATGGTCATTATCTATCTAATTAAGTGTAGGGTTAAATTACCTAAGAAAATTTCCAAGAATGCTACCGATTTTGAGATAGAATAATCAAAATCTTGTTGTGAATATCAACATGTGGTATTCGAATACGAGATTTAGTAATGAAATGTGTGGAAACAAAGAGATGTTTTTTCGACTTTATGAATTTTGAGAACAAAGCAAAAGTTCTCATAATGTGTAAATTAAGGTAACATTTCTAGTCCGATTGAAAGATGGTGGTTGATAAATCTGTTTTCATTCTCCTTGATCTTGACCTGCACAAGGAACAAATGTGAGCCAAAGATCACCATTGTGGTGGCCGATGACACTCCGATGCTAAAGTCAGACAAGGCTTGAGAAATGTGTAATGCTTGAAATTGGGTTTTGTAGCATACCTTTGTTCTTCAACCTTGTTTTCTATTTATCATGCAAGAGTCATTGTTCAGCTATGCCTTTGGTGGCGTGGTTTAGGGAAAAATATCTATTAGAAATCCTTTCATTGTAGAGTGTTGTCCAAGCAGGAGAGTTTTCATGTACGACTTATACTATGATATTTGTTTCCTAGTAGGAGTCAATGTGTTGCTGGCCTACCTGTCCTAGATCAAGCTCCTAGATATTTGCCTTATTTGGTCTTCTTTTATTTTGTTGGAAAGCGAGCTGGGTTTTTATAGGATCCCATAACCTATCAACAAGGTGCGACCTACAGGTCAACACCATAAGAAAGTAACCATGCCGTCGGCGGGTCTCGAACCTAGGATGTGGGGGATATACCCACACAGCCCTAACCACTCGACCATAACACCATTGGTCTTACTAGTACTGGGCTTGACCATATGACTTATGGGCTTAATAGGGCCTTGCTGATTGGGTCCAACCTCCTGGTACCCGCTTCAATGAGCTTGGAGTAATCTGGGCTTTGGGCCAAACCGGGACAGGCGCTCACTTGGAGGCTTACGCTAGCTTGATTAGCATGACACGGGTACGAGGCTAATTACTAGACGATTCAGTGTATCATTATTGGTCATTAACACATCTTTGTGGTGTTTTATGTCCCAATAAGCATGTAATGGAATTTGTTAAGTATAGGTCAATTATCTATAAATGACGTTAGATTCATCATTGAACATGGTGTTTGCACTATTGAAAATCGAATGACTGATTATGTTGCTAAAATTAGCACGACAAAGAGTTGTTTGTTTCCTTTACTTTTACAAACTGAATCTATATGCGCTTTTAATGATATTGTTATGGATGCCAACTGATTATCACATTTTCTCTTTGGGCATTTAAATTTCAATGGCTTAAGGTTGTTAGTGAAGAAGGAAATGGTGACAGGGTTGCCTTTGTTGGAGAGTTGTGATCGGTTATGTGAGGGTTGTATACTTGGAAAGCAACATAAAGACTTTTTTTTTTTTTTTTCCAGTGGGAAGTCACAAAGAGCGACAGATCATCTATTGGCGCTTGTGCATTTAGATATTTGTGGACAAACGAAAATTGTATCGCATGCTGGTAACCAATATTTTATTAGTTTCATTTGCGATTACAGGAGGAAGATTTAGGTCTATTTTTTGAAACAAAAATTTGAAGCTTTTCTGACGTTGTAAAGATTCCAACATATATATGGAAAATCAATGGGGATCGTCTAAAGGTGATGTATACACATGGAGGAATGTAGTACATTTCTAAGGCATTAAACGTCAGTTCACAACTAGTTATTCCCCTCAACAAAATGAAATATCTGAGAGGAAAAATAAAACCATTATTAAAACAGCTCATAGTACGATGAATTACAAAAAGGCGGTGACTACACCACACCACCATTTCCTCTCTCTCACACTACCTACTTTCAAATATGCATAATTTAACATAACATAGAAACTCAAACTCAAAAGAAAAAAACACAAAATAGGGTAACTTTCGACCAATTTAAACCCTCAATTGAGACCGATTCTCAACCTCATCAAAATACAAATATTGTATTGCTCTTATTTATCTAATAAACAAAACTTGAATCGCTTGAAAATGTTTTTAAATGAGCAAATTATGGTCATTTTACTAAAGTCGCGCAAATCTGTCTCGCAAAGAAAACGGGATAGTGTTCCTGACTTTCGGCAAACTTATGTACTCGATCGAGACCAATCCTCAAGTTGATCAAAACACAAATATTGTAGTAATATTAGTTATATAATAATTACAATTTGAATCACTTAAAAATATTTTTAAATAACCAAGTTATGGTCATTTTACGAAAGTCGCGCAAATCTGTCTCGCAATGAAAATGGGATAGTGTTCTTGATTTTCAGCAAACTTTTGTGCTTGATCGAGACCGATTCTCAAATTGATCAAAACAAAAATATTTTATTAATCTTAATTATCTAATAAAAACAACTTGAATCACTAAAAAATGTTTCGAAATGAGAAAGTTATGGTCATTTTACTAAAGTCGCGCAATGAAAATGGGATAGTGTTTCTGACTTTTGGCCAAATTATGTGCTCGCTCGAGACCGATTCTCAATTTAATCAAAACACAAAAGTTGTATTACTCTGAGTTATCTAATAAACACAATTTGAATCACTTGAAAATGTTTTGAAATGAGCAAGTTATGATCACTTTACTAAAATCACACAATCTGTCCAAAAAAACTTTATGTTCGCAGAGTTGCACTATGGGATATTTGGGATACCCGCATTGCACAATGTGGTGTAAGAAAGTAAAAAAAAAAAACTCAATGGTGGTGTGAGAAAGAGGATATGGTGATGCGAAGCAGTCGTTACCATGAAGGCCTTTCTTGTGTTGTTTCTATCTTGTGTAGGTATCCTACAAAGAGTGTTATTAACATGGCACCAAAATAAGCATGAGTGGATATAACCCGGATGTGGCTTCTTGTATTTGGATGTGGCATATTCCCATGTACTGGTGGAGAAGCAAAAGAAATTTCATGATACAGGTAAAAGTACATATTTCTAGGCTATAGTGATTGAACCAAGAGTCATAAATTGTTTAACCCGTCAACAAGTTCAATTATTGTGAATAGACGTGGAATTTACTGAAGATGAGACTTGAACTTGAACAGATGATGAGTCGAAACAGCTGTGTTAAGTGTAATTAGCTATGAAGATGTTAGTTAAACTGTTTCTAAGTCTGTTAGTGTGTTAGTCTGTTTTGACAGCTAGGCATTGCCTTGTATATGGCATTGCTAGAGTTGTCTATATAAGCAATGTAACCTTTCAGTAATGAAAAACACAGATAAGATTCTTCTCTGATAACTTCCTTCACAAGTTAACATGGTATCAGAGCTTTTTCATTTCCCTTTTCTTTGTCTTCTTCATTTCAGCTTCTCTCAGTAGTAATGACATATTCAACTTCTTCCAATACTATGCCAGTTACAAACTCTGCCATGGTGGATTCAAGACCAATAATGTTTACACATGCTTTGTCTGTGAAGTTGAATGAACACAACTACTTGTTGTGGAAACAACAAGTGTTGGCAACAATTAGAGGGCATAAACTTCAAAAATTTATTGAGAAAGCTTCACCTCCATTAAGATTTCTCACCAATGAAGATCAAGCAAACAATAGTGTCAATCCAGAATTTCTCAACTAGGAGCAACAAGATCAAATCCTGTTTTCATGGCTCCTCTCTTCAATGACTGAGTCACTGCTTACAAGGTTAGTAGGCTGCGAAACCTCTGAACACATTTGGTATATTCTTGAAACCTTCTTCAACTCTCAAACTGTGGCCAGGATCTCTCAATTTAGAACTCAGCTACAGAACTTCAAGAAAGGAGACCTTTCTATAAATGAATATCTACTGAAACTCAAGTCCATCATTGATCAACTTGCATCCGTAGGGCATCAACTTTCTTCAAAAGATCATGTTAATGTTATTTTTGATGGATTGCCACAGTCGTATGATACTTTTGTAGTATCAGTGAGCTTTAGGTCACAAGATTACAATGTAGCTGAGATCAAGTCTCTTTTACTTGCTCAAGAATCAAGAATAGAAAGACATTTCAAAGATCTTGATGTATCTAGTTCCATAAACATGGCTCATACATCATACAAACCCTCACCTAGATCATTTGTATCAAACTCACAAGGTTGGAGACCTTAGTTCAGAGCACCATTCAATCCATCTTCAACAAGAGGAGCAAAGTCTGGATCTAGTATAGGAGTTAGACCATCTGGATCTGGATCTGGTTACCATTCAAATCGGCCTCAATGTCAGATCTGTGGGAAAGTAGGACATCTTGCTTTCAAATGCTATAACAGATTTGGCAATAATTTTTCAAATCCATGGAACTTTACTTCACAGACATCTTCATCAAGCACACCATCTCAATCAACTCCTCGTCATGTTTTCTCTGCTTCCACTAATCAGCCTATTCATCCTGGTTGGAGAGCTGAGTCACAATCTCCATGTATTGTTTCTACACCTCCTGATGGTAGATGGTACCCTGATTCTGGGGCTACTGACCATTGCACTCCATATACTCAGAGTCTGATATCTTCTAATCCTTATCATGGCAATGAACAATTATTTGTTGGAGATGGTACTACACTGCTGATGCGTCGCATATTATCTTAACTTTTACCACATTTTACCTCTCGAATTCACTCGAATTCTAATTGTTTTTGTTGGGTTTAGGCCTCATTGCTTGTCATGTATATTTTATTTCAGATTTGATGAAATTAATAAAGCCCAATCTTCTTGGCCAAGCCTGTCATGCTCAAGAAGCTACTTTAATCAAGCCTATTATTACAACCCACATTAACTCAAAATACAGAGTTTTAGTGGCAGCAGAAACAACAACTTGGAGCCCTGATTTTGCTTAAAAGAAGAATGGAACGATTGTTCTTTGAGTGGAAATTCAAAATTGGGTGGTTGCTATTGCCTCAACTTGGTAGTTTTTCAGTTTTTGGCAGTTTTTGGTACAGAAAGCAGAGAGGATAGAAGGGCTGGAAATTCGGGATCTTTGGCTGGAAAATCTGGATCTTTGGCAGAGAAAAGAAAGGGTGGAGAACAAGAAATGAAGGAGATAGTGGAGATCTAGATGCTACAAATCAGTCAAACCGCACCAACATCCCTCAGTTTGATATTCTCTACTCCCAAATTCAATTTATGTTGAACTTTTCTGTTATAAGTTTAATTTCCAGCATGAACTAAGTTATTTCATTCTAGGGAAATGATGTATTCTAGTCTCAAATTGTGCTTATTTTCGTAATGTTTGTTTGAAATAAAATTCCTACTTTGTTTGTTCGAATTATGCCTCGTTTATTGCTTCTAATTGACTGGCCATTAATTAGATGAATTGGATCTTATGATTTGCTTTCGAAAGTGGGAATTATAAGATAGACCTTTGGATAATTCAACATAGGCAATTATAGTGATCGAAAGACTTATAAGAACCTATGTAGAGAATCACCAATCTTAATGCATTCTTGTTTATCAAATTGCAAACTCTTTTGTGAAATGATTTCTAAGAATAGTTTCAATAGACTATCGAAAGAGGCTATTGGAAAAATTGGGAGTTTTTGCTAACAAACTTGTAGGATTATTTATTAGATGATAATAGCATAATGATGGACTAGAAATATCGATTTCCTAGAATTTTCTTACCGATTCTTTAATCAAACATCTATATTTATTTCATTTGATTCGTTATTATAGATTTCAAAAGCAACTTTGTGACTTTTCTAAATAAAATCAAGATTAATATTAGTTCGATACTTGTTAAAAAAGTAAATTATCAATCCCTGAGGACGATACTCTTTCTTATCACTTTACTATAAAACTACGATACTGTGCACTTGCAGTTTTGCACCTATCAACTGCACATTGAGAATATTGGTCAGTCATCTTTACAATCTTTCAATTCATCTAGAGTAATGCATCTTAGGAATGTTCTTCAGGTTCCTAAATTAACTAAGAACTTGTTAAGTGTTTCTAAGTTTGCAAAGGACAATAGTGTTTTCTTTGAGTTTCACCCTGATCTATGTTTTGTCAAGGATCAGGTCACACACCAAATCCTCCTGGAAGGGAAGCTTAAACGAGGTTTATATGTCTTCCCATCAATGCATCTTGCTGATTCAAAGCCCAAGTCCTTTGCTAAGTCAGAATCTCATAATGTCAGTCTCAGCATTCCAGTTAGTCAGCATTTCAGCAACCATCCTAGTCCTAGCATTCCAGTCAGTAGCATTCTAGTTAGCAAGCATTCTAGTCCCAGCAAGCATACTAGTCTCAGCATTCCATTCAGTAGCATTCCAGTTAGCAAGCATACTAGTCCCAACAAGCATACTAGTCTCAGCAAGCAATCAAAGCATTCTAGTCAAAGCATTCCAACAAGTATTCCAGTTTGTAGCGATCAAAACATCTCAGTTAGTAATAATGTTTGTGTCAATACAACTACCATCAAGTCTTCATCCTCCTTGTCTCTTTGGCATGCTAGACTAGGTCACCCCTCTTATCCTTTTGTACAGAAAATACTTACCAGTTGTAATATTGTTGTACCTACTACTATCAATGAGGATTTGTGTACTTCTTGTTGCTTACGAAAAATACATAAACTTCCATTTCCTTCTTCTTCTATTGTGTATAGCAAACCATTGGAACTCATTCACACTGATCTATGGGGTCCTGCATCCACTATATCTTCTTGTGGTTACAAGTATTACATACATTTCATTGATGCATACAGTCGATTCACTTGGGTTTTTCTTCTACAAAACAAGTCAGATGCATATTCAACATTCCTTAAGTTCAAAGCTCAGGTTAAATTAGAATTTGGACTTCCTATAAAATGTGTTCAATCTGATTGGGGAGGGGAGTATAGGTATTTTTCAAACTTTCTCAGTCAACATGGAGTATGTCATCGACTTGCTTGCAGATTGGGCATCTGATCCCACTGACAGACGATCTACTTCTGGCTATTGTGTCTACTTGGGTGCCAATCTTATCTCTTGGTCATCAAAGAAATAGAGCATTGTCTCGAGAAGTAGCACTAAAGCAGAGTATCAAAGTCTTGCTGCTATTACGGCTGAACTTATATGGTTGCAATCTCTTTTTTCTGAGCTGAAGATTAGTTGTAACACTCCTACTATCTGGTGTGACAACAAGAGTACTGTCATGCTTAGTGCCAATCTTGTTCTTCATTCTAGGACTAAGCACATTGAGCTAGATGTTTACTTTGTGCGTGAGAAAGTTGCTCGAAAACTCATTCATGTTCTTCACATTTCAGCAGCTGATCAAGTTGCAGATGTCTTTACAAAGGCCCTTGGTAACTCCAGGTTCTTGTTGCTGCGAGACAAACTAAGAGTAGTCGATGTCTCTACGCTTAGTTTGAAGGGGGATGTTAAGTGTAATTAGCTATGAAGATGTTAGTTAATTTGTTTCTAAGTCTGTTAGTGTGTTAGTCTGTTTTGACAGCTAGGCATTGCCTTGTATATTGCATTGTTAGAGTTGTCTATATAAGCAATGTAACCTGTACATTTCCAGTAATGAAAAACACAGATAAAATTCTTCTCTGATAACTTCCTTCACAAGTTAACAAGCTGGGAAACGATTTGGTTGAAGAACCAGATGTTGGGAACTTCAGTCCCAGGTGTCTCGAAAAAATATAAGCAGTGCATCACCAACCCCTTCTCCACCTTCAACACATACTCATGTCTTGCCTGCTCCCTTGCAAGAATGTGTTAACCAATGATAATGACGTATCTGATGAAGAGCTAGTTAATTGTGCAGTATTTGCAGATTGTGATCCTCTACTTTCGCAAAAGCAGTGAATAATGAAATTCAGTCCATAGAAAAGCTACCTATCTTCCTGAAAGAAAGAAGTCAATTGGCATAAAATGAGTGCACAAAACCAAATATAAACTTGATGGCGAGGTAGACATATTGAAGGATCGACTAGTTGTGAAAGACAACAAGCAAAGCCATGTATTGATTATTATGAATATTACCTTCTTATGTTTTTTATTTATTTATCAATTCCTATGTTTTGTTTATAATATTTATTTAAAAATTTCTTGATGTCCCTCTTTAAAAAAAAAAAATTATGAGTTCCGATGTTTTATTTAGTAAAAATTACAATGTAATATTTTTATTTCAGAAAAACCTTCATCTCTTTATTTTATTTTTATTTTTATCAATTCCCATGTTTTCTTTAGTGAAAATTACAGTGTTTCTACTTTTTTCATATGAGACTATTTATCTAAGCAGTCATTATCTGTCCAAACTCCCAAGTGATGAGACTTTCAGGTCTGGGGTTACATATTTTGATTTCATATGAGTTATACCGAAATAGGCCATTTATTAGGAAAATATATCCTATTGTTAGGAAAATATATTCCATTGTTAGGAAAATATATTCTATTGTTAGGAAAATATATTCCATTCTATTTTAGCATATTTGTTAGAGTTGTATGGGGTAGGAGACTTTCCTATGGCTGAGGATTTGTTTCCTTTGTTTGGTAGGTCTCCTATGGTATGGTGGTTTCCTATTGTATTTTGACTACGGTATTTATATTGCTGGAGGATGAATGAAAAAGGGACGGCTTGGCCTTAATCTTATCATGGTATCAGAGCCTACCTAAAACTTTCTTATCTTTTGATTGCTTGCTATGGCTGGTGGAGAAACTTCTTCATCACCGCCTCCAAAGATCGAGGCTAATTCACCACAGTACTATTCAGCTGTGTCCAGACCAGACCCATCAAGAGTGCCTTTCGCTTTTCCGAGGCCGGAGTATGCAGAATCCATTTCACAGGACTACACATTCTTTCCAAATTATATGGCCAACACAAAATCATTCAAAGCAAAAGTACGATCACAGAGTGCACCTAAGCAACGATCAAATTCATATGAGAGGCAACCTAGCAGGCGGAGGCCATCAATTGAAGGAAGAAATGTTCCTCGAGCAGTCAGGGTGCAACGCTCATCTTCGCATGTAGGTTCTGCTGTTCAAGGATACCAATACCCAGGCTTAGTCAAGCTTGATAAGTCATCTGTGTCCCTCAAGGACAGTGAATGTGGTTCAACCAGTACAATGCTCACAAACACCAACTATTGCAGATCCCTAGTCACCTTTGAGCCACATCGGATCAGGTACCAACAATGGCAGGCTCTCATGGCTGCTTTCGGCACTCCTCGCCCTTCCCCTAATCGGTTGAATGGTAAGTGGATTATTGACACTGGGTGCTCCAATCATGTTACGGGAGATTTGTCGTATTTGTCGGATCTAAGAAATGTGACTCCCTGTTCTGTTGGCCTCCCGAATGGTCAGAACGTTGTTGCCTTGAAGGAAGGACTTGTCAAGCTTACTGACAAAATTATTCTTAACCATGTTCTTTATGTTCCAAAATTAAACTGTAATTTAATTTCGGCTTCACAATTGAGTGATGATATAAATTGTGAATTCATAACTAACTCTGACTTGTGTGCTATCCAGGACCGACATATGAGGGAGGTGATTGGAACGGGTGACAGAAGGGATAGACTATACTACTTACGGGAGGAGACAAAGGTGAAAGCATTTTCAGTTGATCCTTCATCTTCTTTGGAGCTATGGCATCGCAGATTGGGGCATCCTTCCGAGAAAGTGGTGAAGTTGCTTCCTTTTTTTAGCAATTCTAGTGGTAACTTGAATAAAGCATGTGAAGTTTGTCATCGTGCTAAACATTCTAGGGATAGTTTTCAGTTAAGTGACAATAAATCTACTCGCATTTTCGAGTTAGTCCATTGTGATTTATGGGGGCCATATGATACACCCTCGTCTTGTGGGGCTCGCTATTTTTTGACACTAGTGGATGACTTCTCCCGCGCTGTGTGGATCTATCTGTTAGTTGATAAAACGGAAGTTTTTAAAATGTTTATGTCCTTTATAGCTATGATTGACAGACAATTTTCTCAGAAATTGAAGATTGTTCGTAGTGATAATGGTACTGAATTTAATTGCCTAAAGGATTATCTTTTGGTCAATGGAATTCTGTTTCAAACTTCTTGTGTGGGGACTCCTCAACAAAATGGCCGGGCAGAAAGGAAACATAAACACATTTTGAATGTTGCTCGTTCACTACGATTTCAGGGTGGCCTACCGATTTATTTTTGGGGGGAATGTGCCCTTGCCGCTGCTCATATAATCAATCGGACACCTTCTAGTATTCTTGGCAATAAAACTCCATATGAAGTCTTGTTTGGTAGTCTGCCTTCCTTTAGTGAATTGCGTGTTTTCGATTCCCTGTGCTTCGCTCATAATCAGAAGGCAAAGGGTGATAAGTTTGCCAGTAGGAGTCGTAAATGTGTCTTTGTGGGATATCCATTTGGCAAGAAGGGTTGGTATTTGTTTGATTTGTAGATTTTTTTTGTGTCAAGGGATGTAAAGTTTTATGAGAATGTGTTCCCATATCTTGATGTTGAGGCTACTAATTTTGTTCCTCGCAATGACATTCATGGTGACCTGGATGAAGGGGTGGCTGTGGATTTTACAGATTTTTTAGAACGTGATGAGGAGGTCCAGCAAGTACGACCTACCACGCCCAGGTGTGCTCCAGACCAGCAGCCGCAGGCCACCACACAGTCCACACCCAGAACTACTCCAGACCAGCAGCCGCGAGCCACACCACACCATAGCCCACCGCCACGCCGTTGCAGCCCGTGCTCACTACACCGCCGCCAACGGCTTTGCCTACGCCTTCTCCTACGGCTGATTCCGGGGAGGCAGTGTCGGGAGATGCTCCGCCAAGCGAGCATTTAGGTCGTGGTTTTCGGGAAAAGTATTCTTCAGTTAAGCTACGTGACTTTGTTACACACACTACAGTGAAGAAAAATAGTCCATCCTCCGCTTCACCTGCTTCTACATCTTCGCCTCCCTCAGGTACGCCTTATCCTATAGCACATTATGTTAGTTGTGACAGTTTTTCTGTGAAACACCGAAATTTTATTGCAGCTATTACAGCTGGAAAAGAGCCACAATCTTTTAAGGAGGCTGTAAAAGATGCAGGGTGGCGCGCAGCTATGCAAGAAGAGATGCGGGCCTTGGAAGACAATGGGACATGGACTATGGAATTGTTACCTTCAGGGAAGAAGGCTCTTGGTAGTCAATGGTTGTATAAGATAAATTACAAATCTGATGCTAGTATTGAGCGATTGAAGGCTCGTTTAGTTGTTTTCGGTAATCACCAAACCGAAGGGATAGATTATGACGAGACATTTGCTCCGGTGGCAAAGATGATGATTGTTCGTGCATTCCTTGCGATTGCGGCTTCTAAAAATTGGGAGTTGCATCAGATGGATGTACACAATGCTTTCCTGCACGGGGATCTAGATGAGGAGGTCTATATGAAACTCCCTCCTGACTTTACATCTGATGAACCTGGTTTGGTATGTCGGTTGCGTAAATCTCTATATGGATTGAAACAGGCTCCTAGATGTTGGTTTGCTAAGCTCGTGTCAGCTTTAAAAGGGTATGGTTTTTTACAGTCCTATTATGATTATTCCCTTTTTACTTATAAGGGGTCTGTTCAAATTAATGTGCTCGTGTATGTTGATGATTTAATATTCTCTGGGAATGATTCTGCTGCTTTGACTCTGTTTAAAGGCTACCTTGGCTCCTGTTTTCATATGAAGGACCTAGGGGTTCTTAAATACTTCCTTGGTATTGAGGTTGCCCGCATCTCTGCAGGGTTGTTTCTTTGTCAACGAAAATATGCACTTGATATTATTTCAGAGGTGGGTCTCTTGGGTTCGAAGCCTGCTATGTCTCCAATCAAACAAAACCATCAACTAGCGCGTGCCACGGGCTCTCTTCTCTCGGATCCTGAGTCTTATCGGCGTCTGGTGGGGCGTTTGGTCTATTTGGCGGTCACTCGACCTGATTTGACGTACTCGGTTCATGTGCTATCTCAGTTTATGCAGCAACCGCAACAGGAGCATTGGGATGCTGCATTGCGCGTTGCCCGCTATTTGAAAGGTACTCCGGGTTACAGTATTCTACTGCGCTCGGATAGTGACTTGTCTTTGCAAGGTTGGTGTGATTCTGATTGGGCTGCTTGCCCTATTACTCGGCAGTCCCTGTCGGGGTGGTTGGTGTTTTTGGGCCATTCTCTGATTGCTTGGAAAACTAAGAAACAACATACGGTTTCGCATTCTTCGGCTGAGGTGGAATATCGTTCTATGGCAGCAATAACGTGTGAGTTGAAATGGTTGAAAGGTTTATTATTGAGCTTGGGGGTACTTCATCCCAAGGCTGTTCCCCTATTTTGTGATAGTCAGTCTGCCATACACATTGCGCAGAATCCTGTATTTCATGAACGTACGAAGCATATTGAGGTTGATTGTCACTTCGTTCGTGATGCCATTCAGGATGGTGTTATTGCTCCTTCTTATGTGCCGACGACTGATCAGTTGGCCGACATATTCACAAAGGCTTTGGGCAAATCACAGTTCGATTATCTCCTTGGCAAGTTGGGCATTTTTAACCCTCATGCTCCAACTTGAGGGGGGGTATTAGGAAAATATATCCTATTGTTAGGAAAATATATCCTATTGTTAGGAAAATATATTCCATTCTATTTTAGCATATTTGTTAGAGTTGTATGGGGTTAGAAGTTGTATGGGGTTAGAAGTTGCATGGGGTAGGAGACTTTCCTATGGCTGGGGATTTGTTTCCTTTGTTTGGTAGGTCTCCTATGGTATGGTGGTTTCCTATTGTATTTTGACTACGGTATTTATATTGCTGGAGGATGAATGAAAAAGGGACGGCTTGGCCTTAATCTTATCACCATTCCTTGTTTGTTCAAAGGAACACGAATATTTGGTTGTTCTACTTAGCATGCCATATCTTGCTAAACAATTTGTAATGTCATTCCGTCCTTGCAAGAGATGAGAAGCTGTCATATTTCGGCCTTGACCAGATGGGTAATGCATTCTTGTCATCTGCAATAGCATTGTGAACCTGAATTGATTGGTATTAATTCACAATTACGTCCATGGAGCGGCACGGAGCATGCATCATAGTCTGACCACTTATCATTCCGGAATCTGTCTTGGCAACTTGGCAATCTGAAAGTAGCTTTGATCATTGGATTTGGGTCTTTGATAAATGGATGGAACTGCATTCCTATTTGAACTTGCATTGCACAAGTTCTTATTTAGATCCTATTACATTGTAATTTAGCTAAGAACAAACCTGGTTGTTATTTGCCAATAATGCAGGTGCAATTGCAGAGCTGGGTTTTTTTTTAGATGAAGGCATCCCCTGAGCAAGAAATGAGCTGAGATATGTAGGACTTAAGTCCGAACAGAAACAGCTCTGCAATGATAGTGAGATTAATGGTCCTAAAGTCATTGGGGCTTTAGGAACAAGGGAATGTAAGTTTCCTATACAATTCAAGCAATATTTGAAGAAGCCAAGAGGAGAGCCAGCTGGTCCTTGAACTACACTGATGACACAACTCTTCAACTCTGCTAAAATATCCTCCTTGCTGAAATTGTTTCTGGCCAGTTGTGTCTGTCAAAAGTCTCACAAACTGTCATGGAAGTTTTTATTAAGAGTTTCTTCATCACCTATTGACAAATTTAGAGATCATTAACTCTATGTAGCATAAGAAAGTACTTGTTATTGCCATCTGGCTCCCTAACATTTTGTCTTATGGATTCTCCCATCTGAAGGTCTTATACTTCAATCTTCTCAGCGACGAAAGAGGGTTTTTTTTGTGGAAAAACCCTTCTTCCACAAGCCTATCCAACTGTAATTTGTCCCATGAGGGAATTAGCTTCTTGAAGTGGAGTCTATCCTTGTGATCATTGCTCCATTGTACCTTAAATGATTCACATATTCATAATCCGGCTGAGCCAGGCCTGGAAGGGATTTCACCTTTCCGCAGTAAGTTCCTTTCTTAAACCAATGTTTTAAAACATGAAAGGAGGTTTGTGCATCAAGGTCCTGGAGGCTTAGTCACAACGGGTCAAAGGCATACATCAACTTACACCTAGCCTAGGTATCCTGCGGACTTGAACAAAAGGGAATGCAACTTTTTGGTGCATTTCTTGTTCGTAGGTTCTCTTTTTTTGTGAAAAAAAAAATATATATATATATCACAAGCTAAGCACAAAATTCCCCACACCAACTAACAACACACTGTTCAGGGGTAATTTATAGCAAATTGCCTGACCCACACAACCACCAAAGACTATCCAGTTGTTAACTTCTATAACCAACTAATGATGAAATAACCGCATAAAGAACTCATCATGAAGTTCATCTAACAAATTCAACATACCTAATTGCAAAAAAATCTTTGTCCAATTAAGATAAACCGAAGTAAAACTTAAAACTACACTGTACACAACCACATGGATTTCGTTACTCCTTCCTTCCAAAAAGAAACAAATCAGGAGAGCGTCATATGTAAACGAAAACAACCACGTGACATAAATATAACAAAGTTTGAGATGTGAAGTATATGCAACCACTGAAATATTGTGTTAATGGCTTTGATCTAGCATCCACTTTCTCAGTGCGTTTAATTTGTTCTCTAATATGATATCTCAGTATCTGAATGACAGAAGCTATCTCCATTTCATTGACCAGTCAGAGTTGATTTAGACTAAACTCAAATCCATGTAACTAGGCCATGTCATTTTCCTCCTTGGTAGAAACACAGAACTTTGATTATCTGAGAGAAAAAAAAAGTGTGTAAAAATGAGTGTCATATTGGTCCATACAACGTCAACCAAGTAGATCATATCTTCAATATCAGAAGTCCAAGCTTCTGATCTGTCATGTTGGTCAATACAACATCAACCAAGTAGTTCATATCTTTACACATTTAACAGACTGTTTTTCAGTATCAGAAGTCCAAGCTTCTGATCTGTTCTCAGTATGGAAGCTAGTGGGAGTGGATGATACAGATATTATTCCCTAAAGGCCTAGCTAAATACCATTTCCACTTTCCTAGCTTGACAATGCTGATGATGACATCCTTGGAAACATAGTAATTATAGCCTCCTAGTAATGCCTTCAACTGTAGTATGTCTAACAGATGGCAGGCCTAATGAATCAGCGATGCTTCTGACCTCTGCAATCATTGCAATCACGTCATTGAGCTTGTTTACTGCTGAACCCACACCCTGTTCAACATAGAAAATGGATAACAATCATCAAGTTATAGGACAGCTTCAAGTTTGGACTAGCAACCAACAGTAGCTGAATCTCTGGATAGTTGTAAGAGGTTCTGAAATATATGAAGATCAACAGAAATTTTCAGAAGTAAAAATAATATTATCCTGATTGCTTACCACTCCAGATGCCCCTGCTGTCAAGGCCATAGGTGCAGTAACTGCACTCAGTCCAGATGAACACATTACAGGAATTTTTACAGCTCGTGATATAGAATAGGCAGCTGCAAGTGTTGGGGTTGCCTATAAGCATAACGAAAAAATTGTCAATTGGCTACAATGAATTTTGAAACCTGATAAAAATAAATTCTGAAGTGATTTGCACAAGAAGGTTGGATATAGTTTTAACCTTCTCAATAAGACCAAGAACACCAGATTTGGAAGGACTAGAACATTTTCCTCCTTCAGTCTGTATAATGTCAGCCCCTTCCTGTTCAAGCAAGTCCGCTAGCTTGACCTGTTATTTTAGATATAACATTTAAAACAAATGAATGGTGACAAGATGGAAACACATTATTCGTAGAGACGAGGAACTAACCTGATCTGGGAGGCTTAGTGTATGTGGCACAGTAACAGAGAGTACAATAGAAGGTAGTATCCTCCTTGTCTCCTTTGTTAGTTTTAATATCTGAAAAATAAATTCAGATAGAATGGCAACATATCAGGAAAAAAAAAAAAAAAAAGAAGCTAAAAACAACTTATTAATCAACAAATTAGAAATTCCGTTTGAAATTGTTTCAGCATAAGTTTTTGTATATATAGATTTTACAAAACCTTTTTAACTACAATAACAATGAATTTATATCTAATCATGAATATGGAAATGGAAAACATATCAGCTTACAATCATCTATAAAAATTGCTAGTAGTGGTGTGTGATGGTGGTGGTTTGATTTGTGTGGGTGTGGGTCTGAATGTATGTTGGCATGTGGGTAGGTGGGAGATGTTCTGGTGGTCGTGGTAACTCATTCTGGTTGTCCTATAAATTAAGCATTTTCATGTCTTAGACTAATTTCTATACCCTTGAGCTTACTAATTTCATCGAAGCCATAAACTGCAAACATACACATCTTGCTGATTCATAGTTCAATTTCTTCAGTGTCAATTTCATACCCCAGTCAAGTAAAGAGACAGAGTTCTAGAGGAAATTGTTTCTACAAAATTTTCAGCATCTACGCTTTTACTATCTGAGGAATTAACTGTCTAACATCGTATAGCAAACTAATTAAATTTTGCTGTATAGGGTATTAGAGAGCTACGGTCGTAATCAACTTTCTGGAGATAGTGCAGAGAGGGAGGGGGTGTTTTGTGCATGATGTTTATCAAAACCATCTGATCTAAATAGCTGTCTTCCAGAAATAATTACAGAAATATCTTTGCATTTATGCATATAAACCTATGCATTTACTTATGTCAGCATGCATGTAACCTGTGTGTGTGATAACAATATAAAAAATAAAAGGCAAATATTCATCTTGTACCGTTTCTGGAGAGAAAATTGTTCCCATTCCATAAAAGGAGTCGTAATTACCAATCTCCACCTGCAGAAATTATTTTTTTTAGAGAATAATAATTGATGCAGTGATTTGGGTTGTATCAGGCTTCTTGGAGATAGTCAACAAAATATAGGAGTTGAATAGGTTCAAAGTTTTTCAGTCTAACCATTGAAGCACCAGCATCAACAGCAGCAGGAAATGCTTCTGGGTCTACGGAAGAAACACAGATCTGAAAGGGAAAAAATCTGATATTGGAGTCAATATAGCAAGAACATGTTTTATAGCATGTCAACACATCACCATGAACTACAGACTGCTAATTTGGAGATGGATTGGATACAATAGGAAGTTAAATTAAGTAAATTTACAGACTAAAATGATCAGATGCTTCATTAGTCATAAACTGAGCAACCACGAGGTTTCTTGGGTAGATTTTTCCAGTATCTATGAAAAGGATATAACTTCATTTAAAATGATGCAATACAAATGACGATTTAAAGCCGTCATGCAAAACCCTCCATTACTTACTAAGAAGCAGTACAATAAAGCATCCATTAGAAGATAATATTCCCACTAAAAACCAACAGTTCAAACTTGATTGATTTGAATCCTCAGACTAAGTTGTTTGTGTAACACTTTGAAGCTATTGGATTAGTCAAATTGGTGTATAGTATGTTAAACAGACAAATGCAAATTTAGGAAATTATGTAAAACGTGTCATCGTTTTTAGTTTCTTGACCAGACTGCAAAATATTGATAGTATGTATGGTTTCTTGCCATAATTGGTCCCAATTGTTTTCTTATCTTTATACTGCAATGGCACCCAAAAGTTTCAAGCATGGTATTTTGATAGGGTAAATACTATCTGCGAAGTCTTGTGAATACGTTGCCTTGCCTATTTGCAACAAACTTAATCCAATAATGGTCTCTACTGAAAGCACACTCCTACTTAGAAGGCTAATCCATTTCAGATTTGAACATACTGATACAAATTGACCCTCAACTTATTTGTAGACTTAGAATGGTGTAAGCTCATATTTAAATGGATTTATTTTCACCAAGGATAAAAGGGGATCGATGTAATGCATATATGCACACATGGTCCATTTGATGAATGTTATTTCTGTTAACCAGTGGCATTCACAAATGTTTCTCAACTTTTCCCACAGAAAACAACTGGAATCAGGCGTAACTAAACTGATATATCATTGTATTACTACATATAGACGATGCTCTTGGAGATTTTTCTTAGTGAAGCCACATCCAACACATAGTACCTATGTTGAGATACATCGAAGTACTTGTCAGTGTTTATGTTAAATAGTTAATGAAAGTCTAATGGTGAAAAGTAAGGAGATTACCGGAAGAGACGTTAAGCTAGAAGCAAGTTGTACCAATGCAGAGTCACAAGCTATATCCACATGTGTCGCTCCACCCTGTCATATGCCCTATACAGAGTTAGAGATAAATAACTACAGTTCACAAAATTCTGCTAGTGAATTATAGACCACCCTTTTCTGGATCTTAACTTCAATATGATATTAATTCAGATCAAGTCCACAGCATTTCCAATTAAGCAAGCATTAAGATTGAATAAAGAAGGAATTGATGGAGTTGAAGGTAAAGGAAGAACTGCGCTCACAAATGTTTATGAAAAAGTATTTTTTTTTTCAAATAATCAGAAAGTTGCGAATCTTATTTTCATGTGACATTAAATGTGCTTTATATGCATCTGGTATCAAAATTTTCATTAATTTATCAACCCAAGTTGGGTTTCATAAAAAAAAACATTGTTCAATACATAAGCTAAGACTACTAAATTATAAACATTGCAGGCATATAATCAATTTTGTAATTTCTTCACTGATAATACAACTTAATTATAATTTTGAACATATAAAGTTTCCATAAACTGTGAAATTAAGCAAACTTAACACTAGTCTCATAGCGTCTAAAAAGAAAATGGGAAAATCGAACCTTGTCCGCTGCTGTGACCACTGAGGCTACATTTTGCCTATCAAAATTCTGCAAGCCTGTAATAATCTACACAAAGAAAAGAAAAAGAAAAAGGAAATAAAGTGAATTCGATACGTAAGAGCCCGGTCCACAGAATGGAAAATGCATGGTGGAGTTCTTTATAGAATTAATATTCGGAAATGAACCTTTAGAGCTCGACGTTGGTGGAAATCCTTTAGTACTGATTCGTTTGTAGAAGAAGAAGAAGAAAGTGCGGCTCTGGTAGTGGTACTTGTGGTCTTTTTTGAATGGAAATGGACATGGTTGGTATATGCTTTTTGACGTAACAGATTCTGATTGTGTCGACTTAGTAAGGACTGAGAAGTAGGATGGGAAATTATATATGGTGATGATGATGAACTCATCAGACAGAAGCTACCCATTTTCACTTGCTTATCCGTTTTCTTTTCTTTTGGCTTCCTATTCGTTTTCCTTTTAGTTGGAGTATTTGGAGATAAGGCTTTAGTTTATAGGATTTTACCTCCACAGGGGAGATTTTTTTTTTTCTTCTTTTTAATCGCTTAACCCCTGAGTTACACCCAGTGACCTAGTGATGTCATTCACCATTGCTTAATCAATGAGCCATCATACCTTTGACAATTTTATTAACCAAGAAAAAGATAAATGGCAATTTGAACATGGACCCCAAACCCAAACCCAAACACAAAATTGACATGGTTATTAAACAATGTAAAGTTTTCCAAATGCAAGCACAACAATGCTTGGGGCAAGTTAGCCCAACACAACATTGTAATACCTCTTTATTATAAGAAGGTTGTAACTTAATGGAGGTGTATTTACAAAAGTTATTTCAAATACTACAAAATTAAGACATCGAATGTCGATAAATTGCAAATTACAATTGAATTAGATCAAGAGAATGGAAGATACACTGAAGAATTCGACAACTTCGCTACATTAATCCAATTCGACAAGTCGTGAAGTAGATCAAATTCGACAATTTCGCTACACTAATCCAATGGTTGAGTAAGAAAACGTGTACGCTTTTAAGTGAAAAAAAATCCTTGCTACAATTAAGCAAGAAGGGGAAGTAGGATGACAATACTAAAAGTTTCATGCCGAGAAACTATAAACATTCTTGAGAAACTAGAAATATTTTGACTTCAACAATAAAATGTATATGTTGACGAGTTATTACGTACCCGTTGAAGCAAATTTATTAAGACGGACCTAAAAATCCTATAATCTCTATGGTGTTTTACTATTCTTTGTCTTTCTACATGTTTTATATTTAGAAAATTCACATGTATATATTTTGTTTGTTTAAGAACTTCCTCTAGGATAAATTTTCTATTACTAAATAGTTTCTTTCTTTTGTCAGTTGTGGCTATTTTTTATTTTTTTTCAGTAAGTAATATCCAATTATGTAATAACACTAACATTGCTATTTTGGGAAAATTCAACCTTTGAGTCCGTTTAGGGATGCGATCATTTTAGAGAGTGATAGAGGTTCTTGCATCTTAAGCTAATTGAACTTACGTAAACAAAAAGTTGTATTAAAGTTATATTCAACGATTGATTAATCAAGAGTATATTTCACAAAAAATGGTTTTATTTTTTTGTTCTTGAGTTTTGTTTTTTCTGTACTTATGCCCAGTTTCGGTATCACAGTTTTGGCTAACAATCCAATTGTTGTCATGGCGCCTATCATGTATGTGGAGGTTCAAGTGATTGTATAGTAGATTCAGACTACGTGATTGGGTGAGACAAAAGGGGTGTTATGGAATGGTAGGTTGAAGCACTCAATGACTAAATGATTGTAATGTAGCAACATTAAGAGTACCACATGGGTTGGGGGAGGGGTGAGTAGACTTCTAACTAAAACCCTTTTGACGATGTTAATCATAGGGAATTTCACGCTACTTGATATCCACTAGACTCAGAGAGATGTGAGATTAGATAACGAATGTGAGATTTTTTATTTTGTAGTGAAAAACATTTGATGAATTGATTGACTGGTTGTACATTATAAATGATATCGTGGATTTCAAAAATGTTTTCAATAACAAAAGGGGTGGCATTGTTACAACTAGGTTGTTTGGAAGGGATAGTTCTTGTTGAAAATCAAAGATAATTCAGCGAAGACAAGGTAAGGAAAGCATTACCAAAAAAACTAGAATCTTTTTAAGATTCTTGATCTGTTGATGATTAAACTAAGAAGTTCAATGACTTGATTGCTCATGATGAGTTATTGGAATTTGGCGAAAAGATTGTTTTTGGTGATACTGGGGTTGTGTCTATATCCTTAAGATAGATTGAAAGTTTTTTTTGTTTTTTGTTTTTTGTTTTTTGTTTTTTGTTTTTTGTTTTTTGTTTTTTGTTTTTTGTTTTTTGTTTTTTGTTTTTTGTTTTTTGTTTTTTGTTTTTTGTTTTTTGTTTTTTTTAATCTATGGACTATTTTTGAAGCACATCTGTAAAAACTTTGTGTGTGTGTGTGTGTGGGGGGGGGGGGGGGGGGGGGTTGCGGGGGACCTTGTATGAATTGACTCTGAGGCTAGCAGAATACCTTGTGTGGGTAGACTCATAGACTGACATGCTACTAAGGAGGTTATAATCTCACATCACCTGGGTGAGGGAAGAAGTTGTGCTATATATGTGCGAGGTTGGATCCCCTTGGTATGACACGTTTTAAAGCACTGGGGTTAGTTAAGCACAAAACCGATAGTATCATACCATGTGGATCAGATCGTTACATATATGCTTTTAGGCCCAAAGCCCGCATGACTTTAAAACGCGTTGTATCATAGTGGCACAACGACACTACTCATGGTACAATATTGTCCACTTTGGGATCCACATGTATATTGGGCCCTACCTCTCTTGGGCCTTTCCTTCACCCTCCCCCTCACGATTTTCATACGCGTTGTACCAAGGGGATCCAACCTTGCACATAAGTAGCGCATCCCCCTTGCCTACAATACTGTCCTCTTTGGGATCCACGGGCTTATTGGGTTTTGCCTATCTTGGCCCTTTCCCTCACCCTCATCCTCACGATTTTCATACGCATTAAACCAAAGGGATCCAACCTTGCACATAAGTAACACATCCTCTTCCCTCACCCAAACGATGTGGGACTATAACCACCCTTGATAGCTTGTCAGCCTCTGAGCCCACCCACACAAGGTAGCCTACCAACCTCTGATTCCGCCCACACAAGGGTGTTATAATCCAACCCCTTAGGGAGCCCAATGTCTGCGTTAGCACACTTCCAGCTGGGTCTGACTATGATATCATTCTGTAACGACCCGATCCATATGGTACAATATTGTTCACTTTGGGCCCAAGGCCCACCCAACTTTAAAATGCGTTGTATCAAAGTGGCACAACGACACTGTTCATGGTACAATATTGTCCGTTTTGGGATCCATGGGCCTATTGGGCCCCGCCTCTCTTAGGCCTTTCCTTCATCACCCTCCCCTGTCACGGTTTTCAAACACGTTGTACCAAGGGGATCCAACCTCTCACATAAATAGCACATCCCCTTCCCACATCCAGTCGATGTGGGACTATAACCCCTTTGGTAGCCTCAAAATCTGCCCACACAAGGGTGTTACACCATCAATGAGTCTTAAATCTGGAACAGAAAAAATGGAGGGGGATAACTTCCATTTAATATATTGTCAATTGTTCCAGCAAACAAGCTCACTACTCAGCATGGCGTTGCTTAAAGTTTAGCACATACCAAAACATCCCAATGCAATATGTTGGTCTTGTGATTGTGGAGAATTCAGGCTCATGAGAAACTCAACCATAACAACTCATGGAATTGCAGTGCCCTTTTGTTGAAAAAGTTGTAGATCGGAGCCAATCAAACTTTGATTTAGGTAAACCTTGTTGTATCGTGTCTTGATATGTGGTTTGTTCTTTATATTTAATTGTTCATGCTTTTCCAATTTATTTGCTTGAGTTATATGCTTTGAAAATGTTTCACCCTTAGTAGATGAAAAAACAATTTGCAAGTGAATTTTTTTCTTCATAAAATCAGAATAGAGATAACAACCCCCCCAGTATATAAAACAAAGTTGTAGTGGTTGACCACGATGTAAAGTTTTGAAATGTTTAATCACACTTTGATTTCTATTTGAAAACAAGTTACGACATTTCAAAACATATCACTAATGTTTGACCCTGATATTCATGGTGGTCCAAGTATTTGCAAGAGATTACTTTATGTGTTGGCACAAATTAGGTAGACATAACAAGGTTGCAAATGTTCTCATCAAGCGTCACTATTTGCTTTTAGCCATGAAAACAAAGGTACTTGGTTTTGATACATTAGATTTTTTTTACCAGTCCTTATTTTAAAGGTGTGTAGAAAAAAAAATGAAAGAACCGAGTAAATAGACCAGAAAGAACTAGGGGTGTTAATTGGTTCCTAAAAACCGATTGAACAGGCCGAACTGAACCGAGAAAAACCAAAATCGAACATTAGAAAACCGAATCGAGTTGGTTTGATTCAGTTTCGAATTTTGTTTTTCACACATCCGAAACAATCAGATCGAACCGAACCCTTCCCTTTTTTTTTGTTTTTAATCCCCCTAACCCTTTTTTCTCATTTAATTCCCCACCAATCTACTCTTATTTAAATTCTCACCTCATTCCAATGCACCCCACGTCCCAACCTTCTCACTTAACTACCACTTCATCTTTTTCTTAATGCCCCATTCAAAGAAAGAGCTGAAAAAGCCTACCTTCTCTATCTTATTTAAGCCCTACCCACCTCTCCCCACCTACCCAACTTTTCTCTCATTATTAATGTCTTCTTTTCTCTTTTTTAACTCTATTTCTTTCTCTGTATCCAACCACTTGTCAAGTTGAGGAGGAGAGACAAATTTTGACTCAATTTTATTGAAGAAAACCAAACTTTTTACTTGCTTGCTTGCAGCAAATATGAGCAATGGCGATGACGACAACTTTGACACTTCTAATTTGATAAAAAAAACCTTCTTGTATGATGAAATTACGAGACTGGTGGAATCGTCATCGAATGCTTCCGCTTTGTTTAGATCATCACATGGGTGTGGTGGAGATAGATTAAAATGCAAACAGTGCAGTTATGGTTATAGTTTTATGTATGATGTTATAGTATTGTGTATATGAGAGACAGTGCAAATTTTTTTAATCTTATGAAATTATCAAGAGAAATAGGCAAGAAAAAATTGAAAGAATTCTCTATAAATGAATAGTCGGAGCCTTGAAACTCTCTTTGTGTTCATCTAACATTTGTTTTCCCTTTATTGCTTCCCCTTCTCTTTCTTTTTTATTTTATTTCTACTCTCTCTGTCTTTGAGTTTTCTTCCATTGCAAACCAAACTTCATTTTCTTCTTTCCATTCTTTGTAGTTTTGATTTATTCCTTTTGTGCTAGAGCCAACTCGGTTGTATGTAGCAGCAGAAAATAAATAAATAAAAAAGAAAAAGAATAAAAAGGGAAAAAACTGAAGAAAAAAAAAATCGAACTGATCGATTCGGTTCGGGTTTGGTTATTTATTTGTTAAATGTGAAAACCAAACCGAACCGAAAACCAAATTCTTGGTTCAGTTCAATTTGGTTTTAATCCAACTTTGAACCAACCAAATCGATTAACACCCCTAGAAAGAACCAAATCAAGCCGGTTCAGTTTATCTTTTCATATGCTTCAATTAAGTTAGGTTCAATTTTTTTTTATCTAATGTGTTAATTCAGATCTTAGTTTTATATATACTTTGTTTTCAATGTTAAAGATCTCATTCTTTATTGTAGTGACGGTACTTTTAATGATGATGAGATGTTGCCAAAGGTGTACCAACTGAGTTGGTAGAGGTGTGGCAGATGGTATCACATGTCATGAGTTCAAACCCAACTGGGGGCATGGGTGGGGATGGTTAAGGGTATTAAAAAAAATGAAGATGAGATGCTAAATTCGAGTAAAATTTAAGGAAACAATTCAATATAATAAGGGTTCATTTACGATACCCTCGGAATAAAAAACTAATTAAGGGATAATCCCTATTAGATATCGTATTTCAGATGCCCCTTGGACTAGCAGTCAACATCGATTGACTATTATTGCCCTCACATGCCCGTGTTTTGGTGACAAAATGCTCTTAAGGCAATTCCATCCCTCTTCTATCTCCTCTCTTCTGTCCAAACTCGATTTCCCCCCATTCCGCACAAAGTTGAAGATTGAAAAAGAAACACAAGCTTCGATTCTCCTCCATCATCTCTCTACAATGTAACTCTCTATTCTCTCTATTGTTTGTGCGAATGTCAACTGAAAAACAAACAAGTGGGTTGAGAGATCGGCCATTTGAACCCTAGATTTGAGTAGAAATGAAGAAGAATAGGTTGGCAGCTCCAATGGGTATTAGCAGTAATAGTGACACTGCTTCGAGTGTACATTCGAAAGTTACAGTCCGTTGAGTTGTTGCAGTAGCTTTAGTAGTGGAATGGGTGACTTCAGTGACTATTTAAGCGATGAGTACCCTAATCTGAGGCGCGATTTCACTCCTTCTGACTCTGAGGAGTCTATGGAAGAATTTAACTAGATATTCACTCTCTAAGAGCTCCACCTGTTTCATGACGTGAAACATTGTAAGTGTCCCTTGCCCAGTTTAGGGTTTGGTTCTACATGTCGATTTAGGGGTATGGGTTTTTGATGATTTTGTTGATACATGTGTATTTAGGGTTGTATTGTGAGTAAATGCATCAACATTTTTACATAGTGATAATTTTATATTGTATCATAGACTTCCATAGTGATAATTGATGTCAAATTTTCAGGGCTGACTTCCTTGTGTGTTGTTAGTGTGTCATATGACTCTCAATCTACCAAAAGAGTCTATGTTAGAGGTCTGAATGTATTGTTTACTATCTGAAATGTATATTTACATAACCTTATATCATGCTTATATAGTGACTACTTTTGAATGTTGAAGCCAGTGTGTAATAAACTACTTGAATGTGATCTATGTGTCAGTGTTCCAATTTGCATTGTGTTTACTTAGTGAATATTGAATGTATATATTTGTTTGCATGTGTTTGCTTAAGGTGTTTGCATGTGGGTGATGAATTTTTTATTTTTATTTTTTTGTTTATGTCATACTATTGTTTACTCCAATATTATATTGCAGTGATGGTACCTGGGGAACTCAATTTTCGATTTAGAACATAAAGATACACTTTGGTGGGCAATGGGGTACAAGAGTTGAAATCCCCGGTTGGTGGAAGGTTTATGACTACCATAGGGTCATTTGTAGTCATTGAAGAAGTGGATGATGATTGGTTGAGTTGGAACACTCTGAACAAGACTATTCTTAAAAAATTACCAAACCCATACAACCAATGTCTGACCCTTGACAAATCACTAATTTTTCTAGAAGGAGGGATAAGGATGGATATACAAAATGATAGAGATGTCATGTACTTTTGGAAGATGGCTGAAATTGATGATTAGGACAATATGCATGCATTTGTCAAGATCAAAAGTGAGCATTCAAATAGATGCCAACAATGTAATTGAGACAAACATATCAGACCCCCGAGCCCATTCCAACACCACCAATTATGGATGCTGCATCTTACCCTTCACAACCCATACAACCAACTGGATGGGCCAACAAGATTTTTTTATTCTTCTAACAAGAAAACAACAAGGAAGCATGACTCAAAAGGATGGATCTTCAAGATGAAGATGATTGTATATGGATGATGTTCCTAGGGCTGAAGATGGAATGTCTAGGAAAAAAAACTAAGAGGGAAAGCTAGAGTAGCAATGAGAGGAAAAAAGATAGGATCAAGAGAGATGCAAAAATGACCAAGAGAAAAAGAAGAATAAGAAGTATGATGACTTGACTGAGGAGGAGTTAGATGATGACTTACCAAAGGAACCAGAGTTTGGTCAAGGTTTGTATGGGGCAACTGGTGAGGAAGCTGAACAACATACTCAAGTACCACAGGCCCAAGCCCAAGCTAAAAAAAATTCCACAGTGAGCAAGCTAGGGTCCAAGCTGAACAAGAGGTCTATGGTGATCAAGCACATGCCCAAATTGAACAACAAGCTGAAAATGATGAATCATAGTTTTCCCACCTTAATGAAATTCTAGTTGAAGAAGAATATCACTCTAATAACTCCATTAAATAGGAGATGAATGCTCAAATGCCATTTCCTCCTGACTATGCATCATTTGTGGTAGACACTAAAGATGTATATGGTGATGCAAGCGATGCAAATGATGGCTTTGATCAGGATGAGTGGTCCATTTTTGTTGATAGTGTGTATGATTGTAGGCATTGGTTGAGGAGATATGCAGCTACCAACAAGTTTGCAATAAAGTTTGTGAGAGTGACTCTGACAAAATTCAAGCTAAGTGCAAACTTGATCTGTAATTTGAGGTGCTTCAATTTTTTGAACAAGGACAAAAACACCATGAGTGCCAAAAACATTAGGGGAAGATCACACATGCATAGAGATTGATAATAGGAAGAACCCAATGACAAATTCAAATTTTGTAGCTATGGAATGTGAAATCTTCATGATCAAGACACCACAATACAATGACACCAAACAGTCTAAGGAAGCAGACTTGGAAAGACCACATAATGGATATCACATATCTTGTAGGTTGGAGGGCAATACACAAGCTAATGTAGAAGATGATTGACAATTATAAGACAATTACAAATTTGTTCATTCCTGTTGCTTGGAGGTATTGAGAGGCAACCCTGGTAGTATTGCCACTAGTTCAAGGAATGATGAGGATGATAGATTCACCGGTTTGTGTTTAGCCTTCTCTACAAGCTTGTTGGGATGGTTGCATGGATGTAGGCCCTTGGTGTATGGTTGTTTTCTAAAGACCATGTATGGTGGGTGCTATCTGTCAATGACAGTTTTGGAAGACAATAGACTGTTTCCATTGGCTATTTACATCTGTCAGTCTGAGTGTTACCAAACATGAAACTCTTTCCTAAGCATAGTTGAAGCACATTTGAAGATGCATGCAAGGAAGCTGACATTCATATCTGACCAACAAAAGGGGTTGATTGAGGTAGTTAAACAACTATTTCCAGAATCAGATCACAGGTTTTGCTTTAGACACATGTATAAGAATTTCAAGAAGGTTAGGCATGGGAAAATTCTAACAAAAGCTAGCTTGGAAGGCTGCAAGGGCTTACAAGGAAATTGATATGATTTACAATCTGAATCAGATTAAAATGTTGATGAAAGTGCTTATAAGTGGTTGGTGGACAAGGATGTAAACACTTGGCGTAGAGCAAAGTTTGATACCATAATTAGTTTAGAGCACATTACCAACAATTTCAGTGAAAACTTCAATAACTAGATCTTGAAGTTGAGAGATAAGCCTATATGCATCTTCATTGAATATTATCACATGTTTTTAATGAGGTTCATGTTTGATAGAAAAACAAAAAACAGTCAGCGAAATACTGAGGAGTTAGTACCTAAGGTATAAAAACTGATTGACAGATACAATGAGAGGATAAAGAGTTTGTTATTCATGGTTAAGATGATGGGTTTGTTACAGTTGAGGCATCAAATGAAGATAGGTGGAGGGTGAAAACGTCAACCAGATATTGTGAATGCAGACAATGGGAACTATCAGAGACTATACGTGTGCATGCAGTGGTCACCATGGTCAATCAAAGACCAACATGGTTAGAGCAAATATCATATGATATACTAAACTTTACATCATGTTTGATCATGAATGCTTCTGATATGAATTGTGTATGTTGCAGGTATTGTAGCCCATGTCACTCGGTGAGAGCATATATAGAGGCATATGCAAGGGGCACCATTAGCATTCCAAACAAGAGAGAATGTACTCAAGTAAGTACATTTGATGATGATGAATTCTTTCTGAGCAATGAATGTGATGAATGACACCATACCCATGATGATTTTCATTTTGTAGGCATTATACTTGGTGTTACCACCTGAAGTGAAAAGACCACGAGGGAGACATATAACTAAGAGAAAAAGAGATGAGTATGAAGATCTTACTCAGAGGGAGACACGATTCTGCAGGAAATGTGGGATGGAGGAACACAATGTGAGTACATGCAAAAATCCTCCAAAGGAGCGGACTGAAGGTGCACCCAAAAGCAAAGTTCCAATAATGACATGGTCATTGAACAATAGGCCAAAGGGTTCCAAAATTGCTAGAAGGGGTAGATGCAGAGATGATGAAACTCAACCACATGTATGAATAGCTCCACATAGGCCCAATGCTCAACCAAATGGTTCTACTGCTCCAGAGAGACATCATGCACAGTCTGCAATGACACTGCACCATTTGCACCAGTTGAAACCTTCACAAGGCAGAGATTTACACGACGTAGTTTTCAACAAGGAGTGAAGCCTCCTCCAAATCAGGGGTAGGGAAAGGGTAGGAGCAAGGGGACCAACCATGTGAATATGGCCTGACTTTAGTGGGAGTGCACACTTTCTTGTTTGAATGCAACAATGAAGTACATGTGTGGAATGCATGTGAAAAGATGTATATAACTAACACTTTAATTGTTTTGTTTAGGACATGGTAGATACCCATGTTGACAAGTGGTTGGAACCATTTTTTTGGGTTTTTGGTGGTTCGTAAATACTTGACAGGATGTTGGTACCACTTTTTTGGGTTTTTGATGGTTTGTTAATCGCTTGACATCAGGGGCGGAGCCAGGATTGCAGATAAAGGGGGCAAAAAAATAAATCACAAATAATTTAATTCTTAAAATAAATAAATAAATATGATTAAACCGCATCTTAACTGACCCTATAGGGTTTACCAAACCAGGCCCGAAGGCTACAATATTGTTGCCACTTAATATCCTAGTCGCCTCTATCTCGCAGGGAGACTTGTTTTCGCTTCAGTCCGTTGTCTCCACCTTGCATGAAGACGACTTATCCACGACGAAGCACATGTGCTTCTAATAATCAGGTGAAAACTCACAAAATCTTAACTGGTGAGTCTCGAACCTGCGACCTCTTTCAAGGAGAGTTGATGTCCGATCAACTGAGCTACAATTGGTGGACAACTGTTAATATTAAGAATGTTACCGTCTAATTGCTTAGCTGAAGCAGACTACCGTGAAGACTGAAGAGTGTCGATGAGGAGCAAACAAGCAAGAGAGAGAGTAAGACCACCTCCATAAATCAATCTATGTCTAATCAAAATCGTATTGAGCGATTGGAGAAATCAATCTCCATTGAAATCGTCTTGTGTGATTGGAGGGGATTGGAGAAAATCGATCTTTATCAAAATCGTTTTGGGCAATTGAGAAGGCAGAGAGGTGAACTTGCGAAGGGTTTGCGATTTTGTGTATATTTGTATTTTATTATCTATGAGAGGGGGCAATCTAAAATTTTAAAAGGGGGCAAGATTGCAAATATTGTTAGTTTAGTGGAGTTTCTTAAAAAGCTAAGGGGGGGGGGGCAATTGCCCCGCTAAGCTATAAGGTAGATCCACCCATGCTTGACATGATGTCAATTAATGATTATTTTTGTATGACAGGTTAGTTTTGTTGAATATGATGTAGCTTTGCAACACATGCATTTGAATGTTGGTTGCCTTTGCATGTTCTGGAATGTTGGTTTCATTTGTATGTTCTGGACATAATTCTTTTGTTGAATACAATGTAGCTTTGCAACAAGGTGCATTTGTATGTAGTTTTGCAACAGGGCGCATTTGACACATGTTCATTTGTATTTGTCAATTTTGGTTGCATTTAAGCAGGATTGAAAGTCTTACATATAACAATGTGCATTCTTATTCGTAGCTTACATGCAATATAACTTTTACATTTGCATATGTAGTTGTCAGTACAATGTTCTCATGAGTTTGTTTTACATATAATAATTTTTTCAACATTACCTTCTAAAAGAAATTGATGGCAGTAACATAATCCCTTATAATAGATTGTAATTTAAGAATGCCCATTGGTTCAACATAGATTCATGGTAGATGACTAGAGGTTGAATATGACATGCAAAATTTTCTATATGGACTTAAACCTACAACTTCTCAGCTCTTGGCTACTTTAAACATCTATGCCTTGTGAAATTTTGTGGAATCACCTTCTATTGAGGCATCCAAATGAGTTTTCTCTTCCCTCTCAACGTACCAAAACGTCTATTTTCAATCTGCTGTTTGATCAAAATTTATGCATCTATTTCATGCCACGTGGATGATCACAGCTGGTGGGAAATGTTCAATCGTGGCCGTTAGATCGTGTAGTAGTATTTTAGACATCAAAACAATGCCATTTGAAAACAATGCCTGCAGTAACTGTTAATGGATACTGACTGCTAGTCTAGGAAGCATATACAATATGATATCATAAGGACTAACCTTTGATTAGCTATTTGTTCTGGGGGCCAACATACCTCGAGGAGACTGGTGAAAGAAACAAGGCATGCAAATACTTTATTCTAATAGTGCACGTTAATCAAAACGCATTGCTTTGCTATGAATTTAACGTTTTTAGGACAAAGTCTACTGTTTATGTGTACAAGCATGATTTTTGTCATTTTGAGAAAGTTTCTTACTTCAAGAATGAGAGTTTGTTTTAGTTGTTAATAATTCCATTAAAAGTCTCAAGAAATTTAAGCAATTTGAAAACTTGAGATAATTTAGTAATTTAACTCATAAAATGGCTCGACAACCATTATCAAATAATTATCATTCACCTTCTTTTTGCTTTAACTCAAAGTGCTTCAAAGTTAGATACTACCACACATTCTGAATCTTACTCCATACCATCACATAAAAATCTAATTGTGTCAAGTTCTTTTATTTATTTATTTTGAAGTAATATGTAAATCTTACTAAAACACCTTTAGGGTTCAAGGTGTGAGATTTGAAAGGAACTAATTGATGGTAAATAATTTAATTTAGAATTCTTAGTTGGAAATATTTAGACTTTTTGGTCTAATTAGTGGTACAATCTTAGACTTTGGTTACTACTTTCGTCTATTAGGGAATCATGCCAATACAATATTGAATCTGCCAATGGTGTTATGGTCGAGTGGTTAGGGCTGTGTGGGTTTATCCCCTACGTCCTAGGTTCGAGACCCGTCGGCGGCATGATTACTTTCTTATGGTGTTGACCTGTAGGTCGCACCTTGTTGATAGGTTATGGGATCCTATAAAAACCCAGCTCGCTTTCCAATATATATATATATATATTGAATCTATTTTTTAATCCTTCCTAAAAATAACTTTTGTATCCCTTGGTTATATGCATCATCAAATTTGTAGTAGCTCAATAATAAAATTTCTTATAAGCCCAAATGGCACACATGCAACTCAATAACATTTAACGAATGGATTTAAGCCAAATGGACTATTAAAGTTTCATTGTCATAAGCATAAAAAACCTAGGGATAGGCGGTACACTTTCTTTTTGTTTAACCAGCATAAATAATAGACTTGTCGTAAACGAGACATTAGGGTTTTGATGTGAACAAACTATTGATCTTTGTTGTTGAAAAATTCGAAGGATATCTAAACACATTCAGTTTTAAAACTTGAAGAAACAATCGCTTGAAGTGGTTCACACCTAAGATAAAAAAAAAGGTATGCATATA
This sequence comes from Berberis vulgaris, assembly GCA_963556465.1. Lineage (NCBI taxonomy): Eukaryota > Viridiplantae > Streptophyta > Magnoliopsida > Ranunculales > Berberidaceae > Berberis > Berberis vulgaris. The sequence goes on along the minus strand of OY747125.1, from coordinate 28,770,116 downwards.
TTGAGCTAAGAAAGTAGCCGATAAATGAAGTTCTTTATTGACTTGTTAATGATTGTTTTAGGAAATTTATGGTTTTGATGCTTTGATTTAATGTTTGAAAACTCAGTCATTCAGATTTTAAGCAACTCTTGATCTCCATGAGAAACTTATTTGTAAAATCTCCAAGTATTCAAGTATTTAGTAATAAATAAGGCTTTACTTTAGGAGAATCCCTAAATGGGATTGGAGGGTACCTATTGAAGGTCTTAAGCATTCTTTTCACTCTTTTGCTATACTTTGCTACCTCTGTATATTTTTCATTCCTTCATATCAAAGCCATCGTCATCATCACCTTAAAAAGCGAAGAAAAAAAAAGAGAAAATAAGTTTCCCATATGGAGAGTCCCCGAATGTCGAATCCAACCAAGGGAGACGAAAAGAGAGTTGGTCGGAGGTGGCGAGAGAGATGAAACAAAGAGAAAGGGAAATGAAAATGATTCGTATGAGGGAGTCAATATGGATTTTAAACTCGAATGTTGGGTTTCAAAACCCATCAGTTATATGGGTGCTCAGATCCATATTGCGCATAGTTAAAACAAATTTATGGTGTCTTCCTTTGCGACCACATGAGAAAGTGTTCACCATGAAATTATTATTCGCAAAAGCACTTGAAATTAGATCACATGATCCATATAACAACCAAAATTGAGTCGGTACCCAACCAACTTTGATTAGAGCAACAAAAAATGAGTTGGTGTTCTACCAACTTAGGTTAGAACACCCAAACATTGTTAAGTGGGTTTTTCAACAATATCTTCCTCTACCTTCTTCGATAGAATGCTTCCATTAAGGTTTTTATTTTACTCGACTCCTCTATTCCTCCAACCAATCTCTATTTGATCTCTTTTTTAGGGTGCCAACACCACACCATCAACACTGTAAATTTTACTGAATCAAGGGTCGCCTGTACTAATTAACCAATACAATGAATCATTATTTTAGTCTTAAAACCATTTCAATCCAACCCGGGTCCTCAAGCTCCGTTTTAGTTGCGCTTTTATTAGTCTACTCATAATACCAAAATATTTGCAAGGCAAATCGAGTTTCCCCTATTCTTTTAATTTTGAGTGGTGGAAAGTTAGGAATAATAGAAAATAAATCCTAATTAGAAATTCGAAAGAGCCCCATTTAACTTTCCTCTTTGTTGATAAAAATAAAAATGAAAATTCTAGGAGTCGAGGGAAAAGGAGCGAGGGATGGGTGTAACCACCCAGGACAGTGCACTCATCCCTCGCTCCCCTCCCTCCACCCCTAGCAAAGCTCAAATAAAAAATATCTAATGGAGAATATGTTGTACAGAAGACTCTGGGCAAGTGACAAAAATGGTACCAAAAAGCAAAAGAATCAATTCTATAAAGCACCTTGTAGGTGGGGAGCAAGATAAAAAAGCTAACGTCACGTGATCCTTTCCCATTTCTAAATCTAGAAAAAATATTTATTCAATCTCTTCAATTTACTTTGAGCTCCACACGTTGCTTTCAAAATCTTTCTATGGGATCCGAGTCGGTTGATTGTAAATTTCTTTTTCAAGAATAATATTTGGTAAAATCACCTTTAACGCATATTCTCTGCTGTTTTTTGTTTTTTGTTCTTTGCTTTTGTGTTGTGGTGACGATGGCTTTGATATGAAGGAGGAAAAAAGAAGAAACAGGGAGACCAGAGCAGAATAGTGAAGGAGAATGCCTGGGAACAAGTTCAATGGGTACTCACCAATCCCATCTTCAAGAACAGAAAGGCTTCTTAGAGAAAGGGAAAGGCTTCTTAGAGAAAGGGAATTGAGGAGATCCAACAGAGAGGTTAATGTTAATGATGGTAACAATTACAACAGAGAATCACTGAGGGAAGAGAGAATTCCACATGGGGTTGGAGAGGGGGAAGCCTTTCCAACAACAAATCATACAAACAACGACAGCAGCAACGTGGGTTGTCAAGAAAGTAGAGATGGGAGGTCTGCAGCTTCCAAACAAAGACTCTTGGTGGTGGCTAATAGGTTGCCAGTCTCTGCTGTGAGAAGGGGTGAGGACTCTTGGTCTCTTGAGTTAAGTGTTGGGGGTCTAGTCAGTGCTCTTCTCGGTGAGTTTGATGTTTTACTATTTTTACATGATTTTGAGTTTATTTTGATGAAGTTTTTGAGTTTGGAGGTTGTGGTTGTGAAGTTGTACCAGCTTTGTGTTTATGAGACGCTCTAGTCCTTAACATGTATGGATAACGTTTTCATAGGTGTGAAGGAATTTGAGGCAAAATGGATTGGATGGGCTGGGGTAAATGTACCTGATGAAATCGGGCAGAGAGCACTTACAAGAGCTTTGGCTGAAAAGGTCACATCTAATACATCATCTTTCCAGTTTTTTTAAACATTTAGGTCTTTGTTTGTTATTAAAGGGGCATTAACAAAAAATAGTTTTTACTCACTTGGCCCTTACTTTCCATTAAGGACCCTATTTAATTTGTTTGAGCTGAAATTTTCATAACAATTGTTGATTAACACTAGAACTAACGTGCCAAAATTTAAGACCGTTTTGACTCCGTTCCTCGTGATATGTGTTTAGGTTCACGCCATTAAATATCTTGATAAATGGTTTTTGTGAGTGTTAAGGACCACCGTTTCAGGGTTCTTGGACAATGGACACTAGCCGACCTATTGGCCAGCTTGTGTCGCACACTCGCACCGAAGGTGGGCCCTCGCTCGCTTTGTGATACTAATAGATAAATTTCCTTTATCCCACTTAGCGCGGATCTCATCCACATGTCAAAACGAGCTGAAACTTTGACAAGTTGTTTTCGTTATTGGTCTTATTTTTATCAAAATTTCAGCTTAAACCAAGCTCAAGTAATATAATTTTCAATTAGTCATGAGTATGTAGGGTCCTTAATTTACAATGATAACTAAATGGGTCTTTTTAGCATAGTAAAAACCATAATTGTCCCTAATGTGCCAATAGTACCTATTAGAAATATTATATTTGTGACAACTCTTAATTGCCACTTTGCTCCAAGAACTCTAACATTGTAGTTGAAATAGTAATTAACATGGTATACGAGATTATTAGATTCGAGTACTTTCCACTTTGAGTCTAGGGACCATGCATGTGAATGGGACCGCGGGAATGGCATGAGTGGGCACACAATTGCGACAATACACTAACAAGGCATACAAGTGTTATTGTTCTTGTGCACATGCCAACCTATGTTATTCCACCACTAGCTTCCTAGTCTAATAGTTAAAGCTTTTTAACAACAATTAATTTAACGATTTTTATCCATAAAATCGATCTGTATTTTTTTACTCATTAATTAACCGATAAAGTTTACTCCATTTATTGCAGAGGTGCATCCCGGTCTTCCTTGATGAAGAGATAGTGCATCTATATTATAATGGCTATTGCAACAATATCTTGTGGCCCCTTTTCCACTACCTAGGGCTTCCACAGGAAGACCGTCTTGCAACCACCCGCAGCTTCCAGTCACAGTTTGATGCATACAAGAAAGCAAACCAGATGTTTGCTGATGTGGTATACAAACATTATGAAGAAGGGGACGTTGTTTGGTGCCATGATTATCACCTTATGTTTCTTCCAAAATGCCTCAAGGAGTATAACAGTAACATGAAAGTTGGTTGGTTTCTCCATACACCTTTCCCTTCTTCAGAAATACACCGGACATTGCCTTCTCGGTCAGAGTTGCTGAGATCTGTTCTTGCTGCTGATTTGGTCGGGTAAGGCATAATTGTTTACATTGCTTTTCACTTTTGAACCAAGTACATGCCTTGTTGATTCTGTTTATCCTGATACAGTCTATTGTGCATATGGGCAGTACCAGAGATGTGATGCGCCAGAAATATGCTATGCACCATCTTTGGTACACAAATTTATATCAGATTAATTTGGTTCAAACGAAAAATAAAATTTCATTTCTATATGTTTTTCTAGCAGAGGGCATTAGGTAGTTTTTGGCAAGAGTGATGAAAGAACACCATGACCTTTGGAAAGTGTAAAGGTTAAAAAACTAAAACTGCATGGCTTCTGTAATCATGTCCCCTAGTCTCCATTATAAACCACACAATTTAAAACATCATTATGCAACGTAAAATACTTTATTTACTATGGTGGAGTTTCATTGGTTGCCCATGATTGGGGTGAACTACAATTTGATTAGTGCCGTTAGAAGTTTTGCTATCTTTTTTTTTTTTTTTTTTTTTTTTTTTCAATATTTAGTGATCCTTTATAATTTTTTTTTTTGTTAATATCTTATGCTTATCCATATTAGCTTGGATACAATGCATACTTGTGGCCTTACATTTGGTTATATAAAAACCAATCCCATCCTAGGTAATTGCCGAAACATGAAGAGTTTATGTACGGTGTGCAGTTTGACAACATTTTCTCTGGCTTATTTGGTCATTCTACTATGTAGCACAAAGATAACAAGATATGTCATGGGCATCGTCTTGTTCACATTGAAGATACATGAGGGAATGAAATTTAAAAAGAAGCATGTTTGTAATCACACAGAATACAAAGAATCAAACACTTAAATAGTTCGCGACCAGCATAATCTCAATGGAGAATTGTTATGTTTGCATATGTCATTGACATCTCACAAGCCATGGTGTTGTTTGTGATATTTAGTTCTACGGAGCCAAATGTGCATGGTTGGGCCCACTTAAGATTCTTGCCGGTTCTAGTAGTGATTTTCAAGCAAACACAAAAGAGTAATCACATTCATATAGTACTCTTGAAGACGAGGTCTTAGTAATAGGTGCCTAGGAAGTTACGTTTCATTGTAATTCATCTACACGATTCAACTTTTCCTTTTGGAAAGAGGTGAAATCAATAACCTGTATAAAGGGAGACTTATTGGTCTTGGATTAGTCATTGGCTTTCTTTGTTTACGTGGGCCTAGAATAAAATTTTAGTCTTAATTATTGCAAATCATCAGTGGTGGTAGAAGTGGTTTTGGTTCGGCCATAAGTATTAGTATTTACACTGGTATTAGGTGCTCCCCCTCCCCTCCTCAGTGAGTCTCTGTATTTTGCTAATTTGCCAGAGAGGTCTGACCAAGAGAGAGGAATGCGACACTTTAGAAGAAGGATGCATCCACGGCTGTGTAGTTAAAACAACGTTATAACGCCGATATAACTTTTAACGTGGGTGAGCCGTTACGTTATGACACTATCACGTTATGGTATTACAACTCCGATATAACGGTGTTATGTGGCCGTTATTGAGATAACATTTTTTTCTTCAATAACGCCGTTTTAACGTTTTGTTCTAATACATTAAAAAATCACCAATTTTATTCTCGATCGAACCAGAACCCTAGACTCATATGAAAGGACTAGAACTCGCCATCGCCAATCGCTAGAGAACTAGACCCCGCCGTTTGACAGAGAATGAGATAAGAAGGGAAAAAGACGAAAAGTCGATCGCACTCTCTCTTGCGATCTCACTCTCATACTTAGGGAAAATGTATTTTTATTAAGGTTTTTTGTTTTTGAATTTAATGTTATGAACATGATTTACTTTTTTGACTATAATACATTAATATTTTGTGGGGGTATTAAAATATATATTTAAAAAACTACTCCGTTATATATTGTTATATCTCAGTATATCCCGTTATAACCTATAACGCTCTTGGATCGTTATGGGTTCGTTTTAACTGCATAGATCCATACTACAACAACGAGTGAGGGGATCATATTTACCAATACCTCCTTCGAATAGGAAAATTTCCCAGAAAACTCACCGAATTGCTTTGGGATCCATGTTGTTTGTCTGTTGATGAAAATGAACATAGTAGAGAACCAAATACCTTTGAAGGTGTATGAGGAACAAAAAATGGTGATTGTTTGAATGTTTTGTCACCAATACTGATGGTCCACAGGTCGTCATTCCCTTGAGCAGTTCTTGGAAGAGATGGTTGATATCCATGGGTTGTGGGAGCACCTGTGCTACTGGGAGGTGATTTCAAGGTCTTCAATCTCTTGATGAAAAGAACATATCTAGTTGGACATCCCTTAGCATGTTGTGCTTCAAAAATTGCGTTAATGAGTTCGAATTGGTAGACTCTATTTTGAAAGTGGGTCAGTTTCCTTTGCTGGGCCAGAGTTTCTTGCCATCCCTCTGTCGTGTAGACAATAGTGTCCTGCTCTGCCTCCACTCTCCTTCCTCACAGCCAAGAACTTTCTGCTTCAAGACTATGTGGTTTGATCATGAGAAATTTGTGGGTTTGTAAGAAGTATGGAAAAAGCTAAAATTGCTCAAGGTCTATCTAAAGCTTTAGAACACAGATATCTTTAGTAGGGTTGACAAGCTAATTGAAAATCGTCAAGAAGCATCCCACTTGCTAGATCGACTAGAGGAATCTAGGCATCTCTCTTTGGCTGAATGGGAACATTAAGACTGCACACTTGATTTCAAACAACTATTGTAGAAGCAATTTATTTCATGGTTGAAAAAGGCAGGTAGGTATTCAGTGGGGGAGTCGAAGTGATCTTTGCTCCAAACTTTTCCACAAAATTGCAATAGAAATAGAACTATAAATGAGACCATTCACTTGTCTGGAAGGAATAACAGATGTTGGATCGTAATATTCAAGTTAGATGGCCTTCGTTTTAGTTTCTCTTCCTCCACCTACGCCTCTGAAATCGAACACGATTTCAGTGAGCATGAGGTGCTTCTTGCGTTGGCGGGGTTTGAGGCGAACGTGGCTTGGTGGCTAATGGGTAGAGTAATATTAGTATTTTATTTTTATTGCTATTGCATTGAATAAGTGGGCTTGGACCCAACAAGTAAAATCAGGGCTTTGTTTTTAATTAGAGTTATAGATTCTATTTCAACTAGAATGAGGAGTTCTCTTTCGCATTTCCAATTAGGAATTAGTTCTTTCTTTGCAAGTATTTTCTTTTATAAATAAAGGCCTTTGGCCAATGCAATAATCAGTTTTGGAAAAGAAAATTTTAATCGAGTTTTGAAGGCTTTGGCTGAATTCCAACTCAATGCTTCCCCCGTAACCTCTTTTGTTAGGCGAGCAAGGCCTTGGTCTAGTTCTAGTCAGAATCATCTTAATCAGTCTAGTCTCCTTCAGGCAGATGGGGATGGGCTTGGGGTTAGAAATATGCAGAAACTTGTAGCTTCTCTGTGGATAGATACAAAAGTTAATCTATGGATGTGGGGGAACCAAGCATTACACAGGCATGGACATGACACCTCGATTTGGGAATTTGTAAACAATTAATGCAACACATAAAATCTTATATTTTATTTTTATGTTTTTAGGTTAAAAAAAAAAACTATGAACATAAACAATAATGAATACACATAAAATATATAAATACGTTATGTATGCATATATCCAAGAAGACGATAATGTTATGTCACAATATTTAGTCAAAACATAATAAATGAGTAGTTCAATCCATAACTCAAAAGAATCAATTTAAAGTCTCAAACATAAGGAAAATCAACAAAAGTGCAAAACAGACTTGATTTCTACTATTGCCATCTTATATGTCTTGACTATCAACCGGCTCATCAGTCGTCACATTCCCCTTGTTAAATAGCACTGCTTCCAACCAAGGAATGTGATTTCTCGAAAAATGTCGAAATTTCACGAAATATTTCTCTTTTTTGAGTTATCAAAATTTCTTTCGAAATCCGAAATATTTATTTTTTTCATTAGGCCAATCTCAAATTTTGTTATAACTTTAATTTAGTATTAAAATTTTGTTATACAAGTGATTCTTATGCAATATATAGTTTGTATGACATTACGAGTCTTGTGGTAATCTTTATGTGATGTGTAGGAGTTTAAAATGTTTAAATGATATTGATAACTTCAAAATTACAATAAATTTTTTTACGTTTATTCTGTACACAACGAAATATTTCTTAAAATCAATTTACCGAAATTACCTCGAAAAAACGAAATCACAATCCTTGCTTTTAACCCAGGTTCATCAAGAGAAAGATGGGCGATCTCAAGTATGCCAACAACGTATCAAAACCCTATCCTATTTTCACATCCGCTTTTCCTCTTCCTCACTGCATTTGATCCCATTCGAAATACCTGATTAATTCAAGAGGTCTTTGAATCTCTTAAAGTGCGAATAGAGGTATCAGTAGCACTGTGATGTTTCCTTTTCTGATTAAGGTTCCTCATTGTCGGCTTCCATTCCCTTTTGGACATAAATGAAATTACACATGTTGGAGTCACTGTTTCTGACTAAAAATTTTCATAATTCAGTTTGATAGTGGTGATATGTCATATTTGTCCCAGATGTATGACCTAGATTCAGTAGATTGGTAGTTTGACATCAATAGATGAGGCAATCTCACAGAAGGAGCCATCAAGGGAGCTCTTCACTCATAGTTTGTATTATGATTCAGTGACGCTCTTCTGCTTGTCTCTCTCTTTCTTTTGATACTATCTGCCCATGTTTTAGTTATTGATTAAAAACAAAAGTGTCTAGCCAGCAAAAGTTTGTTGAATAAAGTAGGCCTCAAAGGGAGGTTGACAAGCTTTTAGATTGCCCCACAAATTTTTTGGAAGTAACTTTGGATCAAAATCCAAGGTAGACACAGGTTAAACTTAAACGAAGTTGGTGGAGAGAAAGGTTTTAGCTTTCGGGTGCAAATCCTTGAAGAAGCACAAGCTGAGGGGTAACGATTTATTGAGAATTGTTATCGTTGCTTAGGAACTTGGCATTGTTGTTGTTTGGGCAGCATGGCATGTCAAGGATGGGCTACACTGCTCTTAATACATCAAAAGTATGTATAACATTGTTTTGCACATGCCCCCAAGAATAGGTTAGACTACTAAAAGAAGAAAATAAACCAGTAAAGGCTGATTGACATGGCGTTTGAGAGGGGGTGGGGTGTTCAGTTGTTTGAACTTGAAACTCTCTTGGAGCAGGTTGGCATCACTGACTTTGAAACCATTATTAGCAGAATGAGAGATGGAAGGCCAGTCATGACTAACAGAAGACATCTGTAACAACCAACCAAATAATAGGCTAAACACCAGAAATTGTAGATGTGTGTGAGGGACACACTTATACAGTGGAGAGAGACTTCTTAGTATTCTAACACCGAGCTTTTAGATCAAGCAAGATTATTTTTCATAGACATTTCCATCTTAGGATCATTTATATATGGAACATTCTGCAGCCGAGCTTTAACTGTTTTAATATTTCAATTGGAAGAGCAAATTTCATATTCATTGATGTAATTGTCTGATCAGTTTCTAGTTGCTTCATACATTTTGATCTTTATATTCATAATCAAAATGAGGTTTTGAATTTGTTGGGTCTCAATGATTGTGTTTACGTATCTTTTTCAGATTTCACACATATGATTATGCAAGGCACTTCGTCAGTGCTTGCACTCGTATTCTTGGGCTTGAGGGAACACCTGAAGGTGTAGAAGATCAAGGCAGACTGACTAGAGTGGCTGCGGTACTGCTAATCTGTTCATCTCAATGATTTTGTTTCTTGAATTCTGCCTATTCTTTTTCTATCTAATGATTCTTTAACTTTGTAAAGTTCCATTGATACTGAGTGTTGATTCTTAATTTGGTCTCATATATCTTCTGCATTTTTAAAATTTTTTATTGGGTTCGAGACTACAGTTTCCTATTGGTATAGACTCAGATCGTTTCATTCGAGCACTGGATCTGCAAAAGGTTAAAGATCACATTACAGAATTGAAGAACAGATTTGGTGATCGGAAGGTATCTTTTGTTGTTTTGACTATGGTATTATCTGATTTCATAAACATCAAAACTTCAACTGACTTTCTACTCAAGATAGGCATCACCTTTATGCAATTGGTTAGTATATTTAGCATCTCAGATGCATCAGTATGTGCTGGTGGTTTATTGCCACCATATTTTCTTAAGCATGCTGTTTAAAATTATTGGAATCTCTCTTTTCAGACTGTCACAGGAAAATCTACAGTATTATCACAAAATAGCCTTATTCCCAGGCGGAATGAATACACAAAACCTTGTATTATCGTGGTGACACATTTTAATTTTGTCTGTATTTGCTGTTACATGTTTCTTCAGAAATTTCTTACAAAGCTGTTTAGGATAAATGGGCTGTAGATCTTGCAATAATTTTTTGTTTAATTTCTTAATTACTGTGCATTTTGTGTGACTATCAGTTTGTATGTATTAAGGTTGCATTTGGCAACTAATGTACTTCTCTCAGAAGCACTAGTGCTTATTATAGTTGTAGCTACTATGGTAAAACACACGTAAATGGCGAAAAAAAGAAAGATAAAGAAGAGAAGAAAGGAGTTTGTTATCGAGAGAGTTTGGCACTTGAGAAATATGATGCAAAGTTATCCATATCATAAAGCAGGTACCTTTTTCTTCTCCATAGAGACAAAAAAGGACTACTGGTTGAACTTCAATCTCGTTTAAGGATTGAATAGTGAAATACATACTCCATCTAATGGTGGTCCCTCGTCATTACTAGTGACATTGGGCATAGGGTTGGTGGTCCTGTACTCACTGACATCTAAGTGCCTGAGGCAGAATTTGAGATAGGGTTGGAGATGCTCTTGTATAGGTAATTCTGGTTCTTTGTTTTGTATAGAATCTGAAAAACTCTTAGGGTCTGTTTGGTAGCACATTTTCCATGGGGAATGGAATCCAAATCCCATGTCAATTGATTTTCCTATGTTTGGTTGTCTATTTAACAAGGGGAAATCGATTATACAAGTAACTAGTTTTCCATCACTCATGGGAATCCACATAATTGGTTTCAATTCTCATGTACGTTTTCCATGCTACCAATGAGATTTGATTATAATTTGATAGGTGGTGTAATCACCACCTTGGAATCATTCTAATTTGTCAAAATTTCAAAGGTAGTCATCCAGAAGAATACCTTTGTGTGAAGTATTCTTGTTCTTAATTATATCACATTTTTTTTTCACAATCTGTCATTTTGAACCTTGAATTTTTGGCTATAAGATTTGATTTCTAAAATGGTTGAACAATCTTCCTTTTTGTCACCGTTACTACACATAGACAAGACCTCTTTTATCTTATTGATAAAAAATTTTATGCATGAGAACTATTCTTATTTTAAAGGTTCTCTTGATGGACTTCTTTCTCTGAACATTCTGTGATTTCTGTCATTTTTTGTCCCCTTTTTTTACAGAGTTTGTTCTATAATTGTGCAGGTGATGTTAGGAGTGGACCGGCTTGATATGATTAAGGGTATACCACAAAAGATACTGGCATTTGAGAAATTTCTTGAAGAAAACTCAGAGTGGCATGACAGAGTAGTGCTGCTGCAAATTGCTGTACCAACAAGAACTGATGTTCCTGAGTGTATGCTCCTTTCCTAGAAATGGTTCATAGTTATTATGGATTTAATTAAATTTTTTTTTTACCAGCTTGTAGGCATAACTTTGAATTTCCTTTTTTACTTTGATAATAACAAAATCATTATAAGAGCATCTCCAACAGCCAGGTTACATTTGTTAATGATGACTTGGCATATTTAACACTCCAACAAACTTGTTAATGACGATCTGTCCTGGGCGATTAGATAACGAGTTGCTCTCTCTCTAAGACAAGGGAGCAGTGTTTCACTCGTTACCCTACTATTTTAATATCCTCCAAATACTCTAATTTTTATATCAGTGTAATTTGAAAAGATTCTATATACCTGTCATATAACTTGATAATTAAAGGATGAAAAGGGGGGTTTGTTTATTTGAACCCAAGGTATACTTGCAAACTCCAAGATTTGTGAGGTTTCTAGCAGTGCTTTTTTGATAAGATAACTAACAACTGAAAATTCCGATTCCGGTTAATATTGGAAAACCTGTAACTACCTTTTACACTTCATTTCTCTTACTGTCTGTTGCCATCTTCTTTCTTACACTTGAGGTTGATATGGCTGGACTGTTGGAGTACATGATCATGGTTGTTTCCCTTTTCGAAGATGGGAGTTTTGTGTAAAGAATTGTTGAAGACTACGGTGTAAGATGGATGGATCGACCAGTAAACCTAGAAAAGAGGGAACGATGGAGAGAGATAAAGGAGGGTTTTTCTTTTAAGGGTTTCCATCTTCAATTTTACTGGGACTGTATTGTTCTAACTGGAGACACATGATTTTTGTAAAGCTTTGGTAATTGTTTAGTGCTCTGCACTAACTGTCTCTGGTCATAACATACATAAATACAATACTTGTTTTTCGGATCATTTTTTATTAAATTTTTTTTTTTACGAGAGGGTTGTTAGTTAAGAATGGAGGGATTTATTGCCATTTGCTTTAGGGTTTTTTGGCAACATTTGCCACACCAAAATGTCACCTGATTTTTACTCCGTAAAAAACTATTTCAAACGACAACGAGCATGTTCAAGATGCTCTAACAAAGTGAAACTCTAAGTCAAAATGTTTCCGCTTAGAACTATGTGTTTGATGCTTAAAGTTGTAATCTGCCTTCCTTTGAAAGACCAGAAATCCCAGGAAACCTCTATGGGTAAGTGAGGTTTGCAAACAAACAACTGTGTTGTGTGATTTGGGAGATGATGAAATTGATCATTCATTCCTCAACTGCCAAGTTGCTAGTAGGCTGTGGGGTGTTCCTAGGTGTATTCTTTTGGTATGGGAGAATCCCACACTCGATTCTTTTTGTGCTTTGGAAGGAAATAAATGCTCAGATTTTGAAATCTAAATCTGTTGTGCCCGAACGACTCATTTTTTGAACTAAATCACTATTGCAGGGAGTCTACAGGTAGATGATCTCATGTTCTCGTTTGACAGTTTCATATATTATTATTATTATTATTATTATTATTATTATTATTATTATTATTATTATTATTATTATTATTATTATTATTATTATTATTATTATTATTATTATTATCATCATTTATTTATTTGTGGTTGGGGGGTATTCTTATGGTTGGTTAGCACTTAGCGAGTTTCTCTCACTCTACCTTCATTTTTCCTTGTGTGACCAACCAATTTTTTGTCTTATCTGGAGAAAACGAAGTAACTTACTATGAGCCAAAGGATTTATTATTATTATTTTTTAATTGAATGAAATTTATGTTGGGCTGAGAATTGAATGATGGATTGTATGATTTAAGCTTGTGTTGTTGAGTGTTGATTGCCTTCTTTTAATGTTTACATCAAATAGTGTCAGAGGCTTAGAACTTGTAATGCTTCTCGAGTAAACCTTGGTATAGAGACTTAATCGTGTGTTGATGACCGTAATGAGTATGAAGAGGGTTATAATGAAGAGAATTCTAGATAGGAAAGTTCAACATCAATTTGGTGGTCACTTGGCGGATGAGTGCCAAGAGAAGTATGATGAGGAAGAGGATGATGAAGAGGATAAAGAGATGCCTGACCTCTCACTCCTGAGGTGAGGTAAGTTTGGTGGTTATCTCTGCATATGAAGTTTCTGACCAGTCCAGGATATCTTGTTCCTTTTTTGACAATGTGGCCCAACCCATAGCGGAAAGGGACACTCAATCAGTAGGGATTGCCAATCCAGCATTGACCGTAGCTCATAGTGGAAAGGGGTGCGCTTAATCAGTGGGTGATGGCCTAACCAGGACCATAGGCTTGGGTAGAAAAGAGCCAAAGGCGAACAAAGAGGAGGCCCCTTTTGTTGGGCTCCAAGATGCTGTGGCTAAAATGGTAAAAAAAAACTGATTAGGGCTATTAATTTGACCTGGACACGATATCCCAACTCGATATATACCGTTCAGGTTAAGGTCTTATGGGTTTTGGGCCAACCACTAACCTAGTTGGGTCAGTTCTGGGTTTAAGCTAGGGTGGTAAATGTAATGAAGTTTAAAAAAGCAAAGCAGCAATTGAAATTTTTACAACTTGGGGGGTTAAATTGTAATTGTCAACCAGCTTCAGGATTCGTGCTGTAAAAGCTCTTTATCTAAACTAATCAACTAAAATTAACCGTTAATTAAAGAAATTTTTTTCCTGCATCTACAGATCTATAATAGGGGAAAATCCTTATTGGTTAAATATAGTCTTTAATAGCCTAATTTAATAATGAATAATGTGATATTCCTTTTTATTACTACTGATCTATAAGAGAGGCAGATTTCAATTGATCACCTCCAATTTCAACAAACCTATCACAAGTCAGGTCGGTTCAGCCATTTATATGCAGGATGGTTCTGGTTTCATTAGGCATAACTAAATGGGTTGGGTTCGTCTCCGACGTTGACTGGCCAAACCGCCAAGACCTGATATCAACCTACTTCCGAATAGGGGAAGATCAAGAAGTGGGCGATCAAACTGAGAGCGAAGAGGAGGATCTGCTAGTTTGCAAGGGGTTTGCGATGGTTTGGAGAAGCTAAACTCTGAACCACATTGTCCTTGTAATCCCTTGGTAGGATGTTGTTCTTGGTTTCAGTGACACCCTTGGTTTCAATGTAGACAAGGAGATGGAGGAGGATAGTTGTAGGAAGTGTATTGAATGGGATGTGAATGAGATGTAGGGGGCCAGGGAGCTTTGGTCATATGTAATGCAGTACAGTGTCTGTGTGTTTAAGATGTTTCACTAGGCCAACAATTTAGGTTTCATTGTAACTTTTTGATAATTAATGAAATGTTATCTTTCAAAAAAAATAAAATAAATAGAAAATCGATTTGGCTTGAAGGCATAAAAAAATAAAAAATGGTGACCCAACTTGTTAGGATTTAGGAAACAATAGTTTTCTGTACAATGCCCAATAATATTTATTGTGGTTGCATGCCTATGTTTAATAACATGGCTGTTTCGATAGATATATCTATATCTATAAAACGGAATCAGGTTAATACTCCATCTTTAGATGTTAATTTATCAATATCATCGTTCCCTACAGAATCTGATTAGAAAAATTTAACAGCTCATAAGTTACAGTGAATATGATTCTATAAACATGACAAACAAGAAAAACTTAGACTCTTTGTTTACTACTTATTTTACTTTTCTCCAAAGTTTTAACTAGTTATCATTTTGTTCTCTTTACTGTGTCATAGCATCTTCAATTTTTTATTCTTTTTATTTTACAGATCAGAAGCTTACAAGCCAGGTTCATGAGATTGTTGGACGCATTAATGGGAGATTTGGAACGTTGACTGCTGTTCCAATACATCACCTGGTCTGTTTTTGTAAACCCTATTTTCCCATCATATACTTGAAATGGAAATATGCACTTCTGCTCCAAGTTCTTCCATTCTTTATAAAAAAAAATGAGAATTAGGGCATGCTTTACAACGATTAAAGTTCTCTCTCTCTCTCTCTTTAGTTCCCTGAAAGTCTCTAGGGCACAAATAGTGGAAAGGGAAACGATATGGCTACGATCTTAAATTTATTACTAGGTCATTCATATTTCTAAGTATTTAATCACACACACACATCATATTTTTAAGTATATATATATATATATATATATATATATATATATTTTTTTTTTTAATTATTTAATCATATATATACAATACAATATGTTTAGTTAGATAAATGTATATACCTTCCAATCTATTTCTGTAATGTTGTAGGCTTGTAGCTAATGATAAGTCCATTTTACGTTTCCAGTCAGCTTTCATTTCTTTTGAAGTTTTTAACTATGTGTGCTTATTGTACCAATCTTCTTTTCAATTATCTCTCCATCCTCTTCTCTATATTCTTCTTCACTCTTTCATCACCTTCTCTTGTCCCATCTTTAAATTTGTGGTTTTAAAGTTTTGATGTGTCTTAAAGGCCAAAAAGATTATCCCAGCTGCACTTAATAGTGTGCTAATGCTATTCCACCCTGATTTCCACAAAATACGAATTTTGAGTCGTCGAAACTTCTTGAAGTATTAGTTTCGGAAAAGCTAAAACGCCGAATTATGCCATTGTTCACAAGCCTGTATCGGTTGTGAAGAGGATTAAGAAGATGCATAGAAACTTGTGTGATGTGACAGGGAAAAAGATAAGGGCTTTCATGCAGTGAACTTGGAGTTGGTATACCTAAGGAGGTGGGTTCGGGGATTCAACCTCTTCGATTAATGAATAAGTCGTTGTGCAAATGTTATGGAGATATGGCACGAAAGGAGTATGTTTGTGGAAAGTGATCATTAGAACCAAATTTGAACACTCTGGTGGGGATTGGCTCCCTAGACACCCAACATCTTCTATGTTATAGTAATTGGAAAAGAACTATTTCTAGTTATAAGAATGAGTTTATGTGCAAGATTAAGGTGAAGTTAGGGAGAGTTGACAAGGTTAAATTTTGGGAAGATGTTTGGGTATGCAGTTAAAACGGATAACGGACCCATAATGGTCCAACAACGTTATAGGTTATAACGGGATATAACGGAATAGTTTATAAAAAAAATATATTTTTAATACCCCTACAAAGTATTAATGTATTATAGAGTCAAAAAAGTAAAATCATGTTTATAACATTAAATTCAAAAACAACAAAAACATTAATAAAAAAAATCTTTCCTTCGTATGAGAATGAGATCACACAACATAGAGTGCGGTCAACTCTTCGTTTTTTCCCTTCTCCGATTCTCTGTCAAACAATGAGGTTTGGTTCTCTGTCGATTAGAGACAACAAGCTTTGGTCCTTATTTCCTATGAGTGTAGAGTTCTGGTTCGATCGAGAATGAAATGGGCGAATTTTTATTTTTATTATTTTTTTATGTATTGGAAGAAAACGTTAAAACGATATTATTGAAAAAAAACATTAACTCAATAACGGTCATATAACGCTATTATATCGGAGCTGTGACACCATAACGTGATAATATCATAACGTAACGGCTCATCCCTGTTAAGCGTTATATCG
The DNA here is from genome assembly GCA_963556465.1 of Berberis vulgaris. Lineage (NCBI taxonomy): Eukaryota > Viridiplantae > Streptophyta > Magnoliopsida > Ranunculales > Berberidaceae > Berberis > Berberis vulgaris. The sequence continues at coordinate 28,753,248 of OY747125.1, read as the reverse complement.
GAGTTATATCAACGTTATAATGCCGTTTTATCTGCACAATGTTTGGGTGGTGTGTGGCTTTAAAGATCAATGTCTTGGACTATTCACTTTACATGAAAATAAATATGGAGGGGTGGGTGAGTTTGGTAGTCAGATGAATTGGGCAACACACTAGGATTTTCATCCAAGTAGGGTGGGCTTTTAAGGGAATTGGAGGAGTTTGCGGATTTGTCCTAAGTATTGGATAATGTGTCTCTTAGGGAGGTAAAATGATAGATGGGTATGGAAAGATGACAAGGAGAATGGAGAACTTGCTTGATGGCGCTCAACTTCATTTTCCAACCAATTTAGTGTGGAAAAGAGGGGTTCCGTCAAGGTTGTGTTTCTTCTAGTGGGCGGTGGTACGGAACAAGCTTCCTACCAAGCAAGAGAGGTATGGATATTGAGGTGGGATGTAGTTTTTGCAATGTTGAACCAGAAAGAATCAAACATCTTCTTCACTATGGGTGGGTCGATAGCATTTGGATACACTTCATCTGGTTATTTGGTATCAGTTTGGTTATACTTGCTTTTTCGAAGATGTTGCTTGGATGCTGGAAAACTAGGGGTGGCAATTGGTGACCTGACGCGACACGACTCTTTCGTAGCAGGTTTGGGTTTGGAGAAAAGTATGACACGACCCATCAAATTTATGGGTTGGGTTTCAGTTTGAGGTCTTGAAAATGGGACCAACCCATTTGTTTTTTTCATAATTACTATTTAATTAATGATCATGTTAGCATATATGTTTTTTGGTAATTGTGGCTTTGGCAAGGTTATGACTGCCACAAAATAAAAATGGTGCCAAACTTCACCTAAAGTATGTACAAACTTTAGAAAATGGCTTTGGCACGGTAAAAAAATTGTCTAAAAAGGTAATAACCGTAGCAAATGTGGCAAGGCGGGTCGAACCGACCTGACTTTGAGCCATGTCGGGTTTGGATTTGATATGTTTGACATTATTACTAACTTGATCAGGTTTAGCTTTGACAACTTGACATAGTATTTTACTTTGACATGACACGACCCACTGCCACCCCTACGGAAAACTCAACACCGTCTCTCCGATGGAATAACATGACTTATTGTGCAAAGTTTCTAGGAATCAAGTCCTCATTAGTGAGACTGGAAGTCCATACACCCATTTATGTAGACCCCGACCTTGATATATGTTAGATATGCTCTCTCTACAAACTTAAGCTTTTAGAGAAAATGAAAATTCAACATGCTATTAAAGGTTGGTTCTAAAAGGTTGGAGGTTTGATTATCGCCTAACACAATTGTTGAGGTATTTTTCAGTCATTGCGCTAAGGGGGAGTATTGAGACTAGAAGTCCACTCCACCCGTTTATGTAGACCCCGACCTTGATACATGGTAGATATGCTCTCTACAAGCTTAAGTTTTTAGAGAAGATGACAATTTAATGTTTAGAGGGCTTTATTTTGATAAACTGTATGCAAACTATGATGTGCTAGTTATGGGGTCTTAATAGTATTTGACAGCCATTTTGTAGTAGTTTGCTGCTGATTTTGGACCTAAGTTTAAGTAAGAACCATTCAATCGGAATGTATTATTTTCTCTAATCATGCAATTTTAATCTTGACACCTTAAAAGAATTAAGCTTGACAATACATCTAACTTTTCTAAAGACATTATTTTCTTTAATGCAGGATCGATCTCTCGATTTTCACGCATTATGTGCATTATATGCAGTCACTGGTAGGCTCAACGTTTTACAAGCACTTTTTGTTTGTTACATTCATTAACATTTCCTTGGATTGCATATTTGTTGAGTGGTAGTTCAATCAATTTCCATTAAGAAGAAAGATACAGAAAACCAGAGAACTGATTATTTTAGACTTGGAGTTCTTTCATTTGATATAACCTAGCTGTCTTACTGGAAGTAGTTTTCTATTTCTATTTTTCTCAGTCGTCTTGTCACTTCTTTTTCATGGGTTCATTTTATCTTGTAGAATACAAACTATATTGCATGAATAGAATAAAAGTTTAAAAATCTAGTAGTAATTTGGAGGAATACGTCGGCTTTGACTTCTCAAAATGGAGGTGGTGCAAGAGTTTTATGTGGGAGATTCTAATGGGGGTGTCGGGAACCTCCATCTTAGAAGGGCTCTTAATGAGTTGGAAGCTTGATGGTGGCTCTTGCTTTGATGGTACCGGGATCTGATGAGGATGGTTGTAAGTGGAAATGGCTAATCTTGGCGCTTGTCGGTTTCTTTCTTCTATAATCACTTGGTAGGAGATAGGGCCTAGGTCCCTCACTCCCTCCTAAAAGTGTCCTTTTTCATTTAGGAGATTATGTGGAACCACATTGCACTAGGGATGTCTTGGGCATCAGGGGTATGGAGGTTGACTCAGCCACTCAGGATGTCCTATGTGTGTGGATGGGGTCGAGACAAAGATCATCTCCTTCATTGAAATCTTGCCACCTCTATTTGGTATTATCTTATTCGTGCATGTGGGATAGATTGGGTCTTGTGTGATCCATTGTGGATGTGATTCACGAATATAAGGGCAGAAATGACGTGGTATGGTCTCTAATCAAATATGCGGTTACATAGGCTACTTCGCAAGAGACGAACACCAGGATCTTTTGCGTCCTCTCATCTGTCTAGGGACCAAATGATTTTGGTACATGTGTTTCGCCCATGTTGAACAAGGGGGTTCGGTTCTAAGAGTTAGTTGTATCATGGGAAAAAAATCATTTCTAGGTGATAACCTTTTGGTGTTGATGTTGTGGAGGCCCATGGGCCGTGCATGTACTAGTCATTTTCGTGTGCTTTGGAATAAAATATGGATCTTTATCGAAAAAAAAAAAAAATTCTTGTCAACATATCATTTGGTGCGTGTGGTTTTAAAGTGTCTAAATATCAAGGTTTTTAGACGTGGAAGATGTGATGTGAGACATTCGACATTCCAGTGGACTGAGCTGTGAGGTGATACCTTTTTCAAGTGTATAAATGGTACTTAGAATTAGAATAAATAACTCCACATATGAAATAATAAGTGCATATAATCAACTTCAAAACTTGCAAGTTTCATCGCCGACCTTAAGTCAATTAGTCACTAATAGTCTACTACACCCCTTTAAAATTCATATTTCAAAACCATCACATCATAAACATGGAAAAACTATAACCCAAGTAGTCAAACATTTTTTTTTTGAAAGTTTAATCTTCGTCAAAAGCATCCACGTGATGAATATTTTCATCTGCCCATGCGAAATCAAAGCCATCGCTTTTATTTATTTATTTATTTAAATTTTCTCCGATTTAGGGCTCAAGTGTGAATGGGTAAGGCCCTTTATATGCCGCTTAAATAATATTAAAATAGTTTAATAAATACTAATAGCTTGATTTATTTTTATGATTAGACGCTTCTTCTAATTTCTAAATCCTTAATACCCTAAACGTGGACTGCTCTCAAGTGTTCGCAGTTTCTCCTCTACTCGACTCAGCTGGTCATGCCAGGTATCCCTTTTTCTTTTACTTTCTCTCTTTCTTTTCATCTCTAAACTTTTCCGCTTGAGTTCCCCTCTTCTTCAAATATACTTCTTCCATCCTGTTTATTCTTCTTGCGTACTTCTTCGATTCTTCTACCACCTTTCTATTTTTTTAGTCGCTTTATTTCTCTTATTTTTTTTTGTTTCTCTCCTTCTACCATATGAATTAAAGGAAACAATGTAATGACTCACAAACTACAAAAATACACACATACTCTCACACACATATATATTATGATCCTGCTTCAACTTTGTTGCGACTCCTGAGGCTCTCGAAGCTACTATCAATTTGCACCTCAGCCAACTTAGGGATCGTTAATGTTGCTAACTTTTGCTCTGCAAGTTCTATGGTTCACATAGAATTGGTATGTAGTTTACATAGAATTGGTATTTGGATGGGTGAAAGGGAAAGAGAAATAAAGAAATACCACTAGTAAACCAAGAATTTATAAGATAGAAAAATAAAGAAAAAGGAAAAGAAGAGACAACATTAGCACTTAATCATTGTGAACTAGTTGACCACGCCTCCTTTTTACAGTTTTAACTGCACATGTTTAAAACCACCACATTATGTATTACCAAGGCTGTCTGAAAATTTCACCAACTCTAAAACCTTACTTTTTCACACTAATGCAAGTGACAATTTCTTTCTTACATGTTACCTAGGTTTAGAGCATTGTATTGTTAGGCACTTCCAATACTGATATTTTACTTTGCCTTTTGTTTGTAGATGTTGCACTTGTGTCTTCTTTGAGAGATGGCATGAATCTTGTCAGCTATGAATTCGTTGCATGTCAAGATGCAAAGAAAGGAGTTCTAATCCTAAGCGAGGTCGTCATCATATTCACTATATTTCTTAATGTTATCATAAATTCCCCATAGTTATTTATATGTGCCCTAGTAGTTTCTGGGGTGTAAATGATTACTTTGCGTTCTCTGATTTTATGATCTTAGCCTTGGTGTACACCATTTTATTATTTAAGCTATCAGATATGATGTGCTAGAGCATTGAGATACCCTAATAGTTTGAATTGGGATACAAACACGTTGGGCGAAAAACTAAAATTTGCATTAGTGCACCCTGCATAACTCTCCTCTGCTTCGAGTGGAGTGAAATCTGCCTTTGTGCTTGTTTCTGAAGTTGATCTTCCGCTCATCAAAAACAAGTTGAATCACCCCATTGCTAAAACATCGATGCTCCATGTGACCATTTAGGTTGCACTCATACTTGTATTCTTGTCCAAAATGAATCCTTAAGCTCGTCAAATTCCAAATCCTTGTCAGTCATGGAAACTGGAGGTGAATTGGAATCAACGACCACCGCTTACGCTTGTACCTCTTCCAAGAAAAATCTGTCATAAAAACTTAATAAATCAAAGAAGTTAAAAGACCAACGCGATTTTTCGTTTTCTTAAAGTTATATAGTTTTTCACCCCACATACCCCAAGGAGGATGACATTTGCCAAATTTTCCTTTTAAGCAGTTCTTATGACACCCTATCTTTGAAACCCATTTACAAATTCTACCCTAACATGGAATTCACGTGTTTGATACCCATACTATCTGAACCTATAAAATTAGTAAATGATGTTTGTTTAATTTACAAAACTAAAAAAAAAAAAACAGAAAAGAAGTAGAAGCTAATAAAGTTATAGGTAATAAGTTTTAATATGGAAAAATATATTAACTATTATTAGGTGACAACTATTTTTTGTTAAGCAAAATAGTTAAGAAAAAAAGGAGCTAACCATTTCATTCCATCATATATCATAAATGTGGACCAACAAGAAGACTATCATATTGATTGTAGTTGGTATCTTTATAGTGTCATATTTATCTTCAGATTATGTTGACTTTGGGTCTTATCATTAGTACCAACTTTGCGTTTAGGACCGAGTTTGTCCAACGTAGAGTCTTTGTCCCAATACCACGCTGACTATCACTAGACTTTTCCTTCCATAAAATATTTTTGAATTTTGAAGGCACTTGCGTCGTTTAGAACTAAAAGATGGTGTTGGGTTTAGTGAATTGGAATCCAAACAAATGCCCGAATGCACTGCTTTACACACCTCATAAAAGACCTACGAGTAACGGACGAGTCGAACCCAAATTCACTTTCCAACAGTTTACATGAGTAGAATGGTGCAAAAAGGCGTCGAGGGTGTATGGGTATAATTAAGAGGAGATTGAGGTGGCATTTTGTATTATGGGAGTTAGGGTTCTGAGGAAGGATTGAATTAGCAACATTACCACTTGAAGAATATATCCTCTCAACATTCAATAATTTCTTTTCTATATTGAGGATTCATTTGTTGCAATAGTCTCATCTATTTTAATAATAGTAATGCACATGCTACTACCCAATCCAAAACTTCTTGGTAAGATTTGTTAGTGCTCGAACAAGAAAACACACAGAGTATGCATGTTTGCAGGGTATGTTGGTGATGGATATGTGTTAGTCTCATCTAGTTTAACATTGGTAATGCAAAGTCAATGCTTCTGCCCAATCTGAAACATCTTGGTTATTGCTCAGACTAACAAGAAAAAGCACACAGTGAAATACCTAGCAAACAAAGGATACCCTTCCTCCATTTGATAAACGAAGCAAAAACAATGACAACGAACTTTCACAACCTTCGCTATAGCTACATTGACACTTACGGAGTCGCAAATCGACTAGCACGCCTTGCATGGAAAAAACACCAATTGACCTCAAGGTTTAATTTTACACTCTAGTTGGATTGGTGAGACGCGTGAATATGATTAAAAACGCTTCCATTATAAGAATACATCTTGTTGGATTCACTTTGTTGGGGGTAGTATAGATGGGTTTAGGGATCAAACAGTTATAGGACAACACTATAATTGGGAAAAATCTCTGCAATGGGTGGTTAAAACTCAATGAAGTTTTGGAGGAGTCAGAGAACCCCGCACTGACACTACTTGGTCGTGCGATTAGGTGTTTGCAATTGGTTGTGGTGGTTCGTGCTAGCCGATTGACACGTGCGAGGGATTGCACTTGTTTGGTGCCTCTGTTGCTATATAGTGTGTTTACGGTGTTGAACTTTCTATGAGGTGCTTCTATCATCAACTTTATCACTATCTTTTCCATGAAGGCGTTAAAGGTGTTGAGTGTAGTTTGCGACGATGTTAATTTTTCTTTCAACTTCTCAATGCTTACCTTCTTAGTTTTTTTTTCATCTTCCTTAGTTTTCTGAGTCTGCACCATCTTTTTCATCCTAGAGCGAAGATTGCTCTGATACCAATATGATGGAAATTGTTTCGACATGAAGCCTCATCTAATACAAAGAAATTTGGTTTGACAAAGCTTCGAGAAATTGAAAACTTCAATTAATTCAACTCCACCCAATTAGGCTTACACTACATCTATTTATAAGCAAAAACATAAATTAATCTCAAAGCAGCGAAACCCTAACCATAATTTGGAATAAAATCACAAATTAAACCCTAGCCGTAGTTATTGCAAGAAATACAGTAAGAATATATCCTAATTATGTCCCAAATACTCATTAGAGTGATAGTATTGGGATAGAAAAAAACATGCGCCGTGTTGGGCTTTGGGATTATTGTATTTTTATTTTTTATTTTTTATTTTAAGTTGAGTTTGGGTATGCGGGTTAGGTTAAGAGAGAGTGTCGAGTGTAAGTAAAACAGTCTGAAGGTTTTGAAGTTTAGAGATGAGAATTTGAACTTTGTAACTTTTCTCTTTCATCTATTGTCTTGCCAATGAACGTTGTTTTTGTTTTGTTTTGAATATTTCATGAATCAATTCTCAAAGTGTACCCTCGATCAGGAAGAAAAACTAGAGTTACCTTTTTTCCCGTTTCCTGGGATGTTGAAGGCTTCATAACTTCTCTAACTTCATTTGGAGGTTATGTAGGTCTATTTCAACTTTGTAATTTCCAACCGTTAATAATAACAGTTTGTTCGATCTTTGAAATTGATGCAATTTTTCTAGGAAAATGAAATTTATGCAATATGCCTCATTATCTCACTTTTTTAATGGTCTTTTATTATTTTTGGGTGAAAGTTTCACGATTTAGTTTTTTGTATTCGTTTTAGTTTGCAGGAGCTGCACAATCACTTGGTGCTGGAGCTATCCTTGTGAACCCATGGAACATCACAGAGGTTGCTTCCTCAATAGGCTATGCCCTAAATATGCCAGCTGAAGAAAGAGAAAAACGACACCACCATAACTTCATGCACGTGACCACTCACACTGCACAAGATTGGGCGGAAACCTTTGTAAGGTGTTCACCGTCACTTTCTGAGGTTACTGTTGTTCCATGTTTTTATGTCTATGCATAATTTAAACATGAAACGGTCGTGAAAGATTATACAAGCAAAAAACAAGCTCTAAGATTTGCAATTAGGAAACTCAGAAAGACGTTCTGTTCCATAGATATGTGCAGGAAATATCTATTTACATGAAGAAGTTCATGAAAATATTAGTCTTGATAGTGCTTACTATACAGAAGAGTAGACGTGACAGTACATTTTCTTGTTGATCCATATGTTGTCACTAGTAGCATTGGACGGGCCCACCCTGTGAATTACATATTGCTAATTAAATACAGAACATGTACGTGCTTATCTTTTATAGTAATTTCCTGGGGAATATGAACCTATGAACCTGAACTCGAGTTTTTTCAGGCTTTCTCGAATGTTCATCAAACGCGAAAAGTATATTGATTGGTTAGTTGTTAATAAATACTTTCGTGGTGCTACTTTGCAATGCATATGTTCCTAAGCTAGGTCTTTACTGAGGTGGATTTGTAGAGTGTAACTGCAAGAGCCATTGACTGTTCTTTTTGTTCTTTTCCTTGCCAAACAAGGATGCCTATGCATGCTCCTTTGTGAAATGAATTCAAGTAGTTGAAACAGATCAAAGTTTCACTTTCTGCGAGTGAGCACAAGGGTCATCAAAGAGGTCGAGGGCTTGTTTTATAGCATAGACCATCCCTATATTGTCAAAAGTGAAAAAAAGCAATCACTTTAACCAAAAAACAAAAAACAAAAAACAAAAATAAAAAATAAAAAATAAAAAATAAAAAATAAAAAATAAAAAATAAAAAATAAAAAATAAAAAATAAAAAATAAAAAATAAAAAATAAAAAATAAAAAATAAAAAATAAAAAATAAAAAATTGATCGTTCTCGAAGCAAACTCATTTTGCTAAAGCGATGTGGCTACATATTGAAAATGTGATTTTTTTTAACAAAGATCGCTTTCATTATATTTTAAAGATGTTTTTATTTCTATTCTTAACATCGATGGATGACCATTGAGATATTATATGTTATTTTGATTAATTGTCTTGCATTAGTCTAGAGGTTTTATTTAAATCTTTTGAATAGTTTGAATTGTGATAGGTAACCTATCATGCGTACTTGTTTAAATTATTGACATTTAGTATCTTTTTGATTGTCATTTTTCAAACTTGTTTGGATTTGAGAGGTGGTACCGTAGTAATATAAATAGGAGAAGATGTTAAGTTCTGGAAAGATGTTTGGTCGGGGAAGGTGGCACTTAAAAACAAATGCCCAAGACTTTTCTTCTTGTATAAGAGGAAACGGGTCTATTGCTTGACTTCTTGAAACAGGAACTCGAAATCATTGACCTAAGACTGTTCATAGATTCATCCACGAAAGTATGCTAGGGGTTGTTGCTTAGTCACGAGAGCTCTGCGCAGAAGTGTCTCAAATACCAATTGGTAGTGTGAAATAATAAATAATTGAAAAATACCAAAAACAAGAAACAAATGAAGGACAAAGCAAAAGTAAGTGGTTCAGCAATTACCTACCTCAGCCAAACCAAATAACAACTCTTATTATTTCAAAATTGGATTACAAACTCCCTCTTTCAATTAAGAGTTGATGGACCGATAAGGCTCCAGGTCCAGATATTTTTCATTGGGTATCTACAAGGAGTATGGGGAGTTTATTAGTGGTGATGCAATTGAAATGGTGTCGGAGTTCCAAATTTTTTTTTTTCATAGATTGCATGATCAATTCAGGATTTTTTGACCTATCAATTTTCCTGGGTGCATATGTAAAATTATAACAAAAGCAATAGTTAGAAGGTTAAAGGTTTGTATGGACTCTGTGGTTGGGCCCAAATAGGGAGCTTTTGTGAAGGACAAACAAATTCTGGATGGAATTATGATTGTGAATGAGTTAGTAGACTCAAGGTTGAGATCCGAGAAATTGAGGCTGTTGTTTAGATCGACTTTGAGAAGGCTTATGACATGTGAATTCGGATTTTGTTTTGTGGTGTCTAAGAAAAATGGATTTTGGAGATAGATGGATGAGTTGCGTAAAGACATGCATGTCGGCGATTCACTTTTAAGTGTTGATAGGTGGGGCTTAGGTTGGTTTCTTCTTAACATCGAGAGATATTTGTTTGTTTACTATTGTAGCACGAAAGCATCACACATATTGATTGGCAATTATTTGGGGTAGAAAACTACTCATTTAATGTTTGCTGACGATACCGTTTCTTTTTGGAAGATAACATCACTCAACTAGAATTTTTTTAAAATCTTAAGTACATCTTATTATCGTTCCAAATGAGGGTCCAAAGTAAAATTTTCTAAGTGTATAGTTCATGGTGTTTGGGAAGGAGCGGATAGCTGGAGGGAGGTAGATATTTTGGGATGTCAAGTTGGAGAGCTTCCATTTATTTATCTGGGTTTAACTTTGGGTGCTAAAAACAAGAATAAACATTTGTGGGATCCTTTGTTGGAAATCATGGGTAAGAGATTGGAGACATGGAAGGCCAAATTTCTTTCAATTGAGGGACACTTGTGCTTATCAGGAGTGCGTTGTCTAACATGCCTATTTATTTCATTTCATGTTATTTCAAATCCCAGTTTATGTCGCTGAGAAATGGGTGTTTGAGTATTAGATGTCTTCTTTTGATGAACAAAGCTTTGATTCCTAAGTGATTGTGGAGATATGTAATGAAGGGGAGTGTTTGTGAAGTGATTGGATTGATTTGCTTCCCTAAGCATTCGGTGTGCTCATATGGGATAAGTATATGGAGAACCATCTCTAATCACATGTCAATGTCAGGATAAGAGGTTGAATTGATATGGGAAAGGAGAACAAAGTCAGTTTTTGGGATGTTTAGATATAGTACGAGGTTGTTGTGAGAGGGAGCAAGGTTTGTTGATGGAGTTTGGTGTGTTGATGGGAAATGATATGCATATGGAAGGAGTTAGTGCGTGAGATGAGGATGATAAATGGGTTTCGAAGGAAGATAAAACTAAGTGTTTATCAGTTTCTTCATGTTTTGTGAGCCTTTCAGAAACAATATGCCCCTTATTGCAGTCCATGGTTTCCCGATGAAGCTGGTCTGAATGATCCTTCTAGAGTATCTTTTTTCATGTGGATAATAATGTGTAGACTTCCTTCAAAAGTCGAGTAGGCACATAAAGGGATGGATATTGATGCGTCTTGCATGCTCTTTTTGCTTGACAGAGAGTACATGACATCTCATTAATTGTAGGTGGGTCAGTACCGTGTGTTGCACTTATTGAGGAGTGTAGGAATGCATTGGGTAATGTTGGAAGACTCCCCCTCATTTATCCACGCGAGGGATGGTTTTTTGGGAGTTCCTTCCATATGCGTTTAGACAATAAGATGCTAAGATGTTAAGATTGGAAATGAACGGGGTAGAAGTATTGATTACCTTGTGTGGTCGAAGGAAATGAACATTAGGCTTTAGACAATAAGATGCTAAGATTGGATGCATTTGTAATAGAAGTATTGATTAACTTGTGGGGTTGGGTATCACATCTCTATTTTACAGGGTTGTTCTTCGGTTCTTTGCATACTAATTGGGGGAGAGTATTATGTTGGTAACTTGGTACCTTAATGCTTTTAAGATTACTTTTTCTTTTGTATAACAACCATTTTCATTCCATAAAATATTTTACCTTTTGAAAATAAAAATGTTTTACTCATTGAACTTTTTTCATGTCAAACTTACCACTTGTGGTAATTGCTTTCGAACTAGAACTTGGACTTGGTGGATCTCTCGTGTTCTTTGAAACCTTCATACAACCACCAACTCACAAGCCTTCAAACAAACGAAAATACCTTGGGATGTCTCACCTTCCCTCTTTTAAAGTAATTTTCTTTAAGAATTTGTCTGCGAATTGGGATGCTTTTGTATAGGGGCCTTAATGCTTTTAAGGTCACCGTCTTGTAATTCCACGTTTATTCTCATGTAAATTTAACTGTCCAAAAAAAAAAAAGAATTGCTTGCCACATAGTTGGACGTGGTTGGAGCCATTGAAAGGAAATGTACATTTGGTTCTTTCCTTGTCAATTTTGTAGGCAAAGAAGATAAACAAACCGTAGCTTCATGAGGATGATCAAGGAGTTTGCAATACCATGCCCTTATATTCAAGTTACAACTCTTTATTGTTGCACTCACGATTGCAAAAATTCCATATATCTGTGGTGACCAATGCAATTTAGAGTTTAAATGAGGTTCCAATTAGAAGGTAAATTTGGCTCTAAAGTTTCTCCCTGAAGTACTTGAATCCAAGTTTGAACATATCATGTCTACAGAAAGAAACAACACCATATAGACACATGAAACATGAAGTATACTTTTGTAGTTAATAATATGGTATGCTTGGTTAAATTGAGAGAAACTCCAAGTGGACGGCTAGCGTAGATCCATTCAACGTGGATAATTGGATACTGTGTCACAAAGACGATATATAGTGACAGCAAAACACACCAGTAGAGAGTGAACACATCCAATCCAAGAAAAGTCGGCCCTTGCTTCAGCCATTACCAATACCATGCTTTTGTTTTTGTTTTGAATGATAGTTGTGATTTACTCTTTGACTGACTAATTTTATAATCTCACATTGAGTTGCCCCAAGTCCTCCCATTATGTTAAAAGCATGGGTTATATGTTTCAGTCAAATCCAGCTAATTCTTAACTTTTATCTCCTTTTATTTTCTCTCAAAATTTTGTTCAGCTCATCTTGTACAAACACTGATGGACGCTTTATTTTTCAGTTTTTCAATTTATTCTTGTATCTTGATACGAGTTACATTATTTTTTTACTCTGAATAATAATGTTGTTGTCATTTGCGTAATGTATTAATGTTACTTTGCTTATAGTGAATTGAATGATACCATCGTCGAAGCTCAATTAAGAATGAGGCAAGTTCCACCCCTTCTTCCAGTGGAAGCTGCAGTTGCACGTTATCTTCAGTCAAAGAATCGTTTGCTCTTACTGGTATGCTCTTTCAATGTAGTATAACTAATATTTTGGCTGACATATTTAGGAATAAATTCCAGTCATTCTTCATATTTTCTGTTCTTGGAAATATACAATCTTCAGTTTATTGACTTTCTGTTTTAAGCTATGAATTGTATATTTGAAATTCACAACAGTTTTTTTATGAATACATAGAGGATGATTGTTTGATTGTTGAAGAAACTCTATTCTGGTCTGGAATTCATCCAACAAAAGAATCTTTTGATTACATAGTTTAATCTTTGAGAGAACTTTGCTACATTTTGAAGAAGGTAAAAAAGTAATTGTTGGACCATACTCAGAAGCCCAACAAACCTAAAATGATAGAAGCTGGAAACTGTGCTGACATCTTTCATCAATCTGGGAATTTCGTTTTTATTGAGCATTTGTTGGAAAATGCTTTATTTGTTTAAATGGACTCCCATCATGTTTTACTTTCTGCCGGATAAAAATCCATTGAACCAAGAAGTTTCCACAAGAAAAGTCTGGTAATTGTCTTTGTTATAAATTTGCTTGCTTATGAAGTATGTAATGCAATTTTCACTTTATTATTTTAATTTATTGATAGTGCTTGCGTGTCAAAACTACAGGGATTTAATGCCACACTAACTGAACCTGTGGACACTACTCCCGGGAGAAGAGGCGGTGATCAAATCAGAGAGATGGATCTTAAACTACATCCAGATTTGAAGGAACCTCTAAGAATTCTTTGTAGTGATTCAAGGACTACGGTTGTCGTAGTCAGTGGAAGTGACCGGAGCATTCTAGATGATGTACTCATTTAGTTTTCGTATTTGATCGTCTTTCCTATATCTGATGTATTCATTCTTTCTAACATGGGGCTTCCTCAGAACTTCGGGGAGTACAACATGTGGTTGGCTGCTGAGAATGGAATGTTTCTGCGCCCTACAAGAGGTGAATGGATGACAACAATGCCCGAACATCTTAACATGGATTGGGTTGACAGTATCAAGGTGCACATATGAGACTTGTGTCGTCCTCATCATCTTTTATTCTTTATTTACTTAAAACCTTGAATTCCTTTTGACCATACAATAGCACATGCCAGTGTGTATTATTTTGAGCTTTAAGAATTTATGGACTGATCGTGGCATTAGCACTTTTATTTGCAAATCCTTTTGTTTAGTTTAATCCTAGAAGTTCTTAATTCTTTAGGATTTTCACGCTTCTAACTGTTTGATGCTTGTAAAAACAATTTCAGCATGTTTTCGAGTACTTCACAGAAAGAACTCCTCGCTCTCATTTCGAACTTCGTGAGACCTCACTTGTTTGGAACTACAAGTATGCAGGTGCATGTTAAAATGGTGGACTAATTGTCTTTAACTTGTTTGTTTTTTCCACTTCCTTTTAAATTCATCATGCTAAGTTTCCTCTTGTTCATTATCTTGTTATGATTCTAGACATGGAATTTGGAAGGCTCCAAGCTAGGGATCTGTTGCAGCATCTATGGACTGGCCCAATCTCCAATGCAGCTGTTGATGTTGTGCAAGGTAGTCGATCAGTTGAGGTCCGGTCAGTTGGTGTTACCAAGGTGTGTGGATGGGATTATTTAAGTGAAGAGAAGAATGTTCATAATATAGATGTAAACAGAAATACTCATTGTTTTTGTCAATGTTTCTATGTTCAATCAGGGCGCAGCAGTCGATCGTATCTTAGGAGAGATTGTTCGTAGCAGAAGCATCGTCTCACCAATTGATTATGTCTTGTGCATTGGGCATTTCATAGGAAAGGTGTGTTCACTTCTTTTGTTTTTTATCACCTTTTCAATCGTTATCATAGCCTGAGATTTATTTATGAATGACACGGAGCAAATGGTCAATGACATTAAAGTTATGCTTTGATATTGGAGTGCTGCATGGGGAGTTATGAGGGATTTTTTTTATCGAAGATTGTATGTTTGTTTGGCGCAGCTTATTTGTTGTGTATTGCCATTTAGGTTTGTCCCTTGTACTTTCTTTGCGTAGCGAAAAGCTTTTCGCTACTGCCTTTTTAAATATATCCATGTTTATTTTGCTGATTAAAAAAAAAACAAGTTGTCATTATCTGTTGCTTCCTAACTTGCATTTTGACACGAAGCGCAGCAACACATGGACTTGTGTCAGAACTTTACTTGGGTTCTTTATGTTGGCAATTGGAGGAATTATTTCATTAGCTTTTTTAATGTTATGCATTTATCAGGCACATATGGATATGGTAGTTTGTTTCGACTCATTTATGTTGAAATAAACCTGAATGGGCATAATATAAGGCATGTTGTCATTTTTCTGTATCCAGATTTAATATGATAATCTTGTAACACAAATTGTTGCTCATGCATCTGAAGCAATCTACAGTCTAGACTTTCATCATGTCAATAATAAATAGTAGCAATTGATGCAATAAAAGGTTTTAGGAATACTGAAAGTAAATCCAAAGGAATTCATTTTATTTTATTTTTCTCTTCTTTATGGATAGGCATGTAGGATTCATTCCCCAATGAGCTTCCAAAGAACAAAGAGCCGAGTACAAAATAGGCAACAGTAAAAAAAAACTTTTATTGTTGATACACGAGAGACTCATGGTCACAGAAAAGGTGTTTGAAGGACACTCCTTTTGATATAGGCCATTCAGAGCTCCAATGCCAAAGCATGGGCATAGCTTCAAAGTTGAACATAGTTACACAGAAATGCCATTATTCAATGTCAATTCCTTCTCGCTAATAACGCATAACTGTGTATATACAGTAATATAATATATGCTCTTTATTGAGTCTGCTAAATACTCCCATCTCCCCTTGCATTTCAAACATATCCCAAACTGCGTTTGTCACTATCAGGAATCCCCACACTTGTAATTTCGCTGGGGAAGACGAGTTTCATTGAGGAATAAGATTCTAGGATGAAGTCACCCACCACATGTCTACGTTGTTCAGGAATAAGAATTGGAGGCTCGTGACCAATGTTTTATACCTGGGTATTTTTTCATCATCTTTTCTAGGTGGTAGATAATTTGTTGTGGTAACTAATTATTTTGCATCTTTTGTAAGTCCATAATTATTTTGGGTGCCACCAGTGTTGTTAAGGCGGACGCTCAGGCGCGCCTCGAGGCGTTTTGGCAAAGAGACGCCTCAAAATGATGCAATGCGGAGCGGTGAAGTGAGGCGTCCGCCTCGGGCCGCGTTGTTGTTGTGTGTGTTCTTCTCCTTCTAATTAGGTTCCTCTTCTTCAAATTAGGTGTTGCCTCTTTCCTGTGTTTTTTTTATATGATCTGTTCTGCAGTTTCTGCTGTGTTTTTTTTATATGATCTGTTCTACTGCATTTTTTTTAATGATCCGTTCTACTCATTTTTATATCATCTGTTCTACTCCTTTTTTTAATGATCTGTTCTGTGTTTTTTTATATGATTTGTTTTGCTCCTTTTTTTATATGATCTGTTCTGCTGCGTTTTTTTTCTTCACAATAAACAATAATAAGTAATATTTCAGTGTATGGATCGTAATATTTTAGTATATGGATCGAAATTTGGTGCAAGTTTTCAAAGTTAAACCAATGAGACCTGTTGGGCGATGCCTCACCAAATTGCAATTTTTCAAACACTGTTTCAAATTCAACCATTAATTTTCTAAACACTGTTTCAAATTTTCAAAGTTAAACCAATGAGAAGTTGATGAACTAGTTTACATTATGTTTTGATATTTTTCTTGTTTGTTTCTTTTTTAGTGATTTAGTGGATAGGCAAGTTAAGTACACTTATGTAGTGCATCTTTTTGCTATGCTATGCAACTTTATTATGTTTTCATTTCAATTCTAAATAGTTGTATGATTTTTTGTACATATTGGCATATGCAAGTTATCAAAATGATGATGAATATTACTTATCTAAATGTGTTTCCATTTATTATAATAAAAAATCTTTAAAAAATGTTAAAGACCGCCTCAGTGAAGTGAGGCGTCCGCCTCGTCTCTGAGGCGTTTTCAAGCTCATCCGCCTCCTCGCCGCCTTAACGCCTTAACTACACTGGGTGCCACTAGTATCTCTATAAAATATTTAGAAATTGGACTAAAAGGGTCCAATTTCTATTTTGACTTTTCATTTACAATTAAGGACTCTATATACACATTACTAAGCTATTTTCTATATCATTTGAGCTCCGTTTGAGCTGAAATTTTGAGGAAATTTTGAGAAGAATTATGGATTCACATCATGAACAATAAAAAATAGGGTTATTTGCATTTCCCCCTATAATACATGCCTTATTCAGCGTTGCCCCTTATAATTATTCGTATTGCACTTTCCCACTAAGACTAGCAGTCTATGTGCCTTGACCGTCTGTTTTCAAAGTAGATTACCAAAATACCCCTAAGAAATCAAAGGCTGAGATTGAATCTTTCGTATCTCGAACATCTCATCTCAAGGAAAATCCTAAGGCCCAACTGAAATTGTAATCGTATCTCGAGGAAATTTAACAGTTGATTTAAAAAAAATCTTATATCTTAAACAACTCATCTCGAGAAAAACTAACTGTCCAAATTTAATCGTACACACATCTATAAGTAAATCTAACGGTCCAAATTTAATTGTGCGCGCATCTCAAGGAAAATCTAACGATTCAGCACGCATCTCAAGGTAACATGATGATCCAGCACACATCTTGAGGAAAATCGCATCTCGAGAAAATCTGACGTCTGAATAAATTGCCCCCATATAATAAATTACTGACAATAACTTAACCCCATAAAATAAATTTGAATTTAATTTTGTCCCCTGAAACATGACAGACCTGAGAGATGATGAAGATGACATGCAACTCAAGCTTAACTTCAAAACTTGGCAAGCTTTTCCACTTCAAATATTTAATCAAATTTTTTTAATTATCTTCATCCTCCTCCATTATCTTCCTCTATCTCGCAGCCTCGCCACCACTTCCCCCTTCATCTTCCCTCTTCTTCATTCCTCTACTTCCTCTTTCCTCCTCTTCCTTCCTCTGTTTCACAACCCCTATAATAAAGTTAGAGCCTCATTCCTCATTCTTTTTCCTTCATCTCTTAGGTCTGTTCTAGTTTAGGGGGCAAAATTAAATTCAAATTTATTTCAGGAGGAAAAATTAAATTTAAATTTATTCAAAACGTCAAATTTCCTCGAGATGTGTGCATGAATAAATCTGAACTGTCAGTTTTCCTCGAGATGTGTGCTGGATTGTCAGATGTTTATTTAGATGCATGCTGAATCGTTAAATTTTCTTCCAAATGCGCGCACAATTAAATTTGGACCATTAGATTTTCCTCGAGATGAGTTGTTTAAGATGCAAGATTTTTTAAAAGCAAATGTTGGATTTTCCTTGAGATACATTACAATTTTAGTTGGGCCTTAGGATATTTCTTGAGATGAGATGAGATGCTCAGCCTTTAATTTCTCAGGGGTATTTTGGTAATCTGCTTTGAAAACAGACGTCAAGGCATGTTGACTGCTAGTCTTAGGGAGAAAGTGTAATACGAATAATAATTGGAGGCAAAGCTGAATAAGGTATGTATTATAGGAGGAAAATGCAAATAACCCTAAAAAATATTGTTTTAAACTTTGAGCGCGTTTTGACGAACGCTCCTCGAGTATGGTTGGATTTTCCTCTATCATAAGCGCAAAGCGACACCTTGGGCGTGACACAGGCCAACCAGATCGGCCAATGCCTATTGTTCCAAACCATCTGAAGGGTGATCCTCAAACACTGACAAAGACTGTTAGTATCTAAGAGCGTGTATTGTGCATTTCTATTGTGATTTGCAAACTTTACAATGAATGACACTCTCCTATATAAATGTTGTGTAGTTTGAGGTTGTTTCATTTGACGACGGGTTGTGGTGTGAAATACCCTTCTCCGATAGCAAGCAAAGTAATGACATAGATGGGTGTCCTATGGAGTTATGTATCCAATTTATGGGATTGGTGAATGATTTCGACTAGTTTGAAATTTTAGCAATACATTCGTTAATCTTGTCCCAACCAATAAGCCTTGTGGTCTATAAAATCATTGCTAAGGCTTTTACTGAGAGACTGAATCGAGTTATTTCAAATCTAATCAAACAAGACCAAGGTGCCTTTGTGTTTAGTAGACATATTTTAGGTTTCTAATGAAGCATCAAATTAGATCAACACTCTGGGTAGGATTACGGTTATTTGGAAGGTGATGATCATGTCAATTGGGATTTTCTGAATCATCTCTTTAGGGAATGGGGCTCGGCTTACATTCAACATGGTGGATTGGAAAATATGTCTCTGTTTCATTTCCTAGTTTAGATGGTGGCTCTCCGATGGTTTTTTTGTGTGTATGTGTGCATGTTTCCCCTCTTGTAGATCCATGGGTCTTAGGACCATGATTGGTAAATTCAACAATTAGGGTTATTTGAGGCTTTTAGGATTCACACTAATGTTTCGCCTTTCTCACTTCAGTTTCATGATGATTCTCTTATTTTTTTTTGAGGTGAAAGATTTGTAGTGATTATCTTAAAAAGGTTGCTTTATTAGATGGAAATCATTTTTCAAAAACTAGTCTTTTGCTGTGGAAGAAGTTCAACTTAAGCATGTCTGGAGAGTTCCCTACTTGGCATCTAGTGCTACCGTTAGGGGTTTTGACTTTTGAGTAGTTGTGATCCATTGGTTCCCCTGTTTTGGAGAGATTTATGAACAAGCTAAAGTTGTGGGAGGGTAAATATTTATCACTTTGATCAAAGTACTCTCTCTGACGTCCCAGTGTACCATCTTATATAATGTTTATCCTTATCCTCCCTTCCAGTTAGTGGAAAAAAATCATATGATGTGTAGGAATTTCTGCGTGGTGAAGGCCAAAAATATCATCTTGTGGAGTGGCATGGGGTGTGCGTAGACAAAAGAAATGGGGGGCTTAGGGATCAGGAGTTTTCATGTTATAATGAAGCACTTCCAGGGAAATAGCTGTGGAGATTGATGCACAAGATAGGTGGTTGTAGCTAGCATGGATGTAAGATTGGTGGTTGGGGAAGTGTGGAGGTTAGGAGCAGTGTAGTCAAGGCGCTTGTACAAAATTCTGCCTCAAAGTGAGGCAATGCAGTGCGGTGAAATGAGGCATCCGCCTCGCCTCGCCCTGCCTCAGTCGAAAAATGGTTGCAATCAGCCCAATTGCATCCCATTTACAACCCATTTGCAACCCAATTGCAGCAAAAGAGGTTGCAACCCATTCTTAATAGGGTTTTATATTTCTTGGTGTAATATTTGATAAAAACAAAATAAAATGTTTTTAAGTTTTGATAAATTTGTAACATTTTTTAAAAATTTTTTTTTTTTTTGACAAAACATCATGTTTTCTGTGATCAACATCAATCTTAATTTTTCATAGTATAGTTCAATGATTTTTATGCTTTTGGAATACCAATAATGATCATACTTGTTGATTTTTACCAACCATTCCAACAATTTCTTCTAACAAATGATCAATATTCTCAAGTTTCTATTCTTTCAAGATTATTGAATAATTTAGTGGATGTTAACAAGTTACTTGACACTTATGTAGTGTATCTTTTCGCTATGCTATACAACTTTATTTTATTTTCATTTTGATTTTAGGTAGTTGTGTCACTTTTTGTACATATTTGCTTATGATACTTATCAAAATGATGATGTATGCTACTATGCTGATATGTTTCAATTTATTATAAAAAAGTCTTTAAAAAATGTTAAGACCATTTCACTTCACTAGGCGTCCGCGTCGCCTCACGCCTCGGGCGTTCTCAGGCCCGTCTGCCTCACCTCCGCCGCCGCCTTAACTACAATGGTTAAGAGGGCTTATGGGGGAGTATTGATTTTGCATCAGATGATACAAAATTAAATTTTCTAAAGTTCTTTGTATGGGACATGCCCGAAATTTCCCGTTTTGTATGCAATCTAATCATAAGCATTTGTCTCACTCTCGTCCACTATTAAAGCATCAGATGGCTTTTGTCGAATTCGGGTCTTAGAAACGACATGGTTGGAATTCGATTGCTTAGCTTCTCTCTTGAACAAATTGCGGACTTGCCTCAAGCTCTTTCCATTGTTGACCCTTGGATATGGAAAGCTGAATAAAATTTTTGAATTAAATTTTACTACCTAAACTTCTCCAGTCAGATTTCCACTCCTTTGGGTTTTCATTTTGATGCTTATGCTATTTTGGGCGGCCTATTCCTCCCGCCCCCAAAGGATTGATTTCTTTGCCTTGATACTTGAGCAAAATAATTAACACAAAAGACGATCTTCGAAATCGGGAAAAATTAATTGTTAATGTATGCCTTGTTTGTCATTGTTCGTCATCTTTTTGTCCATTGTTCCATTACCCCTTACGTTTGGATAACATTCTTTGATGAATCGGGAATATGTTGGATGATGCTTTGTAGGCCAGAGGGCTCTCCTTCTCTTGGAGAATTGGCTAGGTTACTTCAAAGGGAAACAAGCTATGGATTCTTATTCCTTTCACTATCTTTTTATGGAGAATTTGGTTAGAAGGCAGTAGGAGGATGTTTGATTGCAGAGTGCATGGAAGCAGATTATGTTATTTGGGAGATTACGGATCTCCTTTCTTTTTGGTGCGAGACTTTGTTGGAACTCACTGGAGTTTGTTTATGTCAGTATATTTTGTCAATTGAGAGGCCTCTTTTCTTGTAAGCGTTTGTTTGTTGTTTGTTGTTTGTTTTGGGTGTTATAAAATGTCAATACAATAGTTAATAAGCAGTTTGTTGGTTGTCGTGTTTTGGCTTTTCTCGCCCTCTATCTTGTTCAAAACTATCTTTTCTTTATTACGGAAGATGTCTGACTATATTTCAACATATTGGCCACTGTAAAAAAGAATTGCTAATACATCCCATCCGTATTGTTTATTAACGTTTACATGTAGTTGGCTAAATACTTTGGCTTAGACAAAATGAAAAGTGTCTAACACAATCATTTCTTTGAGATAGTGCAAGTCACCCATCTTTGAAAGTTGTATGGATCATGAATTACCATCGATATATTTGTTCTTTATGGCAATATAGTACATGTATATGGAGGCTAAATGACCCTCTTTTCATTTTTCAGGATGAAGACATATTTACATTTTTTGAGCCAGAGCTTCCTACTGAACAGGCAAGCAGTTCAAGAGCCAAGACAGTGGATGCCGTAGTTAAGACACCAGGAGAAAGATTGCCCTCCTCACAGAAGGCGAGTAGAAATGGGTCTAAAGTATCTCATGGCAGGAGTCAGAGGTCTACTGATAGCCAGCAAAAGAAAACTAACAGTAACAGCAACTGGCGGCGAACTCCGCAAGAGGATAATATAGCTTGGAATGTGCTTGATCTTAGAGGAGATAACTACTTCTCTTGTGCAGTGGGGCGGAAACGATCTAATGCACGATATCTCCTTAGTTCTACCGAGGATGTTGTCAGTTTCCTGAAGTTGTTGGCAGCAAGCACCAGAGAGTAGCGAGTCTAGTGACCTCCTGACAACAATTCCAACCCATTCTCTGTGCTATTGTGGTAAAGTCGTACAATTTTACCTTTATCCAACCCTAATCTTAAAGCTAGATGTATGACATTTTACATGAAGAAATGCACGTTAATATGTTATTTTGCAGCTAAATTCAACTTTACCTTTGTGCTGTGAAATGTTTTAAAGAAGAAGAGAAAATAAAGTGCTACATGCTCTCTACTTATGTTTTTTAGGACTTAGATTTGAGCCGATTTAGTTGGCATGTCTGCTATCTCGGACTAAAGGTGGTCTTTGGGTTAAGTTTCAAACTGAAGTTATTTATTCCTTGAGGTCATTTATATACATAACCATTAGGCAGAAACTTAAGGACTGCAAGTCATTCAGCTTTTAGCTTATGCGTGGAGAGAAGGTGATTTGGTTCACCGAGAAATTGGACTGTAACACGATAACCAGTAAATGCTTGGTGGTGGTGGCGATGGTCTCTATGCTAGTTCAGTGAACCAAGTGTTAGCTGATAATGAAGAAACGAATAAAAGTTGAACAAGGTTTGGTTATGTAAATCTTTGATTAAGGGGTACTTTGAAGAATGAACAGACACAAAAAAAAAATTAAATAGTACAGTAAACATGTATGTCTTAAAGCAAGAACTAGTAACTTTCATTATTTCTATGAAATAAATTCAATCCTTGTTCATAAGTTGCGTCGGAAAACATGTTAACTTGATAATTTGCGAGGTCATGTATCCTCCTCAACTCTAAATTATCTGTTCCGATCTCTTTTTGTCTTGTCCATCTTCTCCTTGGTTCTTTGTTATGGCTAGAATTGGTTTACAGTACCAGATTTGATTCCTTCTCCTCCTTTGAAAATGATGATACTGGTGATGACAAGGATGTTTGGAAGTGCTTGTAGTTTTAACAACTTTGACATTATGCAGTGCAATTATTCAGGCCTTGGCCCACCTCACCACCCATGTCACTGTGGGATGACAATCAACCAAGCATCCAAGGGATAAAGGTGCTGCAGTGTGGTCCCTAGACTTCAGCTCGTTTATGGTACTTTAAGCACACTTGTGACTTATATTTGACTTATGTAAACTCATTGTCAGTTTTTCCTTGAGTGGAAATTAGCTAGTTTCTAACCTTGATTGTTATAAGAGTCGGAATGCCAGTAACTTCTCCTTACAGGTCAAAAGGCCCTGGCCGGCCATGTCAACTCGAAGGTTTTTTCATCTTAAACAAGTGCCAAAATAATGATATTCGATCTTTTTCTTATCCTTGTTCAGAAGTCGTGTCTCTATACTAGATTGGCTATGCATGCCTGGGGTCCATGAGATGCGAAAGCTTAAAACTTAGCTTATAGAGCGGGGGTATAAATTTGGTAGATTTTGACAACCACATTATCAACATGGAGCTGGTTGAACTCTCAGTCAACCAAGATGAAATGAAGGAAATAAAAAGACATACCAGTGATGCATTGGTTCACTTAGTTTGCTAATTAGTGGTCCTTGTTAAGATGGGTATCTTGCTATGAAATCCATCTTTTGGCCATCATACATCCTTGTCAGAACAGAAGTAGTCCTCCTCCAAGAAATCGAGCTCCAAGGACGACCCGCTTTTCTGATAAATACGGAGGTCAATGTTACAGATGTGTTAAGCATCTTTTTTTCCCTTCCCTTTTTTAAAGTAAAAAAGCACCAATTTTTCTTTTGATGTGCTGATTTTATTCTTTTCACGCCGTTCCTTTTAATATGAACATCTAGTTTATTAATATTTGTTAATTACACAAGGAGAGAATGTTTATAGGTTTTATTTCCAACTAAACATGGCATTATAACTTCTTTTTCATCAAGATCGGCCTGCCCTGACTGTCGATTTGCAGACTAGCGGCACACAGTCATCATATTTAACCTTGTCTCCCAAGCTAGAACCATTAAATGAGACAGTGCACCTCTCCCTACTTGATGATTCTCCATGAACACTCGTTTATATATATGAATAAATTTATACAAAGGTATTTTATTTAAATAAATTCACAAAATTTTAAACCTTTTATAAAAAGAGTGGATATCCAACCAATTAAAGCTTAATTGGTGGACTTTGTATAAGTTTAGATGATGTGACATTCCTCTAGTAACAAGGGCAACTCAAAACTGACATGGGCTCAGAGTGGGCAAGTTGCCAACTGCAAGCACGCCAAGCCTAATGTTTTGGAAGTCCATGAGGGATCCATAGAGTTTTTCCCACACACGGCTAGATCGAACCACTCTCATATAGCTTTGCCCACACACAGCTAGATTAAACCACTCTCATATCGTATGCTTCAAAGAACAGGTACATTAGAGCATCTTAAATGAGCAAAGCTTAAAAGTCAAATTTTGTGTTATGATTGAGTTTTGAAATTGCAATTTTATGCTTTAACTAATTGCCCAAAGCTTAAATGATTAGAGGTTTCATCCCATCTGATTGCAAGAAAATAATATGGCTTGGTTCGTTTCGCGAGCTAGGCGAGCACAAGATTGTCTTGTTGATATAGTTTTGAAAATGACTATATGAACATCCACTTGGTAAATAGTAAAAAACCGGTTACCTACACCCTCCAAATAAAATTATGATAGACCATTTTTTGTAAGTTTTTGTTAAATGGCCTATAGGAATCCACCCACCCTCAACCTCAAGGTCTACCCTTTTGAGTTTGAATTTAACCACTCCATTCTATTGATATTCATGATACTTCAAATTGTCACTCGATCGTGACCATACACATGGTGCAAACCATCATAACTAGAAACGGTTGTTACGAATAAGATAAGTCATGACAAAAATCATTCCCCTAAGGACACATCTCAATTAAGAGATGACCATTACAAAGGACAATTATGAGAGGACCGTTACGAAGGAGATAAGTCTTGGCGGGAATCACTCCCCCAAGGACACATCTCAATGGAGGAGGAGACCGTTATGATAAACATCCCCTTCATTGCGTCATTCGAGCTTAAGTCATGCACATAGCTGAACGCACTCATTATATAAGGTAAAGGAAAATGTATGAGAAATTAGACATTCATCATTGGTCAAATCTCGAGGAGAACATATTTGTACAATCCCAAGCAAGAAAAAAAAATTAACTGTTGAAAGTAATGTAAAGAAAAGAAAGCAAAACCAGAGTAGGGGGAAACAGAGAACTGTATTATCCATTGATATGAGCCTCTATATATAGAGGTAGCAATTACATAGTATCTCAATTTGAAACGAGATATGAAACCTATGCCAATAAGGAATCTAAATCCTACTCTGATACAAATAGGATATCCTTCCTTGTTTGGCCTAGTCACACAATCCTAGTTTAACTTCAACACTCCCCCTTGTGACGTCCAAACACGACGTTACATTACGTCGATGACGCATGCCATGTTGCCTCGTTAAAACCTTGTCAAGTATCAAAAACCCAGTGGGAAAAAATAACCTTGGTAGAATGAAAAAGAGTACAACACGTCCTTTCCTTGAAGATGAAGTAAACGTTTCGAGAAAATCTTCGTTGCGCATCAAATCTCCCCCTGATGCCAACGTCTCCCCCTGGTACCAACAATCAAGGGAGATCAAACAATTTACGTAGTCCGATACTACGTACATGTTTCTCGAAAGTTGCTTTTGATAAAGCTTTCGTGAAAAGATCTGCCACATTGTCATCAGATCTAACCTCTTTTACTCCAATCTTCAGGAGCATTTGTTGCTGCTGATTATAGAAGAACTTCGGCGATATATGCTTAGTATTGTCGCCTTTGATGTAACCTAGATTCATTTGTTCAATGCAAGCGACCTTATCCTCGTAAATGCACGTAGGTTCATCTGTGGTTGACTTCAAACCACAAGTACTTCGAATATGCCTAATTATGGATCTCAACCATACACATTCACGAACTGTTTCGTGAAGAACAATAATCTCTGCATGATTCGAAGAAGTAGCAACAAGAGTCTGCTTTGTCGACCTCCAAGATATTGTTGTGTTCCCCATGGTAAAGACATAACCCGTTTGGGAACGTCCTTTGTGCGGGTCAGAGAGATACCCGACATCAGCAAAACATGTCAAGACATCACTTGGAGTCTGACCAAAGCAAGCGACAGCACGTTTGCCAGCGTTGACGGTGGCTTGACCGGCGGTGGGAGATGTGGCCCTGCCGTCGATTTTTGAAAATTTTCCCATTTCATGAAAATCAACGTCCGATTTTGATTTCTCTCTATAGGGATAAAACAATCTCATATCAATCGTACCTCTTAGGTATCAAAATATGTCTTTAATGCCAGTCCAATGGCGGTGTGTCGGCGCAGAACGAAATCGAGCCAACAAGTTCACAATGAATGAGATGTCCGGTCTCGTACATTGCGCTAAGTACAATAATGCGCCTATTGCACTTAGGCAGGGCACCTCTGCCCTTAGTAATGCCCCGTCCTCCTCCTTGGGACAGAATGGATATTTCTTCGGATCCAGACTCCGGACGATCATGGGAGTGCTACAAGGCTTAGCTTTATCCTCATTAAAGTGCCTTAACAATTTCTGAATATTGCCCGATTGGTGAATCATAATCCCATCGGCATGGTGCTCGATCTCCAATCCGAGGCAAAATCGTGTTTTCCCAAAATCCTTCATCTCAAATTCAGACTTCAGGTGCTCAGTGGTTTCCTTTAACTCCTCTAGAGTTCCAATCAAATTCATGTCATCGACATAAATCGCAACAATAGCAAACCCGGAACTTGTTCTCTTAATGAACACGCATGGGCATAACTCATTGTTTATGTATCCCCTTCCGATCAAGTGAATGTTTCAATCTGATAGAAAACGTGTTCCGTGGTTTAGAGCTACTTGATTCGGGCAAACGAAGTCCATCCGGGACTTTCATGTATATCTCTGTATCTAGATCCCCGTAGAGATATGTCGTAACCACATCCATAAGCTGCATATTCAGTTTTTCGAAAACTACAAAATTGACAAGATAGCGAAAAGTTATTAAGTCCATTACGGGAGAATACGTCTCCTCGTAATCAATCCCAAGGCGTTGAGAAAAACCTTGCGCCATGAGACGAGCCTTATATCTCACAATCTTGTTTTTCTCATTACACTTCCTAACGAATACCCATTTAAATCCGACGGGTTTTACACCTGAAGGGGTTGGCAGTACCGGCCCAAACACCTTCCGTGTCATTAGGGAATCCAATTCAGCTTGGATTGTATCTTTCCATTTTGGTCAGTCAGCTCTATGTTGACACTCTTCAACGGAGCGGGGTTCAATATCATCGCAAGCTATAATTTCACGTGCAACTGAGTATGCAAATACATCATCGATAATGATTTCGTTTCGGCTCCATGTCCCATCTATGCATGCATAATTGACCGAGATTTCTCTATTCTCGGGAGTAGGTACCGACATTGAGGCGTCCCCCAACAATGACTGGTATTCTCATGGGATGGTTCGATCGAGATAGTGATGTCAGATGGATTGGTTTGTGCCGTTTGCGTCCTCTTCCTAGGACGAGAATCCATCGAACCCAGTGTTCTACCGCGCTTCCTCGCGGGATCAGATGATTGTTTAGCCGCCAGGGTACCACGTGCATTGTTTTTGTCATGGGCAAAGCTACGTCCTGTGGTGGGGACGTCAATCCTTGCAGGCACGTTTGCAGCAGGTATATGTGATCTCGTCACTTTAGCGATATCAGTGAAAGCGTTTGGCAACTTATTTGCTACACTCTGAAGATTGAGAATTCGCCATACCTCACTCTCGGACTGTGCGGTTCGGGGATCAAGATGAGACAAAGTGGGGATAGACCACGACAATTCCTGTCGTTCCTGTTGAACGTTAATGTTCTTATCTCCCCCTAACGACGGGAAGACTGTCTCATCAAAGTGACAATCCGCAAATCATGCGGTAAAGAGATCGTCTGTCAAGGTTTCCAAGTAGCGGATAATTGATGGTGTATCATATCCCACATATATACCCATCTTTCATTGAGGCCCCATCTTGGTACGTTGTGGCGGCACAATTTCACATAAATCGCGCACCCAAAAATGCGTAAGTATGAAAGATCCGATTCGTACCCAGTCACTAGCTGTGACACAGAGAATGGTTGGGTGGCAATCGGCCTCAAATGGAGTAACATTGTTGCATGCAAAATTGCATAGCCCCATGCATATATAGGCAGGTTGGTGCGCATAATCAACGTCCGAGCGACCATCTGTAACCTCTTGATGGTGGCTTCAGCGAGACCATTTTGGGTGTGAATATGGGGAACCGGATGTTCAACATCAATCCCAATGGACATGCAATAATCATCGAATGTTTTCGATGTAAACTCTCCGGCATTATCGAGTCGAATTGACTTAATAGGGTAATCCGGGTGGTGAGCCCTCAGCCAAATAATCTGGGCCAAGAGTTTAACATATGCAACATTTCAGGTGGACAGTAGCGTGACATGTGACCAGCGTGTCGACGCATCAACCAACACCATAAAATATCTAAATGGTCCGCAAGTTGGTTGGATAGGTCCACAAATATCCCTGTAAAATTAGTGTTTCTGAGCCAATGCTTCCAAGAAACATATATCCATGGAATTGGATTAGAATGAAACTCGAAGTTTCAAACAATGGTCGTGAACGATCATCGTTCAATGCTTCACGAACTGCCATAGGTTGGAGCGAATGCGAACCCCCACTGTTCGACTTGGTGCGAACTTCCATAGTCCGACTTAGAGGGAATGGAGTTGAAAGCTAATTGGGAGAGACTGGAATTTAAATTAATTCACAAAAGCTATAAATTAATACACAACATCATAACATATATATTACAGTGATTCAATCAGTGTAAGAGACACAACAAGAAAGATAACAAATTTACACTTGAGGTAGTCAAAACAACACATTGCAGTTTCGACACATTTCTATTAAATCTAACTACAACTACACATTAGGTAAAAACTACGGAAAATGACCTTCATAAATAAGATACGAGATTGCATGTGATGCACATATATTTTTGTTCTGAAATCTGAATACTTATTTGAAAAACAGAGATTTACTCCAAGAGTGTACATCTGAACTTAGTGGTTATAAGCAGAAAAAAAGAATATAGATCACACTAAAAGAGGCTCAGCAACACCTTGAAGATGGATTTCTTAATATGAGATAACATACACCCTCTCAGTCAGTCTAAGGTACTAATGAGGAGAATGGTCCCAAATGAAGTTAAAAATAATAAATTGAACGGAACCATATAGAAATATTGTTGGAAATGTAAAACCTATGATATAGGACATGCTTCTCTATTTAAAACTATTTTGTGACTTCCTTAATAAACTGGATTAGAATAAATATAGGACACCTTACATCGACTTCACTCTTATCCAATCATGCTATATGAACAATCTAATCTAGGCAGAAGTTTAATAAGCAAAATGTTGAAACGTGTGCAACTCCGAAGAAAATCAAACAAAATATAAATGAATCCAATCTCATGGTTTCAGTTACTAGCAAAATTGCAATAAACACTTCATTTCTACCTAAAGGCGAATCAAGCCCAACAACAGTGGTTACACATGAATTACAACCATACTTGATTGTAACAAATGACCAAAGACCAAAAGTAGTTGCTTTCATAACAATCAAGTACTTGCAGAGAGTCAATGTTATCCACTCATAGAAGGCCTAATTGTTCTATCACGTAAGAATGCAACATTCAGGAGCGAGTGGGAGATGACTAACTTGTCTTCAATCTCCAGGAATCAAATTTTTTTAGATTATTATTTGTTGAAAGTTTTTATATTTTACTTAAATAAGTTTGGCCCTAGCATGTTATATGTATGACAGGAGAAAGCAAAACTGACCAATAAAAGAAACAAACAAAATTTATACCTGATCTGTAAGTGCTATGATACATGCTGTAGAAGATGCTTTAGCTTTGACGCTAGAGTGAGCTTGTTAGAATTATTTTCAAATAAAAGGGTGAAGGTTTGGTGATGATTGATATGCTTTAATCCCATATCAAGTAAACAACTAGGAACCACTTGGTTTATATACATGGACTTGAGTATGAGCTTTGATACACTAAAAAAAATGGAATGGGTTAGGTGGGTGACGGTGCACCGTCACACGCGCGCGCACATGGGCGCAATGTGACATTTTGATGGCGCACTTTGCACTTCACACGTCGCTGAGACGCTTTGATGACGCGTACAGTTTTAGCCACGTGTCAGATGCGGGTTTGTTAGGTTGCACACGGATGGGATCCAATGGTTAGATCCCTGTGGATCTAATGTTACATACAGATGCATGGGATCAAGGGCGATCCAACAAATGCATCTCCTCACAGAGTGCGATCTGGGACGTCCATCTGATCGGTTAGGATCTAACGGTCTGTAGTCAATCAGGAGATATGCGATTTGGAGCGTCCATCTGATCCAACAATCAAGATCCAACAAGGAAGGGTTGTGACCCATGGTTGGATGGTCACCTCGGACCTATATAAAGTCCACTAATTTGGGTCATTATCATAAACTCAATTCCAAACAATTCTATTCCAGAGAATTCAAGTCAAGTCCATATTATTCAATCAATTTCAAATCTGGGAATTGGAACAACTCCATTCCAGGGTTGTGCAAGTGTTCCAGGAATTCTCTTCCATCATTCTTACTGGTATCCAGGGATTACCACATTTTGTACAAGTGTGGCCAGTTCCTGATCTTGTGTCTTTGATCTGCCCGTCTTTTAAAGGGTCGTTCTTTGTCAAATACAGCCGCAGTTCGACAAACGGAGTTACCGTTGTATCTTGGAGGAAATTTGCCGGTAATCCAGTGTATTATCCAAGTGGTGGGGGCGAATTAAGCCTTAAGGAAAGCGACTACGTGCCTCGGTGCTCCATCTACATCATCCAACCAGTTTTACAGTTTAACCTCTTTTACAGTAAATTTACCAACAATCTTAAGGCTTAATTAGCTTGAGATGGATCTTTTGGCACTCAAAGAAATGGGGAACACTATGAAACTAGAATTGTTAGACGGGAACAATTTGAAACGCTGGCAGAAGCGGATGCACTTACTGTTGGCAACATTGACGGTGGTGTATGTACTGTCTACATCGAAACCACAAGAACCCGAAGACTCCAATAAGGACACCTTGCAATCTGCCCGCAATAGACAGAAATGGGAGAATGATGATTTAATGTGTCGTGGGCACATCCTCAATTCAATGTCTGATGATCTCTTTGATACGTACCAACATTTGGCAACAACAAATGAGATATGGGACTCTCTGGAACAAAAATACATTACTGAGGATGCCGCCAGCAAGAAATTCCTGGTCAGTAAATTTAATTTATATAAAATGGTTGATAGTAGATCTATTATTGAGCAATTCTATGAAATCCAAAGGATAGTCCAGCATCTAAAGCAAAACAATATGAATATGGATGAGACTATTGTTGTGACCTCTATAATAGACAAACTCCCTCCTTCTTGGAAATGTGTTAAACACAATCTTAAGCACAAGAAGGAAGACATTTCCCTCAAGGACTTGCTTAATTATTTGTAAATTGAGGAAGAATACAGGAAACGGGAGGGCGACCAGGGATTTAAGGATGATAAATCCAAGGTTCTCATGGTGGAAGGGTCAGGTCCGTCCCAAAATAAAGGGAATCGGAAACAACCCAATCATCCCACCAAGGATGCCAATCAAAAAAAGAAGATCAAGGAGTCTTGCTATCATTGTGGCAAGTGGGGGCACTATAAGCGTGACTGTCGGGCTCGACAAAAGAGCAAGGAAAGTGGCAACACTTCCAAGGACAACTTCGCTGCCATGATCTTCGAGGCTAACATACTTGAGGACAACACTTCTTGGTGGATTGACTCTGGGGCTACAAGACATGTTTGCAACAACAAAAGTCTGTTCAAACAACTTGAACCTGAGAACGATGGGGCTGTTCTCTATATGGGAAACTCAACAAGCATCGTCGTTCAAGGAAAATGAGTTATTGAGCTGGAGTTCACATCCGAAAAGCGCCTAACTCTGAACAATGTACTCTATGAACCTGAAGTACGTAGGAACCTTGTATCCAGTAGCCTGCTAAATAAGCATGGCTTTAAGTTTGTATTTGAGGCAGACAACTTTGTTCTGTCGAAAGGTGGGGTGTTTGTCGAAAAAGGTCACATGTACGATGGATTATTTAAACTGAATATCAATAAAGCTACTATTTCTACTTATATCGTTGAGTCTTCTGATTTATGGCATAATCGGTTAGGTCACATAAACTTTGTGAAATTACATAATATGTCAAAATCAAATTTGATTCCTCCAATAGATACAAATGATAAATGTTCAACTTGCATGCTTAACAAAATAACTAAGAAACCGTTTCCACCGGTTGATAGAAATTCTGAACTTTTAGAATTGATACATACTGATTTGTGTGATTTGCATTCAACCCCTACTATAGGAAATAAAACGTATTTTGCTACTTTTATAGATGATGCATCTAGATATTGTTATGTTTATCTTTTGAGTCATAAAGATGAAGTTATGGATAAGTTTAACATTTATAAAAGTGAAGTTGAAAACCAATGTGGGACCAAGATTAAATGCTTGAGGTCTGATAGGGGCGGTTAGTTTTATAGCCCATCATTTTTTTAGACTCATGGAATTATTCATGAGATCACTGCTCCCTATACACCAGAACAAAATGGTGTAGCCAAGAAGAAGAATAGGACATTAATGGAAATGATTAATTCCATGATGTCAATCCCGGGTTTATCAAATGGATATTGGGGTGAAACTTTATTAACAGCTTGTCACATACTTAATAGGGTTCCTACAAAAGGAAAACCTATGACCCCATATGAGGCATGGAAGCACAAAAAACCAACTCTTAATTACTTAAGAGTTTGGGGTTGTCATGCCATAGTCAGAGTCCCAGAACCTAAAAGAGAAAAGTTAGGTGAAAAAGGTCTAGAATGTGTATTTCTAGGATATGCTCAACATAGTAAAGCATATAGATTTATGGTTGTAGAACCTAATAAATCCATAACTGTTAATACTGTTATTGAATCTAGAGATGCCATTTTTTATGAAACAAGGTTTACTTCTTTACTTAAGCCTGTGGAGTTTAAGGAATCTAGCAAGGATAGAGCACCTCCTATAGAAGATTCTAATGAAGAACTTCGGCGGAGTAAACGTGCTAGAATACCCAAAACATATGAAGATGATTTCTATATGTATCTGGTAGAAGGAACCAATGATGATGAAATTCCTATTTGATTGGATGTTGAGTCTGATCCCGTTAGCTTCAAGGAGGCGATGTCATCTTCTGATGCATCTCTTTGGAAGGAAGCCGTGAATGATGAGATGGACTCAATAACCGGGAACAATACTTGGATATTAGTGGATCTTCCGCCAGGATCTAAACCAATCGGTTGTAAATGGGTATTCAAAAGGAAAAGAAAAGTAGATGGTATTGTTGAAAAGTACAAGGCTAGATTGGTAGCCAAGAGCTATACTAAAAAAGAAGGGATAGACTTCTTTGATACTTATGCTCCGGTGGCTCGTACAGCCTCTATTAGAACATTACTGGCTTTGGCTTCCATATATAATCTAGAAATTCACCAAATGGATGTTAAAACAACTTTTTTGAATGGTGAATTAGATGAAGAAATTTATATGGAACAGCCAGAGGGTTTTGTTGTACTAGGAAAGGAAAAGAAAGTATGTAAATTAATAAGATCACTTTATGGCTTAAAACATGCACCTAAACAATGGCATGAAAAATTCAATCAGGTTATATTATCTAATGGTTTTCATGTTAACCAGTCTGACAAATGTGTTTATAGTAGATTTATTAATGGTCATGGTGTTATCATATGTTTATATGTTGATGATATGTTAATTTTTGGGACTAACCTTGACCAAGTAAACTCTACAAAGTTGTTAATCTCAAAGAATTTTGATATGAAGGACATGGGTGAAGCCAATGTCATTCTGAGAATCAAAATTGTTAGAACTTCTGACAGCATTTTACTGTCGTCTCATTATATTGAGAAGGTTCTAAGGCGGTTTGGACAATATGATTGTCAACCGGTTTCTACTCCCTTTGCATCAGGGAATAGATTACTACCTAATAAAGGTAGGGCAGTCGCACAGTTGGGCTATGTGAGGATACTTGGATGTCTGATGTACGCTATGACAAGTACCCGACCTGATATTGCATTTGCAATCGGAAAACTAAGTAGGTACACAGCCAATCCAGGATCTGATCACTGGGACGCAGTAATCAGGATACTTAAATATTTGAAAGGAACTATGGATTATTGTATTTGTTACAATGGCAATCCAAGAGTCCTTGAAGGTTATAGTGACGCAAGCTAGATCACTAACCTTGAAGACCACTCATCTACTAATGGGTGGATCTTTTTACTTGGTGGAAGGGTTGTTTCTTGGGGTTCAAAGAAACAAACAATTATAGCAGACTCTACCATGGCTTCTGAGTTTGTGACATTAGCTGTTGTAGGAAAAGAAGCGGAGTGGCTTAGGTCTCTTTTACAAGAGCTGTCGTTGTGGCCTAAGCCTATGTCTCCAGTATTTATACATTGTGATAGCCAGACAACTTTGGCTAGGGCGTATAGTAGTTTACAACGGAAAGTCGAGTCATATTGGTTTGCAGCACAGTGGTGTTCGACAATTAATACACGACGGTGTGATCACTGTGGACTTTGTTAGATCATGCCAGAATTTGGCAGATCCACTAACAAAGGGTCTCTCGCGAGAGTTAGTCTTAAAGACTTCAGTAAGGACGGGTTTAAAGTCAATGACTAAGATTTGTCAGTGATGGAACCTCAACTCAAAATTTGGGTTCAATGAGCGATAGTACTTCATATGTACGAAGGAAACACCGGTCAATCATCTCAGGTTCGAGGTGTTTGGTACCCGTAAAAGAAAAGGGAGGCTAAGCTTAGACTCTTAATGGATTAGGGACTACATGTCAAGTATCTACTACGTGGGTATTTTTTGATTCACCTATATGAATGCAGGAAGTGTGGCCGCTTCTAAGGGTTTAGAGACTTGACCCCACGCATTCAGGAAAATGATACGGACACAGGGCCATAATAGTGTCAGGTTGTAGATGAGGGATTGGCAGATTTGAAGAAGTTTGTGTAGGATGAAACCGGTTAGCGATCTGAGTAGTTAGTTCAAGGCAAAGTCCCACTAGCTTTCTCTAGCTAACTTTGATTTGTTTCTGCTAAGCAAAGATTCAAATCCAAAAGATATCTTTGTTTATGCGAATGACTTCCAAGGATGCAGAGATACTGGATTTTCAAAATTTCCATTTCCATTTTCAAAATTTTTAAAATGGTGGGGGAATGTTAAAATGTTTTGTTTTCATTTCATTTGAAAATAGGTGGGGGATTGTTAGAATTATTTTCAAATAAAAGGGTGAAAGTTTGATGAGGATTGGATATGGGAAGCTTTAATCCCATATCAAGTAAACAACTAGGAACCACTTGGTTTATATACATGGACTTGAGTATGGGCTTTGATACACTAAAAGGAAATGGAATGGGCTAGGTGGGTGACGGTGCACCGTCACATGCGCGCGCATGGGGATAATGTGACATTTTGATGGTGCATTTTGCACTTCGCACGCCACATCGTCACTGAGACGCTTTGATGACGCGTCCAGTTTTAGCCACGTGCCAGATGCAGGTTTGTTAGGTTGCACACGGATGCACCGGATGGGATCCAACGGTTAGATCCACGTGGATTTTATGTTACATACGGATGCAAGGGATCAGGGGCGATCCAACAAATGCATCTCCTCACAGGGTGCGATCTGGGACGTCCATCTGATCGGTTATGATCTAACGATCTGTAGTCAACCAGGAGAGGTGCGATCTGGAGCGTCCATCTGATCCAACGATCATGATCCAACAAGGAAGGGTTGTGACCCATGGTTGGATGGTCACATCGGGCTTATATAAAGCCCACTAATTTGGGTCATTATCATAAACTCAATTCCAAGCAATTCTATTCAAGAGAATTCAAGTCAAGTCCATATTCTTCAATCAATTCCAAATCTGGGAATTGGAACAACTCCATTCCAGGGTTGTGCAAGTGTTCCAGGAATTCTCTTCCATCCTTCTTACTGGTATCCAGGGATTACCAGATTCCGTACAAGTGTGGCCAGTTCCTGATCTCGTGTCTTTGATCTGCTCGTCTTTCAAAGGGTCGTTCTGCGTCAAATACAGCCGCAGTTCGACAAACAGAGTTACCATTGTATCTTGGAGGAAATTCGACGGTAATCTAGTGTATTACCCAAGTGGTGGGGGCGAATTAAGCCTTAAGGAAAGCGACTACGTGCCTCGGTGCTCCATCTACATCATCCAACAAGTTGTATGTTTTAACCTCTTCTACAGTAAATTTACCAACAGAGCTTTCTCTAAAACCCTTGCTGGATCAATGGAACCTTTGGGCTCGTCTTGAACTGCAGATACTGAATAAGACATGAGTTCCCTTGAAAATAGTCTCGAGTCAATGCCAACATCAGACCAACCACCAACACCATCTGCAACACCAATGGCTTGCTCTTCTACGCATATAAAGTGAGCATCCTCGCCACCAGTTTCTTCCTTGGCAGGGTGCGGTAGGTAACA
This sequence comes from Berberis vulgaris, assembly GCA_963556465.1. Classification (NCBI taxonomy): domain Eukaryota; kingdom Viridiplantae; phylum Streptophyta; class Magnoliopsida; order Ranunculales; family Berberidaceae; genus Berberis; species Berberis vulgaris. The sequence continues at coordinate 28,716,260 of OY747125.1, read as the reverse complement.
TGAACCAGAAAGCAACTTCAGGGATATCTCACTCGAAATCTTCTTGGCAGTTTAACCTGGCCGAGCAGGAGGCAAAACAAGAGTCGAGGGGGAAGACGCTTGCAGTAATCATTCGCAGCGGATGGCATTCCCGGTAGATGGCGTTCACGTGGGGATTTTTTTCTTAATAGCCGCTAGGGTTAGGGCTCGTGCTGATAACGTGTTGAAAGTAATGTAAAGAAAAATAAAGCAAAACCAGAGTAGGGGGAAACAGAGAACTGTATTATTAATTGATATGAGCATAGTATCCCAATATGCCAATAAGGAATCTAAATCCTATTCTGATACAAATAGGATATCCTTCCTTGTTTGGACTAGTCATAACTATTAAGTAACATAGTATCCCAATTTGAAACTTGATAGGAAACTTATGCCAATAAGAAATCTAAATCCTACTCTGATACAAATATGATATCCTTCCTTGTTTGGACCGGTCAGACTGCAACATTAACTATTAACGTTGACTCCAACATTAACTAGTTAAAAGGGAACTCCAACTCTCTCCTTAAATCCATTTTATTATCAAATGGTGTACGTCACCTATTCAAATACCTATAAAAACCAATTAGCCCCAACCTTACACACCCACATAGGTACATACATTTCCTTACGTAGAAGATGATGCAGAGAAATCTAAACCTCTCTCTCCTTCTTCTTCTTCTATATTCCAGTACCCCATTTCTCCTGTTCCCTTCTTTTATCATCTCAGTCTCATGTGATGAACAACAGCATCAGGTACTCTGCGCGGTTTTTGTTTCCAAACTTCACCTACATATTTACGTACTACTATATACTACTTCACTCGGTAGCTAGAACCAAAACCAAAACCAATATATCTCTTTGACTCTGTGGTGTTTTAGGTTTACATAGTATACTTTGGAGAACACACCAGTAGTGCAGATAAGAAGAAGAAGAGCCATGAAGAGATCGAAGACACTCACCATTCTTATCTCCTATCTGTGAAGAACACACAAGAGGAAGCCAAAGCTTCTCTCCTCTATAGCTACAAGCACAGCATCAATGGGTTTGCTGCAGTGCTTACACCCCAGGAAGCTGCCATCTTATCAGGTGACATTACCTATTTGGAGTTGATAATTAATGGCTTCCATTTTTGTGGTCGGTCTGTTTAGAATTGTAAAAATTAATTACTTATTATTTGTGTAATAACCATGAACAGAAATGGATGAAGTGGTCTCTGCATTCCCAAGCCACCCAAACAAGTGGACACTGCAGACAACGAGGTCTTGGAAGTTTGTTGGTCTTGATGAAGAGCAAGGAATGGGAAATGATTATAGGAGGGACGGAAAAGGTGGTTTATTGCATGAAGCCAAATTCGGAGAAGATATTGTCGTTGGCCTACTAGATTCTGGTAAAAAAAATCCTTCATTATCAGTTTCCTGTGCTTATCAACATAATTGAATAAGGTCTATATTTCCAAGGGCAGAATGTTTGCACATAACATGGTCTAGAAATGAAATTTGCTCTCTACTCCACAAGAAAAAGAATCAAATGATCACACCATCTCTGTAATATTTTGTTATGTAGTAGTAGGGAATTCGTACCCTGGCCTACAACATGAAGGACATATGTATCCGATGCCCATACTATTTGCAATCATTCATTGCTGCATTTGCTTTGGTGATTATTAACGTTTTGAATAATATTGTTAGGTATATGGCCGGAATCAAGAAGCTTCAATGATGAAGGAATAGGGCCCATTCCGAAAACATGGAAAGGCACATGTGAAGCTGGAGATTCTTTCGACTCTTCACATTGTAACAGGTGAGAGTTTAATTTATCCATCCATCTCTTGTTAAGATTCGTTATTATGGTTTTGAGGAAGATTCATTTGCGTTTGCTTTTAGGAATCTAGCTCCTACTTCAATTTCAACTTTAGAGTGGGGTCTTTCTTGTCGAAATGTTTGTTTTTGGAAAAGACTTGTATTACACTAGTTGATTTTGGCTTCTAGAAAAACAAGTAATATTGTTTGGTTTTTACTGAAACTTCAAGAGTGTGTGGTTCTGATATCTTGTGATATCGTCTTAAACATACCAAGAACAACGGTTGCTGTCAAGATGAATTTAGTTGCGATAATAAACATCTTGATTATTTGGTGGTCTTTCATTTACGCAGACAACGTACCTAAATCAGTAGGCCTGATTCATACTAGGACAAATCTATATGTAAAGAATAAGGGGAGGTGTTTGTTTTTACCTGATCTTAAGAGCCAAATCAAACATCTAAGTAACAATTTATCACTCAAAGTTAATGTCCCTGGGGTTGTACTTGAAGAGGCTAGCAAAGAAACAGTTGTTTTTTGTGTTTTTGTTTTTTAAATTGATATGATAAACTTACTAATCAATAAAAGGAAGAAACAACCAAATAAAACTTCTTTGATTGTGTCAGGCTCTTCTTCTACATGTGAGTCTCAGCCAGTTTTTGAGTTTTGAGGAGTCAGGAGTTTCCATGCAAACTCATGTAAAAAATGAGTATTGAATGAATGAGGAGGGGGGTTGTCCATTTCCATGAGACAAATATATCAAGTAGTCTTCAGTGCCAGCAAATAATATTTTGTTTTGCTCGTCTCGTGACACTGGCCTGTTTCCTTCTTTTTCAACTTACAAACAGATTTCCATGGAGACTCTCTCACCTCTCTCCAAGTCTCTATCTATTTATCTCTAGCCTGTTAAATTTTAGAATCAGCAGCTTTGTTTTTTCCACTCCACCCAGACACACACACACACACACACAGACTCAAATAGAAGTCTTGTGAGTCACTGGGTACCAAGCACCAGAACGGCACCAGCATTTCTGAACCATTCTTCCCATCAAGTGTTTTATAAATCTCATTAATTAGAATAATGCTATTTTCCCGTCTCCTATAAATGCACTTTATTATTTTACCCTTAGTAGTTCTCCGCGCATGACTGTTATACTCAAATTATTGCCAAAATGAATTTCATCTGTTTTCTTCAAGGATAATTGACTGTCACTGTGCATGCATGGCAGGAAACTCATAGGAGCAAGGTATTACCTGAAAGCCTACGAGCACTACAATGGTCCTCTAAACATTAGTAACGACTATCGCTCACCTCGTGACCATGATGGTCATGGCACCCACACCTCGTCAATCCTCGGTGGCCGATCTGTACACAATGTGTCCACCCTCAGTGGCCTGGGACGTGGCACTGCCTCTGGTGGTGCTCCACTCACTCGTCTTGCCATGTATAAGGTGTGTTGGCCACAAAAAGGAAGCACTCTTTCGGTAGGGGATACATGCTTGGAGGCCGACATGCTGGCAGCAATTGATGATGCCATTGCTGATGGTGTACATGTACTTAGCATCTCCATTGGAACTTCCGAGTCTGTCAAATACAGTGAAGATGGCATTGCCATTGGAGCACTTCATGCTGTCAAGAACAACATTATTGTTTCATGCAGTGGCGGAAACGATGGACCCAAACCCTCTACTGTATCTAATCTTGCACCTTGGATTATCACAGTCGGGGCTAGTAGTATTGACAGACAATTTACTTCTCCCATTCTATTGGGAAATGGCATCAAAATTCAGGTAGCCACACTTGTCTACTAATCACAAATATTTGAATGGCATGTAATCCTAATAAATTGTTGCAAAAAAATAGCAGTAACTGGAATTGACTTGACTGCCCCAAAATCCGTCTATATCACAACTGGTTATCATTAAATTGCAACTTCATGAATTGATGACCATCAATGGTTTCACTGAAGGATTTTCTCTGTGTTTGGATTTCAGGGACAAACTGTGACACCATACAAGCTAAACGATGAGTTGTACCCATTGGTTTATGCTGGAGATGTAGTTGAATCCCATGTACCCAAGAATTCTACGGCTAGGTGAGTTGAAAATTCATTTGTTGTCCATCTCCTTTGACAAATTTATCGACCATGGAAAATAACAAGTGTAAATTTACAGACAATGCCTTCCAGGTTCTCTGTCTCCAAACAAGACCATGGGAAAAGTTGTATTATGTTTTAGAGGAGAAGGGTTAAGGGTAAAGAAGGGAGTAGAGGTTAGAAGAGCAGGTGGTGTTGGTATCATCCTGGGAAATAGTCCTGCCAACGGTGATGAAATATCTGTAGATGCCCACGTCCTTCCAGGAACTGCAGTGGTAGCGAATGATGCAATCACTATTTTCAATTACATCAAGTCTACTAACAAACCCACTGTAAAAATAAGTCCAGCCATGACAGTTTTAGATACTAAACCAGCACCATTCCTAGCTGCTTTCTCCTCAACTGGACCTAATTCTTTGGAACCTAACATTATCAAGGTAATCTACCTACCATGTAATATTGTGATCAAACTTTGATGATTTATTTCTGTATGCGCATAGCTAACTCATTATCTTATGGAACCCTCTTGGTTAATTCTGTCACAGCCTGACATTACTGCTCCGGGCCTTAATATAATAGCAGCATGGAGTGAGGGATCATCTCCTACTAAGCTAGATTTTGATCACCGGAGAGTGAAATACAACATCGAATCCGGGACTTCAATGGCATGCCCACATGTAGCCGCTGCAGCGGCACTACTCAAAGCTGTCCATCCCACCTGGAGTAGTGCTGCCATAAGATCAGCCCTCATGACTACAGGTAGAGTACCTAGCTACACATCTAAATAGCAAAGTGTAATCACCATAATGGCTGATTTCGTGGAGTGTGTATGACATACTGGAGATCATACTCAATGAAAAGGGCCTTAACTGAGATAAAATTTAAATTTTATCACCATAACTATGTATGTTTGTAAATCGATAAACTATATGTATAATTGTAAATATTGATGTCATTTGGGTATTTGTCAATGGCAGCAAGCCTGAGAAATAATCTAGGCAAGCTCCTCACTACTGCATCAGGGAAGTTGGCAAACCCATTCAACTATGGATCAGGCCACCTTCAACCAACAAAAGCTGTGGATCCTGGTCTTGTCTACGATGCTTCCTACACAGACTATCTTCTCTTCTTATGCAGTGCGGGATTCAAGAATATTGACCCGTCTTTCAAATGTCCAAAGCTCCCTCCCTCAGCCAGCAATCTCAACCACCCTTCTCTTGCAATTTCTAGGCTCAATGGTACTATGACTGTGAAGAGGACTGTAACCAATGTCGGTGGCAGCAAGAGTTTGTATGTTGCAACCGTTGAATCTCCAAACGGAGTTTCAGTTGAGGTGCATCCAAGGATTCTTTCTTTTAGTCACCTTAATGAAAAGAAGAGCTTCAGAATAACATTTAAAGAAAGAAAAGGTAAGGGTGGTATAAAAGGTGGAGAATATTCATTTGGATGGTACACGTGGAGCGATGGAATCCATGTGGTAAAAAGTCCCATTGCAATATCACTAGCATAAAATTTTCTTTTTCATGCCATGTTTTTCTATGATAGATTAGTCAGCTTGTAGTAGAGATGGTGTTTGTCGAAGAGTGGGAAAATGGTAATTACAGGAGTAACATGTTTCTCTGGGGGGGTCTAACTCTAATGGAGAACAAAAATAATTACTAGGACCCATGATGCTTTACATGGATATTTTAGCTTAAAACAAGTTTCCATAATGTTTACAGAATAAATGTATAACTGCAGAACCAGTACCAGACTGAGAATATGGGTAATATGTGTATCTTATTTGCCAAGTTTCTCATAAATAAATAAAGGATACAAGAAAAAATTCTGACAGCAACCGACTGTTTCTCATTACATGGATGATCCAAAACTCGTGTATCTATACATTTACAATAAGCACGAGAGGTCGGGTGCAAAACAACCCCTTCTAAAAACGAAAATTAAACATTAACATGGTACCAGTAACACAGACAGCAGATTATTTATGCCACCATTTTATTGATTAGATAAAAGAATAACTTGAACAATGGCAGCTGTTACCTTTATGCTTGTAGAATTCCAATCTTAGACTGGGTAAAAGAGCAGATCTGGGGTAAAGCGAATACCATGGTGATCCGATGCTCTTTGTATAACATCATATAGAGTCCACCTGATACAGAACAAGCTCAGCACAGATGCCAATTAGTTGGCTTGCGCAGGCCTTGTATCTGTCAGTCACCTAAAGAGCACCGGCTGAATGCCTCTTTAAGTCCACATAATATCTTTCTCAAAACCATCTGACTGACTAAATAGCTAGGCTTGCCATTCTGCTGGCTGCAAATCAGAGGATTCGAATGTCCAATGTGCAACTATAGCCCATCCACCAGTGATAAATCAGTGATGATTTTCCATGAGATCAGCAAGAGTTATCTTACCACAGTTGCCAGTGTCCAACCTATCAAACTGGTTACAGATCTGCATTATGTCTTTCTCAGCTATCTTCCCCATCTCCTTCAGCTTATAAATGACGTACTCAGATTTACTGCACAAAGAATGGAGAGAGTAAAGATCAATATACTATTCAGTATAGTTAAATAAAAATAAAAACTGCATAATTCAAAAAACTGCATAATTCAAAGAATTTAGGAGAACTTTTCTTTGTTGCTTCAAGATCAAAGAACCCCAAGAATGAATGAGTGGGTAGGTCGATGGAGGGGTTGTTACGTGGACCCTCTGCTTGTGCATTAGAAGAAAAAAAAATAAAAAATCAAAGACTAAGAGTTGGAGATAGCCTGCTTCAAGAACCAAGTTTGATAATTTCCTCCTGACCACCACCCAACATTCCAACTGGTTGGCACATAGAAACAGCAGAACCGCATGCACACGTCAAATCAGGAATCAGAAATAAATGTGTTCTTTCTTATTTCACTTATTTTATTTAGTTATTTTTTTATTTTGATCAGGCAAAACGAGACAATTTAGATAATACGGCTATAATGAGGGAGAAACTCACTCACTCACTATGGCCAAACCCGACTAGAGCATACTATACACAACGAGTTTTCAATAAGGTACACTAGCCAAACATTCACGTCATACTATCATAACCAAATCTGGGCCAAGATAGCTCAAAACAAAAGGATGCACCAGACTTGTAGGATCTCTCTTCCCATAGTATCCAATTGATTGCCTTGGGAATTCTTGCCCATAGCCATACTTCCAAAAAGTGTACCCCCTGATTCCATCGCTAATAAGTTGCTAAAATTTCCCCGGATAACCATGGAATAGTAATTGTAAGTTGCAGCATAATAACTAAGTGAATTTCTATGTTGACCATGTCTACAGAGAAGCCAACAGACTTGCTGACCTATTGGCTGAGATGGCCTCAAACCTTGAACAAATCCAACTCTTGCCTCCTCTAAGCGAGCAAATGAAAAAGATATCAAGGAAGATGCTTCACTCCAATGGTACTTGAGAATGTTTTGTGTTTTGGGGGCTGGATGTGTAATATATCTCCGTCGGAGGTTTTTTGCCTTCTGGTTTTGATGTATTTGTTCTACGAGGGCAAGGGTAAATCCTCCCTTCTTTCATATTAGATTATCACGGACTGTGTTGACGCATGGATATCCAAACAAATTTGCCATGAATGTATCATGTCTCTGACGGACCGGTTAGCTAGAAAATCAACAAAATTTGTCTGAATATATGCATCACGTCCTTAATACCTAAGATATGCACCAGTCTCTCCACTTAACCTGAAGATCTGGCTTATGAAAATCTCAAAACAAAGTGCTAACTTCAACAACGATTTTTAGATGTGCTGATACGGTGATACATATGACCTACTTCAAGATGATGCAAGCGAAGATGAAAAATATGATTCATACACCAAAGAGATTTCGGAAATGGAGGACATTATCTCCTTCTGCAAAAGAGGCCAGGAAGACAATAACTAGTATTACCCTTACAAAGAAGAGATCCAGTAAACTTCTGTAGACAATCACATAAGAAAAAAGAACAAACATAAACTTAAAAGTGGTGCTTCAGCAATTAATTCATCAAAGAAATTGGATATACAAACCTAAGTTTGTATTTATTGCTTCTATATCCAAAAAACATGCAATAAAAACCCCTATTAAACTTAGGAAACCAACCAACTCAAAAAAAAAAAAAAAACAACAACAACAAACTTCGAAATTACATATCGGCAGTTAAAACTATCTGGCATGAAGTTCAAAATGTGCCTTTTGCGGTTAGAACTGATGAAGAATTAAGAAAAAGAGATAGAGATCCTTCGATAGGAGAAGAGAAGAAGGAAGGGAGATTAAGAAGATGTGGTGGTGAAATAGGGGTGATTGATCACAGAAAATTAGGGAAGGGGGAAGAAAGGAATCAGACCATAACTTAACCCAATCAAACTCACAGCCAAATCACAAATACATCCCTGTTAGCTTTCTTCAGCCCCAAGTACACAGTACCGGCAAGGCAGCAACACAACCATCCGGAAGATCAGGCCCACCTCATCTTCTCCAAATTCTAAAATCAACAACCTTGCTTGTCCGCTAAATCAGATTATGTTCAAACAGAAAACTTCAATCCCTAGTCTCTTTCATCTAATCAAACCCACATCTCTGATCACATTCCTGCTAAGTCAAACATCAAAACCCAAATCAGTCCCCAAATACCCATAAACCACAATTGAAACAGAAGAGAGAAGGAGAAGAACAAAGTAGTGATCCCCATCAGCTCGTGAAGGTGTTCCAGGCTTCCTTTTGTCCCCCTACCATTTTGCAACGCTCTCATCACACAATCAATTGACTGCACTTACGTTCCTCGCCACCATGAGCTTCAACGTCACCATCCCTAAGCTCTTTTTCAGTTTCAGAGTTTTTTTCCATTTGCAAAAACAATCAAACAAGCCACATATTGAAACCCCAGTAGGTCCCAAAACCCACTTAATTGAACCCCCAACACCTTACAGAGGCCAAAACAAAATCTCTCTTTGTTAACAGGGCTGATTCTTTTCACAGCTGAGAAACAACTCCTTTACAAAACCAACTTATTTCTCCGCTGAACACCAAAATACATACTTTGTGCAGCCCCGACCCATCATCATTTACCATCAATTTCAGTACAATAAGACAACCACATTACACAATCCTACCCTTTTCAACAGAAAAAATGGCAACTTACTACTACCTTTATTCAACTTCTAGTTTGATCCATACCAACACGTCACAGTATAGTACCAATTTTCAATCCATCAATTACTAATTTCGCATCTTTATTTTCTTATTCCTTCTTCTTCCTTAACTTTCTCTAATTCTTCTTTGCTGTTTCATTTTCATCATCTTCTTAATTCTTAATCTCCCTGCTTCTCTTCTCCTATCAAGGATCTCCTTATCCCCTTCTTCTTGCAAAGCCGATCCTTTGTCAAATTGATTAAGTTGATGAAGCCTAATCGCATATGACCATCAAAAGCATGCTCTACATAGATTGGTTGAAAATTTGTAATAAGAGGCCAATGTTAGGTAACGGTAGGACATTTAGAAGATCGCACTGTAAGTCACAAGAATGAGAGTTTTATGTAAATAAAGACAATTGTTCAAGCACAACGTACACCAGGAATGGAGTCGCATGCATGAGCTACAGGTGAAGGCAAAAATAATAGACCTAGACCAACAACAGTAGATTAGCTCCTTCCTTAGGTTGTCTGACGACTATAGTTCTCCATCACAGGAAACTCAAAGAGGGAACCTCTAATGACTCATTGAGTGTAGAAAGATAAAAGGAGCAGTCAGTTGTGGCATGTCAGAACCTTGATAACTTAAAAGGAAACAACTGGGAGAATTCAAACTCTTCCTCCGAATCCATACAGATACATCAAACAATCGGTCATATTTTAGTGCAAGAAAAATACCTATTTCCTTTGTAAAGTCAATGAGGAGAAGAAAGTATACTCCAAAGCCTTTCACTCCAATTTTCGGTCCCTCATGAGCATCCTCCCCAAAACCTCAAGTTGATGACTAAGAAGGGATATAGTGGATCTCCTTGTTACTCTTGAATAACCAATAAGGAGATCCATAGACTACTATTGAGGTGGTGGCCACCTATCTCATTATCCAATATTGCTCTCCGATTATTGAACAAAAGACCGTCTACAAAAGGTCAATAAATCCCAAAACTCTGACTAACAAGGTCCAACATCACTCTGTAGCTTATTAGCAGCCCTAATTGATCTAGAGTACAACATCCACTTGAGCTAACTTGGCCGAACTTGAAGCCAATAATAGAATGTCAAAAAACCGTTGGCAAATGAAAGTAGAGGATCCTCTCAAAAGCCTCAATAAAACCGACTGTCTGTAAGACATACAACGTTACCAATTGTTCATGTGGCAAGCACTCTACACACTCAATGCATCACATCATGAACTATACTTTACTCACTTGTAACATGTAAAGGCCAATTAAGCAAATCGCAAACAGCTCCATGATAAATGAAAACTAAACATGGCATAGCAAAAGAAAGAGCAGAAAGTACCAACCTTACAAAACCATTATTATCAATGTCAGCTGCTAGAAACTCCGAAATGGTCATATCCTGACCGAGCACCCACTTTGCCATCATCCTATGTCGCTTATCAATACGTGCCTCAGCCAAATAAAGGAACGCACGAGCAACTGCAAGCGTGGAGACCAAAAGCCAAATTGAAGCAAAAAGGCGACCAGGAAGGGATGTAAACGCACGATCACCGTACCCAACGGTAGTAACAGACATCACCGAAAGATAAAACGAATCCAACCATCCTAACCTCTCAACAAAATGCATCACACCAGTACCAAGTCCAATACAAAGAACCACAACCCCCAGTGCCAAACCAACCTTCATTCTAATCCTCATCCTCCCCTTTTTCAAATCAAATATATAAGTCCCAGCCAAATCATGCTCCCCACCGCCTTTTACCGCACCAAGGAGCAAATTCTCTTGCAAATCAAGAACATAACTAACCATCCCGCTAAGCAAAATATCAACAAATCCGAAACCAACAAGCACAAACATAATTGAAAACATTTTCGCAGAAGTAGTCTTGGGGGTTATATCACCATACCCAATTGTGCACATTGTGACAATACAAAAGTAAAGAGCATCAACAACAGGATGGGTCTCATGAACTACAAAATGATCGCGATTGAGCGAATAAATTGTGACACCCAGAGATAGATACACAATTAACAAGAGAAAGGCCTGGCGAACAATTGAGGCAGAGGTGACTTGGGGTTTGGGTGGGGACGAGTGGCGATCGATGTCATTGATAGCAGACATTGCTGGGGCTGTTTTGGAGCGATGGAGATTGGTTTTGGCCCAGGGGAAGCTGGAAATGGAGGAGGCAGAGTGACATGGTGAGGTGAGTGTTGGTGTTGGGGCTTGTTGGGGATGCTGATTGTGAAAAGGGAGTGGGGAATCTAAGGTGAGGGCATCAATGGAGATGTTGTTTGGGGAAGAATTGTAGGAGGAAGAAGGACCAAAAATGAGAAGGTCTTTGAGGTCTTTAGGTGAAGGTTGTGGGATGTTGAGATGGTAAGAAGGAGAAGGGGAAGGGAGAAGAAGATTATTTAATTGTTGGTGTTCAGGAAGAGGGCTTAATGAGGGTGTTGTTAGGGATACTCCTGATTTTCTTCTAGGGTTCTTCGGGTATGGGATCAGCAGTGGCTCTGTTTCCATTTTCTCTCTGTTTTGTTTGTTTGATTGGTTTGGTCACTTGTGTTTCTGAGATGTATGCAAGGAAGGCCGGTTTTCTAAGTTGGGAAAGGAGGGTGTGATGAAACCATGACAAGACAAATAGTTACATTATCATAATACTACACTAGTTGTTGATGGATTAACACATTGTATTACTTGTTTTTGGGGTTAAATATTTAATAATATGGAAGAAAACATAACAAACCTTGAAAGAATAAATAAACCACCTTATTTATTTATTTTTATTGTGTTTGAGATCATCTTGTTTGGAGCATGTTTGTGTTTTTATACAATAATAATAATGTGATTTTTCTAGTCTCAGACTCAATCATCCTGCACACGACACAAACAGATTGGAGACAAACATACATACGCACAAATCACTAACAAGCAGGGTGGTATAATGCATATTTCAATTATTCTAGAGTACCAAGTTAAAAGCACCTTACATAGTGAGACATGTAACATCCAAATTATATATCTCCAAAACTTTTATGCATTCAACCAACTTTGATAACAATGTCCATTTTGAATACATCACCAGATTATGATTAATATCTCAAACATAAATCTCCAAGGACAAATGAAAGGTAGGGAGACAAAAAAATAGTAAAACTAATTAGTTGGCAACATGTTTCAACCTTTTCCAACGAAATCTAGCATTGCCACCACTTGCTCCATCTTTCACTATTATTGTATGTGATAAATGAGGGGAATGACAAAATAAACATTGTGCATGTGATAAATGAGGGGAACGACAAAATAAACATTAAAAAAAAATGAAGTTAAAGAGTGTGTTTATTTCAAAATAAAAATATCTAAAGGGATTTGCAAAAAATGAAAAGGCTGAGAGGGGAGTTATGTCTTCACAAGCTTTACGCCAATATGGTAACTAGCTCTTAAAAACATTAAAAAATAAATAATAATAATATTGAAGTATTAATTGCATCCAAGGGGAAAGGTTAGGTAAATGATAATGATCCAACAAAAAATTATTATTATACGTAAATGATGAACTTGTTGAACATCTTATTTTTGTATAACTTCTTTGAAACGACCACCACAATGATCAAGAGTGTTTGGCCTTATGGTTTCTACAACCAGTCATGATTCTCATGGATGGCAACAGGGACGGATCTACATGGGGTCAAGTGGGGGCACTTGCCCCACTGACTTTTGAATTATTTGTGATTTGCCCACTCCAACGATGCAGTCATGTCCCACCCCCTTCCTCTTTCTCTCTACTTTCTACGGTGCTGACGACCCCGCCCTGCCCCTTCTCTCTCTTCTGCTCCCTCTCTTTGTTTACTACGAGATAACAATCACCTCGCCTCCTCTTTTATGCTTGATTTAGTTCTTTTCCCACCATCGCCACCAACCATAAGCAACCTCAACTCCAAACCCTCTTAACTTTTTTTTAAGTATTTTCTTGAGAAGAATTTGAATCTCAAGATCTAGTTTTGTATTTCATTCATAGGATTTTTTCTGGAGATACATGAAAATTTCGATCCATTAATTTTTCCTCAAGATACATGTTTGATAGAGGGTAAATAGTGCAAATTTGTTTGTCCACATAATTTTACATTTGAAATTATTTTTTGCCCCTTAATATATACCAATTTACCCCCCCCTGCTCATATATTTATTTTTTTGACTGTGCTCCTACAAAGTAGCTTGTGAGATCTATTATTCCTCCATAGATTTGATGGAGTTTGTTTTAAAATTGGCGGGTTGTATGTTATTTATGTGTTGTTCAAATCAAAAATATTTTAAAATAATTAATTTCTTTAGCAATTTTCAGGATTTGTTGACAGCAACAGAAACACCATGAAGCAATGATATAAAGAAAGAAAACTATGTTAAAAAAAGAAAAAAGTAATGAATGATGTTATTATGATCAATAAACAAAGATTTTACATCATGACCAGATGGATATATAGTACTAAAAACTTTTCACTACTAATATTTTATGATGCAGAGGAATATAGCACCAAGGCCCAAGGAGTAGCGCGTCTAAGGACAGTGAAATCGAAGCTCAAGTCATTGTTGTTCCATGCCATCCCAATCTCATCTCCTTTGCATAAGCTTCTGCGCCTTACAAAGGTTTCTCTCCAGTTGGAAATCAGAATGTAGGAATTAGAGCTAAACTGCAACTTGAACTTCAAAGTATGGCGGGAATGTGTATCAAGATCGTTGATGGACACTATCAAACCCTTTTTACTATCTTCAAGATCAAGTTTATCTTGATAATTCAGTGTGGGCAAGACGAAGGGTTCGACTAAATTCCTGTGCAAGATAAGCCGTGCATTAGCATTCACATCACTGGTTGTGAGTTCTTTTCTGATATTGAACCTCCTATCATGGTTCATACCCTCTCTGTCCTGGACTCCTGCTACTGCTACTGGCAGTGGTGGTGCAAGAATGCGTCGTCTTCGTTTTCTGCATCCTTGGGAATCAGCTTGGAAAACTTGATCTTCCATTCTTGAAGAAGTAGAGGCCACCATGTTATTGTTGTCTACCAGTTGAGACATGCCCTTTCGTTTTCTGTGTCTTTGAGAATGATCAGCAGCAGCAAGATGGAAACCTTTTCCACCCATTGTGGAAGATGTAGAGGCTACCAACGGCAACAGAGACTTGCCCTTCTTCCTAAATTCATGGGAATCATCAACTGATAAGGCCCCTTTTTCTTGCCCCTTAAAGATTTGATCACCATTGCGATGGGATGATGTTTGTCTCGATTGGGTATCTTTCAGATTAATCATAGCACCGAAAATCTTGATGAGGTGAGGTTCAGTGGCATGATCAAGAGGAGTTAGGGTACTGGTGCTGCTCCCTAACGTAGATGATGATGGACATGGTTTGCTCTGAATGGTAATGTCTTTTCCGAAGAGTCTAATAGAGGAAGACTGAACTTGCTGTGTAGTAATCATGATTGGCGGGGGGAGGGTTTGGTTTGCAAGAAAGACAAGGATTGGAGAATGAGAGATGTTAATTGCTTAAACAAGAACCAAAGGGGCAGCTAGCAGAGAAGAAGGAACAAGAAGAAGTAATGAAGAGAATGTTGGGGTTCTCTCGCTCTCGCTCTGGCTCCTTTATAATGTATGTAAGAAAGGATAGGCGACTACAACTCTGAGAAATAGTTTCCTAATTCAGGCAACAACACAGTTTCTGGCTTTGCTTGCTACCCAAGACAGACACACACACGACAGTAACGGTCTAAATTAGTTTCTAATTTGAACAAAACTAAACAGAGTTTCTAATTCCCTTTCCAGAGAATCTAACGTTCTAATTTTCTTTCTGGGTTCCTAGTTTTAATCAAAAAAATACGAAGGAAACCCAACTTATCTTCATACTAGATTCACTCTCTGATGTGTCTTGACTTCTAAGAAAGCAATTATCAGCAAATGGCAATGTTGGGTTTCAGGAGTGATGATTTGATTGCAAGTGATGAGCGAATAAAAGGGGGTTCTGGGATCATATTACACTGCCAGAGTTCTCAAACCATTGCCAAACAAACTAGCCTTATTTTGAGACTCTTGAAAAATGATGGAGAAGAGTCTGGTTGTATTATTATGAAAGAGGATGAACACTGCGAGGGAGGTAGTGAAAACATGTAATGTTCGACCAATTCATCCTCAAATTCCGATGGATTTCAGACTTATGCAGGACGTTGATGTGTTTGATCGCGATGGGTGGTGGGTTCGAACCATTACAAAACTAAGCATGCCTAAGGAGTACACTGTGCCTCTCTCACTACCCTAGATATATCATCAACAACGGAAAGACAGTCGTTAGGTATCCTCTCCTCCTCCAATTGTAGACAACTTCAACTGAGGAGTCACAAACCAGGTGGTGAGTGATTCACAAGCGGTAAGGAACTCTCAAAATGTTGTTATTTAGCTAACTTCATATTCACTAGCAATGCACACAAGAAACTTGAGCAACGTTTTCATTGCCCCATCTATCTGGGTCTGGATCTATGTTTAACGGAAACATGACGCAAAACATAAAACTGATGTTGTAAATTGTTGTTTAGGAGACTGCTTGTTGCGATTATTTATTTCAGCCAGTGTTGCCCGACCATGTCACGTTGTCTTTTTGACAACGAAACAAACAATACATGAAAACCTAAAATGCAACTGTTTGTTCTCGCCTCTTAAACTAGTTAGATGGTCTCGATTTCTTTTAAAAACTGAGGCGTCTGGCTACATCAAGACGAGAAAAGTGTACACAAATTAGGTAGTATATCCATTAACATTTATTTGTACTAGTTAATTAATGTACTGGTTTTATGCAATCTTTTTCATCAAATTTACTTGATATATTAACAGAGAAGTTGCATTAAAAGTGAAAGAGAGAGACAGAGCAACTGTTGCTAACCTTATCGATCCATCATTGTCAAGGTCAGCAGCAACTAGATCACCCAGTGTCATCTTTTTCTGTAGAATTCATTCAGTAATGTTACGATTTCTTTTGTCGATCCTAAACTCGGTAAGATAGAGAAAAGCTCTTGCCACAGCTAATGTACTTAGCAAAAGCCACACTATGGCAAAACACCTTCCTTCCAATGTCGTGAACGCATAGTCTCCATAACCAACCGTTGTCACTGATGTTATTGACAAATACAAACTGTCTGTCCAATTCAATCCCTCAAGAACATGAATCATTAGCATCCCAATTGCAATGAAACCAATCACAGCTCCTAATGCAAATGCCACCTTCATCCGTATCCTCATCCTTCTCTTCTTCATGTCAATCATATATTTCCTAAACATTGTATTAAACCGATTCTCATCCACTGCACTCAACAGCACCGCCTCCTGTCTATCCAGAACGTACGTCACCAACCCATTAAGCAATATGTCCACAAAACCGAAACCTACTAGTATGAATGCACATGTGAATAGCTTGGTCATGAAGGTGGAATCCGGCACAATGTCACCATACCCAATGGTGCAAAGACAACACTGAAGTACAGTGCATCCACCAGTGTCATCGTACGTTCGCCTTTGAAGTCCGTATTTAGTACAACATAAACAGTTACACCCACCGATATATACAGTATGACACCGGCAAATGCTAGCTGAACTACCGAAGGAGTTGATGTTAATTTTGGGCCAATACAATTGTTGTCACTTGTAGCGGAGACCTCTTGCATCTCAGTGAAGACAGATGGAGCAGAGTGCGATCTCCGTGCAGTAATTTTTCCTTTCTTCTTGTTCATATTGGCAATGAGATTCAGATAAGAAGCTCTAGCACTGAAACTAGTTGATGGGGATATAGAGCTGGAAGGGATGACCGGAATCATCACTTCAGATTGTCGCCAAGGCCGAAGGCGGTAATCAGAAGAAGTAACTTCTTTGTTACGAGGAGTTTTAGTAGATTCATCTCCAAATCCCATTTCAGCTGGAAGCAGAAGCTCATCCATTATTCTGATGGAGTGTTGATTAAATGGGGTTACATTTGATGAGCTTTTCTGTGTCAGTCCTATGTGCTGTGTTTTTTACCTTGTAACTACAAGTCAATCCAGGGGATGTTATTCAACTGAAAGTCAAAATGTTTGTTTCTTTCAAGTTTCAACTGCAAATCTTCAGTGCTTGCTGGTTGCTGTAAATTCTCTTTTAATGTAAAAGATAACACCTTGAAGGGATGTCAGTCGAGTCGTTGGGAATTTTCACTAATTTTGTTTGTTTTAGGTTTGATTACCATATAATACACATCATCCCACAAATTAAAACCCATACACCTCTTCACTAAATAAGACTGAAAACAAGAACTGAAATCTCAATACCCAACTAATAATGTTACTAGTTAGGACAGATTCCTAACAATAATTATACAAGATTTACTAGTGAAATCAAGGTCAAATTTGGAGAAATATTATCAAAATCAACCCTTCTTCTAACATTGGAATTATCGATTTCCTATTTGGCAATGTTCTTCACTGCACTTGCACATAGAAAACAGTAAGGCTCTGTCTAGTTGATTTCTTGCACATTGAAATACAGCTAGGCTGTCCAGTTGATTTCAGTAGACAATTCTCCACAATATCGTCCACCTCAATGTAAGATTATCTTAGTAAACAGAAACTTTGTATCTGATTGGAGAACAATTTACCAACATGAGCATAATGAGGAAAACCACTCTTGATGAATGATAAGCCAATAAAAAGGAGAGAAAACCCAAAGCAACAGTCAGTCTATATATATATAATCCAAAAGAAATCATCACTACAGACTGGCATCAATCCTATATATGTGCTAACACTCTGCTGGTACATTTCGGGATCTTTGCAATACTGATTTTAGAGAATTACACAATGTGCTGAATAGGGAAAAGGACCGGTACACAATGTATTCTGATGAGGACAGCACAGGGGACAACTCAAGATCAATGATCCACTTTATCAAATGGACCAAAGCCATATGCAGTTCTCAGTACATACCACGCATCAGATAGCAACACTGAACTAATCATCATCTTCAAGAACACTTCGACGCCTCTGGATCTGAAAACCATGCATAAAAGAGACAAACATGTCTTAGACACGGCACTTAATTTATTAGATATCAGAAGACACACAAATGACAATACTCACCGTTACTTTTGTTTGTTTAGTAGTTTGAGTGTTTATCTGTTCCAACAAGGATATAAGCCTCTCCTCAGTGACCTGCATGGGAAATATGGCATCAAATGCAGGAATGCATTAAGCTTTTGTGATTTCAAGACCTCCGTTTGTTCAATTGTATAATCTGTCAAAACTGCAACCTCTCACAACAGAACATCAGCTACAACCCAACCAAGCATTTGTGTTCTATGCAAGTCCCTTCTTACCTTCTCAGCTATCTGTCCTGATTGAGCAGCTCTCAGTATAACATCCTCAACTCCCCGCGCCTTCTCAGGCTTTACCAATGCAATCCGAGCAACTGATCACATTACAGCATAAGAGTGAATAAGTCGATCACTAAAAAAAAAGGAACATTTGTAATACTGATAGAAGGAAACTACTAACTAGAGTGGTGACAAAAGATTCAGTCCTGTAAATCATGTGCTATTGACGATAACACAGTTTTGCTAAATTTATCATGTTTAAGCCTCGTCAATACGGTATATAGCTTACGATATGCCGATATAGGATGATGCAGGTATGTACCGTCCTTGTACAAAGTGACCTGAATGAATGGATGGATACACACATACACATGTAAAATATGGTGGTTAGTGGAGGTGTTGACCTGTTTGGTATTAAATAATGTGTTTTGAACCCTACAAGTCCAATGCCCCATAGATAAATATAAATAAAGTTGAATACTATTATTACTACGACTACTATTATTATTATTATTAGGATTCTGTATCAGCAAACCCAGAATATGTCATGTATCTAGTATTTCTATTGTACACTATATCTCCCCAATCAATCATACACTAGTAGAAATGGAAATCTCTAAAAACAACCCATGTGAATCTCCATACCCATGAATTAACCTTAATATCTATCCACAAACTACTTAGACATTTCTAAATATCATATTGTTTCTTTTTCTCCAAATCACCCAAGCAAATAGCATGCTTCTTTTCCAAAACCCATATTCCTATCAGCCCACTGCAAAATGGAGGTGGAGAGGGGAACCTAAACTCAGTTCCCCCAGATGCTTTGAGTGAGATCACAAGAGAGTACAAGAATTCTTTCCCAAACCCATTTCCCTATCAATTTTCCTACCAGAATGCTTTTTTTATTATTTATTTTATTATTATTACTTTTTTAATCTTTGGAGTTATACTGTGAAACGCACACATCGCTGCCACAAACTGAAACTTGCGATGGAGAAGAAAGCCAGAAGATCAGTAGATGCAATTTGGGATGACGACTTAGATCTTCAATCCAGATACACCCTGAGACCCTTTCCTTTTATAGTTGTGGTTGGAGGAAGATCAAGTTCCCATGTGTGTGTTTTACACAATGTGCAACTTGTCGTGATTTGCGACTTGACAGTACAATTTCATTGAGGTGCAAAACTTTTGAATGATTTCTATTGTATGTGTTGTGAAACAAATCTCATGATTCAGACACCGACTCTGCCACAAAATCAAATAAATAAAATATTAATTGGCAAGACTTGTGATGGCTCTGCATAAGGCATCTGGCATTTAATTGGTTCTAGGATCCATTACAAAATTTGTACACCCTTCAAAAATATATAAATAAGTTAAAGTGTGTGTTTACATGTGGGCTCATAAAAGTGTCAGACAAGCAAGCTTTATAATCAACTAAAACAATAACATCACTATTTGTGCAATAACAGGCTCGTCACATCAAAACTAAAAGATGTTAATTAGATAACATCGTGCAAAACGAATCAAGCCATAAGTAACTTTTCTTTTAAAATCATAATCTAGAATAACATCTTTTTTTTACCATCGATAGCAATAACAATGTCAAAATTCAATAACAAAAATTTCTCAACAGAATATGGATATCACTTACGCCTTTCTCGTGCTTGAGAGGATAATATTTGACTCAACATCATTTGCCTCCGCTCATCTGCTTCACTGGAGTTATATATTGAAAGTTCAGCTTGGGAACAAGAAAAGAACGAAGATGACCAAGAAGCTATATTACATGTTACATCTATATTATGTAGGACGCAAGCTGGCAGACTATATACAAATTAACCTCAGTAATATTAGTGATGAAAACCTGTTCCTTTTATGGAAACATATTACTGGAATAGTTTTTTATTCCTTTCTAAATGTCCTAAGTGCAGTAAGAGAGACGAAATGCCGGGTTAAGATTTATAACACTTTCAAATACTGAAATAGTTTTTTATTCCTTATTTCCTTTCTAAATGTCCCAAGTGCAGTAACTCTTCCAATTGGCAGGCAACTAAAATCCACTAGTTGCATAAAAGCCTAAGTTATTAATGTGGCAAAAAATTGTCGATTAATCACAATTCGGGGTTTGACCGAACCAAATTGGGTAAAATCAGTTGGGGTTTAGAGGTCACCGATTAATCGGCGAGTCAACGATTAATCGGCCCAGCCGACTCGCCACTTTATCACTATATATAAAACCCTAGTCAAAGAGTTTTCTTCTTTAAAAGCACCTGATCATATAATGAAACCTATCTTTTTCAAAACTATATAGGTTGGGTTTGAAGAATGTTAACAAGGAAAGAAACCCTAGTTAGGGAGTTCAATTATTTTGATATTTTTGGATATTTAGAAAGTTAGGTTGGTTGTAGTGATATATAAGTTGCAACCTACAAAATTAAATTCATTTGATTAATTAGTAAAGTAATATATGACTATGATTAATTTTTAAAGTTATATTACAAATTTACACCATTTTGATTAATTATTTATTTTTGTAATTTATGATTAAATTTTAAAAATATATGCTTCAAAAATATTGAATGATTAAGTTCGATTAATCCCGCTTAATCGTAATTCAGTCCTGGACCGCATTACGATCGCTTTCCGATTTAACTGCATAAACTAAGCCAGCACTAAGATTCTCATAGAACACGGTAATTTCTAAGGGACCATCAATTCAAAGCATTTCTAATTTATTTTGGCTCATTGAGGCCTTCTAGGTAGTGAGCCAAGAGCAAGGAACCACATTAACAAGATGTTCTTTCTCCAACTCCTATATTTTATTTCAACCATTGCTAATTGCACATACAATTAGATTGTTACAAACAAATCAGTTTCTCTAAAGTGAGACCAGTGTTCTAAAAAACGCTAGGTGATGGGCAGGCGGCGAGCAGGTGCCTAGCGCCCAGGGGCCTAGACGATCTTAGGTTTTGTATTATAACTTTAATAATTTACAAAAGTTAAGCATAATACCTTATCAATTACATCCAATTTAATGCCAAGATACATATGCAAAATTTAAAAACATGAAAAATTAACAATCATGAACAAAATTTATTAAAACTCAAATGACTGAAGTTGGTCATGATGGGTACTTTATACAAAGTTGAATTTGTGGACAAATATCAAAACCTATTCTTTTATTTTTCTTCAAATTGCATGAATAACCTCAGTCATGTTTGATAAAATCTACATTACTAAAATTGGTACCGGCAGATCCTTTGAGAATTCCATTAAGTAATCATCATTTACTACATTTAGACATACTGAATAAAAAACAATTAAATTGTTTATTTCTAAAAAAGAGGAAAGAAAAATAAAATAAAAATACAATCAGCCTTATTAAAAAAAAAAAAAACTCGCTCAGACTGCCTAGGCCGCCCTGATCTCTTCCAGACCCACCTAGACCACCCAAAATCCGCCCAGCAATTAATCTGAGCGTTTTTCTACCTTCTAGCGCCTAAGCCGATTTTTAGAACACTGAGTGAGACTCATAGAGATTCAAAGCCCTATCTAAACCATCCTTAGGAATAAAATATAGAAAAGTATGTAATTAAAACGACGTTATAATGCCGATATAACGCTTAACGGTGGTGAGCCGTTACGTTTTAACATTATCACATTTTGGTATCATGGCTCCGACATAACGCCGTTATATGGCCATTATTGAGAAAACGTTTTCTTCTAATACATAAAAATTAAAATCCACCTATTTCATTCTCGATTGAACAAGAACCCTAGACTCAGAGGAAAGACGAAGAATGACCAACGTTCGTCGTCGCCGATTGATAGAGAATAAGACCTCGCCATTGACGGAGAATGAGAAAAGAAGAAGAAGAAGGTAAAGAGGAAAAAGAGTTGATCGCACTCTGATGCGATCTCAATCTCTGATCTCACTCTTTGTTGCAATCTCTCTCATACAACGGGAAGATTGTTTTTTCATTAATGTTTTGATGTTTTTGAATTTAATGTTATGAACATGATTTACTTTTTTACTTTATAATACATTAATACTTAGTGGGGATATAAAAAATGTATATTTAAAAAATATTTCGTTATATACTGTTATATTCCGTTATAACCTATAACGCTCTTGGACTGTTATAGGTCTGTTATCCGTTTTAACTATATAGAATAGTTATTTAGGTATATTGAAATGCAGGAGTGATGGCAAGAACCACGCGCCCGCAATCTCACAAAAATATTTATACATATAAAACTAGGACTTCTTTTCAAAGCAAGCTGAACAGGTTGGAACAACATATCCAAATCTTTAAAAAAAAAAAAAAAACATCTACCACCCAACCCATGAAATGCGGGACCATGGGCTCATTCTGGCCCTAACTCGTCCTAGACAGATACTAGAACAAGCGCCCTACAATAACATTTACAATTCTATATGTCAAACAAGTCCCCTACCCCCCATTTTCAACTACCAGATGCAGCTTTCTAAGTGCAATAGCCTCATCCAAATCAAAGGCTCTGCCAAACAATCAGATGTGGAGTGCAATCAATGCTCTACCACTGAATTCGATAATTCATTCCCGTGATACGCAGTGATGTCATACTCATGATCAATCCTAGATCCAGCTGGATTCTCTACCACATGCTTAAGAATTGAGATAGCAAAAAAGTTGGAGATCAATATGTTTTCCTCCCGGCAAACTTCATGCCACACAACCTAAGACCAACCAAATATCCTCGTCCCGAGATGATCTATTTCCTTAACAAACACGGAAGGAGAAGAGAATTTGGGGTCTGATTGATAGAACCCAAAAGACAATGCACGTTTGGACACACTCTTGCTAATGGATACCTTTTTACCTGGATCCACCTGTTGAAATTCAAAAGTAATCGAATCCACAACCTAATGATGGCTCCCTGTGCTCACGTATGGATGTTAACTTGGCACTCATCGAGGTCACTAGAAAAGAAAATGAGGTAGGCGTAATAAACATAAAAAAAAGTCAAAAGGCAACAAGCCAATTAAAAAAATGGGTAGTTAAAGAAAACTAAAAACCAATAATTTTAGGCGCCGCCTAGGCTAGGCGAGGCAGTGAAAAGTCATCAAATCCTTGCCTAGTGCGTCTAGGCGTCACCTAGACTGCATAAGATAAATACAGTGCTATGTATAGCATCGTTTGCAGCATATGTGAAGAATAAATGTTAGTGACTCATCCCCCCAGAAGGAATCCTTTCTGCCCTTGATTCCCACCTCAAGCTCCAATCTCAGGCAATTGCTGCCAAGCCTGAGGTCCCCTTCCCATCCCCCTTTGGTCATAAAATTTCTAGATGAAAGAGATTCCTCCTAGAATCAATTTCTTTATATGGGCATTAGGGCAGGGTAAAATCCCAATAGTGGACAGTAGAGTATTCTTGATCCCCAATAGATGTTCCCTTTGATAGCTTAAATCTTCTTTTCTTGCCCCTTCTCCACTAGCCTTTGATCTTTTATGTGTGGGAAAGCTAGATGCTAACCACCTATAACCTTTTTCCTGTGGGTTAAACCTTGGGGGAGGAGTGGGCTTTCTACCAAAAGAGTTATAGTTGCTACTATCTAGACCATTTGGAAAGAAAAAACAAGAGGATTTTCAAAGGAGTAGCTAGAGACATTCTTCAATTGACCAGATCTATCGAGTCTTTGGTGTGGAACTGAGGTGTTACTTGGGTGGTCTTGAATTATCATCCTTCCATGTTTGTATTTTCAATTGGGATAGCAATTGCAATCAATGGGGTGCCCAATGGGTATTCAAAAGCTCAAGAGGGATCCCCTCTCCCCACTCCTCTTTACCATCATCGAAGAAGCGCTAGCAAAGATGATATCTTGAGCAGAAGCAAGTAGGCTAAGTTTTGGGTTTAAATGCAGTCAAACGACCACTCCCCTATTATAAATATGCGGATGATACTGTCTTGTTTATGGTCACCAAAATCAACCAAGCTGACATTGCAGCAAAAATTGGGTGTTTGATTGGTAGTCTTCCATGAACTTATTTAGGCTTGTCATTGGGTGCAAAGTACAATAGTGTGGCAACAGGCCACAGAGAGGATCGGGAATAGACCAGCTTAATGGAAGAAGAAATATGTTTCTATGGCTGGAAGGTTGACACTAATGAAAAGTACTCTGGCCCTCAACCAGTTCATCTTATGTCACTCACCACCATTCGTGTTGCGAATTCTGATCACATTGAGCAACTTAAGGATGGCAAGGAAATGTCACTTAATCAACCAAAAGGTCTGCGATTAAAAGAAGAAAAGAAAATCGTGAGCAACACGGAAGAATGTTATAATAGATCAGATCTACCTAGCTATCGTTGTTCTTTGTGGACGACGATTATTTTGCATAAAGTAGATTGTCAAATTGGGATTGAGGAAAAATTGGTCTTCTGGGAAGATGAGTGGGTGATTGACAGACCGTTGAAGGATGCATTCCCTGAACTCTTATGCACTAACAAACAATTAACTTGGCAAAGTTATGAAGTGTACTCAATGACTGGGAATTAGAGCAGCTTATTGAGCTTATTAACGTGTTGCAATTAGTCCAGTTGAATGATCAACCAGACAGATGGACCTACTTGGACTCCTCTAAGAAATTCAATGAGCAAGGGATGTGAAATGGAGATTGGTATCAGTATTCACTAGGGTGCAAAATGGAGATTGGACAAGGTCTTTGGGTTTGTATGACGCTCTACAGGTCTCATTGGTAGCACCACGCAAGGTCTGGAACTTATTTCAGTGGTTCTCCTTCTGGAATTAGGAATAATTTTTTATTTGGACAGGGTTTCATCAGTCGATTAGGCTAAGGCAATTCCCATAAATATAGCTTTATGTGTGTATTATGTAATGGAGCTTGTTCAGCAAATTGTCTCAAGAGATTGAACTTTGTGTTCTAATGTAGACTGTATAATAGCAAAATTGAAATAACTCTCGAGTATTCTTCTTTTTCTTCTCTATTTCCGCATATATGTTATTGTGTCAACAACTCATCCAGCAGTTCAACACCAATCAGGTGAGTGATATTTGGCTAAAACAACTTCCACACATATTTCTTTCCTTATTTGGTCAATCTTCCATGGTAAGATCTCCACAGTAGATATTTGTAATAAAAACATCTAATGATAGTGAACAAATGTGGTCTTTATAATGACCACGAAGAAAGCATTGAACACATCCTACTGATCTGTAGATTTGCTCTAGGATGTTGGAGCAACTTACTAGAAGAGTTTGGAGTTATGTTGGAAAGTCTCATCGTCATCCAAGCCCATTCCCGATACTTTCAAGGTCAGCTACACAGATTTTGGTTCTCCAAGCAATGTGGTCTTCCCACATATCCTCGCCAAATCCAATCTCAAGGATGTCTTCCTTCACCGCTTTCATCCAAGTTTTCAAAGGTCGTCCCCTCCATCTATACCCTCCATTAACTTGCCAATTTAGACATTTTCTAATTGGCGCGGTGTTTGGTCTCCTCCGCACGCGACCAAACCACGTTAAACACATTTTTCTAATTTTGTCCTCTATGGACACTACACCTAAGTATATCCTAATTCTTTCATTCATAATTTTATCCTTACGGTTTTTACCGCACATCCATCTTAACATACGCATTTCTACTACCGCCATCCTATGCGTAAGTTGTCCCGTAATAGCCCAACATTCTGAACCGTATAGCATTACTGGTCGAACAATTGTTTTATAACATTTCCCTTTTAACCTTGCAGGCATCATTCTATCGCATAATACTCATGACGACATTCTCCACTTCGTCCAACCAACTTTAATCCCATGGTCTACATATTTTCCAATAGCTATATTCTTTTGAATTATAGATCCTAGATATTGAAAAGCCACACACTCTAGGACCTCCATGCCTTCGATATCAATTGCATTACTTCTCTCTTATGATTCACAACCAAAGTTGCTCACCAGATATTGTCTTCGAACAACTGATTCTAAAACTTTTACTCTCTAAAACCTCCCGCGACCTCTCTAATTTTCGACCTAAACCTTCGCTATTCTCATCAATTAAGACAATATCATCTACGAAGAACACGCACCAAGGTACATCTTCTTACAAATGTCTTGTCAACTTATCCATGACCAAAGCAAATAGGTATGGACTTAAGGCCGACCCTTGATGTAATCCTACTAACACTAGAAATCACTGGACATCCCGCCTACTGAGCAAACACTAGTTACAGCCCCTTCATACATATCCTTAATGATATCGACATAGCATTGAGACACTTTTATCTTTCTAAGCACCCACCAAATTAACTCTCTGGGAACCCTATCATAGGCTTTCTCTATATCAATAAAAATCATATGCAAACTCTTACGTTCCTCTCGATATTTTTCTATAATTTGCCTAAGCAAGAAGATGGCCTCCGTAGTAGACCTACCCAGCATAAATCCAAAGTGATTCTCCAAAACAGTGGTTAAACTCCTAAGTCTTCGTTCTATGACTCCCTCCCAAAGTTTTATCGTATGACTCATAAGTCTTATCCCTCTATAGTTCAAGCAGTTCTGAATACCCCCATGTTCTTATAAATTGGTATCACAATGGTGTGCCTTCACGAATCTTACATTTTTCTAGTTTCTAAAATCCTATTAATATGTTGGAAAGTCTACAAAATGTTATTAGTGTGCTAAGAAATTGGAGGAATCCGGATCATTGCACTTTGGTTCTCTTGACACAGGGTAGATGGTTTGGGATTGTTTGCCGCACAATATTCTTTACAGTTTATGACAAGAAAGCAAAGGCAACATCTTTGAAAATAGACGTATTGAGATAGAAAGGGTCATAGTGGAAACCAAAATTGTATTGTGGGTTCTCATTCTAGATGTGTATCTATAGGTGGGTTAACTTTGCAAAAACATGGTTATGTTATATTTTTTGTATGGAAAGGATCATCAACATCTAAATCACAAGCCTTTTGTCTTGTTAGCATAATTATCAACCTGATACTAAAAAAAATAAAAGAGCCATGTCAAACCCAACCTTTTGGCATCTTCCTGTGCTTTCTGCTGCTCTGGATTTTGCTGATTTCCCTACACAAATGGAACACATGTAATAATGAAAAATGTAGAAACACTAAGCAGCTCAAAGCATTTGACTAGAGGTATATAAACCACAATAGTTACACACTTACACTTGGCATGCCATGTTGCGACATGAGCTCTTGCATCCTTCTCTGCCTAATAGCTTCGAGTTCAGGATCAGCCTAATTGGAAATAATATAAACATTTTCACAGGAGTCAATAATTGCTTCAAAACCAAATATCGGAATAAAATATGACACTTAGGGTGTGTTTGGTTGCATGGAATCCTATGCCATGGGAATCCATGAGGGGACCCCTACATTTTAGGCTAAATTGATGTATCACTCCACATCCACCATTTGGTTTTGTGATCAATGGTGGGAATGAAAGTCCCATGAACATGAGAATCTCACTCCTTGGTCCCCCAAGGAGTGAGATTCTCATGTTCATGGGACTTTCATTCCCACCATTGATCACAAAATCAAATGGTGGTCAAATGGTAGATGTGGAGTGATATATCAATTTAGCCTAAAATGTAGGGATCCCCTCATGAATTCTCATGGCATAGGATTCCATGCAACCAAACACACCCTTAGCTGATAAAACAACCTCTGGTGGTGCATATCGTGGTCCCAGAAGCGGTACAACCACCTCATCCCTCTAGGGAAGCCCTATAGCTTAAGCTTAAAGTGGAACTTACAAGCTTCTCACTGACCTCAATTTGTTAATTAATTCAACAAAAAGTATTTAAATAAATTACAAATAAAAGCATATTGCATCTGTATGAAATTCGCCATCAATATTTAACAAGATATCATACGTAACATAAAGGCAAAAGAAAAAAAAAAAACCATTTGTCAACATAACACTAATCAAGCTAATACAGTACTAGACTATTTATGTGTTGTGTGGTCGAAAGAATAAATTGGCACGATTAAAGACCTGACCTAAGATGAGAATTGGAACTACACTGATATCAAGTCCATCAATAAGACTACTTTGATCAATGAGGGTGATTCTAACGCCAATTCAATTTTGGTTCGGCACGAGTCCATCTTATAACCGGCATGTTTCCTTTTTTCCCTAGTGGAAATTGGTACGTTATTTTAGATGGATTCCCCATTAGCTTACCCAAACCCCCCAATCTGGTTTTTAACTGAAATACTAGTCCCATTTTCTCACTTTCTCTTTCTCTCTCTATTTATTCATTAAAAAAAAAATCCATTGTTTTGTAATTTTCACTCTCTCTTACAATCAAACCCCTCGGTTATATGTAGAAACATAAACTAAACTAAAATATTCAATCAAAAATCAATAAACCCCATAACATGAGAAATCCATAAAGTAAAGTGTGAAATTGCAGCATCAGTTGAACAAAACAGTATAAAAGAAGCCTTAAAACATAAGCATTCAAGAAGAGAGATAAATAGTAGAAATTTGCATAGCTGCTTTGAGGAATCATTAGTTAGAGAGACAAGTCTTACCGCCATTAATTCTCTCTGTGCGATGGATTGGAGTTTCCTCTCTCCTTTCTTCACCGGGAGCGATTCGAGTTTGGATCTGCGTTGAACAGAAGCAAACCTTCCTTTTAGAAGCCAGCTGCTTTTTACACCCACCCACATGCTTGTACACCCACATAGAAATTCGAATTATGCGACCTTCATTTCATCCACACTTTTTTCTGACATACCCCCACTGTTGTAACAGTGGCTGTCAGACTTGGGGAGTATGAGGTGTGATCACCTCTTGTCTCCTTGTCTCATCAATCATGAGGGTAAGCATGGCATCAAGTCATCTTTTTTTTTTTTTTTTTTTTAAGTTAAAATGGGAAGTGGATTATCTCATATTTCAATCAAAAGCTAAATTTAAGGTTTTATATCTCTTCACCACTCCAATTACATTCCTTATTTTAACTTTTTATCATTATTTTAATATATCTTCAATTTTTCTATACCAATTTAATTTCAATTATACTATTATTAATTTAAACTTAATATAATTATATTAATTAGTTTCAATTATATTATTATAATATTATTAATTTAACTTAAATATATAATATTATTATTTTCAATTATACTATTGTTTAGATATTTTTTAAATTATATTATTATTAATTCAAATTTAATTTAAATTTTACTAATTAAAAAATTTTGGAATTAAAAAAAATAGTATTAATAATTAAATTTTTTATCATTATTTAAATATATCTTCCACTTTTTTATATCATTATTTAGATAATTACTTTTTTAATTATACTATTATTTTGAATTAATATTAATAATTACTATTAATAATTTTATCATTATTTAAATTAGAATTAATAATTACTTTTGTTTAAATTAGTATTAATTTGTTTTTAATTATACCAAAAATACTTTTTAAATAATTATTTATCATTATTTAAATTAGTATTAATAATTACTTTTTAATTATACTATTATTTAGATACGATTGTTTTTATTTTTTTATTTATTTTTAATTTAAAAAATTAAATAAAAAAATTATTTTATTAATATATAAGATATAGGGGAAGGTTAACTTGGAAGTTGATGGAGAAATTATTTTGGGGAATGGGTTAGGGAGATGATTGGAAGGGGTTTTTTTCAATGGAACCCCTAAATAGGGGATGATTGGAGATGCTCTAATAGTAAAAAAAACATGGAGAAACAATGAATGAATAAATATGCTACAGATCTTGTATCTCCTATGAAGTTATTCTTTTGTCTGTATGGTTGAAGATCATTTGTCTGTATGGTTGAAGTTCTTCATTTAAGATATTATCAACACGATATCTTTGACAATTAAATATTATCTAAGACTCGGTATTCTCCTGCCATACGGATATTATCGTTACTTTGAAATTTTCCTTCAATCCGTACTCATTGGATGTAAGTATACCATCACTTAGAACTTTGTTCATCAAATTTACAAGATAACATACATGTTGAATGATTCATATTCTCCTTTAATTTTGCTTTGTTTTATTATTTTGGGATGTTCATGTGCAACTCAGACTCATCAATCTAAAGACAATAAATTGTTTTGGTCAACTTTTATTAATCCCAATAGTGGATTTGTTTTTGGAAAAACAAGTTTGTTTGGAAAACAAAACAGCGATCTATATCCATGGAAAAACATAATAAACAACAAAGAGTGTGAAAGAGATTAGAGTATATTGAAAGATAATCCCAGCTACAATGAAGTCATAATTAAACATAGAATAGAATAATATGGGAGGAGCTAATTACCTTGTTTTGTCTATCTTACTATGCAACACAGTCTTTCATTCTCTTTCTCTCTCTCTCTCTCTCTTTGAACTTAGTTCATGGGTTGGTTTCTTCACTTATTATGTCACTTTTTTTTGTAGTCTGTGTGTGTGGCTGTGTTGGCGTGGTTTGTTGAAGCAATATTTTATATGAATATATCTTTCAACTAACAAATGCTAATTTACTTGTTGTTTTGACTCTGTTTTCCACATAAACTTTGACCACTTTTAGTGGCCTATGCCAACTTTTAGACTCGACTAGTAGAGGTCTGTGACTACCTTTAGACTAGTAGAGATCCTCATTTAATTACTATATCTATTAATAGTTTTTTTTTTTTTTAATGAATAAAAAGAGAGATAAGAATACCATAGAAAATATCTATAGCTTAACAATTCATTGTATTTCTATAATTCATTTAGCTGCTTGTGGGATGTAGGGTACATGTTTGTAACCCTAAACCTCTGAGTATAATTATCATTGCAACATTGTATTTTTATATTTTTCATGTGAATTTTTGTATGAAACTCTAATTTTCTTGATCACATATTATGTAATAGTGTGTGATTTTTTAAGCTTCATATTCTACATATTGATCCATGTATATTTATATATAGATGTCGAACCTGGCAAAACTTGAGTTTCAAGCTCTTATTGTCAATGGAGAAAACTATACTTTCTGACAGCTTGATGTCAAACTCCATTTACAAGCAAATAAATTAGGGGATACAATTAAAGAAGGAAATATAATGCATGTAGAAGATAAAACATATGCGCTTATTTTCTTGCATCATCATATTCATGATGACCTCAAAAATGAATATCTCACTGAGGAAGACCCTCTAGTTTTATGGAAGTCTCTCAAAGACAAATATGACCATCAGAATGCGGTCATATATCATGTTGCTCAAAACAAATGGTTAAACTTAAGATTTTAAGATAGTTTCAGAATACAACTCTACCATTTTCAATATTGTTTATAGTCTCAAGTTTTGTAGAGATAATGTGACAGATGCTCAGATGATTGAGAAAACGTTATCAACCTTTTTATGCATCAAGTGTACTTCTACAGTAACAATATCGAGAACGTCACTTTACTAATTATTCTGAATTAGTGATGTGTCTCCTTGTGGTAGAAGAAAATGTGTAAGATTTTAATGAAAAATCAAAATGCAAGACCATCAGGTTCCATGGCATTTCCTGAAGCAAATGTCAACTACTGTTTTCAGATAGGCCGGGGCAGGGGACATGGCAGAGAATGTCGCAGGAATACATACACCAGAAGAGGTGGCAACTCCGGAAAAGATAGCCATAATGACTACTCTAGTATAAGTGGTTACTCCAGCAGATGTCGTTACGCTAAAGGCCATCACTCTCACTGAAGTGGTAACCATAAATGGTCCAAATCTCTGACCTAGGACCATTCTAGTTAAGGCGTTGAGGCAGACAGGTCTGAAAAATTCTGACACTATTTCCTGATAAAATTTTCTGATAAAA
The DNA here is from genome assembly GCA_963556465.1 of Berberis vulgaris. Classification (NCBI taxonomy): domain Eukaryota; kingdom Viridiplantae; phylum Streptophyta; class Magnoliopsida; order Ranunculales; family Berberidaceae; genus Berberis; species Berberis vulgaris. The sequence continues at coordinate 28,683,949 of OY747125.1, read as the reverse complement.
ACACTGAGATTTCTGATAACATTTTCTGATGAAATTTTCTGGTGAAATTTTATGCTGAAAAAACAGAGATACTGGACAGATGAAGATTAGCATGGACAGATGAAAAATTCAACACAAGCAAAACCCCATTAAATCTCTGTCACGTATGCTGGACAATTATTTTTTAGAAACTATATGACCTAACACAACTCTAGAATTCAATCAAGAGACAACAACTTCAGGAAACCACATGCTTGCTAATATTATATGTTGTGCTAACATTCATTCAACCAAAAGGGTTTAAGTTTAAGGCTATACAACTATACTGAAGTTAACAATCATATATATATAGGCTAACAATACAATTGCTAATCATACAACACCCAGGAAAGCCTAAAATGTTACTAGGCTAACAATCACAAATTTCCAAATTAGCTAATTATTTTGGATTTTAATATAAATACAGTTGCTAATCATTGAGGTTAAAAGACATTTTTACAGTAGCATCCAAACTGGTTGTTTTACATCATTTTCATTTTATTTCCAAGCTACTTATCGTTTTTTTATTTAACTTTACATTTTATTTTTCTATTTTAAAGATCTATTTCCTTCCTATTTGTCGACTAGGGATAGCATTTCAAAATAAAAGTGATTCGGTTTCGTTGAATCAAAGTGACAATCACGCAGAGAGAAAGGGATAACATTTCAAAATCAAAAGGAGAGAAAGAAATGGAGAAAAATACCTTTGTGTTGTGTTCTTCTTGGATTGGATTGGATTGGATTGATTACAGAAACAAATCTAACAGATCTAGGGTTTTGTTGAAGAAGGTTTGCTAGAGAAATTTTCTTCTAGGTCGATTTGGGTTCTTTTTTTTTTTTTTTGCTCACCTTTACTCCCACGTGCCTGGCATGCGTGGATGGTGCACGTGCCTAGCACCATCCAGGCTAAATCCCAGGTAAAACACCAGTGCAACCTAGTCCGACTCTAGAAAAAGTAAGGGAGATAATATGGAAAAAGTAAGGGAGGGAAAGAAACAAAAAAGTAAGGAGATAATAAAGTAACTAAACTAAACATGCTGGCTAAACATGTTACATTTTATTTTCGATCGATTTGGTTTTTTTGGTTAAATTTGTTAAAGAACCGAAAATCGAACCGATCACATCGATTTTAAATTTCACAAACCGATTTTAAAATGAATCGATCGGTTTGGTTTTGATCGGTTCGGTCGGTTTAATAGGTTTTTTTGTTCAACCCTACCTCCTCCTCCCTTCTTCTTCTTCAATCACCACCACCACCACGCGACCGCCACCTCTTTTCCTCTATTTTTATTCTTCTCGACTTTCGTTTTGGCTGCTAGGTTTTACCCTAGAGACTTTCGTCTACTAAATGCATGGCTGGAGGGTTTCCCTAGAGACTTTCGTTGAAAGTCTACCAACGCTCTCTTGAATAGACGAATATTCCCTAAAAATTTTGAAGGCCAAATAACTCTGATACTAATGTGAACCCAGGACAACAAACCTAAGGCAAAGGGCACCAAAGATAATTAATAGTTTTGAATTCAAATGAATGAAATAAAACAACAGTAACATTAATGCTCAATCCCTTAATTTGAAAACTAACTTTGATGCATGAAAACTTTGTAATTAATTGACAAATTTTGAAATACATTGATAAAGAAAACTGTAAAAAAAACTTACAGAGTTCCTGCTTTGAAATACACTTAAAAAACTTGAACTCTTGAAGGGATACAAAAGAAAGGTTTGGGGTAAATTGATGCTATTTTGGAGCACTACTCCAAGATGGAGTAAGCCCTCTGTGATGTTCTTGTACAATGTAGAGCAAGATGCCTTGAACCTTTACTTCTACATGTTTTATAGTGGACATGGAGTTTTGGATTCTTTCATAATTAAGAGACAACATGTTTTAGAATTTTACGATTCTTGTATAGTGGAGATGGAGGTGGGGTAAATTGATGCTATTTTTATTATTTTTTATAACATTTTTTTTGTGCCATTTAAAAAAAACATAATTGAGATCTTGAAATTTTGTTAGAATTATTGGAGGCAAGTGGATGATAGCTTTTGCTGGATAATGTTTTGGTTGATAGATGGATTTAGACATATATGAATATTGGAAGGTGGATTTGACTTGTGGGTCATAGACCATTTGGATGTTTGCAGAATTATTGAGGATTTGTTTCATGGATTGAATTATTTGGGATAGAATGTGACTTGTGGGTCTTAAGATGAGGATATATGGTTTGAATTTAGTGATTAAATGATTGATTGATTGAGGATAATGATATAGGAAATTTTTGAAAGGATATTTTGATTGTGAATTAAGTTTCTGACATGTGGTCATTGTCAACAAATATTAATCCAATATTTTGCTAAGTATTTGATTTTGAGTAAATGGCCCAGCCCAATAGAACCATTGATTTTTGGACCAAATCTAGGTATCGATCATAGACAGTCATTTCTTGCTTCATTTGCTCGAGATACTTGGTGGCCTGAAATGCCAAGTCCAAATTTTTGTTTTTTGTTTTTATGAGATTTTCATAGGAGGTATTTCCTACTACGTGTGGATTGCCAATAGTTCTGCAAATCAACATCATGTATCCGTCAATAAGGATGAGTTTTGTCATGTCCACTGAAGCTTGAATACTGAGGTTCATAATGTTATTTAATCTTTGAATTTTAGATCTGTAATATCTTCTTGTAGATGAGGGAAGTCTTAAATTTGAGTTTTGAAGTGATGAAGAATCAAAATTTTGTACCCTGGAGAGTAAACAATTTTATTGTCTTCTTTGATCTATTCAAAAGGGGTAAGATTCATATCGATTTATAATTCTCATGTGCTCAAGATTTTATTGTGTTTTTGAGAATTGGAGGACACAAGTAAAGATCATCTGCATTTTTGGATAGGATTCTTCCAACGAATCTTATGAACGTCTTTGCTTTTGGATCAGTTTGAATACCTAAAGATAAAACATTCTTGCCAAATATGTTAGTAAAAATTATTACATTGGATTTCTCCAATGCTTTGTTATTAATGAACTCATTATGAACTAAGCAATTTGCTTTAGTCAATTCATGATGTCTCATTTTGGTGGATTCCAAGTAACCAACAAGGCTGTAATCTACAACATCTAGCTTTATTTGGTCAGGCAAGTCTTCAGACTGTTTTTAACCTTTTGGCTTTTGATTTGTCATTATATTTGGAAAAGGCAAAAGTTCCTTAGCATGCGCTTTGTCGTTTGAGGGACCGATTGCTGCATTATTGGTCATAATGGACCTACCCTTGGATTTGCCATTTCTGGCAGGCTGTTTGCCTTTAGCCTTTTGGAGCTTTGACTATCTTTTGTAAAGCTTTAGAATCGGGCTGACTAAACACTCAGGATAACAAGACATCAAAGAGGAAAAACTAAACGGAATAATGTAACTAGATATTGAAATTAAAAATAAGATATGATTACTCCCGCACACACAGGTCAATCACTAGATTCAACGAGGAAAAGAAACAAGACTAAATGTTCAAGGTTCTCCTTTGTCACTTTATGTCTAGATTTCTATACTCTTACTCACCCATATCAAAATCCGTGGATCATCTAGACTCTACCCCAGCCTAGGCTAACCAATTGCTTTGATACCAAATTCTTACTCTTATTCACCCATATCCATATTCTGATGATCACCTAGACTCTACCCTAGCCTAGGCTAACCAAATGGTATCAGAGAGAAAATGTCTATTTAGCCACCACACAGTGAAGGGAAATGTTTGTATTAACTTACCAATCTAGACATTTTCTAAGTGCCCCATGCTTGGTCTCCTCCGCACATGACTAAACCATGTTAAACGTATTTTTTCTTCTATTTTTGTCCTCTATGGGCGCTACGCTTAAGTATCTCCTAATTCTTTCATTCCTAATTTTATTTTTACGGGTTTTACCACACATCTATCTTATCATACGCATTTCTGCTACCGTCATCCTATGCATATGTCGTCACGTAGTACCGCAAAATTTTGAACCATAGAGCATGGTTGTATACATACTTGCTTGTATACGTGTGATATTATTTTGGGTATGCAGACTTGCTTGCATATTGGTGCACCGTTCCATGTGAGTTCAGTTGTACATGTAGATTTAGGAAATGCTTGCCATGGATCGAACTTCGGGTGAGATAACATGTTCCTCGATGTGGCACCCCACTTGGAACATGTACGCTCTGAATGGTTTCGAAGGCAAGGGAAGCACACTTGGGTGAGGTGTGTTCGACATAAGGAGGACAGTGTGATTGTGGAAAAGAAGCGAGATTTTTTTTTTTGTGTATGTGCATGATTACCTTAAAGGAAGAAACTAAATGCTCATTCGACCATTGAATGATAACTATATGTCTTCCTAAAGGTAGAAAATGTGTTTTGTTGATATTTTAATAATAGTCTAATATGACTATGATTTGTATCGTTGTTTGAAAATAAATTACATTTATGAGGATTGATAACTTAGAAATATTATCCGGTTGTTTCTAACATTTTCATGCAGGATGGCAAGTTCACTCATATTTTTGCAGGTCAGACTTGCCGTAGTCAACTTCTATAGCGTAAGTACTAGTAAATGCATATTTATTTATTAGGATGATGACACCTTCGCCTCATTGAGGAACTACTTGTTGGTGTGGTTGTTTATTATTTGTGTTTAGTTTGATGTTATCACGTGCAAATTTATTGATTTTGGGATGAAGATTACTCACGCTAGCCTTACTACTGACCCAAGTGAGCTTTTGCTTCTTGGGTACATTCCTTTGGGAATGTAGCCAATTAGCCTTTCAAGTTTAGAAACTTTTGAGCAGCGTTACCGGAGTTTCATAATTAAACTTTTGTTTCCCATTGTTCTGTCGACTTCGGGAGTACGAGGTGTCATCACCTCTTCTCTCCTTGTCTCATCAATCATGAGGGTCAAAATCCCCATCTTGATTGTCTCAAAAAAATACTTAGGCATTTTCATCAGCATCAACTCATTTTCTTTATATATTCATTAAGTTGGCAAGAGCATATCTAATGGTAAAAGTTAAAATGGGGAATCATTTCTTATTTTAATTAAAAGTTAAATTTAAGGTCTTATATTTCTTTACCACTCCAATCACATCCCTTATTTTAACTTTTTTTTATTATTATTTTAATATATCTTCAATTTTTTAATACCAATTTAATTTCAATTATACTATTATTAATTTCAACTTAATATAATTATATTAATTAGTTTCAATTATATTATTAATTTAACTTAAATATATAATATTATTATTTTCAATTATACTATTATTTAGATATTTTTTTTAATTATATTATTATTAATTCCAACTTAATTTAAATTTTACTAATTAAAAAATTTTGGAATTAAAAAAATAGTATTAATAATTAAATTTTTATCATTATTTAAATATATCTTCTACTTTTTTATATCATTATTTAGATAATTACTTTTTTAATTATACTATTATTTTGAATTAGTATTAATAATTACTATTAATAATTTTATCATTATTTAAATTAGAATTAATAATTACTTTTGTTTAAATTAGTATTAATTTGTTTTTAATTATACCATAAATACTTTTTAAATTATTATTTATCATTATTAAAATTAGGTTTAATAATTACTTTTTAATTATACTACTATTTAGATACGATTGTTTTTATTTTTTATTTATTTTTAATTTAGAAAATTAAATAGAGAGATTATTTTATTAATATATAAGATATAGGGGATGGTTAACTTGGAAGTTGAGGGAGAATTTATTTTGGGGAATGGGTTAGGGAGGTGATTGGAAGGGGTTTTTTTTCCAATGGAACCCATAAAATAGTTTTTTAGCCAAAAGACATTTTAGGAGGATGATTGGAGATGCTCTAATAGTAAAAAAGACATCGAGAAACAATGAATGAATAAATATGCTACAGATCTTGTATCTCCTATGAAGTTATTCTTTTGTCTGTATGGTTGAAGTTCTTCATTTAAGATGTTATCAACACGATATCTTTGACAATTAAATATTATCTAAGACTCGGTATTCTCTTGCTATACGGATATTATCGTTATTTTGAAATTTTCCTTCAATCCGTATGCATTGGATGCAAGTATACCATCATTTAGAACTTTGTTCATCAAATTTACAAGATAACATACTTGTTGAATGATTCATATTCTCCTTTAATTTTGCTTTGTTTTATTATTTTGGGATGTTCATGTGCAACTCATACTCATCAATCTAAAGACAATAAATTGTTTTGGTCAACTTTTATTAATCCCAACATGGATTTGGTTTTGGAAAAACAAGTTTGTTTGGAAAACAAAACATCGATCTATATCCATGGAAAAACATAATAAACAACAAAGAGTGTGAAAGAGATTATAGTATATTGAAAGATAATCCCAGCTACAATGAAGTCATAATTAAACATAGAATAGAATAATATGGGAGGAGTTAATTACCTTGTTTTGTCTATCTTACTATGCAACACACAGTCTTTCACTCTCTCTCTCTCTCTCTGAACTTAGTTCATGGGTTGGTTTCTTCACTTATTATGTCACTTTTTTTTTAGTCTGTGTGTGTGGTTGTGTTGGTGTTGTTTGTTGAAGCAATATTTTATATGAACATATCTTTCAACTAACAAATGCTAATTTACTTGTTGTTTTGACTCTGTTTTCCACATAAAATTTGACCACTTTTAGACTCGACTAGTAGAGGTCTATGACTACCTTTAGACTAGTAGAGATCCTCATTTAATTACTATATCTATTAATAATTTTTTTTTGTTGAATGAATAAAAAGAGAGATAAGAATACCATAGAAAATATCTATAGCTTAACAATTGATTGTATTTCTATAATTCATTTAGTTGCTTGTGGGATGTAGGGTACATGTTTGTAACCCTGAACCTCTGAATATAATTATCATTGCAACATTGTATTTTTATATTTTTCATGTGAATTTTTGTATGAAACTCTAATTTTCTTGATCACATATTATGTAATAGTGTGTGATTTTTTAAGCTTCATATTCTACATATTGATCCATGTATATTTATATATAGATGTCGAACCTGGCAAAACTTGAGTTTCAAGCTCTTATTGTTAATGGAGAAAACTATACGTTCTGACAGCTTGATGCCAAACTCCATTTACAAGCAAAGAAATTAGAGGATACAATTAAAGAAAGAAATAAAATGCATGTAGAAGATAAAACATATGCGCTTATTTTCCTGCATCATCATATTCATGATGACCTCAAAAATGACTATCTCACTGAGGAAGACCCTCTAGTTTTATGGAAGTCTCTCAAAGACAAATATGACCATCAGAATGCGGTCATATATCCTGTTGCTCAAAACAAATGGTTAAACTTAAGATTTTAAGATAGTTTTATAATACAACTCTACCATTTTCAATATCGTTTCTCGTCTCAAGTTTTGTGGAAATAATGTGACAGATGCTCAGATGATTGAGAAAACGTTATCAACCTTTTTATGCATCAAGTGTACTTCTACAGTAACAATATCGAGAACGTCACTTTACTAATTATTTTGAATTAGTGATGTGTCTCCTCGTGGTAGAAGAAAATGTGTAAGATTTTAATGAAAAATCATAATGCAAGACCATCAAGTTCCATGGTATTTCCTAAAGCAAATGTCAACTACTGTTTTCAAATAGGCCGGGGCAGGGGACATGGTAGAGAATGTGGCAGGAATACATACACCAGAAGAGGTGGCAACTCCGGCAGATGTTGTTACGCTAAAGGCCATCACTCCCGTAGAAGTGGTAACCATAAATGGTCCAAATCTCCGACCTAGGACCATTGTAGTTAAGGCGTTGAGGCGGAGGTGAGGCAGACAAGTCTGAAAACGCCTCAGGCGTGAGGCATGAGGCGAGGCGGACGCCTCACTTCACTGAGGCAGTCCTAACTTTTTATAATAAATTGAAGCATATTAGCATAGTATTATACATCATCATTTTGATAAATATTATAAACAAATATGTACAAAAAGTGACACAACTACTCTAGAATCAAAATATTTTTTATAATAAATTGAAATATATCAACATAGTAGTATACATCATAATTTTGATAAGTATCATAAGCAAATATGTACAAAAAGTTACACAACTACCTAGAATCAAAATGAAAATATAATAAAGTTGCATAACATAGCGAAAAGATGCACTACATAAGTGTCAAGTAATTTACAAACATCCACTAAATCGTTAAAAATCAATAAACTTGAAAAAATAGAAATTTGAGAATATTGAACATTTGTTAGAAGAAATTGTTGGTAAAAATCAATAAGTATAATCACTATTAGTATTACAAAAGCATAAAAATCATTGAACTAAGCTATGAAAAATCAAGATTGATGTTGATCACATATTGATCAAAACATGGTATGTTTTCTCCAAAAAATAATTTAAAAAGTGTGACAAATTTATCGAAACTTAAAATGTTTTATCTTGTTTTTATCAAATTGATCAAATATTACACCAAGAAACATAAAACTTTATTATAGAGTGGGTTGCAACCTCTTTTTGCAACAATTAGGCTACAAATGGGTTGCAATTGGGCTGGCTACAAACAGTTTTTGGGCTGGGGCTGAGGCAGTGAGGCGGGGCGAGGCGGTCTGAGGCGGATGCCTCATTTCATTGCACCGCATTGCCTCACTTTGAGGCGAAATTTTGTAAAAATGCCTTGAGGCGCGCCTAGGCGGCCGCCTTGACTACACTGCCCAAAACAATAATAAAACTCATGCAATGGATACTGGAACTTCATTTTGGGATGACACTTGTCGTCGGTGTGGTAAAGATAGACATTGGTCACGAGTCTATCGTGCACCAAAAGAATCAATAGAAAAACGTCGAGCCTCCATTAAGACCACAGAGACACATTTGGTCCAAGGGGGAGATAAAAGCAATACATCTGAACTTATATCTCCTTTGAAGTTCTTATTTTGTCTGTATGGTTGAAGTTCTTACTTGATAAACTTATATTTAATGCGTATGGATTGGAAGTGGGCAAATCTCATCCACTTTGTACGTCAATGGTTGTCCGATTTTTAAATATATCTAAGGATCCATATCGACCAAAGGAAGAAGATGAGGAGATACTTGGTCCCGAAGTACCATATTTAAGTGCCATTGGTGCATTGTTATAATTTTCACAATGTACGCGACCTGATATTGCATTTTATGTGAATCTGCTAGCAAGATATCGTTATGCACCTACTCATAGACACCAGAATGGAATTAACACATATTAAAATATCTTCGTGGGATAATTGATATGAGTTTGTTTTATTGTTGTGATTTATCTAACTATCCCCATTTAGTTGGCTTTGCAAATTCATGCTATTTATCTGACCCCCATAAGGGTCGCTCACAAATAGGTTATGCATTTTTGAACTGCAACTCAACTATTTTTTGGTAATCTATTAAATAGACATTAGTAGCTACCTCATCAAATCATTATGAAATTATTGTTCTGAATGAAGCAAACCGAGAATGTGTTTGGCTCAGATCATTAATTCAACATATATGAAAAAATTGTCAATTTCCATCAACTCTTGATCAACTAACTCCCATATAAGAAGATAATGTTGCATTTGTCGTTCAAATGAAAAAAGGATTCATCAAAGGAAATTGAACAAAACATATTCTTGTCAAGTTCTTCTATCCACATGAGCTCTAAAAGAATCATGAGATTGACATCAAACAGATTCGATCTAATGACAACCTTGCAGATCTCTTCACCAAAGCACTTCCAAAATAAACATTTCAGAAATTAGTTTATGGAATTGGTATGCATCGGCTAAAACATTAGAGTAATTAATATTTTAAAAGAGAGTCATTATCAGGGGGAGTATCCAAAACTAGACTTAACTAGATGCATCCAAAAGTATGCTACATCAATATTAGCGTGTTGTACTCTTTTTCCTTCGACATGGTTTTATCTCATTGGGTTTTCATGTCAAGATTTTAACGAGACAACATTATTCGCACCCACCATCTTTCTGAAAAATGTTGTATACTTTACCTTTGTCCAAGTTTTTTCCACTGGGTTTTATTGGCAAAGTTTTAATATAACAACATTATGGTGGATATTCAAGGGGGAGTGTTGTAACATTGGTTGTCCACTTTAGGAGTATGAAGTGTCATCACATCTTATTTGCTTATCTCATCAAGCATGAGGTGTCAACATACCCATCTTGATTATCTCATAGAAATTCGTGGCACTCTCATCTTCATCAAGTCATCCCTTTTTATATGTATATATTCATTAGTTGTAACAGTAAAAAAACATGGAAAAACTGTGAATGAATAAAATATGCTACAGATCTTGATATCTCCGTTGAAGTTCTTATTTTGTCTGTATAGTTGAAGTTCTTCTTTTGCTTGTATGGTTGAAGCTCTTCTTTGATAAATTTAAGACACAAAAATTTCAACTGCAATTTTAAAAAGCCCTTTTTTATTTGTTTTTAACTGATGTTCCTCACCTATGTGAATTCACTAGAATCTGGAGCGAACCCAACATAAAGGGGGAATGGACAACTACCATTAAGTGTAAGTCTAATAATATATTGGCCCCTACTAAATAACACCACCATATCCATTGAAGGACTCCACCACCCATTTTTTTGGGATGATCTGCTAAAGGACACCACCATTATATAAACAAAAAAAATCCTAACCCCTATTTTCCTTTCTCCCTTTCTTCTCCATCCATCGCCACCTCACCTCTTTCTCCTCCCTTCATCTTTTTTTTTTTCTTTTTTTTTCTTATTCTTCATTCACCACCACCACCTATCTTCACCTTCCTCCCCTTCACTACCGCCACCTCTCTTCCTCCTCCTAGGGTTGAAAACCGAACCGACGCTTTGGATTTTTGGAAAATATACAAAACGAACCGAAATGATCGGTTTGAAAATTTTCAAAATCGAAATTGATCCAAAGATTTCAGAAACCGAACTGAACCGGTGATTCGATTTAGGATCGATTGTTGATTTTCGTCGGTTTCCAAAAGCTCGCTGAACATGAAGCGAGGAACCCAACAAGAAGCCGAAATCTCTGATGGAGAAGATAACAAAAAAGCTTCACGGAGAAAGTTCTTCGACTTCTGACTCAGACAATGAAAAACCTTACTCTTATTCGGCGATCAATCTATTACCTATCACCTATTCAAAAAGCAGAAGCTTGTTCATCAGGTCCTCGTTGGAGCGAAACGATCTGGTTACTCTTCGAATTGCTCGAGTTTGTAGTTTTTTTAGATGTCAGTTCTTTCTTGGAGTCCCTTCTTCTACATAAAGTGGCCCCAGATATAAAGTTGGTTGGTTTGAAGGATTATATGGGGCTTCAATTTGGATATCATATTGTTCTTCTTCTTGATGTACTAAGAGGGTGAGTGGTTTTTGGCTAGTTGGGTGATGTGTAGTTGAGAGAGATGAGAGTCGTTGCATTTATTGCTTTCATATAACAAAAAAAGTATTTGATCTGAATCATTCTCTATCTTGAAACCAAAAAAATAATTCAATGTGCACCAGACCCCAACTCCCCCTTGAAACCAGCACCAGACCCCATTTTCTCTCTTGAAACTAGCCAAAAATATAATAGGCACCCAAAGCATTGTTGGTTCTCGATTTCCATCCCAACTCCCAAGTTAAGTACACCATCTTGTCATCTTGTCAATGAAGAAACAAGCTAATGGAGATAATATAGAAAAAGTAAGCAATAAATTGTCATCTTTTCAATGGATAAATTATGTGTACTTGCACACAGAAAAAGTGAGGGAGGTAATATGGAAAAAGTAAGGGAGGGAAAGAAAAAAGTAAGGAGATAATAAAGTAACTAAACTAAACATGCTGGCTAAACATGTTTCATTTTATTTTCAATCGATTTGGTTTTTTTGGTTAAATTTGTTAAAGAACCGAAAACCGAACCAATCACATCGGTTTTAAATTTCACAAACTGAACCAAAACCGATTTTAAAATGAACTGATCGGTTCAGTCGGTTTAATAAGTTTTTTTGTTTAACCCTACCTCCTCCTCCCTTCTTCTTTTTCAATCACCACCACTACCATGCGACCGCCACCTCTTTTCCTCTATTTTTATTCTTCTTGACTTTCGTTTTGGCTGCTAGGTTTTACCCTAGAGACTTTCGTCTACTAAATGCATGGCTGGAGGGTTTCCCTAGAGACTTTTGTTGAAAGTCTACCAACGCTCTCTTGGATAGACCAATATTCCCTAAAAATTTTGAAGGCCAAATAACTCTGATACTAATGTGAACCCAGGACAACATACCTAAGGCAAAGGGCACCAAAGATAATTAATAGTTTTGAATTCAAATGAGTGAAATAAAACAACAGTAACATTAATGCTCAATCCCTTAATTTGAAAACTAACTTTGATGCATGAAAACTTTGTAATTAATTGACAAATTTTGAAATACATTGATTAAAAATAAAAAAAATAAAAAAAAACTTACAGAGTTTCTGCTTTGAAATACACTTGAAAAACTTGAACTCTTGAAGGGATACAAAAGAAAGGTTTGGGGTAAATTGATGCTATTTTGGAGCACTAATCCAAGATGGAGTAAGCCCTCTGTGATGCTCTTGTATAGTGTAGAGCAAGATGCCTTGAACCTTTACTTCTACATGTTTTATAGTGGAGATGGAGTTTTGGATTCATTCATAATTAAGAGACAACATGTTTTGGAGTTTTGTGATTCTTGTATAGTGGAGATGGAGGTGGGGTAAATTGATGCTATTTTTATTATTTTTTTATAACATATTTTTTTTGTGCCTTTTAAAAAAAAACATGATTGAGATCTTGAAATTTTGTTAGAATTATTGGAGGCAAGTGGATGATAGCTTTTGGTGGATAATGTTTTGGTTGATAGATGGATTTAGACATATATGAATATTAGAAGGTGAATTTGACTTGTGGATCATAGACCATTTGGATGTTTGCAGAATTATTGAGGATTTGTTTCGTGGATTGAATTTTTTGGGATAGAATGTAACTTGTGGGTCTTAAGATGAGGATATATGGTTTGAATTTAGTGATTAATTGATTGATTGATTGAGGATAATGATATAGGAAATTTTTGAAAGGATATTTTGATTGTGAATTAAGTTTCTGACATGTGGTCATTGTCAAGAAATATTAATCCAATGTTTTGCTAAGTATTTGATTTTGAGTAAATAGCCCAGCCCAATAGACAGTCATTTCTTGATTCATTTGCTCGAGATACTTGGTGGCCTGAAATGCTAAGTCCAAATTTTTGTTTTTTGTTTTTATGAGATTTTCATAGGAGGTATTTCCTACTACGTGTGGATTGCCAATAGTCCTGCAAATCAACGTCATGCATCCGTCAATAAGGATGAGTTTTGTCATGTCCACTGAAGCTTGAATACTGAGGTTCATAATGTTATTTAATCTTTGAATTTTAGATCTGTAATATCTTCTTATAGATGAGGGAAGTCTTAAATTTGAGTTTTGAAGTGATGAAGAATCAAAATTTTGTACCCTGGAGAGTAAACAATTTTATTGTCTTATTTGATCTATTCAAGAGGGGTAAGATTCATATCGATTTATATTTCTTTATTGTCTTGATACACCACGTGCTCAAGATTTTATTGTGTTTTTGAGAATTGGAGGACACAAGTAAACATCATCTGCATTTTTGGATAGGATTCTTCCAACGAATCTTATGAACGTCTTTGCTTTTGGATCAGCTTGAATGCCTAAAGATAAAACATTCTTGCCAAATATGTTAGTAAAACTTATTACATTGGATTTCTCCAATGCTTTGTTATTAATGAACTCATTATGGACCAAGCAATTTGCTTTAGTCCATTCATGATTACTCATTTTGGTGGATTCCAAGTAACCAACAAGGTTGTAATCTACAACATTTAGCTTTACTTGGTCAGGCAAGTCTTCTAACTGTTTTTAACCTTTTGGCTTTTGCTTGTCATTATATTTGGACGAGGCAAAAGTTCCTTAGCATGCGCTTTGTCGTTTGAGGGACCGATTGTTGCATTATTGGTCATAATGTACCTAGCCTTGGATTTGCCATTTCTGGCAGGTTGTTTGCCTTTAGCCTTTTGGAGCTTTGACTATCTTTTGTAAAGCTTTAGTATCGGGCTGACTAAACACTCAGGATAACAAGACATAAAAGAGGAAAAACTAAATGGAATAATGTAACTAGATATTGACATTAAAAATAAGATATGATTACTCCCGCACACACAGGTCAATCATTAGATTCAACGAGGAAAATAAACAAGACTAAATGTTCAAGGTTCTCCTTTGTCACTTTATGTCTAGATTTCTATACTCTTACTCACCCATATCCAAATCCGTGGATCACCTAGACTCTACCCCAGCCTAGGCTAACCAATTGCTTTGATACCAAATTCTTACTCTTATTCACCCATATCCATATTCCGATGATCACCTAGACTCTACCCTAGCCTAGGCTAACCAAATGGTATCAGAGAGAGAAAATGTCTATTTAGCCACCACACAGTGAAGGGAAATGTTTGTATTAACTCACCAATTTAGACATTTTATAAGTGCCCCATGCTTGGTCTCCTCCGCACATGACTAAACCATGTTAAACGTATTTTTTTCTTCTATTTTTGTCCTCTATGGGCGCTACACTTAAGTATCTTCTAATTCTTTCATTCCTAATTGTATCTTTACGGGTTTTACCACACATCCATCTTATCATACGCATTTCTGCTACCGTCATCCTATGCATATGTCGTCACGTAGTACTGCAAAATTTTGAACCATAGAGCATGGTTGGTTGAACAATTGTCATATAACATTTTCCTTTTAACCTTGCAGGCATCACTCAGTCACATAATACTCCTGACATCATGTTCCATTTCATCCTACTAACTTTAATCCCATGGTCAACATCTTATCCAATAACCCCATTCTTTTGAATTATAGATCCTAAATATCGAAAAACATCACACTTTGGAACCTCCATGCCTTCGATCTCAATTGAATTACTCCTCCCTCTTGATTCACAACCAAAGCTGCATACTGGATATTCTGTCTCTGAACGAATAATTCTAAAGTCCTTACCCTCTAATGCCTCCCGCCACATATCTAATTTTCGACCTAAACCTTCACTAGTCTCATCAATTAAGATAATATCATCTGCAAACAACATGCACCAAGGTACATCTTCCTAAAGATGTATCGTCAACTCATCCATGACTACAACAAAGAGGTATGGACTTAAGGTATAACACCCCATAATTTTTATACTTACTGAATATTTATAACATAAATTTTATGTGATATTCTTCATGAAGTTATAAGCATATGCATGAGCTATTTGTTTGTCTATGTGATGTGTGCTTTGTTTATTAAGGAGGATTAGTAGAAATATTATTTTTGGAATGGTTTATTATTTGGGCTCTAGTGTTGATTCATTCGGAAGGTAGTTTGTTTATTTAAGAATTAATTACCTACTTACCCTCTTCTACCGAATCTCGGGACGAGATTATTTTGAGTTGTATATATTGTAATACCCGCCTAATTAAATAAATATAAAAATTTCTTATTTATTAATTGTGGCATATATTCTAATTTCATTTATTGCGAAAAAAATTTGTTTTGTTTGCCATTGCTAAATAGAATAAGGTGTGTGTGTGTTTAGCTAAAATTTGGAAACCCTAAAATAAGTCATTTGCCTTATGTAAACTAGTTAGCCATACTTTCTTTAAAAAAATGGGGGGGGGGGGGGGGGGGGGGGGTGTACATATCTCTAATCAAATCCTAATGTTGATGGGTTGTTACTCAATTGAATTTGGGCTTTTATTAAACAATGATTAGGGTTTTATTGTGTGAAGTTAGAGGGTGGGTGCCTTTGAAAGTTCAGTGGGAGCGAATTTTCTCCTTCTTCGTGTTTTCTTTTTCTTGTTGGCGGCTAACGACGGAAGGGCATGTGGCTGGTCATTGGACATTAGATGGATTGTTCAGGGTGGAAACGGTCGACAGACTTATCGATACAGGAGGCGATGAGGGGCATTACGATGGTGAGTTTTACTGTTACAGCGAAGGGGGTTTGCAGTTCCGATGGTGAGCTATCGCGACGACAGTAAGAGTGAACTGCAATGAAGACTGACTTGGAGGGTTGATTGGCTGGATGGTGTTGCGGCTTGTGTCAGGTTAGAGGGAGGTGTGACGGTGTAGTTGTGTGTCCAGAGAGAGGCGATGGTAGCTGTGGGGATCAACGACGGGGCTGTGTGGTAGTCCGAGGTGCTCATTAAACGGTCCAAAGTGGTTTTTGGTAGAGAAAATCAAAGGTGAGTTTCTTTATCTCCTTCTCTTTTACTGTGAGTTTCTGACCGATTAATGGGTTTTGTTTTGTTTGTTTTCTTAATGATATTTGCTTTGGTTTTGAATGTGTTTTCTTTTGGGATGTAAACTCGATTGGTACATCTCAATGGGTTTGGGTTTGGGTTTGTGATTTGAACTCTAATATGTTCTATATTCTATAATCCAATGTGTGTTGTAATTCGGCTTTATCTAATTCTGTGAGTCTTTACATATACTTGTTCAATGGTAGTTGGAACCATAGTGGGGTAGTTTACCACTGAATTCATAATGGGGTTGGTGATCACTGAATCATAGTGGGTTTGGCGATCACTAATGGGTAGTTGTTTATGCAATTGGGCAAGTTTTGAACCTGAACTTCTGTGTGATTTCATTGCATCAACTAAGCTCTGATTGGTAGCATGTTATAGGTCGTCATCCTTTAATTTATGTTAATATATTAAATTTTATTTTATGAAAACTTGAGTTCCATTTGTACTTTTTGCTTATAGCTAGTCTAGAAAATGATAGGGAGAACATGGATTTGTTTCTAAGGGGATTGCAAAGTGTTGAAAACATTTTAGAGTGTGGATGGGGGGGTGTACTAGAGTTGCCATGTTTGTAATCCAAGTCGATTTATAGTTGTCGCCGCCAAAATAGAATGATGTATGTTATTGAAATTCTATAAGGTGAATCCTTCAGTTAGCCAGATGAGGGATTTTCCTCTTGAAAACTCGTTGATGCTCTCAATTTTGGTCCCTTGTGGGGAATCATTCACCATGGTTGCTAAACTTTCAAATGCATAGAGGTTTTTTTTTTTTTAAGATGATCGGCTATGATTGCTCACCTACAATAGCCACCTATAATACTCTCATAAGTTGTTTATGCAAGGGAAAAAAATTGGTTGAAGCCTCTGCTCACAAGAGATGATGGGAAAAGGTTGGAAGCCAGATCTTGTCACATAGTGGCTTTTGATTTAATTTTGATAGTGATTTGTGACATAAGGTAAGATTCATCTGTTTGGGTGCTGGGGATGCCTGCAGGGTCAAATTGATTTTATTTCAACATCGAACTTGGGTTGGTATAAATGCAACTCTTGTGATGAACATTTTGAACTTGTTTGCTATATGGAGTAATGTATGATAATGAGAATTGGAGTATGGTTTTTATATACATGTTGTTTATAGTTAACAATGTTATTAAGTAATGGTGTTATTTAATCGATTGAATTAGGCTCAATAAGGAGCTATGATTGAAAGTGTGATATTCTCCATGCTCCTAGGAATATGAATCTTTTATTTAATGGGCTTTGATCCCCCGTTTTGTTGCAGAAAGGTTATATATGAAATATGTAGGTTGCCCCAAAACCATGGGAGGGTATCCTGACGAGATTGTTTATGATTTGGCAATGTGTCAAATATTATTTGTACCCCAAACGAATGGTGGATACTGTGGTTGATTTATTTATGGTAGACAAAGTGTCACCATAAAAGAGTTTTGAGTTTTAGTTGATTTTTTATGCTCTTTTCCACAACTCCGAAAAAAAATGTGAAAAAAAAGACTTTTGTATACAGACTTGCTTGTATACGTGTGATATTATTTTGGGTATGCAGACTTGCTTGCATATCGGTGCACCGTTCCATGTGAGTTCGGTTGTACATGTAGATTTAGGAAATGCTTGCCATGGATCGAACTTCGGGTGAGATAACACGTTCCTCGATGTGGCACCCCACTTGAAACATGTACGCTTCGAATGGTTTCGAAGGCAAGGGAAACACACTTGGGTGAGGTGTGTTCGACACAAGGAGGACAGTGCGATTGTGGAAAAGAAACGAGATTTTTTTTGTGTATATGCATGATTACCTTAAAGGAAGAAACTAAATGCTCATTCGACCATTGAATAAGAAATATATGTCTTCCTAAAGGTAGAAAATGTGTTTTGTTGGTATTTTAATAATAATCTAATATGACTATGATTTGTATCGTTGTTTGAAAATAAATTACATTTATGAGGATTGATAACTTAGAAATATTATCCGGTTGTTTCTAACCTTTTCATGCAGGATGGCAAGTCCACTCATATTTTTGCAGGTCAGACTTGCCATAGTCAATTTCTATAGCGTAAGTACTAGTAAATGCATATTTATTTATTAGGATGATGACACCTTCGCCTCATTGAGGAACTACTTGTTGGTGTGGTTGTTTATTATTTGTGCTTAGTTTGATGTTATCACGTGCAAATTTATTGATTTTGGGATGAAGATTACTCACGCTAGTCTTACTACTGACCCAAGTGAGCTTTTGATTCTTGGGTACATTCCTTTGGGAATGTAGCCAATTAGCCTTTTAAGTTTAGAAACTTTTGAGCAGCGTTACCGGAGTTTCACTAGTGGGCTAGCAACGTCGGTATTTTCATAATTAGAGTTTTTATTTGTTTCAGTAATTAAATCATGTTTTAGTTGTTGCAGCTATTTGTTTATGTTGTTATTGAATTTTCACGTCCCGAGTTTTGGGGGAAACGAATAATCCTACGTGGATTTTAGGATTTTCGTTTTCTTTGAAAATCGGGGCGTGACATAAGGTCGACCCTTGATGTAGTCCTATTGATACTGGGAATTCACTAGACATCCCGCCTACTGAGCAAACACTTGTTACAGCCCCTTCATACATATCTATAATGATATCGACATGATATTGATACATTTTCTTCCTTTTAAGCACCCACAAAATTAATTCCTTGGAGACTCTAACATAGGCTTTCTCCAAATCAATAAAAACCATATGCAAATTTTTACGTTCCTCTTGATATTTTCTATAATTTGCCTAAGCAAGAAGATGGCTTCCGTAGTAGACCTGCTCGACATAAATCCAAATTGATTATCTGAAACAGTGGTTAAACTCCCAAGTCTTAGCTCTATGACCCTCTCCTAAAGCTTCATTGTATGACTCATAAGATTTATCCCTCTATAGTTCGAGAAATTCTGAATATTCTCCTTGTTCTTATAAATTTGGCACCACAATGTTGTGCCTCCATGAATCTGGTATTTTTCTAGCTTCCAAAATCTTATTAAAGAACCTAGTTAGCCATTGAATCCTAAACTTCTCCCAGACATTTCCACGTTTCAATTGGAACATCATTCGGTCCAATTGCTTTCCCTGTGTTCATTCTTTTCAAAGTTTTTCTTACTTCTTTGGCACTAACTCTGCGATGTAACACGTGATGCCTCCCTTCCTATGAAACATATTTCTCTAAGTTTAACTTCCCTACATGAGTTCCATTGAGTAAGTTCCAAAAGTAATCATTCCATCTACCTAAAATAGTTTTATCTTGCATTAAAACTCTTCAATCCTCACACTTAAACATGACTAATACCTAGTTTTGTGTTATCTCGTTTTAGCTATCTTGAAGATGTCATTCTCTCATTCCTTTGTATCCAGCCTATTATACAGATCATCATTTGCTCTCTTTTTTGCTTTCCCTACTACTTTACTACTCAACCTTTTAGCTTGCTTATAGAGCTCATAAGACTCTAGACATCTATCTTTTTGCCACTCCTTAAATCATCTTTCCTTTTTCGTAATGGCTTTTTGCACATCAGCGTTCCACCACCACGTCTTTTTATCATATCTACCTCCTACTTTGGCCACTCCTAGCTCTTCCTTCCCCCATCTTTTTATTCGGTTCACCAAATGCTCAAAAAGATCTGTGCTACTAATCCCATCCTTTGGTTCTAGATTCTTCCAACCCTTTGTAACTGACCGGTCACCCAAAATCTTCTTTCTAAATTTCTGGCACACATCTCCTTTTGTTGCTAGTCATTATCAGCTAGGCTTACCTGATCGGGTTCAGCGATCATTGACCACGAAGGGAGCAACGATCCCTAGCGAGTTGTCGTCACCAGGCGTGATAGTGCTGATTGGACTCCTACTTCCTACACCATCATAATCCATGCTAGACGAACTAGGTATCGTGATGAACCAGAAGCCATCATCATCAGCCTCGGCTGACTAAGCTTGCTCGGTTGGAGAGGTTCTACCTCTAGAAGGCATGCGATGTCCACTAGCGTCGTGCACTGTGTGGACAAGATTACCTTAAATCGGCTTGCGATCTGTAGGTACATTTCATATGTCAGAGTTGACAAGAATTTCTTGTGCTCGTGTTAGTCATGTAGTAGAATATTGCTTGAATAGTAGGCCAAGCTCATGGGCCCACAGAGGAAGAGCTAGGGTTTTCTGCACGGTTGTGCTGTGTGTACTGCATAGATCGCGCGATAACATGTGTACGACATGGGCTGCGGGACGGTTGAGTATTGGTTACTCCCTTTCAATTAATGGGGTTGCATGCAGCGCCATTAATTGGATGAACGTGGTCTGTGCAGTTTCCTCAAAAATCGACGTCTCCTCGTTTCTCATACAATATTCAATGCATGACAATTAATGTTGGATGCCCGTTTGGTGAACAATCATGTCTATATAATGGTGTTCTCCAATCGTTGTAGGCACTATCTTTTGCAGAGCGTATCTCTTGTAATGTTCTTGTTTGAAGAAAATGCTTTGGGTATTCCAAAGGCTGAAGGAAAATCTCCAACAATGGAGTCTTCGAATGTTTTGACATTTGCAACGATCATGCACGATCATAATCGCCACTATGCATGGTCATCTATTCTAGGTGAGCACGTAGTTGATTTGCTGAGATCTCATAACTTCTTTTCATATTGCGAAGAATAAGTACGATCTCTCTTCCAAGGGAAGAGTTTGTCATTCATGTACTAGTGCCTATCGTTGTTCCTGAATGTTTAATTTCAGAGATAGCACTAGAACCCATTGTCAGAGCGTCTTCCTCCACCGCTTCTCAATTAGCTCAGTCGCCTTGCCTGGCGCTGGAAGTCGACATCTGGGTTGGGGTGGAGTTGGACATGGCCTGTCAGAGTGGGCCATTGACTCTTAGACGATCCTGTTTTTCCTATCGCAGGAAGGTGCATGCATTCCGCGTCCACCTGATACTTGTCCCAAATTCATCTAGTTGATCGGATCGAGTGCGTGAGTTGGCTGTAATTTTTCACGGTGCTCCTGGTTGCTGATTTTGTACCACCTTAGACCATATTTGAGGGGTATGTTTGCGGAAGCGTTGAACATGATGTTTTCATTATGTTCTTGCTCATTCCAGTCTTCGCAAAGAGGTTGAGGAATGGAATCTTCTTCGGATACCTTATGTAGTTAGATCGTCTAACCGAGTCTTTACTTCATGTAGCATTGTATCCAGATGCTTGTATTATGTAGTCTTTTGTATCCGCTCAAGGCGCTCGTTGTTACATCTTTCCAATAATCAATAGAGTTTGTTTTCGTAATTCTTTCTTTATTTCTTAAATGATTGCAAATCACATAAGCCTTTAAGAACTAAAACTCTACATTGACTATGGAAAGGGAAATAAACAATCGAAAAGGACTTAACTGTTGACGGAGAAAATTTTACCCTGGCCCTGATGTAAATTCGGATGAACTTTGTGGATCGTAGGTATCCCCAACGGACTGTCGAGAATTGTCGGCGTTACAGAGGTTACTGAAGAGTAAACCTTGTAGAGGCGTTAATCTCTGCGCCAACGGAAGATAGGGGGTTGTGTTCCCGTGTGCCTTGGCCTATGTCGTCATTTGACCTAGCACAAGTTCAGGCTGCTCTGCAGGATGTAGTTGAATCTGGGACCATTCAATTTGTTTTAGTGTGGCATAATGGAAGCCTCGTGCCGTAGGTTGGTCTCCACGTATTATCCCTTCGGAGTGGTTGGCGGTGTACTTAACGCACTAGTGAAGGGTGGAGACTACTGCTTCTATCTGGTGGAGCCATGGTATTCCCAAGATAAGGTTGTAGGTCTATGGCGCGTCTACTACCGTGAAGTACGAAGCAAAACCTTTCTTAGCTGTGGCTCTCCTGCCACTATTGCTAACCTTATATTTTCGATGGGGAAGCATTTCTCCTCGCTGAATCTAATCAGCATGTAATTTGAAGACGTCGGGTTTTCCTCCTTGAGGTCCATACTGTAGAATGCGTTGTAGAACAAGACATTGAGTGAGCTTCTTATGTTCACCAGAGCTCTTTTTACCTTCCACCTTGCAATGGAGACAGAGATGACTAAGGCGTCGTTGTGCGGCACTCGGACTCCTTCAGGTCTTTGTCCATAAAGGTCAAGGTGGGAATGGGGCCCTGAACCCTCGAATGGAAAATGCGTTTGTCCTTGTTCGCGGGTTGTGTCCGCATCTCTAGTAGAGTCCTTTTGCGAGACCCGTACGACTGGTCTTCACTTGGTCCGACTCCATGAAGGACATAGATTATCCATGGAGTCTCCTTCTCTATTTATTTAACTGACTCCCTCTAATCCCTGATTTATTTTGGTTGCTTCTCAGAGTTCAAAAATTCTTTTAGTTTGCCCCTGCGGATCCAATACTCAACCTCATACCTCAGACTCTTGCAGTCGTTGGTATCGTGACCACCCTCTTTGTGGTACGCGCAGTACTTGTCGTTGTCACGCTTGGAGGGGTCTCTGCGCTGCTTTGGGGGCCATTTCATATCTTCCCAATTTTTCTTGGAGTTTAGTGCGTCCGACGGGCTAGAATTGAAGGGTGTCACGGCTCTGGATCCAACATGGTTGGAGGCTTTTTCTGGCCTGGACCGACTAGGGTCTGACCTATTGTCACTGCGCTTTCTCTTATTTCTTTCTTCATCCACGCGTCTCTTTCCCTCATTCTTGTCCTTAGGAGCGGAAAGTTTCTTCTCACTTTCAGTTTCCCTCTTCATGGTCCTCAACTCCTCCAAGATAATGTGTTTCTGAGCGCTCTTGAAGAGCTCCATCATGTCTAGAGGGGGCTCCAAGGTGAGTCTTTGTAGAGTTTTCCCTCCATGAGGCTCGCAATGAAGGTTGTCATGACAATGTCGTCGCTGCATCCGTCAATGAGAGTCAGCTTGTTGTTGAAGCGCGTGACATACTCTCTGAGTGTTTCATTGGACTTCTACTTTATAGAGAGTATGTAGAGTGAGTCTTTTCGAAATCGCTGGCTCCCAATTAAACGTGTCAGGAACTCCTTTGCCAGCGTCTTGAAGGAGTCGATCGACCTCGGCGAAAGGCTGTGGAGCCATGTTAGTGCTAACTTCTTCATGCTAGTGGGAAAAGTTATGCACATCACCGACTCGAATCCTTCTTTGAGAGCCATTACGTGTTAGTAATGGTGCAGGTTTTTGAATGGGTCGGTGGTTCCGCTGTAGAAGTCGAGCTACAGGGGAGTGAACTTCATAGGAAGGGCTTCATTCATGATTCGGTCCACAAATGGTGGGACAAATAGACGATACAGCACGTCTGGGTCATGTACCCCTCTGCGAAGGGGGTTCTGAGGGTCGAGCCTTTCTACCCTGGTGGCAGGCTCAGCGTTAGTTGTGTAACCTCCTCTAGTCCAATGAGAACTAGCGGGGGTTTGGCTCTCCTGTGCTCGATCTCTGCCATCCTCCTGAGACGAAAGGTCGTGCTACTCCTGGTATCCATTAGTAGGTGGTGGATTTTGTCGCGTGAGAGCATCCACCGCTTTGGCGATCTGCTGTATTTTAGATGACAACATATCTATTCTGAGGTCTGTCATTGCTGTTGTTGGCGCGGGGGCCTGAGTCTGTTGTTTGTGCATGACTAGAACCGCTGAAAGCGGGGCTACAACACCAACCTGAGCGTTTGACCTATCCCCTTGTTCTCCGTTGTTGCATGATCTAGTGGTCACCATTTATCTGAGTTTTGAAGGGAGATGATGCTAGTGAAAAGCTAGGAACTTTGTCGTCCCCACGGACGGTGCCAAACTGATGCTGTCGTTTTCCACTCCCTGCTTTGACCTAGTCCGCTGACATGCACAAGTAACACACATGAGCCATGGACCACCATTGTGGTGGCGGATGACACTCCGATGCTAAAGTCAGATAGAGATCTGAAGAAGGTATAATGATGTAAACATGGAATTTGCAGCGTACCTTAGCTTACCAACCTCATTTCTTATTTATAATGCAGGAATCCTGATTCTACCAGGCCATGGAAGGCGTAGTTTAGAAATAAGATCTTCGTGAAAATCCTTATCTAATTAGGAATTGTGTTGTAGGAGGATTCCTTGTTAGCCATGTGCTTCTAGATACGTAGGAGATAGTTTCCAATCCAAGAGCAATCCGTAAAAGGAAGTTTCCCTGTGTGGAATGTACTATGGTATTTGCTTCCTAGTTGGAAGCATAGAGTTGTTGTACTCTGGTATATGCTTCCTTAGTAGGACTTACGGGTATTGAGGATAGTTGTGAGACGTGTGGGGCTAGCATGATGTAAGAGTTTGGGTCTGTCTGGCGAACTCAATTAGGCGGGCTTGGAACCGCTTGGGCCAGATCATTGTTGGGTTGACATTGGGGCCCGTAATTCCTTGAGATCATCATGACACGTGTAGGGTCTCCGTAGTAGACCTACTCGACATAAATCTAAATTGATTCTCCGAAACAGTGGTTAAACTCCCAAGTCTTAGCTCTATGACCTTTCTCAAAGCTTCATTGTATGACTCATAAGGTTTATCCCTCTATAGTTCGAGTAGTTCTGAATATTCCCCTTTTTCTTATAAATTTGGTACCACAATGTTGTGCCTCCAGGAAATTTGGTATTTTTCTAGTTTCCAAAATTTTATTAAAGAACCTAGTTAGCCATTGAATCCTAAACTTCTCCCAAACATTTCCACGTTTCAATTGGTACATCATTCGGTCCAACTGTCTTCCTTGTCTTCATTCTTTTAAAAAAATTTCTTACTTCTTTGACACTAACTCTACGATGTAACACGTGATGTCTCCCTTCCTATGAAACATACTCCTCTAAGTTTAACTTCCCTACATGAGTCCCATTGAGTAAGTTCCAAAAGTAGTCCTTCCATCTATCTAAAATAGTTTCTGTCTTGCATTAAAACTCTTCCATCCTCATGCTCAACATACTTAACATGACTCAAATACCTAGCTTTTCGTTCTTTCGCTTTAGCTATCTTGAAGATGTCATTATCTCATTCCTTTGTATCCAGCCTATTAAACAAATCATCATATGCTCTCATTTTTGTTTCCCCTACTACTTTACTACTCAACTTCTTAGCTTGCTTATAGAGCTCATAAGACTATAGACATCTATCTCTTTGTCACTCCTTAAAGCATTTTTCTTTTTCGTAATGGCTTGTTGCACATCAGCGTTCCACCACCACGTCTTTTTATCATATCTACCTCCTCCTTTGGCCACTCCTCACTCTTCCTTTGCCCATCTTCTTATTCGGTTCACCAAATGCTTAAAAGATCTGCGCTACTAATCCCATCCTTTGGTTTTAGATTCTCCCAACCCTCTGTAGCTGACTGGTTACCCAAAATCTTCTTTCTAAATTTCAGGCACACATCTTCATGTAAGGTCCACCACTTAATTTTCAATCTAACATGTCCTTTAACAATACGACATGGCCAATCAAAATCCCCGTCTAGGAAAACCCTATCAGAAGAAGGGATTCCATGAACTAGCTCTTCTAAAGAGTCCAAGAACCCTTTTTAGTCACCTCATCTAAACCCATTTGGGGCATATACGCACTAATAACATGAGATATCTCTAGTTCTAAAGCTAATTTAATACTTATGATTCTATCCCCATATCTCCTAACGTCAATTACCACATCCTTAAACACTTTATTTACCATTATTCCCACAGCATTCCTAATTCTATTTGTTCCAGAATAGAAAAGTTTAAACCATCCTCCTAAATCTTTAGCCATGTGCCCTTGCAACATGTTATATACCACCTAACAGAGTTAAAATAAAACCTCCAGAGAAAAAAAAAAAAAAAGGAAGTTGAGTTCAAACATGCAAACCCGACCAATGGGTTATATGGAAAAAGTGACATTGAAATTTCAAACTCAATCAGAGGGTAAAACCAAATTATACCCAAAACATTAAACTATTCCATAATTGTAAGATTATAAAGGGGGAATAATGATATTGAGATATGTGAAGTGCTCAATAATATTAACACATAAGTTAGTGAAGAAGGATATAATATTTAATAATAAGACAACGATAATGATGGGGAAAACTAGAAGAAGAATAACAACAATGCAAAAGAAAAAAAGGTACATGGATGAGATCATATAGAGAGAGGAAGAAGACACGCCAGCTTAATTGCTTACCCAAGTGGGCTTTGGCTTATTAGGTACATTCCTTTTGGAATGTAGCCGATTAGCTTTGTTCTCAGGTTAGAGAGCTTGTGGCCAGCCATTGGAGTTTTCTACATTTGGCGCGAACATCAAAGATTTTCCTAGTTAGAGTCTTTTTATCTGCTTACACTTTTTGATAAATGTTATATTTGTTGTTAAATTTTGTTATGTTATTGTTGAATTTTCACGTCCCAAATTTGGGGGAAATGGATAATCTTACGTAGATATAAGAATTTCATTTTTTAGATCAATGCCTGACATTCGAATATCAGCTTTTTCGCCAGGTTTGAAACATGTTCATACATTATCAACAAAATCTTTATCCGACTTGCTGAGTGTATGGTTTGTTTTGAATGAACCAGGCTTAAAACTTTGGCCTTTATTTGGTTTCATCAAGCTAATAATTCCTGAGCTTCAAAAATGTAATCAGGAAAATTGGAAGTAATTTTGATTTAAAATTGGTTGAAAACGCTTGTTTTGAAATCAAGTCTTGAAAGTCCGTATTTGAAATCAATGAGTTTTGAAATTTTGAATAAATTTTGAGAATACATTTTAGGAGCTTTGATTGTTCTTTGGTAATGGATGTCCCTTTGAGTAGATTGAGAATCTATCACTTTCGTTTGTATCAAAAAAGGAAAGAGAATCTCTTATTCTAAGAGTTTTATAAAGATACATTTGTTGGTGACTTGAAATAGTTAGATTGTGAATAGAATGAAGTTCCTAACATATTTTCTGGACCCATGTTTTGGACAAGTAAATATTTTTTATTGATATGATAATTTTGATGACGGATGTAAATTTGTGATTGACTTGCAATTATTGCCTATTTGCTATGTATAATTGTTTTTTGGTTGGTTCAAAATATTTTGGTGGAATTAATTTTTCTGAAATACAATTCAGGTCTACACCTAAATTGTATAAGACAGTTCTAGTGATTTTGTATTCATTGTTTATTACTAATGTAATATTGATGTACCATTTGTGGAATTTGATCTTTGAAAGTATTTGTAAGAAATTTGGAATGTATTCGTCTTCTTGTTGGGAAATTTCTTTTAATTTTCATAATGTTTCTGGATAATTGTTTTCTTAAAAATTATTGATTTTTAAAAGTAGTAAGTTCTTTCATATTTGTAAGTTTTCATTTTTTTATTTGATGTATTTCTTAATTAAGGGTATTGGTTTCTTTATGGAGTTCTTGGATATTGTAATAAGGTTTATTTGTTTGTAATTTGTCTTCCTTAGTTATTAGTTCTCTCGCTTTAACAAGGATTTTAATTTGGGATCAATGATTTTGTCAATGAATTCTAATAATGTATTTGCCTATTTTTGTTTGGATAGCATACTAATACATGAAAAATCATTGCAATTACACACTTTTTGAATTTGAATAAGAATTATCGTACTCTAAATCCGATGTTTAAATTTGAGTAGTTGGGATTATCCATTTGGATTTTCTAAATCTGATTCAGATTGCGATTCTAAGAGTAACTTGTTTTGAGTTCTTTTAAGGCTTGTAACTCTTTGATTTTTCTCTCTAATTTGCAATCTTTTTTAAAATGGCCAGCTTTGCCACATTTTAAACAAACTCAAGTTATGTTGTTTATCTTTTCTATATAGTTTCTTTGTATATTGATTCTTGTTCGTTTGATAATATGGATTGGGTTTGTCAGTAGAATTTTTTGAATAAATTTTTTTTTCTGTATTTAGTATTATCTTTTTTGTATTCTGTTTTTAATTTTGATGAAGGAACTTTGATCGATTCATGACCATATTACTGACAGAAATTTCTTAATTCTTTTTTGTGTGTTATGTTTTGATGTTTGAGATCATTGCAGAGGTTTAAGGCAAGTTCACATGTTTTTGCTATTAAGTTTACATAAGTTAATCTATTATATAGAATTATTCCATTGTTTTGAGGCCTGGGATTATTTCTAAATGTTTCTGCAAATGTTGAAGGAAGTCCAGATAAAAATCGTTCCTTCCAGAAGGGATTGTTTGTTTATGGTCTTGTCATTACTTTTGAAAGAAACGTATCTTTCTACCATTTAAAATCTTGGAGTTTTTGACATCTTAAGCTCATAAGAACTTCTTTGGATTTTTTTGAAAATGGATTGGATCTCCTATGAAATGTTTGAGTAATTGAAAATATCAAAGTTGAAACCGCATAAGAGATTTCATGCCCTTGTTCATTTTTTGATGATTTGACCATAATTATATAATTTGACGGAATGTAGGATACTTATTTGTTCATGAGAAGATAGGTAATAATCTCATCATTAATGATTTTTTAATTTGGCTGTCAATTTTTCTTTCATTCCCATGTGCAAATGTTAACATAGTCATTTCTAGGGTTGTATCTATGATATTTTATTCACATTGACCATCTATATTCTATTTATAAGTGAAACTAATTGAATAATGGAAGGTTGATTGTAATCCATTTTCTTCGAATTGAAGATCTGGGAAAGAATGTCTTGGATAATAATTTATTGTAGTTGATAAAGGGGAAGTATTTGATAGGGGTGGGCACGGGACAAGATGGACCTCATTTAGATCTCAACCCGTTGCTTTATCTTCGAAACGAGATCAAGACGGTATAGACCTCATCCCAACCTCTTCTCATCCCAAACGGGACGGGACAAGCATGATATAGAAGCTAAATTCCTTTATCTCAAAACAATGTAACCCATGTATGTGAGCGAAACCTATAAGAGCCAGCATCCTTAATCAATCTGGTAGTTATTGATGCTCTAACACTATAATAATACTTAATCAACACTGAACTAATTATTAAAGGGTGGAATAATTCTTAATAAGGGAATCTACTGCTATAAGGTGCCTTGTTTAAACTCATAAGCATCCCATATGGACCACAATTATGTCAATGCGGGCGACATTTTCGTGGCCATTTGGTACCATTCATTTTAATTATTACAAGTTTCTCTAAACCTGTTTCAAAGAATCGAAGTGATCACAGAAAAAAAAATTTTGCTACTTCACTAAAAGCTTCTTGTGTCATTGGCCAATCAAAATAAGCACAATACAAACATTATAGATATTGCTAATAAGCAATTTTAAGCTAAAAACGAATGACATGATTAATTCTAATAGTAAATTCAATATGATATCACTGAGACGACCTTGGCTGTCCTTGCATGGGCAGGGCCACCACACCATGTCCATAATAGTACAAGGGAAGTAAATGAGAGCAAAACCTTAGTGGCATGGAAAGGTTGCATATTCAATGAGTAACTATTTTTAGGGAAATTCGAAGTCTCCCCCCGCCCCACTGTTCTCACTTCTCACTCAGTTATTTTCCTACTTTCTTCTTCTATATATGGTTTCAACTACTTGACTGTTCACCTCATTATTAAGGCCACTATCTTTTCATCAAACTATGCAAATAGAAATTGACTGATCACATACAGCAAAAAAGGAAGAAAAGAAGAAGACTTGGCTTTTCCTTTGATTAATCCCCAACTGCTCATTGTCAGCTCACATAAATATATATATAAGCTGGTCTGCTTTTTCTGCATAAAAATAAGATTAAGTGTGCATATAAATAGATCAATCAAAAAAACTCTGTTGACTACTACTGTGTGCCAACTCATGATCAGTGACCGTCGTTAAGATAAAGCTAATCGTCATTAACTTGAAACTATGCAATTTCCATAAATTTAGTATCTCCAACCGTGCTTGCAAACTCAGCTTCATATTCTACTTAGTAGGTTTATTTAAGATAAAGAGATATGATCAACCTCGAAGAGATGTGTTCCAGTGATATTTTGGTGGAGTGGAGAATCTAAAATAATCGGACACATGCAAAACTCCTCTGTATATGTAGCTCTTTCAAAAATGAGTATGTGGACGTTTGAACATCAGAAACTAAGCATGTATGACAGTCCTTGGTCTTCTAGCTACAAGACTCCACGCTGAAAAAAAAAAAATTCTGTAGACACTGATTGAAACTGAAGTAGAGAACATAGACAGGGCCAGACAGATAATTAAATTCACTGCTGGTTCATGAGTAATTTGCGAACGTTAAAAACTATGGTGCTGTAAGAGCGAGCTATTAAAGCAAGAAATTCAACCTGCCTGAATTGTAAGAGTTGAGGAATCAAAGGTAGGATTCCTACTCGTTTCCTAAAGAGTGGCCTCATAGAGATGGTCAAGCATTCGGCATTCAGACCACAGATTCTGTTACTAAATTGGGGTTGGGGATAGGCATTACATTCGATCATAAGATAACACAAAAACACATCTTATGATCAAGAAATATGATAATTGCGGAAGCGGGTAGACACCAACAATTGCACACAAGTACCACAAGGATCCAATCAATTAAATAGAGCAACTAGCAATGAAAGAAATTAGAAATAATTAAGAACATACCACAAGAGACACAAGGTTTACGTGGTTCAGCAATTGCCTACGTCCACAGTGAGGTGATTCCACTATATTCAAGAACAAGGTACAAGAAGATGACAATTCTCACACAATCTCTCAACAAGAGATGAAACAATTCAAGGAATTATCTTTCTCTACTCCCTGTGCATCACAGTTTTTCTACGTGCAATCATCATAATAAAAACACCTATAGTTCCTAGTATATATAGGGACAACAGTTTTCTGTTTGGCAGCAGTTTCCTGTTTCCTAGAATTTATTTCCTGTTCAAAAACAATTTCCAGAAGTCCAAACAGTTTCCTATTTCAAACAGGAGTCCAAACACTTTCCTGTTTCAAACACGTTTCCTAATTCACAATTCTCCACCTCGGCAAATTTTTATAAGGAAAAAATGAGCCGAAACAAGGCATGAGAATAAACTGATTAACACTCCATCATAGCTTTGTCACCTCACGAAACCGCCCCGAAGGGCAACGCCCCAAAGGGCCCTCAATCAACATGAGTCAATGTGGAGTAAGTCCAAACAATGTTGGAACTTAACTCCAGGAACAACCTTTGTCAACATATCAGCAGGGTTGTCTTTTGTGTGTACTTTCACCAAAGACACATCACCATCCTCAATTACATCTCGAACAAAGTGATATCGGACGTCAATATGCTTAGTCCTTGCGTGATGAACCTGATTTTTAGCCAAGTGGATGGCACTCTGACTGTCACAGAGAACCTCAACACTATCTTGTTCCACACCCAAGTCATTTACAAGACCTTGAAGCCACAATGCTTCTTTTACACCTTCTGTCAATGCCATATACTCTGCCTCTGTAGTAGAGAGAGCCACTGTATCCTGAAGCATAGATCTCCAACTAACCGGAGCACCGTATATCTGAAATACGTAACCAGTAGTAGATCTTCGTCTATCTAGATCACCAGCATAATCAGAATCAACAAACCCACGAACCTGACATGAAAATCTCCACCGAAGTCCAAACCCACATCCAAGGTACCTTTTAAGTACCTAAGCATCCATTTCACTGCCTCCCAATGTTTCTTCCCAGGGTTTTCCATATACCTGCTCACAACACTAACAGCCTGTGAAATGTCAGGGCGTGTACACACCATAGCATACATTAAACTGCCAACTGCACTAGCATAAGGAACATGCGACATGTATTCCTTGTCTTCCACTGTGACTGGAGATAACTTTCGAGAAAGTCTAAAATGTGAAGCCAAAGGAGTAATAACCGGCTTTGCGTTTTCCATGCCAAACCGTGATATAACCTTCTCAAGGTACCCCTTCTGTGAAAGAAATAATTTTTTATTCTCCCTTTCTCTTCTTATCTCCATACCAAGTATCTTCCTTGCAGCACCCATATCCTTCATCTCAAACTCAGAAGCAAGTTGAGACTTCAATTTATTTATCTCCACCATACTCTTACAGACAATGAGCATATCGTCAACATAGAGCAAAAGATAAATAAAATCACCACTACGAAGTTTTTTCAAGTAAACACAACAATCATACTTACTTCGTGTGAACCCATGTTTCAACATAAAAGTGTCAAACCGTTTGTACCACTGCCTAGGTGACTGCTTTAACCCATAAAGTGATCTCCTCAAACGACAAACATGGTCTTCTTTTCCAACAACCTTAAAACCTTCCGGCTGATGCATATAAATTTCCTCCTCTAAGTCTCCATGCAAGAAAGCTGTTTTCACATCAAGTTGTTCAAGCTCAAGGTCACCATGAGCTACCAAGCTCAACAACACACGAATAGAAGTGTGTTTTACCACAGGCGAAAATATCTCATTGTAGTCAACGCCTTCCCTCTGAGCAAAACCCTTAGCTACTAATCTTGCCTTGAACTGAGTACCAGACTCTAGAGTAGTATGTTTCTTCTTAAACACCCACTTGCAGCCAATTGCTTTCCTTCCATTAGGCAACGACACTAGATCCCAAGTATGGTTCTTCTGGAGAGACTCCATCTCACCCTGCATAGCTACTAACCAACTCTGACTATCTGAATGACGCGCAGCCTGCTTGTAAGTAGTTGGCTCATCATCTTCCACAGAGAGTGCATATGCAACCAAATCAACTGTATTCAACTGACCATAGTGCTTCAACGGTTCTTCAAAGCCAAATTTTTGAACTTGCTTAACCGATCGTTTTGACCTAGTTAAGGCCAAAGGTTGCTACTGGGATTGATTATCTTCAACTGGTTGTTGTTTCTCATGGTCTTCAGGCTCATAATTCAGATCATGTGTGCCTGCTTCAACCACTTGTTCATCTGCTGCATCCACAGACGCTTCAACTTCCACTTTCTGAGTGTTACTAGATTCACCACCACTATCAACCAACTCCTTAGCTTCAATACAAGCTAACAAGGAATTCTCATCAAATGTAACATCTCGACTGATCACAAATTTATTATCCTCTAAACACCATAGACGATAACCCTTCACGCCTTTTGCATACCCCAAGAAAATGACCTTCTTTGCCCTAGCATCAAGCTTATTTTCTTTCACATGGTAGTAGGCAATACAACCGAAAACTTTCAGTACACTGTAATCAGCATGTTCACCTGACCACACCTCATAAGGTGTTTTGCAGTCTAATGTAGAATGTGGTGATCTATTAATCAAGAAACACGCAGTGGCTATTGATTCAGCCCACCATTCTCTGCCAAGACAAGCATTGGAGCGCATACACCTAGCTCTTTCAAGCATAGTACGGTTCAATCTCTCAGCAACTCCATTTTGTTGTGGCGTGTTTCTAACAGTTCAATGTCGAACAATTCCTTCCTGATCACAAAACTGTTTGAAAGTACCCTCAGTATACTCGGTACCATTATCAGACCTCAAAGTCTTCACCTTTCTTCCAGTTCTATTCTCAACCATTGCTCTCCACCTTTTAAATGTCTCAAATACTTCATTCTTGGACTTCAAAAAATATACTCAGAAGTCCAAACAGTTTCCTGTTTCAAACAGGAGTCCAAACACTTTCCTGTTTCAAACACGTTTCCTAATTCACAATTCTCATACATCTTAATCCTCATTGTTCCAATTCCAACATTCCAACTGTCTTGCAAGCGTAATCATTACCCATTAGAACAGTACCATCATCAATGTGCTCATAGGTAGTGAACCACTCCCTGTTTGGGCACATATGGTAAGAACACCCAGAGTCAAGGAGCCATCTCCCAGAGATTTTTGTGTTTTCACCCGCAACTGAATAACATTCTTCATCCTTTTCCATACTAGATGCATAACTTGCTTCACTAGTATCACCCTT
This sequence comes from Berberis vulgaris, assembly GCA_963556465.1. Taxonomy (NCBI): domain Eukaryota; kingdom Viridiplantae; phylum Streptophyta; class Magnoliopsida; order Ranunculales; family Berberidaceae; genus Berberis; species Berberis vulgaris. Next base: position 28,649,664 of record OY747125.1, on the reverse strand, counting down.
ATCTTGCTTTTTCTTGCCCTTCCAACTGTTATCATGATTACTCTTACCTTGATTTGGACAATTTTTCCTAATATGCCCCCACTCTCTACATTTGTGACATTGTGGACCTCTAGACTTTGATCTAGATTTTCCACTATTTGAAGATGATTTCACTTGAGACCTCCCTCTAACAACCAACCCGTCAGCTTGATCTTTCCCATTACCATTTGATGAAGTTTTCTTCCGAATCTCATTGGACAAGAGTGCACCGGTAGTTTCATCAAATGTAAGTTCATCTTTCCCAAACAAAATTGTTTGTACAAGATTTTCATATGACTGCGGCAAGGAGTAAAGCAATATAATTGCTTGGTCTTCATCCTCAATCTTCACATCCACATCTCTCAAATTGGAGATAATCCGTGTAAACTTGGCGATATGATCACCAATTGGAGTGCCCTCATCCATTGCTAGTCTGTACAATTGGGTTTTCAAGTATAACCTGTTTGATAATGTCTTAGTCATAAACTGTGACTCAAACTTCAACCAAACATCAGCTGCCGTAGTCTCTTCATTAACTAAAAAAACTATGTCTCTATCCAGACACAAGCAAATAGCAGCACGCGCCTCCAAATCCAATTCTTCCCATTCATCATCTGATATGGTTTCAGCCTTTTTATCCTTCCCTAGTAATGTCTTGTGTAATTTCTGAGAAATAAGCAAATTCCTCATTTGTATTCTCCAATATCCGAAATCGTTCTTACCATTAAATTTCTCGATTTCATATTTCCCCACACAAGTACCACAAGGATCCAATCAATTAAATAGAGCAACTAGCAATGAAAGAAATTAGAGATAATTAAGAACATACCACAAGAGACACAAGGTTTACGTGGTTCAGCAATTGCCTACGTCCACAGTGAGGTGATTCCACTATATTCAAGAACAAGGTACAAGAAGATGACAATTCTCACACAATCTCTCAACAAGAGATGAAACAATTCAAGGAATTATCTTTCTCTACTCCCTGTGCATCACAGTTTTTCTACGTGCAATCATCATAATAAAAACACCTATAGTTCCTAGTATATATAGGGACAACAGCTTTCTGTTTGGCAGCAGTTTCCTGTTTCACAGTAGTTTCCTGTTTCACAACAGTTTCCTGTTTCCTAGAATTTATTTCCTGTTCAAAAACAATTTCCAGAAGTCCAAACAGTTTCCTGTTTCAAACAGGAGTCCAAACACTTTCCTGTTTCAAACACGTTTCCTAATTCACACAAGAAAAAGCCTTTCTTTTGTTTTAGATAAATTGACAACATAGCAAATCTGTCATCTTTTTTTTTTTGGAAAGTGAGTTGGGGTTATTTAGGATCTCCGAACCTTATATTAATGAAAAAAGATGATGATAATAAAGATTACAATCTCTTAAACGCTCACTCATTACATCAGCTACAGAACAAAAATCTTGCTTCAAATCTTCAACAAAGAACCTAATGAGTTCTAGAATCACCGTCTCCAAGTTGGGGAGTAACCTTGCAAAGTGTTCTGCTACTAAAGTGGTTGTATGATTGACCGCCATAACTTTTCTTCCTCATAATCACCAATCAGTCATTTAATCACTCTCATGACCTGATTTAAATCTAAGGTGAGCCTCAAGATGTATGAGAAGTCGTCGTAAAGAAACGAAACACAATGAATCATGAAATAGAAACCATGGAATGGTAACACTGATCCAGCATCCCTACAAGGTTCTAATAAGCATTTGCAATATACTTGTATTATCATCATCAGTTACCTGAATTTAGGATTTGTCTTCTTGCTTCGAGAAGACCTTTGAGGAACATATTCAGTGGGAGGTTGTATTGTGGTGACCTCATGCTCTCCTTCAATAGTGGTTTGCCCCACCTTTGCTGCTTCCGCTTCAATTAAGCTTTTAATTTCAGTGACCAAAGCATCACTATCTATTCGTGCAATTTGTGAATTCAAAGCATTAATGGCTTGGGGTGATAGCCAATCCATGAGCGTTGTTGGATCTTCCCCCTGTCTGCCTATACCAGTGACTTCGCGAAGCACATCCACAACTTGCATTGGGTTTGCCTCTGAGTTAGATATGGGGGTAGACAGACCCGGCTCTGCTGCTACTTCAGCATTGGCTGAAACATCCAGTGTAACGTTGGCTGAAACAAGCCGTGAATTCGCTGAATAATCCTGCGTCTTGCATTCTGAAACAGAGCACCCTGCATCCTGTGTCACTGGAGCACCCTGAAGTGAATCACCCTGCATCCTGCGTCCTGTTCCAATGTGTGCTTCTTCATTTACCGTACCAATGGTTGTGTCATAGTTTTCTAATTGATCTTTATCCACCTCCACTTGAGCATCCTTATTCTCCGTGGTCTCATTACTTGATTCAACAACAATATCATTATTCTCCATGATCTCAGTACCTGCACTACTTGATGCAGCAACAGTGCCATTGCTCCTAGGTTTGAAAGCATAGCGCCCCTTGGCGATAGTCCATCCTTCATTGTCCTAGCTGCTGACATTCTGAACTCACTCTTTTGCTCTCCAGACTGTGTGTGAAGTCGTCCTATTGGTGACAGCTTTGGTACATTGTTGGCTTGAATGGCCAAACACAGTGCAAGTATTGCACCTAGCTGGAATCCATGCATATTCCACCTCTACTATACGTATTTTTGCCTCTTAATCATAACAGGTATTTCTCTTGGCAAGGTATTCCTAGCCTCCACTTCAACACAGACCCTTGCATAGGCCATCCTCGACCCCTCTTCAGTTGCTTTGTCAAGCATGATAGGCACTCCTATAGCACTGGCTATCCGCTGGATACCTTCTGGGTTCCACAAGAACAAGGGAATTTTCTCTAGTGTCACCCATATTGGAACTGTGGTAAGCGTATCAGCTTCCTCATCCATGGTAGAAGACCACTGTCTAATGATAAACAGGCGACTAGCAATGTGCACAGACCCTATTTCTAGCGCCTTACTCCTAGCTGACTCTTCTTTAAAGTTGAATACAAATGTTTTTTCTCCATGTAAACTCATATCGAAGTTCCTTGTTCCCCATAGTCTAGCTAGTGATTCCTTGACAAAACTGAATCCTAGTCTCTTCCCTACAAATCGTCCAATAAGTAGGCATTCACATTTTGCGATCCTGGTTGCAAAGTCCGCAGATCGAATCTTGACTATTTTCTTACCAGCTACCATAGCTGGTGGTTCATATTTGAGTTTCGTAGCCCCTGCATAGCGGCCATGCATAAGCTTGGATGCCCATGTGCTTGGGGGACTAATAGGCCCCGCCATTGTTACAAATTTGATCATAGGGTTTACTCATTACAACAAACAATATTTGTTACAAATTCATTACTTCCTTAATCCATATGCAATTGGCCGGTCTATAGTCAATTGACAGTTTTATGTCCTTGCTATTTCTCTTTTAAATATCCCCACCCACTTACTGTGCATGTGTGTTTGTGCGCAACACGCAGAGACATGCAAATACGAACATCTTGAAGAAGGTAAATTACCACCACAGAAATATATTATTGCCTACAGTAGAAAGAATTTATTAACAAATCCAAGTCTAGAGTGGCGAAAGAGACACATGGCTGACTATGGAGTACGAGAAAATAAACACAGCTCATTTGTTTATTTTCTTTTTAAAAAAGACAAGACATTTGTTTGTTGTTAGATAGTAGAAAAACATCGATTAAATATGTGCAACTTCCTTCTCTGGTACACAAATAAATGTTTATCAGGATATATAAATGCCCCTTCTTCATGTCAACCAACCCACCACATGTTATTGGATCTGTTCATAATTGCTTCCCATTAATCCATCATTTCACCACCAAGTTTATATTCCTACACACTCTCCCTTGCTTCATTTGCAATACACCGACTGCAGCAGAGCATTAGCAATTGTAGCTGCAGAGATGGAGAGGAAGAGGACCAAAACCACACTGTTATTGTGGACTTTTATACTAGGCTTGGTTTCTCAGAACCTGATCCTTCCTGTGGCATGTAGAAGCTTTCAGGATCAGAAGAACTACTACCCTCCAGACCCATCTAGTGGAAGTGGAAGCCCCCCCAGTTCTGGTACTAGTGTCACTAATTATTTTTGTTCTCATTCTTCTTTGTTTTCTTGTATGTTGTATGGTTTGTTATGGTTTTTTAACAACAAACTACATTTTCATGCATGCAGGTTCACACGGGAGCCCATCGCATGGATCGCCACATCATTCAGGTGGAAGTAGTGGGAATTGTGGCACCCCTCCATCACATGGAAGCCACCACCACACACCATCTCATGGAAGTGGAGGAGGTAGCTACGGCACACCACCTTCCACTCCTTCAACACCTACACCTTCTATCCCTTTAACACCTACACCTTCCACTCCTTCAACACCTACACCTTCTATCCCTTTAACACCTACACCTTCTACACCTACAGATCCTTCTCCTCCCTCAGGTGGTGGTGGATATTACAACCCTCCAACCTCAAGCAGTCCTCCATCACATGGAAGCCACCACCATACACCTTCTCCCGGACGTGGCGGAGGAAGCTACGGCACACCACCTTCCACTCCTTCAACACCTACACCTTCTATCCCTTTAACACCTACACCTTCTACACCTACTGATCCTTCTCCTCCCTCAGGTGGTGGTGGATATTACAACCCTCCAACCTCGAGCAGTCCTCCATCACATGGAAGCCACCACCATACACCTTCTCCCGGAAGTGGTAGAGGAAGCTACGGCACACCACCTTCCACTCCTTCAACACCTACACCTTCTCCCGGAAGTGGCGGAGGAAGCTACAGCACACCACCTTCCACTCCTTCAACACCTACACCTTCTACACCTACTGATCCATCTCCTCCCTCTGGTGGTGGTGGATATTACGACTACCCTCCAACCTCAGGCAGTCCTCCTTACACGCCTACTCCAACGACACCTGTCGTCTTATCACCACCACCATACACCCCAACCCCAATTATATCCACACCCCCTTCGCCACTTTACCCTGATCCAAACTCACCACCAGTCTCCCCTGGTACTTGCACGTAAGTCCACCTAAACTCAAAAGTTTTGGACATCTTTTCGTTGGTACTTCAGTCATTTTTCATAGTAATAATGAACTTAAGGTATCTCGGAATGCAAAGAAAATCAATTAATGAGCAAAATTAAATAAAGATAAATATAAATTCAAGAAAAGTCTACGTGGAAAACTTATACGAACATGCTTTTGCACGAGGAAAATGATAACTAGAAATTGCCTTTCTTGCCTGCTTGTTGAATTTGCAACAAGGTAAATGAATATGATAAACAAAAACAGAACAAAAAAATATAACTTTGTGCACAAATGTTCTAATTTGTTTTTTGTTATGAATGTAGTTACTGGGGAAGCCACCCTGATCTCATATGGGCTCTTTTTGGGTGGTGGGGAACGTTGGGAAGTATAATGGGTCTGAGTCCTAGCACTCCCCACGTTTTCGGGTCTACAGACCTCACCTTGCCTCAAGCACTGGAGAACCAACGTACTGATGGGATCGGTGCACTCTACCGAGAAGGAACGGCTTCCTTACTCAACTCTATGGTGAACACAAGGTTCCCCTTCTCCACTGAGCAAGTGAGGGATCGTTTTGCAGCGGCACTTGTATCCAACAAAGCTGCAAACTCTCAAGCGGAGATCTTCAGGAAAGCCAACGAGGGGCAGCTCTAGTTTCTCTATCTACACAGACTTTCCTATTTGGATCAACTCGTGCATACGTACACCACTATAAGCTCTTTATCAAAACCTACTACCATCTTCATTTGTTTGTTTCTTTGTTGAGATTGTTTTGTGATGCTTGTCTTCATGCTTTAGGTACAATGCTCTACTTTGTAATGTATGTTATTGCTAGCCCGTTCTAGATAATGTACCCTTTGAAGAGTTTATTTAAGTTCATTAGATTTTATCGCAAAATAACAGTCAGCAACAAGGCATAACTCAACACAGTGAGACAACGAAAATATATCGACTCTAATTAATGATCAGGCCCTTGGTCAATGGGTTCTATCGCTTCCAAAAAAAAAATCAATGGAGTTCTATCTGGACCATCACATGAATGATTAATTTGAATTGAAGATTAATGTGCATTGTGATTGAGACTCGAGAGTGATGGATCTTACGAAAGGACCAAATGTCCTTCAAGCAATTGATCTCCATTAATGAAGTGGATAACTTAGAATCCATGTACTTACTAAAAGAGAAACTTGGAATCAACTAGCATCCAACATCTGCTGATAACCAATCTAAACAGAAGAATCAAATATCGATCTGAGCACCAAAAGTCAGTGTAGAAGAAAAGAAATAAGATTGAAAACCACCTTCCACCCTTTTACATAGGTACTTCAGTACTTGTAGGATTACAGAACAATTAGAACCACTAAATCCTGTCTTTGATCCCTAATACCCTTATTCCAAAATTAGATCAAACTGGAACCAAATAAACCCGGAAAATACAAAATAATGTTAAAAACAACATAGAGAGAGGCTATTAAATTTGAATATAACATAGAGGAACGTATAATGAATAGAGTTACATATATAGGAATAAAAATCTGGGAATTTCACTCGAACATAATGTCTAGGGAATTCAGAATTGGAACGGTTTCTAAGGGTGTAACCTACTATATTCAATTTGAACCATTTAAGTCTGTTTTCTTTGATCCTCCCATCCCACCTGACGAGGTATTTTTAGTTGATCCTTAGCTCCATTAATTCATTGGTAACCTGATCTATTTCATCCTCCCATGGCTGAGAATTCAATCCCAAATTCAAACGTTACTCAACATTGTCACCCTCATATGCACTCAACATTGTCACCCTCATACACAATGAGATCTGCCACTTTTCACTCCATAAGCTCAAATGTGCCTTGGGAACTTATATGCATTTGGATTTATGTCCAAGCAGGTACCTCTAGAATACCAATCTTCCTTACAGCCAACTTGTTATATTCTGTCACTTTTCACTCAATAAGCTCAAATGTGCCTTGGGAACTTGTATGCATTTGGATTCCTCCAGGCAAGTACCTCTAGAAGAAAAATCTTCCTTACACACAACTTCTTGTGTTCATCATTTTACTATTATTCTCCTTTTGGCACTCTCTATTGCCCTCCAATTTTTGGTAGATTCACTGAACCACTTTTAAGTGATCTTGCCAAAGCTGAAGCTCTTTGACGAGGTCCTTCGTTTATTGTTAGACGCCACACTAACAGTAAATCAAGAGGAATCCTCGTACTGAACGCACACATCAACATAGTGCAGACAAACATGTACTCAATTCACTTAGTGGTTGAAAGCAGACTCACTCAACAAAACTTCTAATGTCATCTCATAGTTTTCCAAGACATCTCATAGATTTCCAAATGCCCAGTTCCCTACCTCCCTTTTGCCCATCAGTTTGAAGATGGGTTTAGCGAAAATCGCTGAAGCGCTTTTCTTTAAAAGAATGAGTATTTATAAAATAAAAAGATAAAAAAAAAAAAAAACTAAATTGACTGAGCTTTATTTATATTTTCAAACAAGGACGAGAACCAAATACTTTATTAAGGTTTAGTTTTGCATTTTCAGATTCTATAGGATTGGCTCATGTCCGTATTTTCTTTACAAAGAAAAGAACTTGGAGTTAAGAATTATAAGTTAGACAGCACACACAATCGCTAATGTCGAAAGGATGGTGGAGTGATACTTAAATTAACAAACATAATAAATATTTTAGTATGAAAAACTACAACATTTTTTTATTATCTAGTTGTTAAGCGGAAAATTGGAATAACAATCCATTAATAATTGGTACTCTACTCAAATTTATCTTTTCATTGTATTAAAAATAAATAGTGAAATGTAGTCAGATTAATTAAGTTATTTTCTATATTGTTTGGTCCTAATCAATAACACACTTTGCACTAATATAAACAACAAAAGTAATAATAGAACCATTACAGAAAAAGTAAAAGTTAGTGAACCAATGAAAAAAAACTCAACAATTAGTACAACCGTAACTTTTTACCCGCAAAATACGGATGTAGACTCTATTCAATCTATTTATGTGACGTTTTAGAACTATGATTTCATGGATCTGGTAGTTTTGATCATTTGATTTGATTAATTCTAACTTTGTGTCGGTGAACCATGCTTTAAGAGAGAAAATTGCTTAGACTCGTGCATACCAGGTATCATATGGCCAGTTGGTAATGTAAGTGTCAGTCATGTTTATAACTTCAAAATGAATTTTTTGGATCGACCTCAGTAATTCACTAACACCAAGTCCAATGAAGAGAAAATCAAGGATCAGTTAGGATTTGATTTCTGTTTGAATAAGCCCTAGTCTTCAGGGCACTTATTTCTTGTATTTGATTTATCAGTCTGTTGCTTAGATCATGTTGGTTTGTTGCCAACATGAACTAGTCTTTCTCCTAGTTGTTAAAGGTTGTAAAGGCTATTTAAAGCCTAAGTAGGTTCAATAATAATATCATCTTTTCCAGAGATAGTTAAGTATTGCTTTTGATTCTTAACAATCTGGTATCAGAGCTTGCACTGCGTCTGATAAAATCAAAGCAGCAGCCTTTGAGTTTTTGCAGCAGCAAAGGAGATGACAACCGAAGGATACTTTGTGCAGCCAACCATCCCTCGCTTCGATGGTCACTATGACCATTGGAGCATGCTAATGGAGAACTTCCTACGCTCTAAGGAGTTTTGGGGGTTGGTAGAGACTGGCTATGTTGAGCCAGAAGCAGGAATACAGCAGACAGAAGCACAACGCAAGAAGTTAGAAGAATTGAAGCTGAAAGATCTGAAAGTGAAAAATTATCTCTTTCAGGCTATTGATCGGACGATATTGGAGACTATTCTTGTGAGAGACACTTCCAAACAGATTTGGGAGTCTATGAAGAAGAAGTTTGAAGGGAGTGTGAGGGTTAAGAGGTCGCATCTACAAGCTCTCCGCAGAGAGTTTGAAACTCTAGATATGAAGGCTGGTGAAGGAGTCACTGAGTATTTCTCAAGAGTATTGTCTGTGGCCAACAAAATGAGAACATATGGAGAAAAAATGCAGGATGTCACAGTGGTGGAGAAAATTCTCAGATCATTGGGTGAGAAGTTCAATTACATTGTTTGCTCAATCGAGGAGTCCAAAGACATTGATCAACTTTCTATAGATGAGTTGCAGAGCTCTCTGATTGTTCATGAGTAAAAGATCCAGAGGCATACCGGAGATGAGCAAGCTCTCAAGATAACATCAGAAGACAGGTTAGGTGCAAATGGACGAGGACGAGGTGTTTACAGAGGTAGAGGAAGAGGAAGAGGACGAGGTCGTCAACCCTACAGCAAAGCAACGGTGGAGTGTTATAGGTGTCACAAGCTTGGACACTTTCAATTTGAGTGTCCAAGCTGGGATAAAGAAGCTAACTACGCTGAGTTAGGAGAGGAGGAAGATATGATGCTCATGGCTTATGTGGAGGAGAATGAAGCTCGAAGGGAAGACGTCTGGTTTCTAGACTCTGGATGTAGCAACCACATGTGTGGTGACAAGAGTCTATTCTATGACTTAAATGAAGATTTCAGGCACAAAGTGAAGTTGGGAAACAACACAAGGATGGATGTGTTGGGCAGAGGCAATGTAAGGCTGAAAGTAAGTGGCTTTGCTCATCTTGTTAGTGAAGTTTATTATGTACCAGAGCTTAAAAATAATCTTCTGAGTATCGGACAACTACAAGAACGAGGATTGGAAATCCTCATTAAGCAAGGAAAACTCAAGATCTATCATCCAAAGAAGGGGCTCATAATACAAACTGATATGACAAAGAATAGGATGTTTGTATTATCAGCAAACTCTCTGTCTCAAAACCCATCCTGCCACTACACATCAATACAGGACTTGGCACATCTATGGCATTGCCGGTACGGACACTTGAGTTACAAGGGGTTGAGGACTCTCCAATTCAGAAAGATGGTGCATGGCATGCCTCAATTCAGGCCTCCATCGACGGTGTGTGAAAATTGCTTGATTGGGAAGCAACACAGGGATCCAATCCCAAAGAACAGCAATTGGAGAGCCACAGAGAAGCTTCAACTTATACATGCAGATCTATGCGGACCAATCTCTCCCATCTCAAAAAGCAAAAAGAGGTACCTCATATGTTTCATTGATGATTTTACTAGAAAAGCTTGGACTTATTTCTTGGTAGAGAAATCAGAGGCATTGAATATGTTTAAACGTTTTAAGAGTTGTGTGGAGAAGGAGGTGGGAGGATTTATTATATGCTTAAGAACAGATCGAGGAGGAGAATTCACATCTTCTGAGTTCAGTGAATTCTGTATTGAGCATGGAATCAAAAGGCAACTAACGGCAGCATATACTCCACAACAGAACGGAGTAGCTGAACGAAAAAATCGAACAATGATGAACATGGTCCGATGCATGCTGTCTGAAAAGAAGATCCCTAAGACTTTTTGGCCGGAAGCAGTAAATTGGACGACGTATGTGTTGAATCGGAGTCCTACACTAGCGGTGAAAAATCAAACACCCGAGGAAGCTTGGAGTGGCAGCAAACCCTCAGTGGCACACTTTAGGGTGTTCGGGTGCGTAGCATATGTGCATGTCCCTAATGTGAGAAGAACAAAATTGGATGCAAAGAGTGTTCCATGTGTGTTGTTGGGAGTGAGTGATGAGTCTAAGGCATATAGGCTCTATGATCCAGTTGCAAAAAAGGTAGTTATAAGTAGAGATGTAGTTTTTGAGGAGGACAAATTGTGGAGCTGGGATAGGAGTTATGAAGAACATGTCATAGCTGATTTGGAATGGGATAATGAGGAAGATAATGAGGAAGATAATGGGGAAGAAGAAGCTAATGTAGAGGAACCAGACACCTCTATAAATGAGGAGAATGGAGGAGAGTCATCGAGCTCAGAAGAAGGAAGAAACAGAGGACCTCCAGTGTGGATGAATGATTATGTTAGTGGAGAAGGGCTCTCGGAGGAAGAAGACATAGGTGCCAACTTTGCTTCATTAGCTTCATCGGATCCGATACATTTTGAGGAGGCAGTAAGGCATGAAAAATGGAGGATGGCTATGGATATGGAAATAAAAGCAATAGAGCGGAATAACACATGGGAGCTCATTGACTTGCCTCAAGGTGCGAAGAAGATTGGAGTGAAATGGGTCTATAAGACCAAATTGAAAGAAAATGGAGAAGTGGATAAGTTCAAAGCAAGATTGGTGGCGAAGGGGTATGTGCAACAACAAGGAGTGGACTACACAGAGGTATTTGCACCAGTTGCGAGGATGGACACAGTGAGAATGATTGTGGCCTTAGCAGCTCAAAAGGGTTGGATTCTTTATCAACTTGATGTCAAATCGGCTTTCTTGCATGGGGAGCTTGATGAAGAAGTGTATGTGGAGCAGCCTAAGGGTTATGAAGTGACGAACAATTCTCAGAAAGTATATAGGCTGAAAAAGGCACTCTATGGACTGAAACAAGCTCCACGAGCTTGGTTCAGTCGTATTGAAGAACACTTCACCAGTCAAGGCTTTGAGAAGTGTTATAGTGAGCACACCCTTTTCATTAAGACGAAGGAGGGAGGTAAGATTTTCATTGTCAATCTATATGTTGATGATTTAATATTCACTAGCAATGATGAATTTATGTTTGCTGAATTTAAAAGTTCCATGTTGAGAGAGTTTGACATGAGTGATTTGGGGAGAATGAAATTCTTTCTTGGCATAGAAGTGTTACAAAGGTCAGATGGAATATATATTAGCCAAAGGAAGTATGCTTTGGAGGTGTTGAGAAGATTTAAAATGGAGAGTTGCAATCTGGTTCATAATCCCATTGTTCCAGGTTGTAAGCTTTTTAAAGATGAAAAAGGAGTCCGAGTTTATGAGACTTTGTTTAAGCAGATGGTAGGTTGCCTTATGTATTTAACGGCTACAAGGCCGGACATTATGTATGCAGTGAGTTTGATCAGTAGATACATGGCCAAACCCACTGAATTACACTTGATGGTAGCCAAGAAGATATTGAGATATTTGAAGGGAACCACTGAACTCGGGATTTTCTACAAGAAGGGAGGGTGTGAAGGGTTAGTTAGCTTTACAGATAGCAATTATGCAGGGGATTCGGATGACCGCAAAAGTACGTCAGGGTATGTGTTTATGTTGGGGTCTGGAGCTATTGCTTGGTCTTCAAGGAAGCAGCCTATAGTCACACTCTCGACCACTGAAGCGGAGTTTGTAGCAGCAGCAGGTTGTGCTAGCCAAGCTATATGGATGAGGAGAATACTTGAAAAGCTGGGTCTAGAACAAAGTAAGTGCACCACTATTCTTTGTGATAATAGTTCCACGATTAAGCTTTCAAAAAATCCGGTGTTGCATGGTCGGAGCAAGCATATTGATGTGTGGTTCCATTTTCTTCGTGATCTCACTCGAGAGGGAGTTGTCGAGTTGGTCTATTGTGGAACAAAATATCACCTGGCAGATGTGATGACAAAGCCACTTACCTTAGATGCATTTCAGACTTTTCGGGGTCAGTTGGGAGTTTGTCAAGTTCCTAAGTCAAACTAGTTGCAGCTGGGAACTAGTTTAAGGGAGGGAATGAAGAGAAAATCAAGGATCAGTTAGGATTTGATTTCTGTTTGAATAAGCCCTAGTCTTCAGGGCACTTATTTCTTGTATTTGATTTATCAGTCTGTTGCTTAGATCACGTTGGTTTGTTGCCAACATGAACTAGTCTTTCTCCTGGTTGTTAAAGGTTGTAAAGGCTATTTAAAGCCTAAGTTGGTTCAATAATATTATCATATTTTCCAGAGATAGTTAAGTATTGCTTTTGATTCTTAACATTCCTGAATAAACTCTACATCCAAATCTTAATATATACTAACTAATCAAACAAAAACTGAAATAGTTCATGGATTCAAAATCAAAATGAAATCCTTATTTACGTATCAATATACAATAATGTAAAACCAACCAACCCAAACCCAAAATGTAAGGAAACTCAAGTTGGGAAAGATATAGAAGACGTACTTTGCATGTAATTCCATGTACTTTGATTTGAACTTGACATTTTCCAGTTTGATCTTCATTTCAGTAGAAGTAGTTACAATGATGATTCAACAACACAGAACTACAATGGGAAATCATCACTGTGGTTATCATCTGTACCAACTAAATAATAATTTGTTGCATAGGTTAGTAGCTAATCAGGAAAACTCAATAAGAAATCATTGAAGACGAGCCCTTAACAAGCCACCTTGAAGAATTCAGTGAACACATTATCTATGTACTGCAACTGTTAATGTAGTATCTTAAACAACCTAAGCCATGGTCTTCTTGATATTCATTTAATCCCTTCCAATCCCTTCCAACATCAACTCATGTGGGATTCAAACCAGTTGAGTATCTGCTCTGTTTGAAAGCTAGTCATTTCATGGTAAGCAAATGCAACGTTCAGCTCCTCCTGAATGTGATAACTCAATTCATTAGTATCAGAAAAAACATTTTTTTGTTCCTTAAGAGCTGCTTTCCATTGTGTCTGACATCCATCTTTTCTCATGTACCCATTCTCATCAATGAAGCCCTTTGTATGGAACATCTTAAACAAGTTAAAAGAGACAGACTCGTCCAAACCAGAAATTCGATCTGATAAGAAGGTTGGAGTCAAGGGGAACTCCATACACCTAATTTCTGCAATATTGATGCCTTTCTGCCTGAGAGTTTCCATATTTTACTTACTAAACGCGCCCTAGCACGATCTTTTGGCATGTGTACAAAAAGGGTTGGTGGATAGTCGGTGGAATATCCATTGCATCAAATATCCCTTCTGCAATCATAAGTGTAATACTGCTAAATTTTGTATTGGTGGCAAGAGCAGAAACAAAATACCCACCAGAGGAAGCCCCCATGGCGACAAGACTAAGTTTTTCAAGCTTGTTTTTCTCAATCCACCATCTGATAATTCCTTTAACTATTTCTCTTTCCTCACCAAAAGACCAGCATCTCCCAGCGCTAGATATGGTGAGGACAGCAAACTTGCGAACAAGTGCATGAAGGACAATGAACCTTTCTTCAGGAAGTCCAACACAATTTGGGCAGCTTGGGGATCTATCCCAGAAGTGTATTGCTTGACCATTGCACCCATGAGCGAGAAAAAGAATTGCTTTTGGTAAGTCTGGAATTTGTCATATCACATCAGTTCCATTCCTGAGTTCCAAAGTGGGGTGCAATTGAACCGAAGGCTGAAAGCTATTCCATTTTAGCATTGAAGACCCAAATACCAAATTGGGAGATCTCCGCTTGCTGCTTAAAAGGAAAATCAAACCAACAAAGATCAGAATCGAAGTTATGAAAAGGACAGGCAGTGGCACCCAGGAGTTCTGCACTCCATAAGATTGTTTGGCTGATTTGTTTGCCCGTCTGAACATTACTGCTGACAGATTATTAGATCTGTTAAGACTAACAATCACAGAATAAACTGAGAAGAACAGGGTACAGTGAGAAGAGAAGAACAAATGCTTTATGTTGTTTATTAACCCAAACAAAACACCTTATATATATATATGTGTGTACAGACTTGAAAAACTGCAGAAATTAAGCAACTAATAGCTAGAATTAAGGATCAAGAAACTGACTAAATAAATGGGAAACGGCTAATTCTCTAAGACTTGGTCAAGGCTGATCAAGTCAATAAACTCCACGCTTGCTATTCTATTGCTAGTTGAGTTAAAACTCCAACAGCCTCCCGTAAACTCAAACTGGCAAAGTCACAGACACCTAAATCCCTCCTCAACCTGCAGAAGGCCTCAACATTCAGTGGCTTCGTAAAGATGTCTGCGAGTTGATCATCTGACTTACAAAACTCCAACACAATATCACCTTCCTTTACAAGTTCCCGAATGTAATGGAATTTGATGTCAATATGTTTGCTACGTCCATGAAACATTGGATTTTTCGTAAGAGCGATTGCAGACTTGTTATCGCAATGAATTGTCGTGGAAGATGTTGGCATCTGATGGAGCTCAATGAGTAATCTTCGTAACCAGACAGCTTGACTTGCACAACCAGAGGCTGCAATATACTCTGCTTCAGCAGTGGAAAGAGCAACAACTTGTTGCTTTTTTGATGACCATGAGAAAGCCCCTGATCAAAGGTGAAACACAAATCCAGAGGTGCTTTTTCTTCCTCGGATATCTCCTGCCCAATCACTATCGGTGTATCCAACAAGAATAAAATCAACAACAGGTGCATAAAGTAAACCATGGCTTAGAGTACCTTTAAGATATCGGAGAATCCGTTTTGCAGCTTGAAGGTGCATCTGATCTGGTGTCTCCATAAACCGACTAATCAGACCAACTCCAAAGACTATGTCTGGTCTTGTAGATGTCAAGTAACGTAAACACTAAACTACCAACCAAACTTCGATATGAAGTAGGATTGACTAGTTCAGCATCTCCATTACAGTCAATAAGCGACCTTGCTCCTACTGGAGTTTTGATGGGAGTGCATGACTCCATCTGGAACTTCTTCAAGACATCTTCTGCATACTTCCGTTGAGAGATGAATATGCCATTATCTCCCTGCAAAACTTCCAAGCCAAGGAAGTAAGACATGAGTCCCATGTCAGTCATCTCAAAGTTCTGAGTCATAGCCTTCCTGAAATCAGCGAACATAGTTGGATTATTTCTGGTGAATATGAGATCATCAACATATAAGGAGACGATGAGAATATCCCCTTGAGCAGTGGAGCTGGTGTACAAGGTCGGTTCTAAAGGGCACTTCAGAAAGCCATGTTCCTGGAAGTAGGTGTTGATGCGAGTGTACCAAGCTCTTGGTGCCTGCTTCAGCCCATACAAGGCTTTCTTCAGCTTGAACACTTTGTCTTCCTGGCCTAGTTTCACATATCCGACTGGCTGATCAATAAAGATTTCTTCTTCTAATACGCCATTCAAGAAAGCGGATTTGGCATCCATCTGATGAATCTTCCAATGTTTTTGAGCTGCTAAAGCAATAACCATCCGAATGGTGTCCATCCTAGCAACCGGAGCAAACACTTCGTAGTAATCAATTCTCGGCTTTTGTTTGTACCCTTTCACAACCAGCTGAGCCTTCAACCTGTCCACCGTGCCATCAGCCTTGTACTTAGTCTTATATACCCATTTAAAGCCAATGGATTTTTTTCCTGGTGGAAGGCAAGTCAGCTCCCATGTGTCATTCTTTTCTATGGCGTGAATTTCTTCATCCATTGCTCGCAGCCAACCACTATCTTGAGAAGCTTCAGCAAAGTGCACTGGATCATAATCTGCAAACAAAGCAAAATTAACTAGTTCTTCATCAGAAACCATAGCAGTATTGCTTATAACATAGTCTTGCAAATGGGCTGCAAGAACACGAGTACAACTGGAAGTACGGACAGCTTGTGGCACCATTGAAGAGGAAGAATCATCAACGAGAGATGAAGAGGAAACAACTTGAGAAGGGGAACCAGAAGCAGTACTAGAATTCTGTACTGGCTCATCATGTTGATGCTCTCCATGTTCAACTAGCTCATCTATCGGAAGGCCAAAGAGTTCTCTTTCTGGTTTCGTCCAGTCCCAAGATTCATCTTCACTGAACTGAACGTCGCGGCTAATAATGACTAAACCCGTCCTCAGATTAAAAAACCTATAGCCCTTTGTACGGTCACTGTAACCAAGAAAAATGCATTTGTCACCTTTGGCATCAAACTTCTTCCGCTTCCCAGCTGGTACATGAGCATATGTGACACACCCAAAGACACGAAGTGCTTCCACATTTGGTTTATGACCAGTCCATGCTTCTTTCGGAGTCATATCCGGTACACTCTTCGTAGGACATCTGTTTAAGATATAAGCAGCACACGAAACTGCTTCGGCCCAAAATATTTTAGGCAAATGCTTGTAATGCAACATGCTCCTGGCCATTTCAACAAGACTGCGATTTTTCCGCTCGGCTACGCCATTTTGCTGAGGAGAGTAACTAGCAGTCAACTGATGTTTAATGCCTTGAGTTTTGCAAAACTTGATGAAGGCATTAGAGGTATATTCTCCACCCCTATCTGTGCGAAACACCTTCAAGGAATAACCACTTTGGGTCTCTGCATACACTTTGAATTCTTTGAACTTATCAAAAGCTTCTGACTTATGCTTCAGAAAATAGAGCCATGTTTTCCTACTATAGTCATCAATGAAGGTAAGGAAATGTCGGTTACCTCCATGAGTGATCGTCTCCATTGGACCGCAAATATCTGAATGCACTAGAGATAACGAATGGGAAGCTCTTTGATGATGGCTTGCTGGAAAAGGATCCCTGTGTTGCTTTCCAAGAATACAACTTTCACATAACCGATCAAAAGTATCCAGAATAGGTAGACCAGTTACCATCTCCTTCTTAGCTAGCAACCGCAAGCTATTAAAATTCAGATGAGATGTGAGCTAGAAAACCAAGCGCTCCTAGGAGGCAGCCTAGCTTCAGTTGTGTCATGATGGTTAGTCTGGATTGATTTTCGAGTTCTTTCTAGTTGCATTCCACTCATACTCGTTAGCTCCGTAACAATTTTGACTTACAACTGATACATGTAATATTTTTATTTTATTTTTTTAATTTTTAACTTTTTTTTTCATTTGTGTCCTGTATTGTTTTTATCAATTTATCATGATGAGTCCACAATTCTTATGTCTCTGCGCGTTCATTGGTGGAAGATTTCGTCGAAATTGGTAAAAATTTTCCCATGGTAATATCCCTTTCACTCTCATCTTTTCTTTTTCCTGCATTTGTCATGATCATCATTTTATACATTGAGGACAATGTTTGGTTTAGGTTTGGGGGTGAGGTTTATGAGTTTTTCTGCATTTTTCAAGAAATTTTGAACTAAAATTTATTTCACAATTTACTATTGTATTCTACTCAATCTCCATTGAATACATAGTTAATTATGATTGTGTGACAAATTTTCACTTTGAAAATGCATTCAAAATCTAAGTTTCTTTCCAATGAAGAGGATGTGTTTTCAAGTATGCCTTTAAATTGGAGGAATACATGCTTTCACGTGTCACTTTTATATATCAATAGGAAAGCATATGGTTTGATATTATCTTTAAGTTAAATATATTTCATGAGATTTTTTTTTCAACTCGATTACTTTTTGCACTATAAGCCATATTAGCATGATTTGAAGTTGATGAGTGAGATGTGAGCTAGAAAACCTTAGAATAATAGTGGAGACTTAACCCGTGAAAGTTTTGAGCCATTCTTTTCTTTCTGAGTGTTAGATAAATATACTCTAATTTTTCTTGAGTTCACATTAAGTCGTTGATGATCTCATTATTCTCATTTTTTTTATCAATTGCTTTGAGAATTAAATTATTGCACTAGAACTTTTTAGTTTATTTAGTTGAGATGTCATAATACCAACCTGAACTTAAGAAATGATATAGGCAAGTTTTTCTTAAACATTTTCTAGCCTTTTTACTTACCCACTCGTTAGTTCCCTTTTGAAGCCCTTTGAGCCGTTGATAGCCTTTTATTTGTTAACCCTTTATCAATACCCAATTTATCTAAGAATGTATATGGATGAATGTTAGTTGGAAATGGGCAATTAGAAAGAACAGAGTCAAATATACCATGAGTCATCAGTGTTGAAACATTCTATTGAGGAGAAGAGGAAAAGCATGTAGTTGAAAAAAAAAAAAAAAAAAAAAAAAAAAAAAAAGGAAAGAAAGAAAGAAAAGCGAGGTCAATGAAAAAAATGAAGAAAGTAATTGATGGTTAGAACATTGATAGCCCTTGTGTTAGTTTAATGGGTGTATACATTCTTAGAGATTTTTCGTATACCTTTTTCCATTCTTTGTTAGTCATTACCTAAGCCCCATTACAACCTATTAAAGTCCTAGTTGATCTTAAGAGATGGTTAGTTTCGTAGATGTGGAGATTAAATAAATAAGAACTATGGTGTATGATTTAACATTCTCAAAAGTAATTGATATTCCTGTCCATGAGATCATATTCATTCCATTCTTGAAAAGTCCGTTCTTCATATTACTATATGTGAGATGATTGTTTTTCATTATTTACTCTTTTCCTCACATATAAACTGAGTGAAATATCAAATCTCTGAGTGTTTCATTGTGAGTGACATGAAATGTTTGAAGTCAAAACAAACTTTCTAAAGGAGATTTAGTAATTGTTTTACTCTGAAATAAAAAGTTATGTTGATAAGGCCATGCACACACACACTTCGAGTTGGGAATAATTGATGAAATTCATTTAACCTTTGGGTATTATTAAATTATTGTGAGACTCTTTGATATATTATTGTGAGACTGTTAGCTATTTTCAAAAATTTTTGGCAATTAAATTCTTACTCTGAGGATAATAGATTGAGTTACCATGTTTTGGAAATTTATAAGTCATAATGTTTGTGGGTAACATTTCTGGAAACCCTCACGAGACTATAACTCGTCCACTAGAGGTAATCTAGGGGTTTAAAGCCTTGTTGCACGTTTAAGGTAAGTGCAACCGATGATTCCTGCGAAAGTGAGTTAGATTTTATTTTATTGTTTTGCTCGAGGACTAGCAAAATATAGGTTTGGGGGTATTTGATATTCACATAATTATTACATAATATATCCTTTAATTTATATATGTTAGTGTTTCGATTATTATAATTTATAATAATTATTTCGTTTTCATGTTTTGGCAGAAATTTGAGCGTTAACGATGAAATGATATTAAGGCGACAACTTAAGGACTGACAATTGGTCGATTCTAGTGGTGGTACAAAGCAAAGAGACACATATCTAAACCTAACCCTAATAAACCTAGGTCCACCTAATTTAACCTAAGCCCAAACCTAAAACATGCTAACCTAAAAACCCAAGCCCAATATGAGAACCCTATTTAGCTTCCCCATCTTAGAGAAAGGAAGGGGGATCTCTTATTCTCTCCTCTTCCACAGCCCCTCTCCCCTCATCTCTTTTCCAGCCACCACACCACCCTGCCGGCAATCCTCGCTCGATAGGAGAACCGGCAGCGCGATAATACCGCCATCACCACCTCCTCCTCGTCCTCTACCATCAGCCGCCACCTCCTCACCTTGCTTCGCACACCAACAGCCGCCACCTTCTACCATCTCTCTCTCTGCTCCAACCCCGCCACCAGACCACGAAACCAACGCCATCAGCCGCCGCTGCCACGAAACAGAGCCGCAACCACCGCGACTCTGTTCCGCCTCGCCACCCCTGTTTCTCCCCTCTCTCGGCCTCCTTCCTGTTTTCCTCTCTTCTCTTCGTCTCTCCCTCCTCCACTTCTCTCTCTCTGCTCCAACCTCGCCACCAGACCACGCAATAACCACCACTACCACGCGAAACAGGGCTCGCGACAGACGCCGTCCCTGTTCGCGACAGAGCACCCCCACTTCCCATTCTCGTTGTTTCCTCACTCTCTCTCTGTTCTTGCAGGTACCGGAGCCAGTTAGGGAGAAGAGAAGCTCGCGAGGAGCGAAGAACAAAGGCGGAGCAGGCGGCGTCTCGCTGGAGACGAAGGCGCAGCAGCGCGCGACTTTGGCGGGAGAAAACTGTTTTTCAAACAGTTCAGCTATTGACACCCCCGAGTTCTCTAAGAGCTACCACAGTGCCTTTAGCAGCCCTTTTCTCGGGATTCGCGTTCGTGCAGAGATGAGTTGCGGCGTACCACATCACGAGGAGATGACTACCACTACCATGGATAGCTAAACCCTTCGCCAAGGCTACGATGAAACCACAGGATTTCCTAGAGTTTGTGTATTTAAATTTATTATTTTCTTTATGCTTGAACGTTAAACATATTTGATTTATGATTTTTAATAAATTGCTTTCACCGATTATATCCTGATTAATTATCTAGACTAGTCGGTAGTTAGAAGTACCCTTTGTTGAAATTCAAAAGCCTGATTTAATCAATTAATCTGAATCTGTGATTGTGTGTGCCGTAAGAAGACACGCAATGCTAGGGATTAGGATTAGGATTAGTTAAAATAAACCTGTGATTGTGTGTGCCGTAAGAAGACACGCAATTCTAGGGGTTTATACCTATGCTGAAATCAATTATGAACTTAGATTAATCTTTAGATTAGTCATATTAAATATTGAAAACTATATTTTTGATTACACAAATCTCAAAGAAACCTGTGGTGGATTCAATGTCTTGGTTTCCCTTCTCATATTCTTTAAAACTTTATATTTTATTTTTTTTTAATTTGATTATTAGTTTAGATATTTTAATTGCTGTAACCCCAATTTAAATTAGCTTAAATTAACTCTGAAATTTAATTGCAACCACAGTCCTTGTGGGATCGACCTGTACTTGCCCTTGTCTACCAGTTAGACACTGTGCACTTGCAGTTATTACAAGTAGGTTAAATTAACCTATTTATTTAGGTTAGTTAAATCTCCATCACCCACCACCACAACTCTCATCGCTCACCACACACCACCAGCATTTACCTCCTTATCCACTTGCTCCAAACACCATTGAGATCCCCTTCGACAACCACCACCACCAGAAACCACCTAATATCCCTCTTTGTTCCTGATAAATCTCCAATAGAAGGAAAAGAAGGAGTGGGAGGGAAGAGGAAAAATATGAGGAGGGGAGGGGAGAGTGATGGTGGCGGTGGCAGCACTACTCACATGATAGAGAAATGGAGAAAAGGGGATGGTCGGTGGAGGAGAGGAGTAACATCAGTCATTTATTGTGAGGTTATTAATGGATGAATTTTCATTAAGCACTCGGTGCTAAGTGATCAACACCCCCATGATGCTTACTCCAATCAGAAGTTCAATTTCTAATCAAAACTAAAAACAAACACCCGATTTAGAGTGCCTCACTTCTTATTATGACTTCTTAGTCTATTTAAAAAGGAAAAAAAAAAACACCCTCAGAAGTTTTGACCCACTGTTTTTTGCTTTGAGGCAAGTAACATAATCTACTAATACAAATGCATGCTCATAAAATGATTCATATAAATAATAAATTTGGATTAACGGAACAATGTTACAAATATTAGATATATATACATTCTTCTTTATCAATAAAACAGGTACCAAATCTATTAAGAATGAAAATTGGGTGAAACTCGCAAAATAGCAAAAGTAAAACGAATAAACGATCAAATCATCAAACATGAATCATTTAAATTTTAAGCTCCTAAATGACACTTTGGCCAATGGTCCCCAAGTACCACCCGATGCCATAATAAGCCCTTGATTTTCATTTGCAATTGTTGAAGATCCGACTCCTACCTCTTAAAAAACCCTTGTGTTTCGCTCTACCCAAATTGCCAATATTACCACAATTCGCAGCCTGCTAGAGAAAGACTTATTCTTCCACTGCTCTGCCAATAACCAATATCCATTCCCTAAATTTTTTGAAATTCACATCATTATACACAATCTCAATGCCTTCCCCATATTCGTATTCATGCACCATAGTCTATCCCTATAAGAACCCTCATCAGGGAAGAGTGGAAGACAAACTTATTATGAAAATAGAGAATCCACTACTAGATAATGTTAGTATACCCCTAAACAATATCCATGCCCTGAACTGTTTTGAAATTCATATCATTTTATACCATAACAATGCCTTCACCATATTCATATTTGGGCACAATGGTCTATCCCTATCAGATCCCTCACGAGGAAGACAAAACTAATTAGGAAAATATAAAGTATGCTTGGCATTCTAATAATTGGCAACAATTCCATGTTCTCTAATCCCGATAAAAAATAATCTCCTTCCGGAGCAAGTCAATATGCCCCAGGGAACCTCGACTACTCCCCCATTCTCATAAGAAACAAAATAGTTCCAACACATAAAAATGGCTTTTTTAATCACCTTCCTGAAACCCTCCACATATCCTTAAGATTCAATACTTGATGCCTGTTGTTATCCATAAAGAAGATTCTACCATCCTCTCGCATTGCCAAGTGCAAAATGAGTCATCTGTGTTGAGCCTTCAGGATAATCCCTACTTAATACTTCCATCACTACCAAGTGAACAAACGACAGAAGTAGCTATCCTTCAGTCCTTCTCTAAGACCTTTAAAGCTTCTGTATCACCACAATCGATTTGAAAAACCAAAAAATGAATCACAGATGTGCACAGTTGAGTTCATTTACTCCATTCTGTTAACAATTATAGTAATTATACAATTTGGAATACATAATTAACAGGGATTTTTTGTTATTTAAGAATACCGGATTAACCAGGATTAGAATTATTTTTCCTTTTCTAGTTAGGATTATATTTGTATCCCTATAAATACCTCATTGTGAGATGAATAAAGTTATACTTTGAATTATTTAAAAGTCGTTTTATTTGACATGGTAATAGAGCATGGTTCCAGAAGAATAAGCTAGAAGAGAAAATAGAAGAATTTGTTTTCTCTTCTCCTCTATTGTGAAAAGTTGGCTCATCGGTGCCATAGAACCGAATATCATGAATTTGGTTATTCATCTTCCTACGTGCCCTCAAAGACTACTCTCGTCAATTATTTGTTTATTCCTCTTCCTACGTGCCCTCGGATACTACTTCCATCAATTATTCTTTTTCTCAGTTATTCATTTTATCTTTTTATTGATGCTCTATTATTGTTGATTGATTGTTGTTGCTGAACTATTGTCTTGTTGATTTACCTTTATTGAATATTTTGTCAAGCTGGGAATACCTAATTAACATTGATTTTAGCTATTTAGGAATATCGGATTAACATGGATTGGAATTATTTTCCTTTCCTAGTTAGGATTTACTTGAATCCCTATAAAAACCTCATTGTGAGATGAATAAAGTTATGGTTTGAATTATTTAAAAGTTGTTTTATATGACGTGTTGGAATATTAAGTCCACTCTAATTATCCAATGGCCTAAATTGCCTATTGCTCATCCACGGTAGTACCGTGTGAATTTATTGTGTAGTTGTAAGATTGGCACCCACCGATGCAACATGTATGTTGCAGTTTCACGATCCCGCTCTCACTTCCACTTGATATATGATTGGATTCACCGTCTCCACAAGTTGGAGCTTTTAGAGAATTGGCAATTTATCATGATATAAGAGCATTAGTCCTCGGAGGTGGAGGTCGTGGGTTTGAGTCTCATCCAACATTTGATTTCCTTCTGAAAAAGCTCCAAGCACTTTAGAAGCCCAAAATGATCAAGCTTCAAGCCACACTTTATTGCTTCATTATGTTCACCTGCACCCCTCACCCCAACAATGAGACTAACTAGGTCCTAATGTCACACACTTCCTTGATGGGAATGAAAAGAGCAAGTGCATAATGAGATTTCCCAATGTTACTTGCAAACTTATTGACAGAGCTTCTCTTATCTTTCCAACCACTAAAGTGGTTTGTAGTCTAGTTTTGATATCACCCAACACCCTAACCCTTCTACCTGTTCATTGCCTCTAAAAAAAAATCATATTTGAGATTCTCTTTAATGTTTCAAATTGAGGAATTTGAGAGAATACCAATTGTGAACAGGGAGGAATCAACATCAACCTAATTTGTTTCTAAATCAATTAACACGATTTTAAAATAAACCCAAATTCTCCAAATATCGAATGAATGAGAGTTGAGAAGAGATTGGTACCTGAGAAAGATGTTTGGAGTATCTTTTTCTAAAAACGGAAGCAATTAGAGTGTGTTGTAAACACGTTACTTAGGGCTCGTTTGGTTACTCGATGGAATGGGAATGAGAATGGGAATGGGAATGACTGCGGTAATGGGAATGTAATGGGAATGGTAATGGTAATAGGAATGTGTATGTTTGGTATACCTATGAATGGCAATGGTAATAGTGTATGACATTGTTTGGTATGTGAATTTATGGTAGGAATGGAATGGGAATGACTTGTACATTTCCCGAAATACCCTCAATTATTATAACTAGGGGTTATTATAGGGAGGGTGAGGAGGGCAAACAAGTCATTACGCTTATCTTGACCATTACAGCGGGAATCGTAATCGCCATTCATAGGGTGGGAGGTATGAATGGTCATTACAACGAAATCTGTAATGGGAATGACCATTACGATGGTTTTATGTGATACCAAACGCAGGAATGCCTTTGACCCATTACATTGCAATGGTCAATCATTACATTACGACGGTCAATGGGGTAACCAAACACGCCCTTATAACTCCAACTCCCACTCCAACGAGCTACACTTTCAGTTCAGCTTATTTCACACTCCACTGATTATTCTCTGGCAGAAGAGTTGTCACCTGTCACGCGTGCTCATTCCGTTCCACTGTTTTCAGACCCATGGTACTGGGCCATAAGATTGGAAACAGGGCACGGAGACCCTTTTTTTTCCTCATGTTAAAGTGGTATGGAGACCTATGTGAGCTATAAAGGGTGATATTTTTTTTACAAGAAATTGTTGAATGGTCTTTTTTTAATAAAATTTGAAATCGGGTTACTTAAAAGTAAAACCCATTTACGTTCAAAGTACCATCCCATATCAAAAACACTAACATCAAGACTGAAGCCAACTAGTAAGATATGAAGTTCACATTTCTTCTCACAAAAATCGAACTGAAAGGTCCAAAAGAGTTAATTTGTGTTCCAGATGATGCTGCCAGGTAATTTTATGATGTGATAAGTGTTTGTTGTTGTCATTGTTCACTTTTGCAATGTCTTTACTATCAGTCATCACCACGACCTTTTTGCACCCTTTTCGCAATTGCCCATTTACTTGTTGGCATGACTCTTCCAATTCAGCTTCAAAACTTGTTGTAATGTCTTTCCTACACCACTCTTTTATTAACACCTAATATCTTTCTAGCTGCATTAGTCGCATACAATGCAAAAGAACCATCACATTCCCCAAAAGTAGCATCAGTGACAAGTAGAATGCAATCATAACTGCTAAAAGACATTTGAAATAGCATGATTATGTGCAATTGTATAATCTTATAGTTGGTCAGTATGAACATCATTTGTATCTACTTACTGCTCCATATTACTTGAATTCCACCACATATTACCCAAGCTATTAGCCAATTGTGCTACCATTTGTACCATGTATTGTTTGTGGTAAAAAAACCAATTTGTTTCTCACTGTGCCAAATTTGATCAAGGACTGCAGTTGTTTCAATCATAATCTTCTCTCTTTCGTATACTCTATCGTGCATAAACCATAAAAATTCAAGGAAATCATTTTCCTGTGAGAAGTCCACTTTGTTCCATCTAACCGGTGTGGTGGAAAGACTCCAAACTTGAACAGAAATAGGACACTGAAAGAGAACATGCCTTGATGTTTCCTTTTTTTTGTATTGTGAAGTGAGCATTCATCACCCACTGCTACATAGTGTTGTTTAAGGACATTTTTAACAAGGAATAATCCTTTGTATAATTTTCAAAGAAACATTTATACTTGATGAGGAACCTTGAGTTCCAAATGCCTTGAAAACTCTTTTGGTTTAATGCTTCCAAATAAGCATATCATGATCCTCTGAATGTCTAATGGGGTGTTGATAATGGCCATAGCAATCTGTTGTGGGAAGAACAATTCGATATTAGGTTGGTCTCATTTTTTATGCTTGCCTTCTTCCTTTACAATTAGGTCATTCACATAATCAAACAAAGAAAATGTAAAAGGAGACACCTAATCCCTCAACGGAAAGAAATTTGATAACCACTGGTCTTCCTATATATTGAATGACTCGTTATTGGAAACCATCTACAAGAAACCCATTTTGCGGGTGTTGATAGTCTTCCCCAAACTCCTCCAAAGAAAAAAAGAGCATGCGTTGGTGAAACAGGCTTGGAAAATGCTGCAATTTTAGAAATAAATAGTCTTAAGAAGTCTTAGCCAAAGATCATTGGGACGCTCCAAAATTATGAACACTGTTTTGGAGAGCAAAATTTAGGCCTGGATAACTAGATGTTTACCCCGCCATGTTTTTGGGAGCAAACACTAAATCCCATGTAGCTAAAAAGGAGCTTTATTGTTCTTGGTATCCCTTCACCAAAAGGATCTGTTTAAAAATAGAAGTTGGGAGAAGGAACGGTTGCATTGGGTATATGGGAATTGAAGAAGATACCAATTAAATCAAAGTTGTTCTACCAGCCTGAGACAAGACTTTGCACTTCCAACCAACAATCAGATAGGTGAAATCTTTAGTTTTGATTCTGGTGAGGATCCAGGGGAGGCCCAAATATTTATCTTTTGGTTCACAGCTCTCATGCCCAAAACCCTAAGGATCACACATTTATGTCTATTGTGAACATTAGGGGTAAAATGGACAGATGATTTGTAAAAAATGACTAATTTTCCAGACATGACACTATATTGATTGAGATTTTCACTCGGTGGCATTGGTCAAGAGAGGCTTTCCGAAAAAGAAAAAAAAAGATAAGGCCATTTGCACATAATAAGTGATTGATTTCAAGAGAAGATCTTCTAGCTTTTTTTTTGGAACCTTAAATATTTGGAAAAGACAAAAAAATAAAAATATTGATTTAGTACTTGTACATGCAATTCCCACAACGTGCTCCTCATGTGCCAGCCTAAAGCTCCATAATTATAGGGGTTGGGTGACGGTAGCGACCATAGATGATCCGCAATGACCTAGCTTCATAAGGGGTCAGGGTGGTTGTGGTTGTGGTTGAATTGAGAATAAGAAATGTGAGATGAGAGACGAAAAAAGAGGTACTAAATAATGCAATCATATATTTTTAAAACAATTAAAAATGACTCATATGTTGGTATACATAAGATTTATGTAGGAATTTTTTTTAATGCTACAAAGATATTAGTCAATCCATGAATAACTGAAATGGTGATTATGTTATTTTTTTATCTTAATGAGAAAAACT
The DNA here is from genome assembly GCA_963556465.1 of Berberis vulgaris. Taxonomy (NCBI): domain Eukaryota; kingdom Viridiplantae; phylum Streptophyta; class Magnoliopsida; order Ranunculales; family Berberidaceae; genus Berberis; species Berberis vulgaris. Next base: position 28,621,750 of record OY747125.1, on the reverse strand, counting down.
CGTATATTTTTGCCATATATTATGTATGTTATATATGTCCAATTTGTCAAATGATTATAGTATGAAAAGATCATTTGTAGGATAGTTAATTTTTATAACACTAATTTCAACATAATAAAATGGAAATCTAAAAGGGTATGATAGCAATCAAAGATTACTTGGTCTATAAAAGGCGGGTTTCTTGATCTTGCAGCCACTTGAGATAGATAGCCTTCTCTCTTCTTCTTTTCTCTTATTCATGCCTTCCATTTCCATATCCTTCTCTCTTCTTTTATGTTTTCCAATGGCGTTGTTAGTGAGATCTTTCATGAAACGACAGTTTTTCGTCTGTCTGCCAACTTTTAGAAACTCCATAGAATTGCAGATGGGAAAAAAAACCTGACCATGTATTTGAAATGGATTATATTAGGGTTTCCATTTTCTTAGATTTTCTAGGCTTTTAGATCAACCGATCATTCCCTATAGCTTGATAAACCCTCATGAATACTTATTCCATTGGAACTTAATAGAATCTTAATGTAAGGCTTGAATCTTCGTCAGTGGACTTGTCTTCTTCAATAAGGTATCCTTTCAATGTTGTTCTCTTCTTATATTCAATCGCATATGGTTTGTTGATTGATGAATTTAAATGGTTGTTACTTATATTTGTGGTTTATGTGGCTTTCTTCATTCATTTGTGTTGTGTGTGGGTTCTTGTTGTAGAGATTTTTTCCATAGGAAAATTAAAGTGTTGTTATGACAATTGTATGTTACTCTAATGGTTATTATCTTGATCATATTGGTGTAGATTCAAATGTTGCTAGTCTGAAGAGTCGTGTATGTTTGAATTGAAGGAACTCACACCATGTGCAATTGAATTATTTGTTGTCCTCATTGACATGTTTTGCATTAGTTAAGGGGCAACAGATGTTGAAATTCGTGTGTGTGATTGATTGATTTTTTTTTTTTAAGTTTAAGTTGAGGGTCCAAGCACGGGTTATTCATTCTGTTCTGTTTCATGTATTTTTGTCAACCAATAAACAAAGTTAGACAACCCTCCAAGTCTAATTTACCATCGGCAACTCTTATTTGGTGTGTTGGGCGAATTTCTCAAAGTGGAGTGAAAGAGTTTCATAAAAACTTGAGATAATATTCATTAGAAGTAGTGTTCAACTATACTCATATTAAAAATGATGACAAGAGGGTTACAGTGTGCTGTAGTATGAAGAACGAGATTGAGTGGAGATAGAAAGTTCATGCTTCGTTCAATTCAAATTTGAGTTCTACCTTTATAAAAACTATTTTTAGGAACATACATATGCCTTTCCACCAAATTACTAGTATAACGATTTCGTTTTGCTTCTCCTTACACGCAACACCACGTGTATGACTATTTGGTTGTGTATTAATCCAATTCCCTTAGGGTTCACAATCACAATTAACATTTCTTACTTTCAACTAAAGCATAATAGAGAAAAGAGTGAAAAAACGTGAAAGGAGAAGAGAGAAGAAAAGCAAAATCAACAAACTCGGTCAACCAAATGAGCTCTATACCCAAAGACCGATTTTTTATCTTGTTTTTTATTATACAGACTCTACCCATTGATTCATTTCTTTAATACAAGTCAAGTGATTTGTACGGGTCGTCGTCGTATTTAACTATTTAAATAAAATTTAAAAGACATAAAATGATTAAAAGAATGAAAATGATAATAAAAATATGTCAAGGGGACGAAATAGAATTTTATTTTTAAAACTTTCTTGGTGGTGAAGATGTGATTAACTAAAAGAAACTTAATCAATGAAATAGAAATCTCAAGGATTAGCTTTGTAAAGGTTTACTTTAACATGTTTTTTTTCCAAACACTTATACAAATTCATTTATTTTTTCATTTAGTATCAATGATCAAAAACATTTATTTTCTACAGTAGAATTTTATTTATCTATTTCGATGATAAAATGAACCTGGACTCAAATTTTCTCTCCCTCCATATCCGATGAACAACTCTCTCCCCAAATTTGAATCATCCCTCCCACTCCCTTCCCATGAACAACTCTACTTTCTCTCCCACTACTCTCTTTTTCTACTCACTGTTGGATACAAAATGAGGGTATGATGTTGCGATTTGGTGTGCGATTAGGAATGCCATTTTGTTATGCGTTTTGGGGGATATTTATTGTGCGCTTTGGTATGATTGTGTGTGATTGAAGTTGTGCAAATCGGTGCGTTTTCATCTTCCTTGCTTGTTTGTGTTCGCTAGTGGCTGTGGTGGTTCGTCTTCATCTTCATCAATTGTGTGCATTCAGCCAAACCCACAAACTTAGGTAATTTCGAACCCTAAATCTCCATTGAACAGTTTTGCCCTCATTTTATACGATTGGATTTGTTCCCTCATTATGGACAAAACTGTGAACTATCATGCCTCATTTATGCCCCAATTTTTTCAAATAAATTTAATTTATAGTTTTTAAAGAAATATTTAGATAATTGATCATTTATATAAATTCTAATTGTATCATTTTTTAAATGTTTAGTATGGTAAGTATGAACAAAGACGTTGTGTCTTCTTTGGTTGGTGGTAATGGTGGGGATCATCCAACTAATAGACAACCAATGACGATATCTAATCAAAGGCCCATGGTAGTAAATAATAAATAAAAGATGGATGAGAAAAATAAAATGTAAGAACTAAGGGAGAAAGAAGATAGAGGATGAATGTGGATTAATTTGATTGAGGCAAAGAAAGTGGCGAGACTCCTATCATATCGCACAGTTAATGTGGTGTGGTTGGTGTGGGTGTTGTACATTTGGGTGAGCAGGCGGAAGAGGTTGACAAGTTGGAGGAGGGAAGGGGATAAAGAGGATGGGGATGAGGAAGGTGACTGAGATGAAGAGGCTGTGGATGGAGATGAGGAGGCTGGATATGAGGAGGCTAGGGATGATAAGGAGGTTTGAAATGAAGAGGAACCAATTATTTATGTTGAACCTGGTTCCAATGAACATGACAAAGTTTTGTATTCTGGGGTCTTAAAGATGGCTCCATATTAGACGATTGTGATGGGCATGTTTCTTGGTCCATTTGGGCGGGTGAGGAGGTAATTATAATATTTTTTCCTGTTCTTAAAATATGTAAATTTTATTGTTTTTATATTATTTGGACACTGACTAATTTTTCTCATTGTTTGTTGTATTTAGGAAAGAGGTGAATTGAGATATCGACATCAATATAAGAATTTTTTTTAGTTTGGAAGTTGAGTAAGGAGCCGAGAGAAGTAAGGTCAATAGTCAATAGTCAATAAGAGTGGTCTACGTCCCTTGATCGACTATTGTAAGGATCATGTGGACAAGGTGACCATTTGTGCTTTCGTCGAGCATTGGCAACCTGATACCAAATACATTTCACCTCCTTTTTGGAGAGATGACCATCACCATCGATGATGCCTATCGTATCACGCAGTTGACAATCGTTGTTAGGCCGATTATTATAAAAAAAATGAGGCCAACGGAATGTGTGAATCTGTTGGTGAATAGTTTGGGGATTAAAAAGATACAAAAGAATTTTGGTTTTGTGGATATGAAGTTTATTAAGGACAATTTGAAGGAGTTTATTGCATGTTTTTAGGATTTCCTGGTGGCTTTTCTGTTTGAATAATGACCTGGTTTATAGGGAAAGTCCTAATTTCTAGGGATATCTACTTGCATTTGAATTGTTCCAAGTCTCTGTAATCACTTGGCTTTAATCTCGCCAAACGTGAGTTGTTTGTTTGTTAAGATCATGTATTGAGTGACTATTTAAGTCAGAGTTATTGTCAATAAAGTAGGTCATTCAATCCAGGTTGTTGTGTTCTTGTTCAGAGCTATCTTATTTGATCAAAGTTCCCAACAATCTGGTATCAGAGCCCCCACTGGGCTTGAGAAGAAAGAAAGCAGCAGCTTTGAGTGATTTGCAAACACAGTGAAAGAAATAGATGGAAAGTGACAAAAGGTTTGTCCAACCTGCAATACCATGCTTCGATGGTCACTATGACCATTGGAGTATGCTTATGGAGAACTTCTTGAGAAGCAAGGAGTATTGGAGCCTGGTAGAGACAGGCTACAAAGAGGCAGAGGGAAGTTCAAATGTGACAGAGGAGGCGCATAGGAAGAAGCTTGAGGAGATGAAGCTGAAGGATCTGAAAGTTAAGAACTACCTCTTCCAGGCCATCGATCGCACAGTTCTTGACACCATTTTCAAGAAGGATACTGTGAAAGAAATATGGGATGCCATGAAGAAAAAGTTTGAAGGAAATGCAAGGGTCAATAAGTCTCATCTTCAAGCTCTCCGACGGGAGTTTGAAACTCTTGAGATGAGATCCGGTGAAGGAGTGACAGAATACTTCTCAAGGGTCATGATAGTGGCCAACAATATGCGAGTTTATAGAGAAGACATGCAGGATGTTAAAGTGGTAGAGAAAATTCTACGCTCTTTAACTGAGAAGTTCAACTATGTTGTTTGTTCTATTGAGGAATCAAATGACATTGATTCTCTCACCATTGATAAGTTACAAAGCTCATTAATAGTGCATGAACAGAAGTTCCAGAAACACAATAGTGAAGAGCATGCCTTGAAGGTGACATATGAAGGAGGAAGAGGTCGTGGTCGTGGTGTCTATAGAGGAAGAGGAAGAGGGAGAGGTCGAGCAGGTTTCAACAAGGCAACTGTGGAGTGTTATCGATGTCTACAGAGGAAGAGGAAGAGGGAGAGCTCGATGAAGGATTTCGGCATTCTGTGAAATTAGGGAACAACACCAGGATGAATGTGATGGGAAGGGGAAGTGTGAAGTTGTTGCTGAATGGAGTCAATCATGTTGTTATGTTCCAGAGTTGAGAACTAATCTCTTGAGCATAGGGCAGTTACAAGAAAGAGGCTTGGCTATTCTGATCAAAGGAGGGATGTGCAAGATATTTCATCTAGTGAAGGGTTTGATCATTCAAACCAACATGAGTGCCAACAGGATGTTTATTTTGCTGGACCAGTCTCAAGCTCATGCTCAAGCACAATCGGATCAGTGCCTTCACACAAGAGCACAAATCTGGTCTCATCTTTGGCATCGGAGGTACGACCAATTGAGTTAGAAGGGTTTAAGAACCCTGCAGTCTAAGAAAATGGTGCATGGGCTTCCTCAATTCTTTGCCGCAAGTGTGACATGCGTTGCTTGCATCAATGGGAAACAACACTGTGACCCTATTCCAAAGAAGAGTACTTGGAGAGCAACAGAGAAGTTGAAGCATATTCATGCAGATATTTGTGGTCCGATCACTCCTACATCCAATAACAAGAAGAGGTACATCTTGTGTTTCATTGATGATTATAGTAGAAAATCATGGGTGTATTTCTTGGTAGAGAAGTCAGAAGCTTTAAACTCTATTAAATGCTTTAAGAATATGGTTGAAAAGAGAAACATGGTTGTTTGTCAAGTGCTTGCGCACTGATAGAGGAAGAGAATTCAATTCAAATGAGTTCAATGATTTCTGCAAACAAAGTGGCATCAAGAGGCAGCTGACCATTGCTTATACTCTGCAACAAAACGGCGTAGCTGAAAGAAAGAATAGAACTGTGATGAATATGGTTCGCTCATTGCTCTCTGACAAAGACATTCCCAAGACCTTTTGGGCAGAGGAGGTGAGTTGGGCTATCTATGTCCTAAACAAGTGTCCTATACTGGTTGTCAAGGATGTTACGCCAAAAGAAGCATGGAGTGGAGTGAAGCCCTCAGTAGAACATTTTTGGGTATTTGGGTGCATAGTGCATGTACATGTTCCAGGGGCAAGGAGGACTAAGCTTGATAAAAGAAGCATTACTTGTGTGTTGTTGGGAGTTAGTGAGGAGTCTAAGGGTTATATACTATTTGATCCTATTTCTAAGAGGGTTGTTGTGAGTAGGGATGTAATTTTCGAAGAAGGGAAGCAATGGGATTGGGATGTGAGTTATGAAGAGCAAATAGTGGTAGACTTAGATTGGGGTGAGAGCGATAGTGATGATGAGAATGAAAGTGAGAATGGTGATGATGGATAGGTAGTAGAGAGTAGTGATGAGGGAGTTAGAGAAGAGGAATATGGTTCTCCTATTTTTAATAATGATAACAGAGAGGGTGAAGAGAGAGTTGGTGGAGAAGTGATGAAATTAAGGGAACATCATGAGAGGCAACCTCCTGTTTGGATGGGTGATTATGTTAGTGGAGAAGGTTTATCTGAGGATGAAGCTCATGTGGCACTATGTGAGACCCTTGTGTGGGCGGACCTGAGGGGGAGGGTGAGGGTGAGGGTTGGAGCCCAATAGGCCCAACAGGCCCGTGGATCCCAAGAGGGGTTGGGCTAGCTACCAAGGGGGATCATAGTCCCACATCACCTAGGTGCGGGATGGTTATGTGCTATATATGTGCGAGGTTGGATCCCCATAGTAAGAGGCCTGTGGAGCCCCAGTAGGTGGGTGGAAGCAACAAATCTTTGAGGTGAGGGAGGTGCGGAATGCTGCCCAATAAGCCAAAGAGGACAATATCTGGATGAGTAGGGCCAGAGAGGGGCCCAGTGTCCGCTGTGCATACTCTGAAAGAGGCCTTTTAAAGCCGTGCGGGCCGGTTGGGCCCAAAGCGGACAATATCTTACTGTGCGGATCGGGTCGTTACAGAATGGTATCAGAGCCTGACCCAGTCGGAAGTGTGCCACATGGAGGTGGGCCCTCGGGCAACGTGGACGTTGTGCCTGTGTGGCCAACGAGGACGTTGGGCCTTAAGGGGGGTGGACTGTGAGACCCTTATGTGGGCGGACCTGAGGGGGAGGGTGAGGGTGAGGGTTGGAGCCCAATAGGCCCAACAGGCCCGTGGATCCCAAGAGGGGCTGGGCTAGCTACCAAGGGGGATCATAGTCCCACATCGCCTGGGTGCGGGATGGTTATGTGCTATATATGTGCGAGGTTGGATCCCCATAGTAAGAGGCCTGTGGAGCCCCAGTAGGTGGGTGGAAGCAACAAATCCTTGAGGTGAGGGAGGTGCGGAATGCTGCCCAATAGGCCAAAGAGGACAATATCTGGATGAGTAGGGCCAGAGAGGGGCCCAGTGTCCGCTGTGCATACTCTGAAAGAGGCCTTTTAAAGCCGTGCAGGCCGGTTGGGCCCAAAGCGGACAATATCTTACTGTGCGGATCGGGTCGTTACACACTAGTAGTGTCAACCGATCCGTTGCATTTTGAGGAAGCTATGAAGAGTGCAAATTGGAAATTGGCCATGGATTGTGAAATCAAGTCCATCGAGAAAAACAAGACATGGACACTCACTGAGCTGCCAGCTGGAGCCAAGAAAATTGGAGTGAAGTGGGTTTACAAAACCAAATACAATGAGCATGGATAGATTGATAAGCACAAAGCTCGTTTGGTTGCTAAAGGGTATTCTCAGAAGCATGGAGTAGACTACTCAGAAATTTTTGCACCAGTGGCAAGGATGGATACAGTAAGGATGATCATTGCTCTAGCTGCACAGAAGGATTGGAAGATTTTTCAGCTGGATGTCAAGTCGGCTTTTCTTCATGGTGAGCTGAGTGAAGATGTTTATGTGGAGCAGCCAAGAGGGTATGAAAAAAGGGGCAGTGAGCATCTGGTTTACAAGTTACACAAAGCTTTGTATGGATTAAAACAAGCTCCACGAGCTTGGTTTAGTCGAATCAAATCACACTTTATTGGTGAAGGATTTCAGAGGTGAGATAGTGAGCAAACATTATTCACAAAGATGAGCAGAGAAGGCAAAATTATCATTGTCAGTGTTTATGTTGATGATTTGATCTTTACTGGTGATGATGAAGCTATGATGTCTGAGTATAAAAACTCTATGTTAAGAGAGTTTGACATGACTGACTTGGGGAAGATGAGGTTCTTTCTTGGTATCGAGGTGTTGCAAAAGTATGATGGTATTTATATATGCCAAAGGAAATATGCATTGGAGGTTTTGAGAAGATTTGGTATGATGGAAAGCAATTCGATAGGCAGTCCAATGGTTCCAGGTTTCAAAGTGAGCAAAGATGGAGAAGGAGTCTTTGTTGATGAGACATATTACAAGCAGTTGGTGGGGAGCTTAATGTATCTTACTGCCACGAGACCTGACATGATGTTTGTTACTTGTCTCATAAGTAGATACATGGCAAAACCAATGGAGATTCATCTACAGGTAGCTAAGAGAGCACTTCGATACTTAAGAGGGATTGTGAACTATGGAATTCATTATAAGAAAGGAGGAGATGGTGAGTTGTTGGCATTTACAAATAGTGACTATGTTGGAGATTTGGAGGATAGGAAAAGTACATCTGGGTACGTGTTTTTAATGAGTTCAGGTGTTGTTTCATGGTGTTCAAAGAAGCAACCAATTGTGACTTTATCAACCACAAAAGCTGAGTTTGTTGCAGCTGCATTCTGTGCTTGTCAAGGAGTCTGGATGAAGAGAATTTTAAAGGAGCTGGGACATTCTGATGGGGGTTGTACTACTATGATGTGTGACAACAGTTCAACCATCAAGCTATCTAGGAATCCAGTTATGCATGGTCGCAGCAAGCACATCGATGTGAGGTTTCATTTCTTAAGGAATCTTACTAAGGATGGTACAATTGAATTAGTTCATTGTGGAAGTTAGGATCAGGTGGCAGATATAATGACCAAACCTTTGACGCTTGAGGTTTTTCAGAAGCTGCTGGGAGTTTGCGAGATTTCTGACATAAACTAATTGTTTCACAACATTTAGTTTAAGGGAGGGAATGAAGGAGTTTATTGCATGTTTTTAGGATTTCCTGTTGGTTTTTCTGTTTGAATAATGACCTGGTTTCTAGGGAAAGTCCTAGTCTCTAGGGATATCTACTTGCATTTGAATTGTTCCAAGTCTCTGTAACCACTTGGCTTTAATCTCGCCAAATGTGGTTTGTTTGTTTGTTAAGATCATGTATTGAGTGACTATTTAAGTCAGAGTTATTATCAATAAAGTAGGTCAGTCAATCCAGGTTGTTGTGTTCTTGTTCAGAGCTATCTTATTTGATCAAAGTTCCCAACACAATTGTTGTGGAAAGGCGAGTCCAACTAATTTTCTTCAAAAGAAAAAATAAGTAGCTAGGGGTTAATTGTATTGGGCATGAATATTTTTCTCGATAAGATTAGAACAAAGGTTCACACTGAATATTTGAAGTTACTAATGAAGGTGGATGATGTTGGAAAGTTTGCATGGCGCAGGTATTTTTAACGTTCTTGTATTATTAATTGGATTGTGCTAGTAGAGCAGGTACCCAACAAATATCTTTGCTGCTTTTGGAGGTATATTTAGACTTTGTTATTCAGTTAATTGCCTTTTAATGTTTAAGATATTAAATAATTAATTTGATGTATTTTTTTTGTTTATAGGGTTGGACGTACGGTCATTTTAGGCTTTGGGGTACCGCCAGAGCCTTGTGGAATGATCATCTCCCCACCATGGCTTAGTGGGATTGCCCCCAACTTATCGGGATCGTGACTGGAGAAATCTTGACTCTTAAGGAGCATTTCGATGACATGTCTTTTGAAAAATGAACATTTAGACATTTAAGTATAAGTTTGATCTCATCTCGTCTTTTCCATTAATTTTTTTCATTTTTCTTCCGTAATTTAATAATTTTCATGTTTGTATTGTCAAGTCATTTGGGACTTTTATGTGAAATCCAAGCGAAAAACTCTCATTTATAGAATCACATACCAAAGTTGCTTGTTATGATGAGACAAATGGCAATGATACAAGTCATTCCAAATCCCCCCATTCGAGCCAAAATGAAGAATATGGGTCGATCTGGCTATCACTACTCGGTCAAGCACAAAATATTGTCGTTGTTTGCTGAAATTTGGTAGAATTATTTCGTGTCAACTGACAATCAAGGTGCACTAGTGAAGCTTCCATGGGATTGCAATGAGGACTACTTCGAGTGGTTTCATGACATAGCGATCCTTTTGTCAAACTACCAAGGACTAGGAGGACTCATCCCTTAAGAAAACACTTGTTTATATTGCACAATAGGGTAATTGATTTATACTAAAACAAATTTGCACACATTTGAAATACAAAATTTAATTATTTTGATTAAGATCAATGGTTTCCTTGTAGAACAAGCTCACTCATGAGGCTCTTAAGTTGGTGGAAGCCTCTAATGAACAAGGCGTGAATGTTGATGAAGGTATGTTGATGTCGAGGCAAAAGAAAGTAGGTGACCTGCTAATAAAAATATCCGCGCCTGTGGAAAATAAAGAGCAGTTGGAAGAATAACATAGTGGTCCACGTGGTGGTGGTGTTTCTCACAGTGGTGCTCCAGGTCGTGGTGGTGCTCCAAGTGGTGGTCATACAGGTAGTGATGGTGCTCCAAGTGGTAGTAGAGGAAGGGGTGGTGGTGATGGTGCAGGTAGTGGTCGTGATGGTAGATATAATGGTGGTGATGGTGGAAAAAGTGGTGGTGGTAATGGTAGACAACGTTGATAGTGGTGAAATAGGTGGTGGAGGAAGTAAGGCTAGAACCAAGAAGAGGGATGAAAATATCACTTCAGTGCAACCTAGAAAAAAATAAAAATAAAAATAAGAGGATGTGATGTTCAATTTTGATTCTTGAAATTGTTCAATTTTGGTTTTGGTGTTAAGTTTGTAGTTAATGAAGTGTAAATTAAAAGATGTGTTGATGTAATGATTTATAGTTGATGAAATGAACTTATAGTTGATAATTTTGGTTTTGGTATTAAGGTGTTGATGTAATGATTTCTAGTAGGTGAAATGAATTATGATTTCTTTTAACATTGAATATGGGCATATTATCCAAAATCATAGCGGATCATGCGAAATTGACCAAAAAGTGATAGAGTCGGGTTTTCTGTCCAAACGTAGAGGATCCTACGAATTCAGTAGTCCAACTAGCAGGAACCGCTGTGTTTGGACAAAAAACCCGACTCTGTCCAAATTTTCAAGTGCTGCGACTATTTGTCTTCGACTCGCATTGGCCACTGCGAGTTTGTTGGACAGTCGATTTAAAAATCATGATTTTTTTCTTAAATTTTTGTTTGATTTGAGGCTTCCCCGTGCATGACGAAAGATTTTTTACGTACTCTCTTTAATTTATCATGTTTATTCGAATTATGGTTGCATTGGTAACGGTTGAGGAGTGGAACGTTAACCATCAAATCAGTTTTAGGTTTGTGGATGGGGTAGGTGGAAGAATAAATTTGTAAAGGGGGCAATCTTCATCTTCACTTAAAAGTATATGAGGAGATGAAACTTCATATTCTTTGACTTCTCAAGGCAAAAACTACACAATGTTGAGTTATCTTCATCTTGGTTTTCCTCGTCGGGCTCCAAGTGTGGAGGACGTTCATTCTCCTCAAGGTTGAGGTAGTGAATATGATGTTCCTCCTCCTGCTGTATTGGACGAAGTTCGTCCTCCTCCCGCAACTACCGCTAAATTTTGACATCTACTTCAAACTTTAAGATCTAACTGAGAACGAGTTCGGAATCTTCATGATGGCACATGAGTATGAGCTGATGCAAGGGTGGACTCCACCTTCACTGCCTAATGTATGGGCTAAAGCAAGTGAGCATTCGCTTGACTTTCATGCTCCCACAGGTAGTGGAAATGTTTATTGTGGTTGCGATAATGATTTCGAAGAAGAAGACTCATAAGAAAACGATCGTGCCAACCGTAGGGAGCATCTTGGTGACATGCGTCACGACTTCGACATGGATGACAAGGTTGATGACATCGACTTCAATGATCAGGACTTTGATGACCCTAGGGACATATATGATGGCTGTAAAGGTAACAACTCCAATTAGTTCATGACATTGTCGTGTGTTGTAGTACAGTGTTTATTACATTTATTCTTAATATGTACTTTCTTTATTTTTTGTGATCCAATAAAATAAATTGTTGTTTCCGTACATGAATATAGGCAACATTTACTTGGCATTAGAATTATTGTTTTGCGGATAGATTTTATTTCTTAAGAGTGTATTAAAACACTAGAAGTTGCAAACATACCATTTTGACGAAGTCTAAAATGTGTTTTTGCTATAAAAGCAATTTGTTAAGAGTGCATATAAACCATTAAAATTGAAAATAGTTGAAAAAAATTGCAAGATTGGAAAGATTCAGGCTTTCCGTCCAAACACAGCGAATACTGTGAACTTGACAACCAAATGCATATGATCCACTGCATTGGGATAGAAAACCTAATTGTGTCCAATTTTGTAAATTTTTTTTATCAATTTCAATTGTTTATATACAATCTTAAATAATTTTTTATATTGCAAAAACACTATTTTGACGATATCGAGGAAAAATCTTGACTTCAGAGGTCCCTAAATATGGATGCTTGGAGACAATGTCCAAATGTGTTTTTGCAATAAAAACAATTTGTGAGGATTGTATATAAACTATAAAAATTGAAAAATTGAAAAAAAGGTAGATAAAAAAAGTTGAAAAAATGAATAGAGTAAGGTTTTCTGTGCAAACGCAACGTCTCCTATAGTCGAATTCGCGAGATCCGCTACGTAGGGGTGGGCACGGGACAGGATAGACCTCATCCCTCTTATATCTCGTTCCTTCGGGATCGGGACTAGATGGATCTCATCCCATCCCAAACGGGTTCAGGACAAAATGGGACGGGATCAACAAAACAAAACCAAGCTGGTACCTTAACCCTAAAATCACTTAATTCATGCAAACCCACACACGAGTCATCATCACTGCCACCAACTACCAAGGCACCACCCCACTACCACTACCTTCAGCATCCTTACCATTACAACCAGCTACCAAGCCCCATGTGTACTCAAGAACTAAAAATGGAAAAACAAATAGAGATTCTCAAAAATGAGCATAAAGTAAGGCAACGAGAATCTAGCACAATCATCATGTGTACTCGCTGTCCCCAAGGAATTGATTGAGAACTTTCAGGTGGTGACTCGAAATTCGTTCCTTTTATGTATATACTTCGGTAAACCAAACTTTAAAAAGAACTTAGCCACAAAAATGTCAACCAAAATTTGAATCATTGATACATTTATAAAGATTTTAATGTCAAGTGTGTATTGGCATATAAAAGAAAATTTGTTACTTAAAAAAACACATGAGATAGACTACAAGAAAAAGGCATAAAAATAAACTGACCAGAATAACAAACTAAATACTTAAATGGGCAATTCCTCTGTTGTAGCAAGAGGAATGAAGATGGAAGCACATTGTAAGCTAGACTGAGAAGATCAGAGAACTCGTAAGCTAGGCGGGCTAAGCCCTTAACTGCAGCACTAATCATCTGAGGCGTTCCACCACAAAGACTTCCGGCTACCTGAGGACATGAACAATTTTGAGGTACTATAAGCATTTTCTGCAGAGTCCAGACAGTCCACGGACCATACTAGCATAAGGGAGTGGAATATTAAGCGCACAAGCATAGACAGAAAAACACATTTAAAAATAGAGTTAAATAACAGAAAGAAAGGAACTGTGTACCATGTTTAAAAATTGTTGTAACTGCTCCATTTCGCCACCTTGTTCTTCATCTCCGCATGCATGACCAATTTGGACAAGTATTTCATAAGCCTTATTTCTTGTTTTCTTATTAGCCTGTAAACAAAATGATTTAATTATTCACCAAACTATTTTCCCTAAAACTAAAAATAGAAAAATGATGCATTGAGTATTAAATGGACATCTGATTGAACAGGTCTAGAATGAATAAGCAACACTGACAATGAAAGCCGCTACGCAGAAAAAGTAAATAAACAAAGTAACGAAACACAATTCCTATCACTCCACTATTACAAAATAGGTATGAAATGCCCATTAGAAGTGGAAAAATTAGACCTAAGCAACATTTTGTGGCAGGGATGTGCCTTTAGGTTGGACTTAGATCAAGCATCTGAATATTCATAAAATGAGAACTATGAGCATAACTGATCTGAAGTACTTTTTTAAGGACCATTCTCCAACCTGAAGCACAGTAAGCATAATACAAAACAACCTCCCCGTAACTTCCACAACCAGATTCCACAAGTCTATAATTGATTCTTGTCTCCCAAGTGATCTCAATTAAATACAAGGCAAAGAACCCTTTCGACATTCCAATATAGAAGCTCCCAATTAATTACCTCCATTTTTTTATGCAAACTAAGAAGAAAATTTTAAATAAACTTACCACCAAAGAATGATGTTTCAAGCACTGGCAATGTAATATTCCTTTTCACTGGCAATGGCAATGTAATATAGTTCTGAGCAAGCACTGGCAATGTAATATTCCTTCTCACGACAAACAAGGACATATGCCACAATGAATTTACCTACAAGGGAAAATATTAGAGTTATCGCTGCCAAAATCAAGAAATATTAACTAAAAGCAAGTTGAGGTGGTGGTATGTGAAGCAATGCTTAGTGATTAGCAATATGGAATACTTAAATCATTGTTAGCTCTCCAGTCTCACTGTCATTTCTTCACAGTAAGAAACTTGTTGAACCATTGTTGGTGACCAGAAATCAGTTCCATTGCTACTTGTCACTTGTTGTGTGTATTCCATTGGGACCAAACACAGTCCTCTGCTCCTCAAAGAATTTTGTTTTATGTCCAAACATGTTTGTATGAAACTCGATTATTCTTGCTGACAAAAATAAGCGACCCTGCAATGAATCAAAATTAAATGGAGAAGATCACGACATACATGCCTTGTAGACTCAAAACCAAACATCATAAGATCCAATGCTTGCTAGGTGTTAAGAGTTATAATGTTGCCCTAAGATTTTTATCTATATACAAAATGTTATTGGCTTTGTAGTTTGGTTTTCATGTAATTGTGTAGCTGAATTATTTATATGTTGAGTTATTAGCACTTGCAGTGGCATCTTGCGCTTCAAGCAGTGACATGTAAAATCATTGATGAGAAACTCTTCTGGGGGGGAGCCCAAATAGTTTCTGGAATGCTGAATTTGTTTGAGGTGATCGTTCATTTAACTACACTTAATTTCAAATGTCAGTATGACAGAAGCAAGAGATCAGAAAAACATAATGCATTACTGAAAAGAAACTGAAACCAAAACATAAATTCACCTTCTTTCCAACCTCCTTTTCCATCTTTGCTAAGTACTCCTTAACAACATTATTACCTCTTGTGTTATTCAAGAAAATTCTTAAGTGCACCTTAGACAGGCAAGCCAGAGCTAATTTTCCATTGAGAGGTATCCACACATCCGAAAGTTCAGATACATTAGCTTTCAAGAAGTTTATTTCAGCATGTCCTAGAGATACAACTTCATCAAAAGGTCCATCAAAATCAAATACTTCAATCTCCAACATAGATGGAGGCTCATTCATCGCATCAAATTCAAATAATTCTGCATAGTTGACAAGGGTTTGAAAGGTCTGTACATGGAATATGTAATCATGCGTAATCATGCAGAAATTCTAATAAAATTGTTATTCCGCAAATTGTAAGCTAATATGTAGAAGCTAAAATCTAGTGTGAAATGGCACATTTCCACCAGAAAGTAGAAATTCAAGAAAAGGGAGCTGACCATTCCACTGATGATTAGATTTCTGAAACTTGATTGAACTTGTTTAGTTTAAACGTGTCATCTTTTAGCAATCACAACTAAACTTGATTTCTATATAATGCCAAGAAGTAGCAATCAAAACTCACATTGCCATTGACAATGATTGTGGATGCTCTGATGGTCACAAGATATGATTGCTTGCTCTTGAAGGAATTGCAACCCAAATTCTACACCCTAATATAAACAATACTTCCAAACAATTGTCAACCAAACAATTGTTATTTGCTCTTTAAATTTCTCTTTTAATTATTTTCCTGTAAATTTGGTATCTTATAACTGAATTTTCACAATGCAATCTAGAGGAAGGATAGAGCTGGATTACAAATTGGATTAAGAGCAATTACGACTACATTCAATTTTTTTCTATAGAGATTGTCCTTAATCTTTGAAAATTTATATTACCATATTGTTTTCCAGTAAAATTGGTATCTTTTTTTTTTTTTTGGAAAGTATAAAATTGGTATCTTATAACACCCATGCTTCACAATGCAATCTAGAGAAAGGATAGAGTAGTATTACAAATTGGATTAATTGAAATTACACTCATATGAGATTATTTCTATAGAGGTCGTACTTAATTTCAAAACTACTAATATTAACATCTTTGCATCAGATCAATTTTCCCTTCCTCATGTTATGTTGTGTGATACAATAACAACACTACACACAACACCATAACTATAAAAATTCCACTAAATTGTAAACAAATCAAACAAAGTGGTTTTGTTTACTAACATTTTCATGAACCCAAACCAAATCAGCAAGAAACTTCTTATGCTCATCCGGAACAACATTCCTCAATTCTGTAAAATCTCAAAAACTCCAATCAAACAAAAAAACCCTGCATTCACAAAACCAAATGCAACACAAACAATTCATCAAACACTTTACCTGCAGAACCATGAGCAACCCATAGGACTCAAACGCCGGCCCAACATCATAAATTGAGCCCTGATGCTCCGTCCCTTTCGCCTAATTAAACCTCTCCTTAATCACCCCAGCCCACCTCCTCCCCTAAAGATGCATCTCCTCATACCCATCCCCCTTGTACCACCCCTCCCTCTCCTCGTGTTGGTCGTACTCCTTCCATGTGGCAGAGAAAGGCGACCCATCTGGTGGTGGAGGGAGGAGACCCAAGAAGGCCGCGAAGACGAGGTCGTGATTGCCGCAGAGGAAGACATGGGTCTGGTTCAGATACTTTGAAGGGAGAGATATCAAGAAGTCGAGGACCTTTTGGGTCTTAGAGCCCCGGTCACAGTAATCGCCCAAGAAGATTATGAGGGCAGATTGGAAGGATTGTGGGTCGATGAGGGTTTGGAGATTGGACCAGAAGGATTCGAGCTTTGTGAAGTAGCTGTGTAGGTTGCCAATGCAGCTGTGAAGGAGGGGGAAAGAGAGCAAGACTGAGAGGGAAGCAAATGTGAAATGGGTTTTCTAAAATTTTGGAAAATGCAGAGGGAATCGAGCGGATTAATTTTTAGTTTTTCCCGCTTCCGCTTTCATAGCATTTTAAAGTTATAATTCTATTAAAATTTGGGCTTTCATAGCATGAGTGTAAAAAACGCTATGGTTAAATGCTATTAATAGGCATTTGTGTTGTAGTGTATTATCCTTTTAAGGGCCAGATTTTTCTTTTATCCATGTAATTCCTGAAACGTAATTCAAAAGATTAAAACAAACACATATACTAAATGAAATTATTTAAAAAAACTGAAATATTCAATTAGGGTCTAATTGGGGCATTTACAAATTGGGGTCTATTAATTAATTACTAAGTGGACATCTCAATAGAATTTCAATGAATAGAATAAACTAATGCAAAACATGAAATAACTTCACCTATTCTCTATCTTGATTTCAGTGCTAATGCAAAACATGGACATCTCAATAGAATAAACTAAGTGGTTGTTAAAATAACTTAACCTATTTCCTCACAGCAAAAGTAATTTTTTTTAATTTCAATCACCATGATAATTAGGATTGTCAACGGACTGGACTTATGCAAAAAAAAAAAAAAAAGATTTTAAATCGGATTTGGTGCTTTAATAAATATATATTATCATTCAAAACATGTGTCAATAATCATACCCCAATGTTGCGGCACTAAACACACCCCAATGTTGTGTCACTAATCTACCTTACTATAGCATTACTCCACATGCTAAATGTTTGAGTATGATAAATAAATAAATAAATATACTTACATGCCTAACCACCACAATCAATTTTTGAAGAAAATAAATAAATAAATAAAAAAGTTAGGTATGGGAATCGATCCCTTGCACTCTTATTGGGGATAAATCTTCATAAAGCCTAACTTTAAGTCCCAACCATTGGATTTTGATGTTTGGATCATTCTCAGCCATTTTTTATCTCCCAAAAATAAATAAATAAATAAATATCAAATGTTGGGCATGAGAATCGAACCCATGCACTCTTGGTGCTTTAAGTTATATAAGATCCATCAGATTCATATATTTGGTTAAATCTGAGCCGTCTTTTATCTCCCAACCCAAACGTCGTCATGTTTTGTAAGATAGAATAGGGTATTCCTAGTGTCGTTGGCACGATAAAAGTTTAAAACTTGCCAAGATATGATCACCCTTGAGTTTTCAACACCACCATCATCAACAATTGAAGAAAAATAAATAAATATAAAAAATGTGGGGTATGGGAATAAAACCCATGCACTCTTGGTGCTTTGAGTTCTACGTGATCCGTTAGATTCATATATTTGGTTAAATCTTAGCCGTCTTTTATCTCCCATCCAAACACCATCCTGTTTTGTATTTATAATTTCACCATTTCAATCCCAGTACAATTTAATTCATAATCGCCTTGTTTCAGTTCGAGCACTCTTACACGATTTCTTAGCTATCTGCTTAAATCTCTCTCTATGTTCATTTCCTAGTCCAACCTCAATTGTCACTATATCCAATTCTATGTGCTAAACATTGAATCTAGTCCAATTAACTCTTCCAAAATCCCAACTTTGCAATGATGGTCACCACACACCCCGAGCCTACCATGGCCACAAGCCTGCCCCCACAAGAAGAACAAAACAATGAGAAGTCATCAAAGAACTAACAAAGCACATAAAGTAGTCACTAATAGATACCTCCTGTCAAACAACTTTGTAATGCTCGAAGTAGTGATCCCTTATTTATTTATTTATTTATTTTAATTATCCAAAACCACTCCTTAGTTTCCAGAAGTTGTAAAGTTAGGAATAATGGTCTCAATTTTTGTCTTTGGCAGTGTGAATTAATCAAGATGTCACATGTAGTATTTACATAAGAGTTTTTTGGGTCGACCTCTTCATTTAGGTCACCAAACCATGCATTGGTGTATATTTGTAACATTCTTTGTGACGGGATGTGATGGGATTGAAAATCTCCATCCCGATCCCATCCCACTCTAGATCAGGAAGAGACGGGACCGGGATGGGATTGATCAATCCCAATAAGATCCGAGAAAAATTGGGACGGGATGGGATGCCCACCCCTACCGTTACATTTGGATAGTAAACATGACTCTGTCCAATTTTACAATTTTTTTTTCTTTTTTCAATTTCTATGCTTATATACTCTCTTAAAAAGAAGTTTTTATTGAAAAAATATCATTTCGACTTTATCGAGTAAAAAAAACTTGACTTCGAAGGTCCTGAAATATGGATGCTTGGAGATAATGTCCAAAATGAGTTTTTGCAATAAAATCAATTTGTTAAAAGTCTATATAGACAATAAAAATTGATAAAACTAAAAAATGTAAAACTTTGGAAAAATGGATAGAATCGGTTTTTTGTTCAAACGCAATGGATTCTACAAATTTCATTAACAAACTCGCATGATCCGCTGCGTTTGTGTGTTTTTGGACAGTTTTGGTCTCTATCGCATGGTTCGCTGTGATTTTATTGTTGATATTAGAATTTTGTTGTGCAAAGTCAGAACTAGGTTAAGTTTCATTTCCTATCTCGAGTTGTCATGCTTGGACAATTTCTTCTTTTTGGGTCTCCCTTTGGCTTGAATAACTTCACATGGTTTGACTATTAGGGTTGAATCCGATCAACTCAACTCTAAAACCTTCCAACACCAATTGTTGATTAGGAGTGCATTCATTAAACCTTTACATAACAACATCAACCACATGGTCTATAATCACATACACACTTTCATCAATAGATAATCAGCCAAGTTGCATCCAATACTTATCTAAGATAGTCAATGGAAGTTGTCCAGTGGGAGTAAGATATTGTGTTCATTTCATGACCAGAATGCAGCCAATGAGTGTTTCGAATCACACATCAACATTGACTAGGTTATTGCCCACAAATTCAAACCTCAAAATTTTCAATATCATAAAATTGAGAGCCTTGTGTAACACGAACCTATGAAGATTTCAAAAAATGTGGCCAATGCTCATTTTTGACATTCAACTAGTAAGAACCTGGTAAGTCGCCGTCGGCAAGGCCCATACATGAGCGGGTAACAAGTGTGATGAAAAAAAACATACAAACCATACACACCCTTGAAAACAAGTTGAGCCAATATACTGAAACACATAGCGAAATGTGAGGACGATAACTGGCCACTCAGAATGATAGGAGACTCGAAAGGGAGAGATAAGAGCAAATAATATTCCTTCCATAATGATCACGGGCACGATACCGAAGACTGCTACAACCTAAAATATGAAATCGAGCATTGGGTTCAAAGAGGGCGACTTGATGAATTTATCGGAATGCTAGACAAACAACCCAAATTAAAGGAAAAGGCAGACGCCATTACGGGATCAAAAGAACAACCCAGGGAACTAATATACACCCTATACTGCATAACCGGAGGGAGCAAAACAATCAACCCAACCAAAGAAGCAACCAAAAACACCTCCCACTCGAGCTGATCTATATCAAAGTAGGAACATAATGTCTTCAAACGAAACGAGACAAACCAATATACCGATTCGCGACAAAAAACATGGAGAAGTTTGCACTCCAATGAGGGAACAACTAGCTAACACAGTTTAAGGACCCTACTGACAGATGCAAGATCAACCCATATTACTAACGACGAAATTGACGACAATAGATTCAATTAGACCTTGGCATTTGGTGCTGATGTGAGCATGATTGGACAATTTGGTGTTGATGCAAGCATGATTGGACAGTTTGGTGCTGATGTGAGCATGATTGAACAATATGGCACTGATGTGAGCATGATTGGGGAATTCAGCGTTGCTCAGTTATCAAATTAGAAGCACCCAGAGTCCATTTGCTACAATAACATATTCAACAAACGACGAGATGCAACAAACAATTTAAACCAATAGCAAAACCGGCGGATTCAAGACATACTCCAAGACGATGCATAACAAAGCAACAAGGACGTAACCCTCTAACAACACAGGGATCGACATCAGTTAAGCAAAGATCAGAAGGACGAAACAAATCACTCTACAACCTAGCATAACTTTTTGAAAAATAACAACTGCTAGGGTTTATCAGAATACCGATAGGGGAATATCAATAAAACTACAAGTTCAAAATCCCCATCTTGTGTGCGAACAACATAATCAAGGCATCAAAGCTCAATAATACAGATCAATTGGCTTATAAGGCCAAAAAAATGACGACACGAGTCAGATATACACAATAAACTTCTGATCTAATCAACCACGAAGTAAAAGTTGGACGAACGAGTCAACTTACTCATAAAAACTTCGGGTCAACTAATACGCCGAACCAACAAAGTAAATGTTGGATGAACGAGTCAACTTACCCATAAAAACTTTGGTTCGGCTAATAATTCGAACCAAATAAGTAAAAGTTGGACGAACAAGTCATCTTACTCATAAAAACTTCGGGTTGACTAATACATCGAACCAATAAAGTAAATGTTGGACGAAAGGGTCAACTTACTAAAATAAAAACTTTGGATCGATTAATACATTGAACCAACGAAGTAACAATTGGACAAACGAGCCAAGTTACACGTAAAAAACTTTGGGTCGACGGATACGTCATATCAATGAAATAAAAGTAGGGGCAAAAAAGTCAACTTATACTCTTCGAGTCGACTAAATATGTCAAACCAATGAAGTAAAAGTCAAGACGGAAAAATCAACTTGCTCAAATGAGCTCTGAGTCAATTGGCACGACAGAAGGAACGAATAAAGTCGACCTATTTCGGGTCAACTAATGCGTCAAACCAACAAGGAAACAACGAACAATTCAACTTATTCAACCCTATACGTTGACTCAAGGAATTCAGACATGATTCAAAATGTAGCCGTAGAGGCTGTCTGACCGATCAAAAAGTCGAACCAGGAAGCAAATATTGGAGATACGCAATACAACCTTCTTCAACAACTATGATGGACCTAAAAGTAAAAAGGTATTAGTCAATTCACATGCTACGACACATGCAATGAGTCAACATAAGACAAATCATGACTACGATGGAAAAAACTTGCAAACAAGAATACCAAAAAGGAAAGTTCTTTTCATTGATAAAACTATTTTATTACATCCGGGGGAGAAGATAAAGGTGTGGGAGATAAAACAGGGGCAATCACAACATCATTGGCGTCATCATCTGATTGACAAAGGACAACCGCACCGCTAACAGAAGGGGATGAAGCTCTCTCTTCGAAAAAAAAGGAAGCAATGGTTATTCAACCATTGGATCACTCGAAGAGCCCGGAACACCTTCTTCATTTTTGAAAACTTGATCAACCAAATGACGGTACTCGGATAAATCAACACCAAACCCCTCGATATAGTAAAAAAGCTCAGTTTGACCATCAACGACTCGCTTCCAATCTGTCACCTTTGAGATGAGAAGCCTGTCCTTGACCACAACAAGTTCGCTCTTAGCCGCAATAATTCATCCCTCAACGGTGGTAAGCATCACAGAAGTATCTGCCTTGACCTTGTCGAGCACATCTGTCATTTGCTCCACCCGTTGCTCAACAACGTCGCGATTTACAGACTGTTCGACCATGGCGCGAACAACCTCATCATGAGCTACCTTCTCGGCAGATAACTCCATCTCCACATCGTGCAAACACGTGCGGACCTCATCCAAATTGGTCCTCAAAGACTCGAGCAGCCCCAACTGCTTTCTCCTGTTTTGTGCATCGTAATTTCAAAACGTCAAATTGACAAAAGACGTAAGAAAATACCAGCAATAGTGCCGCCAACTTCCTCTCTAGAGAAGCCACCTGGTTATGACTAGCTCAGTAATCCAAGCCCATTACCCCTGCGTAAGTAAGATGATTCATCTCGTCCATTATCTGCTTAAGACTACAGTCAAGATGAGTGCTCAAATCCAACACAGGCATCGAAGGCCTCTCCACCGACCGCCTGTGCCATTCGTTGATCAACCTACGTGCACCATCCTTCACGACAAGCTGGGTAAACAACCAAAACTTCCCATTCGTCTTGACGCGAATCTCTTTAGGGATAGGTTTCTTCCAACTAATCCACGGATGGAGGACGCGGGGATCAGGAAGCATGGAGGAACCACCTCCAATGACCGGAAGAGATGACAAAATAACAGTAACGATCGAAAAATCATTTTTACTCTTTTGCTGCATAGTAGTTGCAGCTGAAGCATAACAAGTAGTAGTATTAACGGGGACAAAAGGATCCAAGTAAGCGGGAGAAAATGCAAAAACTTCGTCGCAACAGAAGGAGATTTGGGAGAAAGGGCCTCAAAATCTCGATTGTGATCATCAGTCCCCTTAGACTGCTCAATCGCCACCTGAAACATCTTATCATCGACAGCTCAAGGATCATCATTGGAACATTCAACAGCATCAAGCATGCCATATGCAGAGAGGAACCTCTTTTCATTATCATCTAGTGGGCGAGTAATCTCCTTCTCACTTCTCTCCAGTACCAACTTCATCTCCTCGGCCTCTTCGAGGGACAAGCGATCCTCTTTCTCAGCCTCCCTATCAACAGAGCTCGGATGATGAACAGTGCAATGAGTAGAGCCAAGAAGTCGTTTCTTCTTCGAAACACGTTTAAGACTTATAACCAATTGTTTCAATGGACTAGCGGGCATCATGATTTTCCTCTTTCTGGATGTTGGGCCAGCAACACCAATGCTAAAAGAAGCATCAAGATTCGTAACATCCGAGCTCATTTTCCATCAACGCCAGCATTACCAGCACCAATGGAGGCAGCACGGACAACAATATCCTCAACTTGCTTTTCTATCAGCAAAGCCCGCTCAGCCTTGTTCATGTTGTACAAGCCACTGCGCTCCACCATGCCATCAAAAAGGAAAACTTCTAAAGGAACCACTGGAAGCTTTAAGAAATGCTCGCTAACCATCTATTCTTTCGCAGTCAACTGCAGATCCCTTTGCTTTTTAGGAATTCGAAAAAACCTCACTATCTGACGACCTCGCAAACCGAAGTAGCTGAAGTGGATAGAAGCATAAAACCGGTCTCGCGTCCAACCCCTGATATCATCGTTAAGATTACCAAAACATGCAGGATAATAAATGAAGTAAATGTTCTTGGTTACCAACAAACCAACTACTGAATGCAGAGTCCTAACAGTTAAGAGAATACCAGAAAGAACGACTATTGCATAAATGGAAACCATAACCCTCCAACCATTAAGACCCATCTGAGTAGAAGGGATGCCCAGAAAGTCTAAATACGCCCAGAATAATTTAGAAATTGGAAACCGAAGGTCTGATTGAAACATGCACGAGTAGAGTGCGATATACCCATTTCGTGGATGACAAGGACTATCGCTCTACCGGGGCAAAATGATTTCAAGGTCGAAGGACAAAGAGTAGTCGAAGCAAACATTATCCAACGTCGCTTGGGAAACCTTCTTGGGAAAAAAGTAAGCTTCGCAAACAACAAGTTGCTCACCATCGAGTCAATCGCTAGCAGGCATCGCAGAAAAACAAAAAAAACAAGAAAATAGAAAAAGGAAAAAAGAAAAAAGAAAAAACCCTAATTTCAAAGATAGCGTAAAAAAGGAAACAAACCCGTGACGCCCCCTTTATAGAGCTGGACAGTGAAGGGACTGCTCATGTGACGACGTGCTCGATATGATGGCTATGCGAAATCCCAAAAATGTGTGCAAAAATGAACGTATGAGCAAGAGATCGAAACACCAAAAGCTGTTGACAACATTAAATGCAAGGCAATCAAAAGTCCAACTATCACAAAGTTAGTGGCCACGTCAGCGTACCCACTAACTGAGGGGTGAGTAATTGACGATACATCAAAATAGACCGGCATCACAGCCATACACATGGTAGAAATCGTCCCATTACGAGGATCAGGCATCCCGAAACCGAGCCAGCTCATGAAGCCCAAAGAAGGCAAAACCAATCATAAAAGTCCAAACAGAACCTATCAGAAGAAGTCATAACCAAGGCCTAGATCTAAGCCCGAGTAAGTTTTCTCATAAAGAAGAGAAACATTGCATAAGAAAATAGTCGTGGAGGGAGTTATGCCTCCACGAACGCGTCTTCATAAAAGAGGAAACTGTTACGAAGAACGTCTCCCTCCGTGCGTCTCACATGATTAAGTTACGCAGAGAATTAACCGCGACCATTATAAAGGTAAAGGGGAACAATCGACAAATGTATGCAACTTTAACTGAGTTTTGTCTAGATTTACTTCATTTTTCAATAGAGTCTAACTTATGCATCAGAGTGTTTCGCATCAGTACCCATATTCCATTTTCCCTTTGAACTTGATCTATAGAAATTCGAGAAAGATTCTATAAAAGCATTCCTCTGAACAACAACAACAACAACAACAATAACCAACATTATCAAACTAACCCTATCAACAAAAAATGTAAATAAACATGATACATGAATGATCATCGACAAGCAAAAACAAACAATTTTAAGAGTTCAAATAGTAACACGTAACCCTAACAATAACAATGTGGTTTAAATATAAACTAAAAAGGAAATTAAATATGCTATTACAAGAATTACAACAAGTTGAGAGTGTA
The DNA here is from genome assembly GCA_963556465.1 of Berberis vulgaris. NCBI lineage: Eukaryota > Viridiplantae > Streptophyta > Magnoliopsida > Ranunculales > Berberidaceae > Berberis > Berberis vulgaris. Next base: position 28,596,155 of record OY747125.1, on the reverse strand, counting down.
CCTCAAGTGGAGTGAGTTGTTCTTCCTCTTGAAATTGTTCATTTTCTTCGTTTGCTCTTATAAATGAAGCACAGTGCATATCCACACATCTACAACTGTCACCCTCAAGTCCACCATTATCATCTTCAACCATACCATCACCACTTTCACTGAACCCATTCATTTCCACGTACAAACTTCACTCAAATTCCTTTCAAATGAAGATGAATAAGTAGAAGAGAGGGAGAGAAGTTGACACAGTTGACAAAGAATGATAGTTTGGTGTCATTTTGGTGAGCTTTGGAGGGATCGTGCAAAAACACTGCTGCGAGTGCGAGTTGGGTTCGTGCCCTTGCGTTTCAAATTTTTTTAGGTAAAAAAGTTTGGAAAAATATGTTTCTTGTGCTTTATAATAGGGTGTCTTTTTGCACATAAAAAAAAAGGGAGAAGAGTGATGGTGTCCTTAAGCAAAAGTGGCAACGTAAAAAAAAAATTGCTGCCTTCAATAAAATAACTTACACCTATGCTTAGGGGTCCAAATGGACACATCCAAACGAAATTGGACGCCCTCTTTAGGGCTGGGCACACATAAATAAGCCTGAGGAAGAGCAGCGAGCGAGCGAGAGATCGTCCGTCTCGACTAGATGTCAACAACAGAGACAACGAGAAGAAGGTGCGAGAGGCTACATCGAGCACTTGGCGAGTGCCACCAGCGGATTCCAGAAGGACCATCACGAGAGGCAGCGTGTCGCCACCTAAACCGATCCTTGGCCGAGTGTCTGGTATCGTTCGTGTGTCCAACCGAGTCAGAAGCCGTTCGAAGCCTCTGCTCCAGCGGCGGCACTCGTCTCAAACGCACCCAGTGTCAGCAAGCCAAGTTATCTCTCGCTTTCTGTCTCGACAACCATCAAGATTCCTCTTCTTCCTCCTAACATGGAACTGGCTACAAGTTGGTCCCTTGTCTTATCATTAATCAGTTTGTTGATTCTTGGTTGTAATTTTTGTTTGGTATGTTGTATTTTGTAGACAAGGATTTAGTGACGAAGATGCTTCAAACTCACAGGAGATGTTGATGTTGGCCGTGCTATATTGCAAGGCGATCATGAGGTAGAGTTCGCTTTCCGAAGAAAGACCGATTTCATCTTATTCTTATGTACTATGGATAATGCACGGGATGCCCTTTCGCATGTTGCATTGTCGTAATTTCTTTTTTTTAATGGCTCAATTAAATTAATTTATGTATAGGATACTTATTGACCTCTAGTTAGTGCTAGGAAAATAGTTATTACCTACAAAATTTGTTTAAAACTTTAAAAGTTGAGGTGGTTTGGACAATTGGAGGCTAGAGGTTTTATGAGTGTGTTTGCAAAAATTACAATGTTTGTAAGGATCTCTTTGTGACAATAGGGTTGACAATGGGGCGGATTTACATGAATATCCGCACGCGGGACGGATTTGGAGTTGGCATAACGGATTTCTAGGCAGATTCAAGGATGGAAATTTTACCCATCACGGGTTCGGGCAGATACAGATTTGGCCCCAGATATCCATTGATATATTTTATTAGGGTTTGCTTAAATCCAAAGTGTTGGCCCAATTTTCATTGAGAAGCCCAACTTTGACAAAAGAAGGCCCAAGAAAGCAAGCCCAAATGGATGGTTAATCCAAAAGGTTTTCTTTTCCAACTTATCAAAAAAAACAAGACACTAAGGTGTGAAGTTGGCCATGGAAGCAAACACAATTTGAAGTGGCCATGGAGTTTGAGCTTGCGAGTTAATCCTCACAAAGCATGAAGACTTGTCAATGCGCTACATTGAGACCTTTGCTTGCGTCAAAAAATTGTCTAAGAGGTGAATTAGAGAACCTGAAATTCCGAGCTGAGAAACTTGATCTATCCACCCTTATCGCTGGGAAGTATTTCATGTCGTTACTTGTCAGTCGTTAGGTTTGGTCCAGTGCTTATAGTGAGAGCAAACATGTTCAAGTGAGATTAGATGTTGCTATGACGGATAAACAGGACGGGGCGTATACCCGCCGTCCGTGATGAGGTGGGGACGATTATTATTAAAAAAAAAGGATACGGATGCGAGGATCCGCCACTCCTAGTGGGGCAAGGAAAGATTTGGCAAAATCCGCCCTGTTGCCATCCCTATGTGACAATCCCTTTTAGCTAGAATGGTTTAAGGCTGGGAAATGGGTCATTGTTTGATTATGGATTGATGATGGCTTCACATCTTGTTATTCCATTCTTGAAGTAGAAGTAAGGTTTATATTGTGTGTGATTTCATGGATTGGGACTTTACCTTCAAAATGAATATCATTGATCGGGTGATTGACGGGAAGTTAGTTATAATGTGTATGCCCAAGAGTTGGGTGGTCTTGGTAATCAATTTCTTTCGTTGAACGAAAAAAACACCGTTGCCCAGAATGGTTGTGGAGTTATGTCAAAAAGAAGTTATTGTTGAAAAATAGATTGAATGAAAACAAAAAACAGAGAAGAATATCTCTTTTGAAGTTGCACAAAATCGGCTTGTCGGCGACCACTTCGGCGGCCACCATAGTTGATTGTTGAATGAAGTTTGAGTTGGATCTTGTCTGGAAGCTTGCTGGATCGTGAAGAAGATGAGGTTGGAAACTTGCTGGAAGAAGAAGATGGTGGAAGGTGATGGAACTCTCCATCACCGCGTCTTGTAGGCTATAAAGAAGAAGTCCCATCTCCTTGATAAGCATCTTCTTCTTTATCGTTTTTGTTTGTGAGAGTTAGGGTTTCATGAAAAACCCCTTTCGTATGTGTGTGAGAGAAAAGGGAGAAAATAAAGGAGAGAGAGTTTGTGAGAGATATACACATCCCACATATATATGTGGTGTCGTTTAGACACATGTATTTAATGTCATTGATGTTGTGTAGCTCTCTCCATTTATATTCTTCGATCTCACTAGTGAAGTTATTCTCTTTGCCCGTGGGCGTAGGCAAATTTGTCAAACCATGTTAAATTGCTTTTGTGGTACGTATTTTATTTTAATTTCATTTACTTTACATTGTCTTGATTATACTTTGAATTTATTACTTTTTATTGCAACTATCAATTGTGTTCCGCATCTGTTACGCTTTTGCGAGGTGTAACAGTTATAAGCTTGGATTATTGGTTGATGGATTGAATAAGTTTGTGCTGTTATCAGGTGTGGTGAGGTGTGGTGGAAGGTATGATGTTGGGGGTTAAGGATGATGGACGGGCATGGAAGAATGAGAAGGAAAAAGGTTTTGCATTGTTATATTTTTCTTTAGTTTCCTATGGGTCATTCACCACTTGGCTCTTTTAACAACTTCCTCATGAGATTGACTTGGAAAAACAAGGGAGTCATCTTGTGTTTCTTTTTTTAGGTGACAACTATGTGGAAGCAAACTTCCGTCTGAGGTAGAGTTGGCTCATGGAAATTATGAATATTGATGTCACATGTCCGCCTTTCTCCAAATGCAACTTAGCTTCGCAAAACATTGTTCATCCTTCATTTTGGTTGGGTAATAAATAGTGGATGAATTCTGATGCCTTCTTGGTTTACATTGGCTAATGTCTGCTTCTATGGAGGATTTATCGAGATCCCACTCCAACTGCAAAAGGAAAGGCTTTGTGCAATTGTTTTGCTTTTGCCTTCTGCTAGTTGGTTTGGAAAGAACACAACAGTTCTTACACTTTTTTGTTTTGCATTGGGCAATGTTTGCTTCTATGGTGGACTTATTGAGAACAAAACACTAGGGCCTTTTGCACCAAGGCATCGAGGTTTTAATCCTCTTTGGGGTTGGTTTCTCATCACACAACTTTTAATGGGTTATTATGTCCTTGTTTTGCTAATAAAGAGAATGAGCTGACCCTGTGGATGGGAATTTACATTTTCACACTCTGAAGGGTTTCTAACACAGGGTTCCAAATCTCAGCGTTTCTACTCCACAAACCAAAAGGTCACCCTAAGAATATGGTAGGTAAGGAACGAAATGAATATCCACAAATTGATAATGACTATTGATAAAATTCATATCTTGCTTATTACAAAATATTAATTATATTAAATGCAAATATGACACTTATTATTGTCATCTTTTGGAATGTGGCTAAATTTGGATAAAAGGGCGAGAAGAATTTATTGGTAATCCCACAACCCTCAAGAATATGGAAAGCCTCTAACTCTTGAAGACCTCGAGGAAAAAATTAGGGCAATCGAAGCCAAACCAGCCAAGGAAAACTTACAATTTGGCCACTTGCTGAAAAGATACGTAAAATTAGGACTTACAAAATTTTGGAAAGTATGTTGTTTATTTTTCTGAATGTGATAGGCATAGTTATCAATATCTAAAAATATACACGATATGATGATACATATCGTATCTAAGCTTCATCGATGTGGTATGTGCCTATCTTACGATATACTAATATAAGATATCGGAGGAATGTACCGTCCTTGTACAAGTGACTAGAATGAATGGATGGGTGGTAGGCAATACCTTGCTTATATGTATAACAAAAGTGGAAGTGTTTTTTGGACAACCTTGTTTGAATAAGTTGTATTTGTGCTTTTTTTTATAGGCTTAAACATATTAAGGTACATACATCTTAATTTTAGGTTTTCGATATAGGATACAATCTATGTAACGACAATACTCTACTTTTACAAAAAAAAGCATGTCGACACGTATCATGTCAGATACTCGTGTCGACACATGGATACTCACATCAGACACTCTATGCTTAGAGCATCACTTTTCAAATATCTTTGAAAAGTTTCAATTCTATACTAATGTTACAAACATATTATAACAAATTAGTAGCATGTGAGTAGCATTATTGACATACAAGTGAATAATTATTATTGACATACAAGTGAATGATTATTTATTGTGAGTAGCATTATTGACATACAAGTGAATAATTATTATTTGAGTAGCATTATTGACATACAAGTGAATGATTATGAATAACAGTTCAAAATTTATTGTTGTCGAGTAAATAATACTATACAAGTGTGTTTACTAACGTATCACCATCTGGCCAACGTGTATGACACTTTGTATCCGTGTAGGATACGGATCGTGTCGTTGTTACATAGGATACAATACATGTCTAATACTTTTGATGAACTCAAAATATGTTTATTTTGTGGGTAAGTAATACATGAAATTATTAATAAAGAGTGGAATACTCTAATCTTGATTTTGATTTACCTAATCCAAGCCCCAACACAATTCCATCAATATTATTTATAAAAAAAACTCAACAAATTTGTAGGTTATGCTTCAGTTCTATGTCATAGTGCTGTGAAGGATAGGCTCGTGCTTACACATCTGTAATTTATTTGTGGAAGGCTTGTGAAAGGTGTCGTTGAGAAGACCCATAAGAAAACAGAGATTTCAATTGCGGAAGAAGCTCATAAAATTGGTTTGCCACGTATGCTGATTGATATCCGTCATGGTGGAAGTACCAACTATCACTTAATCTTCTTTATTTAGTTATTTGATAGGACTAGATGTTGTTCCTACTGTATGTTCTCAAGTTTTTTCTGTTTAAACTTGTATATCTGTTTAAACTTGTATATCTGTAGAGGATTCTCATCATGATCTCCCTTCACTTCCATTGGTTTGTCTGGCCTCTGAAGGTATATATTATATTAAAATTTGCTCATTTTACCCCGTTTCAGTGCCCACTCCACAATTCTCTAATCATACGCATACCAGAGTTGAGCGTTTCCCCAGTAATTGCTCAAGTTAAGACTACAGTGTTGAATTTTGTATCTATTTGAAGTTTATGTAGAAGCGTTTTTAAGGATGCTTTGCATGCTGAAAAGCATTATTGTGGTTTAATTTATCATTGCTTGCATTATAGTTCTCTTGATTCTGCTTGATCGAAATTGCTTGCAAATAATGAGATGTTGACTTAGGTTTCCTTGATTAAATTGCCGAATTTCTTTTCCATATTGGAAGAATCTTTATCGTTATTAAAACTGTGACAATTTTCAGGCACTTGACTGGCTAAAATCATATTACTGGGAGCCTCAGAAGAATATGATTCCATTTCAAAGGGATAGAACCACCAACATGAGAAAGTAAATCAAATCTAAAGTGCAAGAGTTAGCTTTCCATTTGAATCTGGATTCTTCGCCACCAAAGAGAAAAAGTAAGTGTCAAAGCTTTACTTAATTTCCCCCCTAAGATTAAGCTACTCTAAACATTCTAAATTTACAATTAAACTCCTAGTTATCATTATATGGATTTGTCCATTGTTTTGAGGGGTTAAATAACTCCCATTCTGCCTCTATTTCTGCAATTATAATTTATACACTATATATATTCGGGGACAAACATTTATGACAAAGAAATTGACATGCGATATATATCGTCGGATGACATATTATCAAACGGTTTAGATTTATGATGAGTTGTCACCTAATAACTAACAAATTGTAGAGCCAAGCCAAATAAACAGGTAAAAGTCCTATTTTATAAGGAGACTAATAGCTTATATCTTCCCCTATTTTCTCTCAAATCTTTTTAGTACGGTGAAAAAAAACATTAACACAGAAAATAGAACCACTGATAATTTGTGTTATTAAATCGGCGAATAATCGCCAAAAAAAGTTATGTCGGACTAGACCGATCCGGGTTGTGTTAAAATTGCCAGGGCTTTGTGAACTCAGCTAAATCGGCGAGTCATCGCATAATCGGCCGAGTTGACTCGCCGATTTATCGTCTGTATAAGAGAAAAAACCTAACTCTTCGATTCTCATTTGTAGAGAAGAAGAAGAACGAAAAAAGAACTGAAGGAGAGGAACGAAAGAAGAAGAAGAAGAACTAAAGATTGAGAAGAAGAAGATACATTGCAAGAAGAAGAACCGAATGAATTGAAGAACACGAACTGATTTCCTCCCTCCTTCCATGTAAGATCCTTCTTCTTCTTTAGATCTCTTCTTTTTCGTTCAGATATGTTCTTCTTTCAAATTTTTTTTTTCTTTCAGCAAAGCAAAACAGTTTGATTTTTTTTTTGTTGATTCCATTCATCGATTTGGTGAAATTATACATTTTTGGAAAAAAAAAAACTTAAGGCTTTGATCTATGACTGTGACTGTACTCTATAGGTAAAATGGTTGAATGTTTCTAGTCTAAGAAGGGTTGTGGTTTGATAAAATAGTTAGGGTCTTCCTTTGTGGTTTTGTGGAAAGCACCTGCCTAAGGAGGAAGCTACAATTACTTTGGTAGATGAAAAAGGGGATGACTGTGACACAAACTACCTTTCCAACAAGAATGGATTAAGTGGTGGATGGAGACGCACTAGTGTTTGATTTATTCAAGCCTACAGAATTTAAGGTATAATTTTCTAGTTTAATACACAGTTGAAACATCTTGCTTTGAGCTTTTAACTCTTCATTATTTTCCAGTTTAATACATAATTTAAGGTATAATTTATTTTTGTATATGACTATGATTAAATTATAATAACATTTGATTTAAAAAAATATTGATTATTTCCGATTAATCATAATTCAATCCTGGACTGCGAAGCGATTTAACTACCCAAAATCAAATTCCACCTCTTGTAGAATACCAAGCTACGTTGCATTAGAGTTTCCGCTAAAAATTAACCTACTAAGCTAGAGTTCTTGTAGAATTCCAAGCTACGTTGCATTAGACTTTCCACTAAAAATTAACCTACTAAGCTAGAGTTCTAAAACAAATATAACAGGTTAAGTTTCTAAAACAAACTTAAGAGGACCGGTCCTCGGACTGCATAATACAATTAGCGTAAATACATAATGGAAGGTATTTGGACATGAGAAATGTCCAGACTTAATTACAACATATTCAACACTTTCAACTCTGGGATACTTCACTTGTTCCTAAAACTTTAGTTCTCACAAGCTACTTGAACATAAAGTTCTCTCTCCAATACTTAAAGCTTGCACCGAACAACTTAAAGGTTGCTCCTCATGGGATGTGAACTGAAATCCTCGTTTACTAATTGGATGAGATGTCAATACAAGGAAACGTAAAGTAAGCTCTCTGATGAAATAAGAGCAGAGATGACAATTACATGTTGCACCCTCCTCCCCCACCCTTCCCCAACAAATACTCTCCATATCACACTACAATAGTGACTAGAATATGCTAGCCCAAATAGGAGGGTCCAAAACTTACTCCAATATCCTACACCGATAACAACTCTACGAGAAGCAAAAGATTACTACATCAGATTAAATTTGTACTAGAAACTTAGTCTGTTATATTTGTTTTAGAAACTCTAGCTTAGTAGATTAATTTTTGAGAGAAAATAGAGGAAGAGAGAAGCTATTAGTCTCCTTATAAAAATATGACTTTTAACCGTTTATTTGGCTTGACTTTATAATTAGTTAGTTATTAGGTGACAACTCATCTTAAATCTAAACTGTTTGATAATATAATATGTTATCTGACTATATATATTGCGTGATAATTTCTTTGTCATAAATGTTTGTCCCCGGATCCCACTCAATATATTTATATATATATTGTTGATGACTTGTCTTAACCAAGAAAGATGGAAAAAGTGATAATTTTTATGGCGTGTTTATAATGAAATGGTAGAATTCGTCACTATTTTCAGCTACCATGCATGATTAAGAAGGCTTTTCATTGTTGTGTGGAGGCTACTGTCTGTTACCATAAAAGGATGAATGAAACTGTGGCATCTCATACCATTCCAATGTTGTGGTACTCTTTGAAGCATGTATGATTTCATATTAGACATCAAAAGTGCCATAGATGCAAAATCAAAGTTTAAAAAGACATTTAGATGGTTATGGGATTCGTTAAAAACCCAAGGTTTAAAAAGGCGGAACAATATTTGAGGTGCTTCTCTTTTGTGAGGCATGAGGCGATATCAGGGGTAAGTCTCAGAATATTGTTATTTAAAATTCTTTTTGGAGGGGTAAATACAGTTGATAAAAAGGTTAAAAAATAGAAAAAAAAAATGAGAATAGCATAATTCTATCAACTATGGAATATAAACAATGCAACATACAAGCATGATATAGAAAAATGTCTTTAGCAAAGGTCTTCAACATTATCAATGACTCTTTTATTTATTTATTTTCTTTATGAGTGAAATGCTCATTGAAAATAAACCGAGAAGTTACAACTAACTGAGGAGCTCAAGCATAGAGCAGAAAGTGAAGAAATATGAAGCAAAAACAAAAGGATCTAATCTCATAAGATGAGTTTTGATCGATTGAGAAGAATTGGAGTAGGCTTGACTGGGCCATGTTCCAGGCCAAGGCCCATTGGATGGCCATAATCTTGATCATGTTGCAGATTGTGTGACTCTCTTGTTTCTTCCCAAGTAGTTTATGCTATTTCTCTCTTTCCATATTAACCAAAACACAATAAGGAGTCCCTCCCATATCGATTGCCCCACACTGTTGTTGTTCCGAACTTTCACCCACTAACATAGATTTTTTTTTTTGAGAATTTGATAGTTATTTGGGATTCTATAGTGTCAGGGCCTTATTTATTTAAGGTTCATGTCTTATAATATTGTGAGTGTTAGCTCAGTAAATTTTTTACCTTTAAAGAAAACATACATCGTTTTCCAATTGACAAAGCCATTGAGAATGCCCCAACTTCACAACATTACGATACTAAACTACTCTATCTTTTACGAACTCTAAGTTACTATAAAGCTAGACTTAAGCTAAATCTATGATAAATCTTAATTCAAAGATAAACAAGACATTCAATCAACAAGGAATAATGTTTGATGCTTTGCCATATTTATAACCTCCCTAACTTTTTTAGCAAGCTAATTCACCCTAAATAATATGAGCTTTACTATATTACGCCCAGTTACAAATAATATTACTAAACTAAACCCATAATACTACTCGCTTACATCAACCTCCCTGGGTTGAAGAAGCTTGTCCATAAGCTTCAAGGGTGAAAATTGTGCCTTCTGCCACCCAAAATAAGTTTGCCTTCACAATCAACTAGAAGTACCTGTTCCATGCATTCCTGTTCATCAATCTCATCAGTCAACACACGGACTTCCCTTTAGGGCAATTACTCTAAACATGGCCAAGTTGCCCACATCCAAAGCACTTAAGAGATCCACCAATAGTAGGCTGCGGTGGGTAGGTAGTGGACGTTCGTGGTAGAGTTGCCAAATACTTCTTTTTATAGCGGTCATGTAACTGCAACTTAGTCTCTTCTTACTTAGCCATGTTCTCAGCCGCTAAAAGTGTATCAAATTCTTCCAACACTGCACCTATGCAGTTAAAACTACGTTATAATGCTAATATAACGCTTAATAAAAGTGAGCCATTACGTTACGACATTATAACATTATGGTATCACAGCTCCGATATAACGACGTTATATGGACATTATTGAGATAACGTTTTTTTTTCAATAACGTCATTTTAATGTTTTGTTCTAATCTGTGTTATTAAAATCGCCAGGGTTTTGCGGACTCAGCTAAATTGGCAAAAAATTAGCAAGTCACCACATAATAGGCCGAGTTGACTCGCCGATTTATCGTCTGTATAAGAAAAAGAAAAAAAAACCTAACTCTTCGATTCTCATTTGCAGAGAAGAAGAATAACGAAAGAACTAAATTTGAAGGAGAGGAACGAAAGAAGAAGATACCTTGCAAAATGAAGAACCGAATGAACTGAAGAACATGAACTGATTTCGTGTTGATTTCAGAGCTGAAGAACATACCTTGGAACAAGAACACACTGATTTCCTCCCTCCTTCCAGGTAAGATCCTTCTTCTTCTTTAGATCTCCTCTTCTTCTTCTTCTTCATTCAGATCTGTTCTTTCAGATTTTTTTTTCTTATTTCGGCAAAGCAAAACATCAGCCCTTTGGTAGCAGAGAGATTAGCTTTCATAGGGTCTTCAGGATCCAGCCCACTCTTGACTTTGCTGGGCAAATTTGACTTTGCTGGGCAAATTTGAAAAGAAATCACCTCTCAAGTTCCTTAGAGAGTTCAGTTGACTCACCTGGTTCCCATTTCTGAACCTGATTCTCCATCAATGGAGGGTTTGTAGCCCTTCTTTAGCTTTCCCAATTTATGCAAGATTTCCACCCTTTTGTTCGATAAATCAATTGGAGAGTGCATATCTCCCTTCTTACAAGCATCCCATTCTTTGTGCACGTCACCCCATTTGTCAGGTCCCTTGCCACTTCCCTTCAAGTAATCAAATTCAGTTTCATCCTCTGATCCCTAATCACAAATAAAGTACATTTTAAGAAAATTAATTAAACAAATTTAAAATAAAAACATGTTCAAGGATAAGAGATCCATGATTACCAACTTCTTGAGATATAGTAAATCTTGAATTCGAAAGGAGGAAAATTAGAACTGAAGCTAAAGTGAATATAGGATTCATGTTACACAATGAAATGAAAGAGCTTCAATCCCAGATGGGACTATTGGAAATGATAAAAATATGAATGTTTCATGAACATGAAAACTTCTTTTGATTTAAATGTTTTGAATTTGAATGTGTTGTTTTGAATATGGCGCGACATAATTTGCTTACGTTACTTTTCTTGCTCTATACATTTGCTACTTTTGTTGCTATATTCATTTTGGCTACTTGCTACTTATGTTGCTCTGTACATTTGACACTTTTGTTGCTATATTTGTTGTTGTCGTTGTTTGCAATTCTTGGCTTCTTGCTTCTATTGCTTGTAGTTCTTGCTGTTTGGGATTAATGCTATCACTTGCTGAGTTGTTGTAGCTTTTGTTGTGTTGTTCTTAAACATCTCTAGGTAACTATAATTGTTCCAACCTGCAAAATTAAGTTCATTTGATGAATTAGTAAAGTAATATAATTACAAATTTATAGTATTTTGATTAATTATTTATTTTTGTATATGACTATGATTAAATTTTAAAAACATATGATTTAAAAAAATACCGATTAAATCTGATTAATCGTAATTCAGTTCTGGACCGCGAAGTGATTTAACTACCCAAGTTCTAATACATAAAAAAATACTCATTTCATTCTCGATTGAACCAGAACCCTTGACTCATAGGAAATGACCAGAGCTCGTCATCGCCATTCGATAGAGAACCAAACCTCGCCGTTTGACAGAGAACGAGAGAAGAAGGGAAGAAGACGAAGAGTCTACTCCCATACGAAGGGAAGATGTTTTTTATCATTAATTTTTTTTTTGAATTTAATGTTATGAACATGATTTATTTTTTTACTCAATAATGCATTAATACTTTGTGGGGGTATTAAAATATATTTAAAACTATTCCGTTATATCCCGATATATCCCATTATAACCCATAATGCTCTTGGACCGTTATGGGTTTGTTATCCGTTTTAACTGTATAGATCTTCACATCCAAACCATGGTAAAAACGGTAGGCGGTTTGGCGTTCTGGTTCTTGGGGCTTGGCGCGCATACACAACCTTCTGAATCAAGTATCCAAAGAGATCTAGCTCATAATCCAATGGATAAAAAAACAACACTACTCAACTTGCGCAGCTCATTCCAATGATTTATAGGAGGTAATCCACCAAATCTATCTCATAATCCACCCAATTTGACATGCTCTTGTGGAAATTCAGTCGTGTCTGCAACAGATAATTGTGGAGACACTCAAAATCGCTAGGGATCTCATCATAGGATTCATTCTGGTTAATGTGATGGGGATTCGGTTACTGAGGTGGACAACAGGGATAATTGGGAAGTTGGTATTGTGGAAGAAAGTTAGGGTTCATCCAACTACCCGACGTGGGGTCAAAAATTGCATGTCCGAGGATTTAGTAGGGATATTCGGATTGGGGATGGTGTTTCAAAGACAAGGTTTCGGGGCGAGGACAATGTAATGGAGGGCGTGGAAGGGGGTTGTTGAGGTTGAAAACCTCCCAAGATGGCAAGGAGGGCTGGAACCGGGTGGGATGATTGGAAGGGAAGGCAAGGGGGTTGTGAGGTTGGTGGTTGTTGGATGGCAGAGGTGGGTGATGGTGCAAGATGGGAAAGGATGACGGAGGGGGGAGAGGAGTGGACAGAGGAAGGGAGGGGGTCGCTCGACCTTCACTTGGAGGTGCGCCTCCACCACCATGCTGCTGGAGGCGTGGGGGCTGACTGGCACCCCTTGTGGGTACCCGTTGGCCCCCTTGTTGGCTGATAGGAGTCTTATGATCATCAATTCCATCTTCTGCATATCCCTCTCCAGTGTCTTCTCCATCGCCTGCACAATCTCAGCTTGAATCCATTGTTTCAACCTGTTGTTTTTTTTATTTCAATCCTCTTGTCTCTTTGAGTCCCTCATCTTCTCTGCGGATTCTGTCACGTTCCCTCATTGCATCCTATAGATATCTTCCATCCTTCTATGGCTTCAACTACTTTAGTTTTCTCTTCTTCAGTCATCTTCCAAGCTTTTTGTTCTGTGTATCTGTCAAATTTGGTATGTGTTGACGTACACCAAAGGAGCGCTTACCCTCTGATACCAATTGACGAACTCTAAAGCTACAACTAAGCTAAATCTAGAATAAACCCTAATTCAAGATAAATAAGAAAATAAATATACTTTCACTCAATCAACCAGGAACAATGTTTGATGCTTTGCCTTATTTATAACCTCCCTAACTTGTTTGGCAAACTAACCACTATAACTAATATAGTTTTGCTATATTAGGCCCAAGTACAAATAATTTTACTAAACTAACCCATAATACTACTCGCTTACATAGTCTCTGAGAAGGGACATTGGAGGTACAAGTGAGTAATGAGTTCAACTTTAAGCTCACATAACACACACCAGTCATGATGATTTAAACTCTTTTTAGTAGGTTATCCAAAGTAAGGATTTTCCCGTGGGTTAATATCCTGAAGAAAGAGCTTTGTGTTGGTGGATTTGTTTTCTCCTCATCAGAGAAGGTGAAATCAGAGCTATGCTATCAAAGGCTATCCCTAAGAGACCTATGTGTGATGCACAACTTGCCGCCTAGCCTAACATGATGGTGCAAAAGTGATAAGCTGCCACACCTACACTAGTCTAGGGAATTGCCTCAACTGCTTATTGCCCTTATTGCCTAAAGCCTCGACCTCTTCACCTTCTCTCGTGGTTATGTTATGTTATTCTCTTTTTCTCCCCTTCTCTCTTCTTTTCTTTCTCTTGCCCTTTTTAAAACTTGAGAGATTTTTATTTCACAGTTGCACAACACATTTCCCCCTCATTTCGGACACACCCTACATTTTCACTTATTGATGAGCTAGAACCTAGAAGACAATATGGATAAGCAGGATGAAGATAAATGACTAGATGTGGATGTTGAGGCTGGGGGAAAGTAATGGTTAGACTTGGATGAGGTTTGTAATACATATTTTAAACCCATTTAATAGGGTACAATAGTTTAAAATTTTTTGGTGGGCCCTCAACCTTGAGGCTAGCCTAGCGGTGATGAGACATGATGTTAGGATGGAACGCTTCGCTTTGCCTTATGCCTCAAACTGCCTAGATGGGCAGTGTTGGAGTTTATTTTCTCGTAGAAATCTTTCACAGAGAAAGAATTTGTTTTATGGTGCCAAAAGCTATCTATCTTCACTCTGTCTATTCCAGCCATCTCCAAGAGCTATAAAATCTCGATAATTTGGTTCATCTCAGCTCTGAGATGCACACTACTGAAATTGTTTCAAAGTCACTATCCAATCAATTCAAACCGTACATACTAAAATATTGCTCAATCATAACCGAGACCCATAACCAAAACCATGTCATCTTTATGTCTAAAAAACTTTAACATGTAGTAAACTATTCACAAGTCATAATAAAATAAGCAAATAGACCATAATAACATGTTATTTAATTATATCCATATTCTAGAACCTACTAGGGTCTTCCAGACATTTTATTTTTATTTTATTTGAAGATCAGGTTTTCATTGGGAATCCAAATGATTACAATGAAAGAGGTAATCTCCAAGTTATCCATGAGTAGTTAATGCATGTTATTAGTGAAATCCATTGCAAGGGAGATCTGGTCTCTCTCTCGTCAACATGCTCCAATAAAAAAAACCCCAGATCTAGGTTTTTCCATTGATGTTCAACTCGTTTAGAAATCCCGATAAAGTCGCATCCCCCCTAATTGTGTCAAATTGTGAATGCTTTAAAATTGAAATCGCAAAATCACGATTGAGGGTGAATCACCTGAGTGAATCGTGTGGGTAAATCTGAGCTCTATTTGTCAAATCTGAGCTTTTTGTGACAAATAGAGCTCTCTGTGTTCGATTAACTTAATTAACTTCTTGTATGCTCCGTCGTTCTCCATCAATCAGGTCCCAAACTCAACTATATCATTGTTTTTCAACCCCTTGCATCTCTTAGGAATGTTCGATCGACACACAAAAGTAACCATAAAGCCTAAAGTTATACAAGGGGGCAGAGTTTGAATACCCATAAATAGGTGGTATAATAAAATTAAGTAAATTGTTATTAAAACCTTTCGAATGGTTGTTTTATGATTAATCTGAATCTTAAACGAACCAATTTATGATGCTATTTAAGATTCACTAGCACTAGGGTTTTCGACCAAGATTCTCATGGTTGTGCTCAGGATTCTACAAATCCAGTGAGTCTCAACCTTGACCACACTTTGATCACAATATCATCTCAATCTCACCTCGATTCACTTTCGAAGTTATTGCTACCTCGGGTTGTGGGTTAGTGGGTGCTTTACTCTAGTGACTAAGGTCATTGTGGAGCTAGAGGGATACTTTGACTCAAGTCTCAACCTCCTTTTGTAGTTGCTTGCAGCATGGGTTTGGGTCAACCTCATCTCTATTTCCCTTTCAACCAATAGATTGATTTACCTGCTGATTTTCTCCTTCAAATCACTATAAATCGCAAGAAGCTTCCAACAGTGATTTACTTGCTTTCGCATCTATGTTGGAGAAAGCTTAAAGGTGGTTGACGTGAATCAGGTTGCAAGCCTGTATAGCTTCTTCCTCGGGAAAGATTGGCTTTTGGAGTTGGTTGCAGTCTCTGTGGTCGGTGAAAGAATATGACTATATAAATCTTATTGCTAAAAAAATAAATAATATATAACAGTATAAGCGTGTGTTCATATTGTTTTTGTTTTTTTGTGCGCCCAACAACTCAATTCAGGAATGGGCTTTGATGATGATGATGATGTGTCCGACAACTCAGTGTCAAGTAGCGGATGTGGGGTTGGGGGGGGGGGGGGGGGGGGGGGGGGAAGAGATGGCCATGTCCCCGTCTGGATTTTGCAAAACTTGTATGTGTCAGGTAGAAGGTCTTTGATGTTTTCAAAATTCAATCAAGTATTTCTCATGGAGGTGGAAATTCAATCTTGATATGATCTGAGGTGCTATAATCATCTGTCATCTGACAAAGATGTCAGTCAAAAGTGCCTCCTTAATTATTTTCTTGGACCCACCACTATAATGTTTCCAAATGATTGCCACTACCCTTCCACAACCTTTCAATCACTCCAATTTTTTCTCCTCTTTTTAAAAAACTAATGTCTCTCTCGAAAAAGCATATAATAAAAATATATATATATATGTAAATATTTTTTTCATTAAGATGATTTCTCTATGAAACTTAAGTCTCTACTAATTTACACAATTTTTTATTATTATTTGTGTATTCTAATTTTTTTTCTTATCTTATCTTTAATATTTTGTAGATATAAACATGTCATTTTTTAATTTGTGATTTGATTACACAGGAATATACAATTTCATTTAAATTTGACATAAATAAAAGTATATGTGATGCTTCTGGTCCTATGATCAAATTTTCTTACTTATGTCAAACTTTTCTTAGTGTATTCCTTCCACACTGTCATTGTTACATAGGTTATGGGGCTACCTACTTCATAGTGTTGAATATTCACATATTCAAGCTTAAGATTTCTCTCCAATTTTCTTGTTGTTAGAGAGTTTGTGACATTGAATTTTAAACCTTGCTTTTAATGCCAATCCTTTTGCAGTGTCTTTGGACAGTGTGGAAGGAACGAAATAATAGAATTTTAATGCTAAGACATCAAATATTGACTAGCGATCATGGAGGTCTTATTTACTCTCCAGGGTTGAATCTCTCACCTTCTTTGTCTTAAATGGACTTTATTTAAGAATCTATTTGCTAATTGGGATGCTCTTTTTTATTGGAGCCTTAATGCTTAAGCGTCGCCGTCTTGTAATTTCACATTATATTCAAAAATAAATTTTACCTTTAAAAAATACCCAATTTCACTGAGATCATCAGCCTCTGTATATAAAGTATCCATTGAATGTGGACCTGTATTATTTTGAGACTGATTGAATCAGCTTTGAAAGTATCAAAGTCAGCATCATCCTCATCATGTAGGAAGGTGACAGGCAGATGTAGTTTAACCATATTACTTGTGCAATTCAATGAGGAGGAAAGGTGAAAGTAACCATATGATATTACTTTTGCAATGACAGTCTCTGTAAAGAGCTGGAAATGAGCTTCTATACTTTTGCATGCGTCACATCAATTGACTATGTTCAACATATGCCCACACTTTTTGAGCCTAATCTAAGTTTGTTAGTATCAACTATGTTTGTTCCTAAGTTTACAATTGGTCCTAAGTTTACAACAATATATTACCGTTATCAGTTTGAACTGTTTGTGGATCCCCTCCAAGGACGTTGACAATGATTGCCGACCAATGAGGGTTATATTATTGGATGATCCCTCAGTTCAAGGGCAACTTGCGGGTCAATAGTTCAGGACCATGCTCATGGAGCATATGCAGTTTTTCTTTGTAATGTCTCTGTACATATGGCGTTTTCTCATATATGCATGTTCCATCTGTTTCCAGGTCCCAAGGGACAGATTAGGAGGAGTCTTCGGGTTCATGTCCAATTATTTGCTTCATTTCTCAAGGAGTTAATGACAGTGCTGCTAGAGTTCCTAATGAAGGCATTGGACTCCTCAGATGGCAATTTGGTAGAGCTCTCGAATACTTCTGGAATGGAACCAATTTCTGGGAAGTCAAAATTTCTAACAGGCTCAACCGACATATGGATGCTCATTATAACTAGAATTTCAAGTAAAGAACCCGAATTGATGATCCCTGTCATGCTCAAGGCGCTTCTCGACATTACTGAGTCGGGAATTCAAGAAACTTGATACTAGTAATTTTCTTCTTATTGGTCTCTGGTAAAAGGTTTTTAACATTTCTATAGGAATCTGCTTACGTGAATTTTTCCTTTGCTTATTTGATTCGCAACAGTTCTTTTTATAAGATTGATCAATGTGTTTTATGATTACTATCATGTTTCCAATACCTTAAAAACAAGCAATTACTTATTTGACAGGCAGAGAGCATCTTCCATGCGCCAAAAGTAACGCTGAAATTCGTCAAATTGGACACCTTTCTTCTATAGTAATGTGGCTAATATAAACATAAAAGAGTTAAGCACTCCAACCAGATAGTATGTGGGGATGAAATCCATGATTCTTCATATGAAGCAACAATAACTGTGTTACTAAAACAATGTTTTACAGTGTTTTCCCCTGGCAATGGTCAACTTCCAGAATTTGCTCTGCGTCTTGTGCAAATGGTTGGAAATAATAACGCTGCGATTGTGAGATTTAAGAAGCTCTCTTTGTAAGTTTTCAAAACTTTGTTTGCGCCAAAGAAAGCTCTAATCACATGAGTATTAACTATTGTCTTTTCCTACAAGAATCTTCCATCACTCAAGCCTAGCAACCACTGGACTTTCTTAAACATCATCTACAGAGAGAAAAAAAAGTAATGGGGTAAGTGATGGTGATGTAGGAAAGAAGGCAACAAGGTGGAGAGTATCTAATTCATGGAAACCATACCAAATTGGTACTTTGCCTTGTGCTTTCCATTCTGCAGGTGTTATTCCTGTCCTTGACAGAGCTTGAATGTAGTTCAGCAAGCAGAAAGTGGGAAAATAAATTATAGTTCTGATACTGAACCATTGGAAGATTAAAATGCTACAAAGAAGTTAAGAATGATGGTTCATGATGGTGCTGAAGATGACTGGGATGCACCATGTGAACCCTTGAAAGGTCGATTACTGATGGATGGTGTTTTGTTTGGAAGAAAGTTGGGGAAGATGAGCTGCATACCGTTGAGTCTGCTGTTAGAATTTTGGTGCGATGAGCTGCCACTGATACCACATGGAATTTCATTGTTAATTGCTGCAACAAATGAATGGTTAAACCTCCACGTGATGGCATGGTCGCTGATGCAATAGCTTTGTAATTTATTTGGTTATCAAATTTAATTTCATTCTTCTTTTATTTAGCTTATGAAGCGTTATAGGGCTGGTCGTAAGGCATTGCTAAATTCATAATCAGAATTGGTTCCCTTTTCATGGAATTTGGTTAAAAAAGATTAATGCAGAAGGATAGGGCGTTTCCCACTATAAGCGACGTGCTGCATTTACGCTTGGGCGTAGTGACAAATGAGTAAGGTGCGCTGCAGCGGCACCTGGCTGTAGTGTTAAATAGGCAAAGGTTTTCGCACTATTCTGGACGGGGGCGAATAAAGAAGCTAGTTCAAGTTAGAGCTAGAGATAGAATGATTAGATTAGCCTCTTGAAACATAGAAACCTTGACGGGTAAGGCAATAGAATTAGTGGATGCTCCGCGTAGGAGGAAAGTAAACATAGTTTGCCTTCAAGAGACAAAATGGAAGGGGAACAAGCCTAAAGATTTAGGAGGAGGGTTTAAACTCTTCTATTTTGGTAAAGATGGAACTATGAACGGGGTGGGGTAGATAAAGTTTTTAAGGATGTAGTAGTCGATGTTAGGAGGTTTGGGGATAAAATCATAAGTATTAAATTCGCTTTGGAACTAAAGATAGTGCATGTTATTAGTGCGTACCCACCCGAAGTGGGTTTGGACGAGGAGACTAAGAAGGATTTTTTACTCTTTAGAGAAATTCTTGGAATTCCCTTTTTCGATAGGGTTTTCCTAGGCGGAAATTTGAATGGCCATGTCGGTAAGGATAGAGTTGGGTATAAGAGGGTACATGGAGGTCAAAGATTTAGGGATCAAAACACTACGGTGATTTCTATTATAGATTTTGCTTTAGCTCAGGATTTTGGGATCGTAAATACTTTTTATAAGAAGGGGGAAGATCACTTGGTGACCTTTGCGAGTGAGCGTAATAGAAGTCAAATTGATTATTTTCTTGTTAAGAGACACGATTTAGGTAGGTGTAAAAATTGTAAGGTTATACCAGGGGAATGTCTGACAAACCAACATAGGCTGTTAGTTCTCGATTTTTGTCTTAAGAGTATGGGTCGTATTGCTATAGAACATGTTAGACCGAGAATTAATTGGTGGACTTTACAGGGAGATGTGTGCCAAAAATTTAGAAAGAAAATTTTGGGTGGCCAGTCAGTTTCAGAGGGTTGGGAGAATCTCGAACCAAAGGATATAACTAGTAGCGTGGGTCTTTTTGAACATTTGGCAAATCGAATAAGAAGATGTGCGAAGGAAGAGTTAGGAGAGGCCAAAATAGGAGATTTATATGGTAATGAGACATGGTGGTGGAACGTTGATGTGCAACAAACCATTGCGGAAAAGAAAAAATGCTTTAATGAGTGGCAAAAGGATAGGTGCCTAGAGTCTTATGAGATTTATAAGCAAGCTAAGAAGTTGAGTAGTAAAACAGTAGGGGAAACTAAGAAGAGAGCATATGATGATCTTTATAATAGGCTAGGTACAAAGGAAAGGGAGAGGGATATTTTCAAGATAGCTAAAGCTAGAGAACGAAAAAAGGGACTTGAGTCATGTTAAGCATGAAGATGGAAGAGGTTTAATCCAGGATAAAACTATTTTAGATAGATGAAATGATTACTTTTGGAACCTACTCAATGGAACACATGTAGGAGAGTTAAACTTGGAGGGGTATGCTTTAAAAGAAAAAGAAACCACAATCTAACTTTAGACCAAAAAAGGATGGTGAAATTGAGGATGTGTTCATCATCAGCAAAGGAGCAAACCAAACCAAAAGTCATATCCATACATGAAAAACGGAACATACAAAGAAAGTTGTAAGAGTATAAGTCACAATGTGCCATGTATGGACATTTAACACTCAAATATTTTTAAGTATAGATTGTTTTTTTTTTTAATCACAAAAACAAGTATTACATATTACAAAAAGTAACCAAAAAAGGCTAGGATAAAAGTATACATCGTGTGTTATGTTTATGCACATTGTGCTCCCAATCTAACATACATGAAGACAATTGGGAATCTAATGTTGTGGGGGAACTGTCATTAACCGTTCCATAATTAATGCAACTTGCCGAGAGTACAACTCCATTGTTCTGGATTTTACTTCTCCTATCTGCACACTGCGTGCGATACCTACACCCATTAATAAGGTATTTTTTAAACTTGCGAACAACCTTGGAAAGACCCCACGACAAGTGTTGAACATCATTAGGTTCATCAGAATTGCTGACCTATTCATTAGAAGCCAAAGAATGCACAACCTTAGTATTTGGTTAACATGACTTTACAATTTAGTAGAGGCAAAACTCACAACATCACAAAACCACTGAGGAAACTCAGAGTTATGAATCCGATCAATGTCTATTTGTCGTTTGTTCTGGTATCGTGCTCAGAAGGCTTCCTTATGTTCTCTACAAAAGGTTAAGATGCATTAGAGATACTAATGGTGCTACAAAGTCGAGATTCAAGTGGAGAGGAGATAGTAGATGTGCATACATTACATGTGTGCATATTTCAGATGTGTTAAATAACACCCATCTATGCATTTGTACCCACGTAACTTCGTCAATATTCATAAACTCTGCCTTCCTAATGCCACGCCCGGGCGATGAGAAAATGTTGAGGAAGGCTCGTGCTGCTTGCACATAATTATCATCATTTCGCACTGGCCGGTTAGACCTTGTCTCAACATCGTTCAAATATCTTGAACAAAATGTCGAACATTCTTCTGCCAGGTATCCTTCAGCAATTGATCCCTCAGGACGACTTCGATTGCGCACATATGACTTCAATGTGTGAAGGTACCTAGGAGATATAATTTGACATGATATATTAGTAGTTATTTTAATACATACTACTTAACATTATGACACATGGTTTGGGGATTTACCTCTCAATAGGATACATCCAGCGATAGTGAACATGTCCTGCCATTTTAGCCTCACTTGCCAAGTGTATGGACAAGTGAATCATTATATCAAAGAAAACGGGGGGGGGGATCCTCTCAAGATGACAAAGTACTAGAGGTATATGACTTTCTAACTGCTCAAAGCAATTAACTGTCCCAGTTTTGGAGCACAATTCACGAAAATACGTACTTAGTTCTATCAAAACTGTACTAACTTCTTTGGGAAGAACTTTGCGAATTGCTATTGGCAGTAGCTATTGCATTAATATATGGCAATCATGACTCTTCAATCCTGATATTTTACGTTCTTTCACACGAACACATCGGGATAAGTTACTCGAACAGCCATCTGGCACTTTAACCTTGGAGAGCACTGTGCAGACTAGCTTTTTCTCTTCCGCGGTCAAGGAGTAACACGCCTTAGGCAAATGAACCTTACCAAAAGTAGTTTTTGGATGCACGGCATGCCTAATGTACAGTTCTTGCAGGTCCAAGCGGGCATTCAACGTGTCCTTGGTTTTCCCGTCCATGTTTAGTAGTGTTCCAACTAAACTCTCGCAAATGTTCTTCTCGATATGCATCACATCAAGGTTATGACGTATTAAGAGATGTTCCCAATAAGGCAATGAAAAGAAAATACTTTTCTTCTTCCACCCTATTACTCCTTCACAATCCCTTTTGCGCTTAGAGCCAACTACTTGTGCATGGTGCTTCCCAAACGTTATTGTCACCGTACTTGCCTCGGCTAGCAATTGTTGCCCAGTCAAGTTAGGGGGAAGAGATCGTAGTTCAATCTTTCCATCAAATGATTCTACTTGACGTCTATATCTATGAGTCTGATCTAGAAAGCGATGATGACCCATATAACAAAACTTTCGAGAATTTTTCAGATAATGACGTGTTGTCTCCACATTGCAAGTGGGGCATGCATATTTGCCTTTTGTGCTCCACCCAGACAAGTTTGCATATGCAGGAAAGTCATTAATTGTCCATAAGATAGCTGCACGCATCACAAAATTTTCATTCCTTGATGCATCGTATGTTAGACGCCCAACGTCCCATAATTCCTTCAACTCATCAATCAATGGCTGTAGATATACATCAATATCATTGCCTGGAGCACGAGGTCCAAGAATAAGCAAAGACATCATAAGAAAGGTTGCTTCATACACATCCATGGCGGTAGATTATATGGAATTAAGACAACTGGCCACGTGCTGTGTGCAATACTAAGAGTGATAGGGGCATAATTAGGCTATTTTTAGTACCATATTTCTATATATATTTTTGGCTATTACTTGTTAATTATGATACTAATTGTTATTTTCATGTTTGTGTAGGTTTCCAATTACAATATTTTAAAATAGAAGCAACTTGGCAATTTAGGAATATTAATTGCACAAGGAATTCACACAAGCAAGGAAACCACACCAACAAGGAAACCACAGAAAGAGGAAAACAAGAATAAAAGGGGGAAGATACCTGGCTTTGATCAATCCATCCCATCCACAGCCTCCACAACAAGCCCTAGCCCTCGTACAGCCGAAATCCCTCACTGTTTCGCACCCCATCCAGCAATAGCATTCATCCATCGTCACCTCGCCAAACCCTAGCCGCCATCACCCATCCTCACCAATCCTCAACCAACACATCCACAGCTTCCATCGCCATCACAACCACAGTCTCAGTTCATCATCCACGCTTGCTACCAGAGCTACCCACCTTCATCGTCTTCTCATCACAGTCACAGACCACCATCGTCGCCCGTTTCATCTCTCTATCCACCCACCTGATCTCCCTCTCTTTCGCTTTCACCGTTCGCCAACTCTAACCACCTTCATTCATATCGCCCTGTCCATCTGATTTCTCTCTTACGAAGTGAAGCAGAAAGCGAAGTGGAAGAAGCAGAGAGACTGAAGGAGCAACTTGCCTGAGGGAGGTGAAGGAGCAGATCGCGAAGAGAAAGAGGATTCTCTTCTGCTATTCGCGCCCCAGCTTCTATTCAGTACCACCACGGATCAGTGTTTTGTTTTCATCTCTAAACATCTCTTTCTCTTATTTTAGTTTGATTATTGATTATGGATTACTGTTTGAACATAATTAATATGTCTTGCTAAACTCCTCTTAGTTAGGGGTGGATTCGAAGCCCCAAACATGTGCTTTATAAATTAATTGAATTTAATCTTCCTTGTTATTAGTAATTGTGTTTTGCTTAACTGCTTTATAGAGAACTTTTCCTTTTATGTTTGTTAAGGTGGCCAACTTAGTAAGCATGCTAGGATCTGGGGCTAGAGTATAGGAGAGTTTCACCTATTTGTTATGATTCTGTACTCACAAGTAGTAAATACCAAGGAACGTTGGTAAGGTTAAGTCAAAACCTAAGCAAGAACAAGATGCTGATCATACTTGTAATTGCCTAGTCAGTGTTCATATTTTCCATAAAACTTAATGATCTTAGATTGTTGTCTAACTTGCGATTCCTGTTTAGATAGCATGATAAGAATAGTTTGAAAGCGACGCTTAGTTTAATTCAACGAACTTGGGAAAATAATAAGATTAATGCAGTGCGATCACGGTTAGTCTTGAGCATTGTCTCTTACGAGTTAGCAAGTGATTATTGAAGATTAATTTATAAGCATATGTTTGGTGTGTGGAGATAAACCCTTAGCTAATTTCTCATATTTGTCATCTCTTTAGTTTATTATCTTTACATTAATTTTCGTAGTTATTTTCATAATTTAATTTAGAAAATCCAATCCTCTTTTATTTAATTAATTAGGTTGTTAGTTGTCTTTTAATTATTATTAGTGTAATTAACAAGCCCTCTAATCCCCGGTCTAGAACTATCCCTACTTATTTTATACTACAAATCACAAAGCAGGGTATTAAGTTGTGTGCTACTAAAATAGCGCATCAATTTTTGGCGCCATTGCCGGGGATTAGAAAAGTTGTTGATTACTTAATTAGTTTTTATTTTTTTATTTTTATTTTTTATTGATTTTTTCATTCGTTCTTTCTTTATCTCAGGTACCAGTTCATGCACAATAGGAGATCCAGCGAAAACTTAGTAGAATACGATTTAGAGCCTGAGAAAACATTTAGAAGACGAAGAAGAGAAACAAAAGAACTACAAACATCTAGCTTTGAATTTGAATCTGAAGAGTTCGACATGGGAAATAATAGATCTATTAAAGAACTTTCGGCATCCACCTTGGACAATGCCGCACCCTTGTGCATTCAGTACCCATTAGCCGCGCAGCATTCAATACCCACTGAGTCATTCGAGCTGAAATCCAGCCTACTTCATCATATTCCGAAGTATCATGGTCTTTCTATGGAGGATCCAAATAAACATTTAAAGGAATTTGAAGTTGTATGCTCCAGTATGACGCCAATAAATGTGGATGAAAACATCCTAAAGTTGAGAGCATTCCCCTTTTCTCTGGCTGATGAGGCTAAGGATTGGCTCTATGAACTACCTTCCGGAACAGTATATTCTTGGGAAAGCATGAAGAAGGTGTTTCTAGAGAAATTCTTTCCAACTTCCAAAATTATCTTATTGAGGAAGAAAATCAGTGGCATACAGCAAGGTCCAGGAGAATCATATCCGGCTTACTATGAGCGCTTCAAAACTCTCATAGCATCATGCCCGCAGCATCAGATGAAGGAGGAGCTCCTGATTCAATACTTTTATGAGGGATTGCTTCCTCTTGAGTGACATATGTTAGATGCAGCGGCAGGAGGAGCTTTGGTTGATAAAACTCCAGCAGCAGCAAAAACTTTGATTGCAAACCGAGCCTTAAATGCCCAGCAGTATGAAGGAATTGGAGAGCCTTCACGCCAAGTCAATGAGGTAAATACTAATTCTAGTTTGGAAGCTCAAATGGCTAATCTTACCTCATTTGTGACTCAGGCCCTAGGGAAGTCGAATATGCTAGGAGTTGCACAGGTTTGTGGCGTGTGTACAAAGCCAGGACATCCATCTGATCAATGTCCTCAACTGATTGAGAATGGCGGTTGGGAGAATGTCAATGCAATAGGTTTTCAGGGGCAAAATCACTATAGGAATAATCCTTATTCGAACGCCTACAATGAAGGTTGGAGAAATCACCCAAGTTTTGGATGGAGAAATTCAGAACAACCTCAACAACAGACTTCGAATCGGCCACCCCCTGGTTTCTTTCAAGGACCACCTGAACCACCTCAACACAATTCAGGTATGCCGCTTAATTATGATGAGATTCTGAAATCATTAACTATTTCTCAGCAAAATCAAGCAAAAGATATAGCAGATTTGAAGCTACAGATGGGACAAATAGCTGAGTTTATTGGACAATTCGCGAGCAAGGAAAACTTCCTAGTTCTACCACTCCAAATCCGAAGGGCAGGTTTGAAACTGCAAAAGCAATTACTTTAAGGAGTGGTAAGCAGATTGAGAATGAACCAATAGTCCCTAAACATAGTCGAAATAGGGAAACTGAGTTACAAAAGGATGATCCAGCCATCATTGGAACACCAGAACTCCAAGGTAAGAAGGTGAGCATTCCAAATTCAGTTTCTGCTAATCTTGTTCCACCTTTTGTGCCTTTTCCAGGTAGGTTTGCCAAATCTAGGAAAGATGAACAGGATAAGGAAATTTTGGAAACCTTCCGAAAAGTCCAAGTCAATATTCCGCTTCTTGATGCTATTAAGCAAGTGCCTAAGTATGCAAAATTTTTGAAGGAGCTTTGCACAACAAAGAGACGTTTTCGAGACGGAGAGGTAGTTAAGGTAAGTGAGAATGTCTCCGCAGTTCTTCAAAGGAAATTGCCACCGAAGTGTAAGGATCCAGGTAGTTTCACTATCCCTTGTGTTATCGGTAATACTAAAATTGAAAATGCAATGTTAGACTTAGGTGCTTCAATTAATGTTATGCCGTATTCTATTTATCGATCTATGAATCTTGGGAAGTTAAAAAATGATGGTGTTATTATTCAATTGGCTGACCGTTATAATGCATATCCTCGAGGTTTGTTGGAAGATGTGTTAGTGCAGGTTAACCATTTGATATTCCCAGTAGATTTCTATGTGCTTGAGATGGAAGATTCGAAATTTTCAGCACATTTGCCTCTTTTGTTAGGGCGCCCCTTCATGAAAACTGCGAAGACAAATATTGATGTGCATGCAGGGAAACTGACCATGGAATTTGATGGTGATGTGATTGGCTTCAACATCTTTGAAGCCACGAGATATCCTGATAAAAATCATTCTTGTTTTTCTATTAATGTGAATGACAATTTGGCCCAGAAATTGTCATACCTCAAAAACGAGGATGAACTTGAGACCAACATCACTACTGCCGTTGGATATGAGAGCAATGGAGTTCCCTATGACATAAAGAAGCGGAAGAAATTTCAGTTGAATGAGCTTGAAAAGATTCAGGATGAGGCTTATGATAGTAAAAGCAATTATAAGGAGAACACCATAGTTTTTCATGATCAGATGATCCATGAAAATACTTTTGTCATTGGAATGAAAGTCTTGTTTTTCCAATCATGTCTTAGAATTGGTAAGTTACGTTCTGAATGGGTTGGTCCTTTTATTATTACTAATGTTTTTCCCCATGGTGCTATACAGATTAAGAGTGTCACAACCGGGAAGGAGTTTAAAGTGAAACATCATCGACTTAAGCTCTATTATAAGTCATTTGTGGAGCATGACGTGGAGGACGTATCACTCCATGTTCCCACTTATTCTGAGGATTAATTGGAGATACCGCCAGGCTGCACGACGTTAAGACAAGCGCTTCTTGGGAGGCAACCCAATCAGATTTGTTTTCTTTATTGTTTTATTTTATTTTCGTAATTTTTGTTTTTGTTTGTTAGTAGTTTGTTTTTTCGCGTTTAAATCTTTCATTGCATGTGCTATAATCTATTAACATTGAGGACAATGTTAGGTTTAAGTGTGGGGGACAATGTTAGGTTTAAATGTTTTGCTATTAAAAAAATTAATTAAAAATATAAATTAAATTATAGTTGTTTTGAGTCTTAGGATACTTTCCAACACAATGATGAGATTTGGTTTTTAATTGCATGACTTTAAGGTGATTTATAAACATGATTTAAGATCTAATATTATTCTTTAGTTAATGCTTATTTATGGTTATCATATGCAGATTCACATGTAATCAACTTAGTAATTGGTACTCATAGCATGCTTAGTTGAATTTAACTCATTATAACCCATATGTGAGTTTTGAGCCTATTGTTCCTTTGATTTTGAGAGTTTTTAGTTAGGTCATCTTTTATTTCTTTTGTCAATAATAATTCGTTGCATGATCTCAATCTTGTTTGCTTTGGTTGCTACTTGGATTGCTTTCAAAATTAAGAATAAAACACTAGAACTTGTATTAATTTCGTTCAAAGCATCATATTGAATTGCATGACATGCTTGACATGATAAAGACACCTAGTTTCCACCATTGCCAAATAATCCCGATCCATAATATTTTTCCTTTAGGTTAACCCCATTGAGCCTGTTATTAAGCATTTTATTCAATACCCTCATTTTCTATCCCTAACCTAATAAAACGAGTGGAGCATAATTTGATTTGCAGATCCTTTATTGTGGTTCAAGGTATGTTGAAAAGCAAGTGTGGGGGAAGACCCTTGTGGTAGACAGTTCAAAAAGAAAGAGTTACAAAAAAAAAAAAAAAAAAAAAAAAAAAAAATTGAAAAAAAAAGAAGTTACAAAAGGGATACAAGTCCTTATATTTATCCATTCAGTATTACAGTACCATATAGATAGTTCAATTCTTTTCAATAGATACAAAATAATTGTTGAAGCTCTTCATTATCAATGAGCCACCTCGTCATTTTCCCACTTATGTCTTGAACCATATGATTCTTTGCTAATGTCTCTAATCTTATTGCATGCTTTCACAATTTCTTCAAGCCCCTTGAAAATTTCATATCCGTTCTTTTCTCTTCCCTTGACCCCTGGCCCCATTACAACCTGAATTAAGACCTTTTGATTGAGTGTGTCTTGCAATGTCACGATGTGGAGTTTCGAATGAGGTATGAGCATATGGTGTCCCTAGTTCTTGCATTCAAGTAGTAGCATTCCTTCCATGAGATCATATATCTAAAAAAAAAAAAAAAAGTCAGAAAATGCCATTAGTTCTTGTTATATCATATGTGAGCTATTTGTTTCCCTTTTACATCAATCCTCTCACATATAACTAGAATAGGAAGAGTGGTTTTACCAAACAATCAGTGAAAAAGAAAAGAGTGCATCCAGTGAGATTTTTGGGTTAATTCTTCTTGGCACGCGCTTGAGTTTCATAGTCACTTGGATTGATTTAATTGTAAATTTTTATATCATTGTTATGAACGTGTATTAATTTTCGAATGATTTGGATTTAATCTTGTGTTTACAAAGAATCTTAACATGTCATGATCCGTTGAAAATCTCTGAGACAAATGTTGGAAAGTATAGATTGAGTCATTTGAGTGTTTTATTTTTGTTTCTTGGATTTGCTCGAGGACTAGCAAAAGATAAGTGTGGGGGAATTTGATAGGGGCATAATTAGGCTATTTTTAGTACCATATTTCTATATATATTTTTAGCTATTACTTGTTAATTATGGTACTAATTGCTATTTTCATGTTTGTGTAGGTTTCCAATTACAATATTTTAAAATAGAAGCAACTTGGCAATTTAGGAATATTAATTGCACAAGGAATTCACACAAGCAAGGAAACCACACCAACAAGGAAACCACAGAAAGAGGAAAACAAGAATAAAAGGGGGAAGATACCTGGCTTTGATCGATCCATCCCATCCACAGCCTCCACAACAAGCCCTAACCCTCGTACAGCCGAAATCCCTCACTGTTTCGCACCCCATCCAGCAATAGCATTCATCCATCGCCACCTCGCCAAACCCTAGCCGCCATCACCCATCCTCACCAATCCTCAACCAACACATTCACAGCTTCCATCGCCATCACAACCACAGTCTCAGTTCATCATCCACGCTTGCTACCAGAGCTACCCACCTTCATCGTCCTCTCATCACAGTCACAGACCACCACCGTCGCCCGTTTCATCTATCTCTCCACCTACCTGATCTCCCTCTCTTTCGCTTTCACCGTTCACCAACTCTGACCACCTTCATTCATATCGCCCTGTCCATCTGATTTCTCTCTTACGAAGTGAAGCAGAAAGCGAAGTGGAAGAAGCAGAGAGACTAAAGGAGCAATTTGCGTGAGGGATGTGAAGGAGCAGATCGCGAAGAGAAAGAGGATTCTCTTCTGCTATTCGCGCCCCAGCTTCTATTCAGTACCACCACGGATCAGTGTTTTGTTTTCATCTCTAAACATCTCTTTCTCTTATTTTAGTTTGATTATTGATTATGGATTATTGTTTGAACATAATTAATATGTCTAGCTAAACTCCTCTTAGTTAGGGGTGGATTCGAAGCCCCAAACATGTGTTTTATAAATTAATTGAATTTAATCTTCCTTGTTATTAGTAATTGTGTTTTGCTTAACTGCTTTATAGAGAACTTTTCCTTTTATGTTTGTTAAGGTGGCCAACTTAGTAAGCATGCTAGGATCTGGGGCTAGAGTATAGGAGAGTTTCACCTAATTGTTATGATTCTGTACTCACAAGTAGTAAATACCAAGGAACGTTGGTAAGGTTAAGTCAAAACCTAGGCAGGAACAAGATATTGATCATACTTGTAATTGCCTAGTCAGTGTTCATATTTTCCATAAAACTTAATGATCTTAGATTGTTGTCTAACTTGCGATTCCTGTTTAGATAGCATGATAAGAATAGTTTGAAAGCGACGCTTAGTTTAATTCAACGAACTTGGGAAAATAATAAGATTAATGCAGTGCGATCACGGTTAGTCTTGAGCATTGTCTCTTACGAGTTAGCAAGTGATTATTGAAGATTAATTTATAAGCATATGTTTGGTGTGTGGAGATAAACCCTTAGCTAATTTCTCATATTTGTCATCTCTTTAGTTTATTATCTCTACATTAATTTTCGTAGTTATTTTCATAATTTAATTTAGAAAATCCAATCCCCTTTTATTTAATTAATTAAGTTGTTAGTTGTCTTTTAATTATTATTAGTGTAATTAACAAGCCCTCTAATCCCCGGTCTAGAACGATCCCTACTTATTCTATACTACAAATCACAAAGCAGGGTATTAAGTTGTGTGCTACTAAAATAGCGCATCAAAGAGTTCCAAATGGGTTAAAGCCATCACTTGCCAATCCTAACCTGACATTTCGACCATCAACAACAAAGTCTGGAAATTGATTATCGAGATGTCGCCAGGCCATAGAATCAGCAGGATGCCTTAGGATATCGTCCCATGCTCGTGAGTCCGCATGCCAACGCATGCTTGATGCTGTCTTAGTTGACATAAATAGCCTCTGTAACCTTGGAATAAGTGGGAAATGCCACATTGTCTTAGCAGCTACCCCACGTCTCTTACTAGTAAGTACATTAGACCCATCATCTGCTTGTTTCCACCTTGATAAGTGGCATATAGAACATGATACTGCATCCGCAAATTCATTTCGATACAAAATACAGTCATTGGGACAAGCATCAATCTTTTTATAATCGAGGCCAAGATCATTCAGAATTTTTTTCGCCTTGTAGAACGAATCAGGCAAGCATTCACCAAGGGGGAGCACCTTTTTAAGAAATTTGAGTAGTTGAGTTACAGATTTGTTGGTCCAACCATTTAGACAATTTAGGTGAAACAAGTGGACAAGGTAGGACAACTTGTTGAAGTTCTTGCAACCAGGGTATAGCTCTTGCTCAACTTCCTCAACTAATTTGTAAAATGACCTTGCCTCTTCATTTGGTTCATGGTGAATGTCTTCTTGTTCACCCATAATTGGCGAATGCCCAAATGCGTCATGTAACATGCCTTCCATATCGTCATCTTCCTCTTCCTCTTCCTTTGAATCTTCTTCATCTGGAAATGCATTCAATACTTCCAATTCACCATGGTGTACCCATATACCTTTGACATACTGATTATCCCACCCAGAAATGATTAGATGTTCATGAACAGTGTCACGAACTTGGAATTGCCTGTTACGACACCTTTTGCATGGACATTTTATCTTTCCATGAAATGACATCAACTCAAAAGCATCATTAAGGTGCGGAGCCCTAGTTGATATTCGGTGCTGAAACGATTATGCTCAATCCAATCTTTTTCCATGTTGGAATCTAACTTAACCTGGATAATAGTATCAAGCTGAATTTATTAATTGACATTTATGAAAAGCAAAAATTTATTCTTTTAAAAAGATAAATTAAAACAAGTATATATTATACATTATCTTTTATGGCTATTCAAATTTGAAGCTTGCTCTTGTAAGGTTTTACAAACTCAATATGTTATTTCTGTGTGATGCTCTATCCCTAAAAGCCATGCAAATGGGGGATCAACCCAAATATATCAAACGAACCCAAAGTTCAAAATAAACGAAACAAGCAGGATAATGCACGCTTATGGCATATCTACCCATTAGCTAATAATTTATTATTCCACGCTTATGGCATGTCTCTCTCAAAGCAGTTGTATATATTCTTTTTCAACTTGTTTTCTTATGTTTCATTCAATTTTTAATATACAGAAACTAAAGAAATCATTAGTATGCCACAATCAATCTATACTGAATTATATCTCTGTTTGCTTCATATTGCTGAGTTGGGATGTTCGTTATGGAAGGTCTTGATGATTTCGTAGTTATTTATATTTCAGTTATTTGTATTGGAGCTTATTTGAGGACATGACATCTAATTCGTGTTAACATGTAACATTGATTCTTCATGAAACATACAGACCAATAACCAAAACCCAATTTCAAGTTTTCAGCAAAGATTTCAAGAAAGTTCAATTGCAACTCTACTTCCTTATTGAAAAAGTCACTCATATGACAGTATACCTAATAGAAATCAACATATGAGAAGAAAACATAGCAACAACATCCTCTCTATCCATTCCACATAAGACAAAATGGTATTTAGATATGATAAAATTTAGAAAACAAACAAAAAGAAACTCAGAGACCCAAATTAAGAACTTTTTACTCAGAAACTCAAAAACAAACATAGTAAGAACATCTTCAAAGAATAAGAAGAATAAGAGAATTTGCACAAACCAAAGAATATGATTAGGTAAAATTTGCAACTCTTTAACATTAATTCCTTCTCTACTTGGATTCTCCCATAATAATGTTCTAAAGATCATTAATTCCTTGGCAACACAAATAGCATTGCCTTTCGGTGTTGAGTGCACCACAATCTTATGATTCCTCAGAGGACCCTCAGTCATTAACTTAATCGAAATTGTGATTGCTGTTCTAAACAGAGGGAAATTTATAAATGATTATTCTGCTTGTCTAGGTCAGTTTGGATTGTGGAAGCTTGGTCGTTCTTTTATTCCATAAGTTTAGATTCTATAATATGTCAACTCCACATAAAAAGTAAGCAAGCCAAATGCAGAATAATTATAAGTAAACGACAATTTGAAATCGTTAACCCTAAGCGGGCTCGATGCATGAGCTTTATGTTATGTCTGATAATTTGTTATTGGAGAACACCTTAGTTTCATGACAAGTTTGCATTGTCATGCATGCTCCTTTTTCTTATTTTGAATGACCTAGTATGAAAAAAAAAATGCAAGAAAAGCAGGGCACTAACATGGTCAAAAAGATCGTGAAAACATGTTTGTGTAAGCCATGAACTAGATTCCTTCATCTTTCTCAATATTAGTCAAAAAGAGGTCGAGTTCAGAATATTGGCATAGTTTTATGTCAGACACAAAATTTTGAAGAGTTGTACAGTTTCACAAATAGCAACTCCCATTTTGTTTATAGTTGAAAATGTCCGAGCATTTTTTGTTTCGAGTTGCAACTCTTTAACATTTTCAGAGTCATGACTCTTGAGAAAATAAATATTAGAACTCCCTAAATTTTAGGAGTGGTGAAGGAGGTCCAGTTAGAAGGATAAGCTTTGGTAAAGAAAAACAAAAAGTCGATTTTGCCTTGAGTTCATGAATGTATTAAGGAACTAAGATGTTGGCAAACAAGCTGCCAAAGTAAGGTGGTGAAGTAATAGGAAGGGAGTCCTCTAAATAGACTATGATCATATTGAGGATTGTGTTTCAAATAAAAGGTTGTTATTCATCTTATAGCCTACCATAAGGATAAGGAAGGGGTTCTGTATGAAACTTAATGCAAGTGCACATATCACATGGCGTAATTGTTGATTATATCGACATGTTTACAATGCAGATGTCCATCTTGAAGTCTTGGAAAAGTATATTTTGATTGTATGGAAGAAATTTTACAATCATACTATTACACTGAAAACTAAAGCTTGTGTATGTATATATGAAAACAGACTTGGGAAGGTTTAGACGTCAAGCTTGACTTCCTAGAAGAATTCTACTTCCATCTTTAGGCTAAAAGTCTGTGAGTTTGGATTAGTATTAATTGTTCGCCACTTTTACAGTTCAAAATTTAGAAAACAAACAAAAAGAAACTCAGAGACCCAAATTAAGAACTTTTTACTCAGAAACTCAAAAACAAACATAGCAAGAACATCTTCAAATAATAAGAAGAATAAGAGAATTTGCACAAACCAAAGAATATGATTAGGTAAAATTTGCAAAACAATATAAACCTAAGTGAGAGATTTGATTTTTACTCACCTTGAACCCTTAATAGAGCACAAAAACCCCAAATTTCTCCCACCTTGAAGTTGAAGAAGATGAAGAATGAGATGATATTCCTAATTCGCGCCCAATGCTTGGATGAAGAAGGATTCCAGGCCCCTCAGCAGGTGACGCGACGCGGGTTCTTCCTCTCAGACCTCCTTCCTCTCAAAATCGAGGGTCCTTCCTCTCAAAATAGGGTTCTTCCTTTCAAAATCGACGGTTCTTCCTCGCACAACTTCTTCCTCTCAAAATACCGTGACGCGGGATGTCAAACCTTCGTCCTCTCAAAATCGCTCTTCCAAAGCTTCTTCCTCTCAAAATAGGGTTCTTCCTCTCAAAGCTTCTTCATCTCTTCCTCTGCAATACGTTCTTCACAAAACTACGCGGGTTTCCCTATTTTATTCGCGCTAAAAGGTTTTTATTTTGTGTAAATTTTTTTTAAATCAATTAGGGACGGCAAAAAGCATAGCTAAGATTTGCAAAAACCATAGTTAATATACCGTGGCTAAGTAAATTTTTTGTATATATTATTTTTTTCAAATAAACACTTATGGACGGCATAAAGCGTAGCAAATGTTTTTATTTGTAAATCCCAAACAAGTTTATACTCTATCAATCTCAAATTGATATTATATATATATGATTTAGGGGGCTACATAAGTAGAAAACTTACATGGATTTACAATCAAGGACAAACTAAAACTTACCAATTTTGAATCAAGGTTTAACAAAAAACAACAAAAAGGATTTTGGAAAGACAAATTTGGAGTGTCCATGCCTTTTCAATCTTAATAAATTTTTCTCCCCATCCAAATTCAAAGCGTCTTCAAGTTTTAAAGAAATGAAACAATCTTTCGGCCTGAAAAAAATGAAGGATATGGGTAAGATGCAGGAGATGATAAAAAAAATGATATGAGTAAAAAAAGGATATGAGTAAGATGAATGATATGGGTAAGATGCACGATATGAGTAAAAAAAATGACTGAAAGGCAGTAATAATATCAAAGAGGATATGGGTAAGATGC
This sequence comes from Berberis vulgaris, assembly GCA_963556465.1. NCBI lineage: Eukaryota > Viridiplantae > Streptophyta > Magnoliopsida > Ranunculales > Berberidaceae > Berberis > Berberis vulgaris. The sequence continues at coordinate 28,560,242 of OY747125.1, read as the reverse complement.
AGGAGATGAAAAAAAAAATTCTAAATCATTCTCATATCTGCAAGTGGCTTTTAACATGGGCAATGATAAGTCCTCTCACATTCATTAGTTGAAAGACTAATTTGGGAGTTGCTTCTGCAACAATCAAAGGAAAAAAAATGATAAAGAGTTAGTAATCCTTGATAATTGTTGAAATGCTCTGTGAGCTTCTCCTCTGTTGTCTCCCATGAAATCCCTCCGATGAAGAGCGTCTGCAAGTTTTATAAATATCAAAAAATCTTTCGCCATGCATAACAACGAAGGCACTTCACCTAGTCAAAAAGAGTAAAAAATTGACTGAAATGCAGTAAGAATGTCAAAGAGAATATGGGTAAGATGCAGGGACGGCTTATACCGTATCAAAGAAAATGTAGCTAAAAGAATTACTAAGCCTTCTCTTTCAAAAAAATTGTTACAAAAAACATTTCCCCTCGATGAGCCTCATTTGCTTAAGTCACGCAGTGAAGTAACAACCACCATTATATAAGGTAAAGAGAACATTCGACAAATGTATGCAATTTTAACATTCGACAAATGTTAGCCTTGGTTATGAATTACTAAACCTTATCTCTCACCTGAAGAAGAAGACGCACACAGGAGACGGCGGGGTTGGAGTGGGCGGAGGCGATAGAGAGTAGAGAATAAGGGACAGATAGTACCACCACGGCACCACCACCGTCCTCCTTATATCAAAGAGAATATCTGAGATCTTTGATCTCTGAGATCTCTTGCAGCTAGGGAAAGGCGGGGAAGGGAGGGGAGAGGGAGGCGGCCGGGATGGGTGTCGAGTGAGAGTTTTTTCCCGACTTTGGGTTTCTTATCTGCTGTTGGGGTCTTCTCTGCCACGGCGGACTTCTTCTCTGCGGGTTGAGAGAAATTTTTTGGTTGAGTTGGTTGGTAGAGAAAATTTAAATTTGTATAGAGAGAGGTAATTGAAGGGGATTGGTTGAGTTGGTTTCACGCGGATCGGTGACATGGTTTGGTTTTTTATATATTTTAACTTTGTTGCAATCATATTGACAAATAGAAACTACCAGAACTAAACTTAATTGATCAAAAACATGACAGGAGACTTAATTGATCAAAATTATAACAAAAATTACACTGAATCTCTAGAATATCATACAAAAATTACAAAGAATCCATACAAAAATTACAAATATATATATTCGCTTTATAGAATATCTGATCTGATCTCCGAGATCTGAGATCTCTTCCAATAGGGAAAGGCGTGGAAGGGAGGGGAGAGGGAGGCGGTCGGGAGATCTCTGCTGCTGGGGTCTCCTCTATGGGTTTCTTTTCTGTGGGTTGAGAGAAAAATTTTGGTTGAGAGAAAATTTTTGGTTGAGTTGGGTGGTAGAGAAAATTTAAATTTATATAGATAGAGGTAATTGAAGGGGATTGGTTGTGTTGGTTTCACACGGATCGGTGACATGATTTGGTTTAGTGCGTTAGATTGAGATAAAGTTTTTGGGTGTTATTGACGGTTGAGATGAGGTTTTATATTTGTGTATAATTAAAAAAAAATCAATTAGCAACGGTTTTGGGTCGTCGCTAATAAAAAAAATCTTTGTAAGCTTAGCGACGGTTTATTGCCGTAGCTAAATGTTTTTGTTTATAATTTTTAAAAAAAATATCAATTAGCGATGGTTTTGAGCCGTCGCTAATAAAAAATTCTTTGTAACCCTAACGACGGTTTTTTGCCGTAGCTAAATGTTTTTGTTTATAACTTTTTTTAAAAATATCAATTAGCGACGGTTTTGGGCCGTCGCTAATAAAAAAATCTTTGTAAGCCTAGCGACGGTTTTTTGCCGTAGCTAAATATTTTTATTTATAATTTAAAAAAAAATCAATTAGCGACGGTTTTGGGCCGTCGCTAATAAAAAAAATCTTTGTAAACTTAGCGACGGTTTGTTTGTCGTAGCTAAATGTTTTTTTGTATATATTGTATTTGTAAAACTTAGCGACGACGCATTTACCGTGGCTAAATATTTTTTGTATATATATTTTTTTCCAAAAAATTCATTAGCTACGGTATTCTACCGTAGCTAATGAATTTTATTTGTAAATCTTAGCGACGGCTAAGATACCGTCGCTAATACAAGAATTAGCGACAGTTTTAAGCTGTCGCAAAATATTTAGCGACGGATGTTTATAATTATGGGTTGAAAACATTGTCAAAAGCATTAGCGACGGTTTTTTGCCGTTGCAAATCTTATATTTAGCGACGGTATCAAAAAATCGTCGCTAGTTTTTGTAGCTATTAATGCTTTTTTTTTTGTAATGAAAGTTGAAAAATGTGTTGAGGGTTTGAGATTCATTTCTTATAATGACACGTTTAATAAATATAAAACATGTAGAAGGCAAAGAATATGAAAATATATGAAAAAGGTTAGTGGAACGCACATGTGGCAGAGAAAGAGTATCGTGTTTTTTTTTTTAAATGAAAATCATCATAACTATTTATATATTTGTCGCATTTTGGTAAATTTGGTATCATTGAAATACAAATTTGAAGTTTTTTTCAACAAAACCAATTATCAATACAAACACTTAAAATTTCAAAATATATATTTTATTATTAAAATATACAAGTATTTTAAATATTTTCATGCCTAAATATAATGTTTTTCGAAGAAATTGATGGACATTTTAACGAACATTCAAATAAAAATCTCGAACACTCGATCGATTTTAATTTTAACCGAGTATGACTTAAAAAAAATTAATGTAAATTTTAAAATATAATATTTTCATGAAACTGATTGAGAGCAATGGCGGTACGTCTGTTCATTATTCATAAAAAGTTTATCATTATTAGAGTAATTGATGTTGTTGTTGGATTAGATATGTGAAATGATAGGTTATGTAGTTGTTGATAATGAAAATGTGATGTTTACCATGTCATGTTATGTTTATCAATTCCCCTTTTCTAAATGTCGAGGGAAAGAGAGTGTGCACTCACCCATGGTTTATCAATTCCCCTTTTCTAAATGTCAAGGGAAAGAGAGTGCGCACCCACCCCCCCCTCGAGGGAAAGAGATCACAAAGAGGGAGGTTGGAGAAAAAAGTTTTTAACTTTTATGCCCCAACCAATTCTAAACATCACACATCTAAGCTTATATTGAATTTTGAGTGTCGAAGGCATGAGAAATACTCTAGAGGAGGGGGTGGGAAAAGTGTTAGGTTGAAATTTATGTTCGCATAGGAATGAAATACTCCTAGCTAAAGTTAAAAATTATTCTCCTATTATAAACATTTTCCTATCCATAAGCAAAACAATTTGAGTGTCAGGAGAATACCCTAATCTATATACAATTCAGAGTTGTATTTACTATTTATTGTTGACTGTGACAAACTAAGGATTAGATATAAAAATGGTTAGGATTGAAAGTTGGAAAATGTGTTGAGGGTTTGAGATTCATTTATTGTAATGACACGTTTAATAAATATAAAACATGTAGAAGAGCAAAAAATATGAAAATATGTGAAAAAGGTTAGTGGAACGCACATGTGACAGAGAAAGAGTATCGTGTTTTTTTTTTGTAAATGAAAATCATCATAACTATTTATATAGTTGTTTTATTTTGGTAAATTTGGTATCATTGAAATACAATTTCGAAGATTTTTCCAACAAAACCAATTATCAATACAAACACTTAGAATTTCAAAATATATATTTTATTATTAAAATATGCAAGTATTTTAAATATTTTCATGCCTAAGTATAATGTTTTTTGAAGAAATTGATGGAATTTTAACGAACATTCAAATAAAAATCTCGAACACTCGATCGATTTAATTTTAATCGAGTATGACTTAAAAAAAATTAATGTAAATTTTAAAATATAATATTTTCATGAAATTGATCGAGAGCAATGGCGATACGTTTGTTCATTATTCATAAAAAGTTTATCATTATTAGAGTAATTGATGTTGTTGTTGGATTAGATATGTGAAATGATAGGTTATGTTTCTAAATGTGGAGGGAAAGAGAGTGCGCACCCACCCTCTCACCCCCCTAAAGGGAAAGAGAGCGCGCACCCTTTTCTAAATGTCGACGGGGGTGGGTGGCTATCTTTCCTCGCCCATTCCGTCGACATTAAGAAAGGGCTCTTATCAAGTACATTTGTGTGTAGAAAACAGATCATTTCCACGTGACAATCATGTCTATCTATATATATTCTATTCATTTCATTGGCAACTTAACAATCTCAAGGAGATGCCACCATGCCGTATTATCATTACCATGTTGAACATCTTGGGATAAGAAGAAGGGGGCTTTTTTTTTTTTTTTTTCTGTTCAATATTTCCATCAAAACCATAATAATGCTGACTGGAATCTTCCAACCACCAGGAAACACAACACAAGAAGTCAAAATCATCAAAGCCAAATGTGAAAAGTTTCTGCCTACCTCTGTGAATTTAACCATTTTTCTCTCTTTTCTCAGAGTCAAACCATTGACCACAAACTTTTATTCGTCATTCCAGACCTGTAGAAAAAAAAACTCAGATTTCCAATACCCTCTCTGTGTGCTTTTCAGATGAAATAAAGACTAGACAGATAATACAACAACCCTCCTCTCTCTCTTTTCTCAGGAGAAAGCCAGAGAAATCAAAGTCACAAAGTTTTTGCTTTGGCCAAGCTGGATGTATGTCCCTTTGTAATGCAGCCATTATAAATTAGTCTCTCTGTCTTTCCTGCCTGCCGTCCTTATTACAGAGAGAGGAGTGGAGTCTTTGCTCTCTCTGTTGCCTTTAGCAATGTGGACACTCATCATCCCTTACCTTCTATGTACCATAGTTTTCCTCCTCCTCCTCTTAGAACAAATCAACTACTTGAAGAAGAAAAGATCAATCCCAGGTCCTGTTCTCGTCTTCCCATTTTTAGGAAATGTTCTCTCACTTGTCCAAAACCCAACTAAGTTCTGGGAAACTCAAGCTTCCAACTCATCTTCATCTCATCTTGGTTTCTCAGCTAATTACATCATTGGCAAATTCATCCTCTTCATCCAAGACACCGAGCTTTCGCACAAGGTATTTGCTAACGTTCGCCCTGATGCCTTCCATCTCATCGGTCACCCCTTCGGTAAGAAACTCTTTGGCGAGCACAATCTCATTTACATGTCAGGTCAACAACACAAAGATCTCCGTCGTCGTATCGCCCCTAACTTCACCCCCAAAGCTCTTTCTACTTACATCGGGCTTCAGCAGAGCATCATTCTTTCTCACTTGAAGAATTGGGAAAAAGTTTCATCTGCTAGTTCTGACCCTGTTGCACTTCGCTTTCTTTGCCGAGACATGAACCTTGACACCTCTCAAACTGTGTTCGTCGGTCCTTACTTGAGTAAGGAAGCTCGCCAAGAATTCAATAAAGACTACAACTTGTTCAATGTTGGGTTGATGAGTTTGCCTATTGATCTTCCAGGGTTCAGCTTCCATAAGGCCAGACTAGCTGTCTCACGCCTGGTAGAAAGTCTGGCCTTATGTGCCAGTGCTAGTAAAGCTAAGCTCAAGGATGGCCACCAACCCACTTGTCTTATTGATTTCTGGATGCAAGAAGAAACACTCAAAGAGGAGATCATCGATGATCACGCACCTAGTGCCATTGAAATCGGTGGTCATCTCTTTGATTTCTTATTCGCAGCACAGGATGCGTCCACCTCATCTTTACTATGGGCAGTTACACTATTAGATCAGCACCCAAAAATCTTAAACAAGGTTCGTGAAGAGGTGGGGAGGATATGGCAACCTGAATCTGATACACTCATTACAGCAGATCAGTTGAGGGAAATGAAGTACACTGAAGCTGTGGCAAGAGAGGTCATTAGGTACCGTGCGCCGGCAACTCTTGTGCCCCACATAGCCGGAGAGGATTTCCCATTAACAGAATCCTACATTATTCCTAAGGGGACTATAGTGTTCCCATCCGTTTTCGAGTCATCTTTCCAGGGATTCTCTGAACCGTTCGAGTTTGACCCAGACCGGTTTTCGGAGGAGAGGCAAGAAGACCGAATTCACAAAAGGAACTTTTTGGCATTTGGTGCTGGTGCCCATCAGTGTGTTGGCCAGCGCTATGCAATAAACCATTTGGTGTTGTTTATTGCTATGTTTACGTCCATGATTGATTTCAAGAGGCATCCATCCCATGGCTGCGATGATATTGCATATGTTCCCACTATCTGTCCCAAGGATGATTGCCTCGTTTACCTCTCCAGGAGATGCTCTCGCTATCCTTCCCTTCCTTCTTTCTTCTCAAACCCCATTGCTTCTTAAGTTCCACCAGATCTGGTCTACCCTTTTTTGTTTGTTTGGATTGGTGGTGATATTGTTTGTGTGTGAACAAAGATACAGAATTGGTGTTGGTTATTTTTTTAAAAATTTGTTTATTTTATGTTACGGTATGAGTGGGTTAAATTGTAAATTGAATGTATTGATCTTGGTGATGACGATGATGGCGGTGCGGTGGACAATTCTTTTATCAGTGATTGATACTATCAATAATGGCTTAGCTGTTTACTTAGAAACAAGACAATTGAATAATGCCACTTTTTTTTTTTTTTTTTTTTTGGCATATGTCATTATTCAATTCCAATCCATTGTGTAGTCATTTTTAATATACAAGACTACATGCATGAAGTCATTTACATTAATTAAACGTAATGAATTGAGTCCGGATCATTTGCTTCTGGATCTCGCTATCTACGCTTAATGAAATTACAGAAATCCAAATAAGATCAGGATGTCCAAAATATACGGTTGGAAGAAATTTCTATAGGAGTAGGATCATGTATGCCTGCAGCCGGGCGCATGCAGATGACCCTCCTTCTTTAATGTTTAATTAATCAGATGATATATAAAAATTAACTTTTGATTCAAGCACTTTTTGCTTGTGCAAGTTGGCAATGATCTGGAGGCTAATTATTTAATGAATAATTTTAGGGAGCCCGCTTGGCTGTCCGGACCCTCTTGGGCACGTGCTTGGGAGGGTGGCTAGCACGTGAACCCAAGCTGAACCCAAGCTCCTCCTCTCCTGCGCCTCCTCCTCTTACCTCTCCTGTGCCTCCTCCACCTCTTAACCTCTCCTCTCCTGCGCTCTTAACCTCTCGCCAGATCTGCTCCTCTGCAGAATACCTCTGAGTATCCACATGTTGCGACACCAAACTTCCATTTCATGTAGTTCAAGCTGCGACACGGAAGAAGTGGCAGCCAAAAGGGAATCTAGAGATTAGCAGCAATGGGGAATGGTTCTTTTTCAAGTCTTCGTTTGAAGAGGATAGAGTTGAAGCCCTTCAATGTGGCCCTATGTTGGAGGAAGATTGCTTCTTGTTAAAGCTTGGAACAGAGACAAGGAAATGGCTAAGGAAACTTTGTCAAAGATACCAATCTGGGTTAGATTTTACAGAGTGCCTAAGCAATGTTGGACATCACAGAGTCTAAGCTATCTTGTTACTTGCTAGCAACCTTGGCAAACCAATTTGTATGGATAAGGAGACTGAATCAGGGTTTAGGCTCACATTCGCAAATTTGTGCATTGAGATTGACGCTAACCAACCTCTCCCAGATACTCTGAAGTCCTCTATTGAATGAGGAGGTACTTTTGAGGTGAATTTAGAGTACCCATGGAAGCCTCAAGTTTGCTCAAAAGGCAGTAAATTTGGGCACAAGACAAGATGTGGGGTAGTCGAGAAGCAAAGATTCAGAGGGACTAGGTATGTAAGAGCCAAGAAAGGGAACTCAACCCAATCTGGAAGGAAGACAGCAAGACAAAACAAAGGGGTCATTACAAATGCAAGTTCAAGAGATAACTCTACCAAACCACAGGGGTAGCATCTAGCTCCGCACAGCTCAACAAGACAACAACAAAGAAAACAAATTCATTGTACTCAAATCTAAGCCAGAACAAGAACATATAAGCTATAGAGCAAGGTGATATTGTAGTACATAAGGAAATGGATGATCCAAGTGGAACTCCTGATCCAGTACAGAATTTGGTGGAAGCAGATGACCAAGGAGTATTTGTTCAAAATGTAGAGCAAAATAACAATATAGCACAAGGGATGAATGCAGATGCAACCAAAGAAAGAAGCAAAGAGGGTACTATGAAGGAGGGTGTCAACGCCAAGGAAGGAATTACTCAGCCAAGATAATATATAGGTAAGAGATGGTAGTGACAATGGCAATGGAAAGAAGATGCTCTGGCTGAAAAGCAAAGAGAAAACAGTACAACTGGCGGCTGTGAGGAGGAAAGTAATTGTAATGATGAGTTCATCAATGAAGATGGTGGAGCTTGGGTTCACGTGCCAGCCACCCTCCCAGGCACGTGCCCAGGAGGGTCCGGACAGCCAAGCGGGCTACCAAAGCAGTCTCCCTAGAATTATTCTTATTTAATTATGTACAACTATGTACGTAGTATAAATACTGCGGATGGATGCCTAAGCATGCTTGGCATGGACTGTATACTCTTTTTGTTCACAACTGTGTACAGACTTTTCAACTTGTTATTTGATCTGGAAGAAATAGATAGATTCATTCCATATGATATGGATCAGATGGCTTTGTCTAGTGGCGGAGCCACATACAAGACATGGGGTCAGTTGCCCTCATAAAATTTTTGAAATTCAGATTTATTACAGTGAATTGTGAGTACTTGTGGTATATTTAACTAATTGCCCCTTAGAATTTTGCTTTTTTTTTTGCCCACTCCACTTTGCCTCCCCTTTGTCAACATCTTGGCTCCGCCACGTACTGGCTTTGTCCCACCCTCGAAGGAAGGGAGAGGAGTAATTTAATGAAGAAACTATCAGTCTCATTCACCTCTTAGTAGTTTCAATCTCAGTTCCAAGGGACAGATAGAGAAAGGAGAATTGATTATGGTTTTCAAATGCTACAGACGACTCACCTTAATTAAAATTGATGTCAAATGTTATGATAGGTAACGTATGTGCACTTATCATCAATTTTACAACCGGCCAATTTCTTATTGTTTGGTTCTAATATATAAAACTGGCCTAATTAGCTGTACCTGTTTTATACGTGCTTCTTATGATTTGGTGTTTAAATGTACAAGGATATGGACATGACATGATCAAGAACAAGCCAAGTACTTTTGGCTGGATGTACTGCTAAGATACAAATGCTTCCAGAGCTAAACATAAATGATTTGGTAACACACGAAGTGCCAAAAAATTGCTTAAGTAGTACGACCGTGTGCTTGGAGTTTTTCCTACAAGCTATCCCGAGTTCAATGAGTAAGATTGCTAGCCTAAGGCGCTCTTCTTGCTAGGGATGGATGCCTCTGCCTTAAAGAGTACTTGAGAAACCGAACTAAAAAATCACAATACGTACATGCTTGAGGATGTTTGATGCTCTATTACAATGTTTGTCTACAGTGCTTTACCAGTTCTGTGACTGTGAGGGCTCCCCGGCCAAAGTGGGGATGACAATTACCTCCAAGGAGGTGTGGAATAGGTTATATCCTCCTATAGAAGGCACCTAAAATTAATTTTATAATTGTACATTACTTTATATTGTAGTTTTCCTTGAAAGGATTCAGAAATTTTATCATTGTTTTTTCACAAGTCCTAAAAAAGAGTAGTGAAACCTAGTGTTAAACGTTTTTGTATGTTTGTAATCTTACTAAAGACACCGCGCATTCTACAAAAAGTATATTCAATCTATGTAGTGGTCAAGCAAGTTTCAGGAAATTTCTTGGATACCATTTTAGCTTTTATAAGGTTTCAACGGATTAAAATTCAAACTCTTTAGCAAAAGGGAATTGTCCGATGACATGTTGCGGAGACAATTTCTATTAATTGGAATTTTAATCATATGTGCAAAACATCAACTGCTTCAGTGGATAAGCCAAAAATAATTGACAAATATTTGATGAGAGAACTAAAAGCAACTGTCGTATACGAATGTTCTTCCTCAAAAGACATAATGGTCATGACAATTTTTAGTTAAAACTTAGTTGAACAGAGTTGGTTCACCTACATAAACAACTTTCATCAAGTTCAACTTTTACAGATTCTTATTTTGAACATCCCATCCAAATATGTCTAACAGTGCATTTAAAAAATAGGTGGAAGGCTTCTTTCAAGAAAAAAAAAAACTATGGACACATATCAAAGAGTGGGTGGGTGCCTTTTTAATTGGGTAACCATATCATCAGGTCCAGAAATTCTAGCCGGCCTGGTATTGGCGCCTGGTTTGCCCGCCTAGTGGGCATTTTTACATCTTTTGCCCCTCCTTTGTTGTGGTTGTGTTTAAAGAGAGAGGGACAAAAGATGTAAAAAAGCCCCTCCAGGCGCCAATACCAAGCCGGCATGCCAAGCCGGCTAGAAGGGCTCCATCAGGTCACTCTCACCCTAAGTACAGTTATAAATAGCAAAATTGATAGTTATCAGATGTTCAATGGTAATCTTATTTGGACCACAAACTTTTGATTTTAGACCAAAGACAAAAAAAACTTCAACCAAACTTTTTGTTTGTTAGTAAATGAACTCAAATAATGGCGTATGTTTTACTTTTCTAAAAACATCACTACACTAAATTGACATTTTTATAACAACCTCCAAAAGAGTAACATTTTTTAGTTGTAACAGTTTACCAAACAATTTTACAAATTTTCACAAAAAAAGTGATACAATAATTGTATCACCATGAAGAGTATGGTGCTACAAGTGATACTATTCATGGTGATCCTTGTAACATTATTTTTGTGTAACTGTTTTTCATTTTTTTGACAAAATTTTAGTTTTGACTTGGAAATTGTTTAGTGGACTGTTACAGCTCAAAAGTGTTACTGTTTTGGGAGTTGTTACAAAAATGTCAATTTGGTGTAGTGCATAATCTTTTTTTTCCCCGTCCATTTACTTCTCAAACCCAAACCTCTATTTCTCGACCAAGGGTTTCAAGAAAATGAAATTAAAGAAGGTAACTACATCCAAGCCAATCAAAGCAAAGCCTACGATTTCAAATTGCAAACGTTGAGTGGAAGAAATTTTGGCAAAGAAAACCTTTCGATCTAACGTAGTTGATGAAGGAATTGGGGTTCAAAACCAGAAATATCGCATAAATCAAATGAGTGGGTTGAAGGTAAGGAAAATTTTTGAGATAGTGGTGGTAAACATGGTAAGGATGGTGTGTTAAAAGTGTCATGGTGGTGGCAAATGTGGCGAGGAGGGTGCTATTGGTGATGGAGATGTTCATGGTGGTGGTGGTGATGATGTAGATGGTGATAAAGGATTTCTCAGCGGACCAATTGATAAATCACTATTACAAAGTTATTGCAACTAATTGATATAGATTGCAATGAAGTAGTACTCTAAATGGTGGAAGTAATATTTTGAATTGTGGTGGTGGTATTTTGAATTGTCATGACGATTGGTTGAATAGTTCTGATATAGTTTTAAATGAGATCACTTGTTTTGTATGAGATTACTATTTTAATATTTTTGAATATTGCTCTTTTCGTATTTTGAATGATTGCAGTCACAAGTTAATTTGCAGCTTTACAATGTTGTGGTTGTCACAACTTTGTGATCGAGAGCTTTCCTAGTACGAGATTTTGTGACAGAGCTTTCCATGTGCAAGGTTTTGTTCATCACAAAGTATACAAGGTTTTGTTCGTCACAAAGTTGTGATATTTAACAACGTTGTGACCAAGACCTTTCCAAGTACAGGTTTTTGCCATCACAAAGTCGTGATTGTCACAACTTTGTGACCCAGAGTTTGTCCTAGCTGTTAAGTATAATATTTGAAACATCACGAGGTTGTGACTGTTACAACTCTGTGTCTGAGAGTTTAGTAGATTACCGAAACATTATTTTCTCTATTATAACAATATGACGATCACAAGTTCACAACACAAGTAAAACAAAAACATAAATATTTATATCATTTTCAGAAAATTTACCCACTAAATAATATCAAAGAGTATACCCATCCATATAGTACCAAAAGTATAAAATATGACATACTCACCACTAAGTAATAAAAAAAAAAGTACTCACCCATGTCAAATATACCACAGTTATAGAAACAAAAAATGTTTAAAGATGAACAACAAGAAGTAGTTTGCTATTCCATTATAAACACTGTTGGAGTCATTTTCTCTTGAATCTTTGTTGTCGCTGACCAGTCATGCGTTGAAGTGATATTTCTTGAAACCTTAACTGCCCACAGATTCATTTAGGCTTCAAAATGTCAACCGGTCACCAACTACACTTGGGTGCATACCCAAATTCCACCAAAGAACTACAGGAGATATTGGTGCATCACCACTTAATTCAATTTGCATGAAATGTTCTTCTTACCTTGTGAGACCTAAAATATATATTTATAACCTCGACTCTAATGGCGATGACTACAATGACAACTAAGTGATCAATGATGTTCTTTCAAGAACAACAATGACACAATTATATGTACTTGCTAGTAGAACCCCATATCAGGAAATGTCCTCCATTCTGATATCTCACATGTGGATAGAGATGTGCATGACAAGTTTTGTGCAACCTTCGGATCTCAACATATGCAACTATTCTATAACATGGTTGCCACTGGTAACGAAATGTGTTTTTTTTATTGTATTCAACTGGTTATGTAATAAAAAATTTATGGTCTCTCAATTTTGCACCAACTTGAAGTTCCCGAGTGTTTCTTCATGTCTACTGGTAAATGTTTGTAATAACATGGAAACTAGTTTCTATTAACAACACTAATTTATTAAAATAAAATGTTATTAACAAACAAATTTATTAAAAGAGTTTATATACATAGGTAGTAACAAATGGGTATCAATTAGAACAAATGAAGAACCCTCAATGCGTTTAGTAGTCTACATAAAAGAAATTTATGTAAATAAATTGACAACAAAAAATAACATGGCTCGTTGACAGTAAGATACTTGTCAGGTCCAACACTCAGTCATGATTTTGTGACAATCACAAAATTGTAAATCACAAAACTGTGATAGAAATCACATACTCGCAAGAAAATCCACCATGAATTTGTCTAAAATGTAGAAATTTTAACCACCTAATGTCGAAAATTTTCAAAACTAAGTAGGTTTTGTTACCAAAAATATTCAAAACATAGCATCTCACCTTTTGTGTGGCACTTTTATGCTATGCGCATCTTCGATTTAACTTGAAAATGGATCATCTTCTACAACATCACCATCTATTAGAGCAGGGTACACATTCAAAATCATTATAATTATCTAAAAGTTTGTCTTTTTTCCACTTTTTTGATAAAATTTTCAACTTCAAAAGCTTCAATCTTATCATCCATCATCTAGAGAAGAATTTCTCACTACTTAAAGTAGATGAGCTTTTATCCTTTATACTTTGCTCATTTGGGGTTTTGGGATTGTTTTTTGGGAGGTGTAGGGATGAGGTGTTGGTATTGAGACTAACTAACAAAAATGAGGAAAGACATGGGCTTTATTTGGGGTTCAAATAACAAGATATCAATTGACCCATGTGAGAAATTAATTTATTATCGTTGGGGTCTAAAATCAAAAGCTCGGGGTCGAAATAAGATTACCCATGTTCAATCATAAAAGAATTCCAAGTGGGAACAACAAAATTTTCTTCTACCAAGTATTGACCATTATCACCAAGCATTTTTTTAAAAAGGACATCGTTTTTAATAGGAAAAAAACTCTTTCAGCCACTTGTCATTTCAAATGTCATTTTGATTATTTACTGCTTTAAACCATGAACATCCATCGTTAACATCTTCAGCTACCTTGCAAACAACAAATACCTTTCCACATGAAAGAAACACTGCTATAAAGGTGAAAAGATGGAATATAAATTGATCTCACAAACATGTTCCATAAATCAGTAGGTTCAGCAATTTGAGGTTGAGAATGGGTGTACTTAAATGGGTGATTTATAAAAATGGCTAAAAATGTATTGGGGGAAATAACCATCTTTATACTATTTGCCCTTCGGTAAATGGTCAAAATAGTTATTTCAACTAGACACGCAAAACTATTCTGTGTATCTAACTTCGATCAACTCATACCCTTTTTTGGCAATGTTTTGGATTGAAGGCTCAAACCTATTAAGCTTAGACTTTCCATTGGGGCATGGAAACTCACCCTCAAAGCTTAAACAATTGTCATATTTCGTTTTTGAGCTAAACAATTGAAGATGCTCTAATAGTAACCATATGGCAATGTCTCCCATCACCATTAAGAGCAACTCAAGAGAACTCATTCGTCTTTGCCCCGTAAAGGGGCTTATGCACTCCACTCGCTGTCTACTATACGAGCGTTGGAAGATTCACGTTGATGAGCGTTGTGGAGCCACATGAAATCAAAGGACTTCACGTTGGGATATGCTTTGCATAGTACAATAGGACAATTTGAATTTTGTTTGATCACTCTTGGTTGTAAGTGAATCTTATAATTGTGGTCACATAGATGGTTCTCACCACCTGACCACCGTGAACTCTAGCTTGATGGGATAGATCGTTAGCTTGAGTTTATAAAAAAACAAGCACATGTGGTTGCTCCAATTGTGTTCTCTTCCAACAAACATAACTTTTGTAGATTCGAGTCTCTAGGTTTAGTTTAGTTGGTACCACGTTAAAGTTTTGGTTGAAAAAAATTAATTTATGTTACAAATATAAGTTTGAATTTTAATTATTTTTCAAAATTAGTTAGAAAGGCATTGTTAACTAAGTTAATTTGTATTTGGGTCCCATAATTTAAATCATTTTTTTTATTTTGTTCCAAGTATGTTTAGTTTTGAGTTGGGTTTCAAGACCATGTTGTCTCCCGTGAACTTGATGATGGACCCATTGAAAAATAAAGGGAGTTGTTATGTGTACCCGACTGTTTGACTTGATGCCTCCGATTTCATTATTTAAATTTAACTTTTAAAAATTGTTTGATGTACCCAACTACATTTTGTTAACACTGAAATTACTCTAATTAATTACCAAGATAAGAAGAGTACTAATATTGTTGGTTGAAGACTTTGCATAAAAGATTTCAATTATGAATTTTTGGATGTTGGATTTTTTTTATTCTAAATGCAACTTTTCAAATTTGTTATAATGGATGCAACAATTTTTTTAATTGAACACTCACTTACATATTTATTTATTTTTAATACATATTTTTTTGTCAATCTCTCTGCGTTTGATTAACATATTGTACTCTTCAGCACTTTAGATTAGATGCATAGAGAAGAGAGAATTTGTTTGCAGGGTGGTTTTATAAGTTTTTTTTAACATAACCTACCATAGTGTTTGTTATATATTGTAGATCTTGTGACGGTGGTTAGTGTATATTTGATTTTTGCATGCAAATATGAAAGTTAAGAATTCGTTAATGAAGTTTAGTTTTATCAATAACGTTTACTTTTGTTCTTTCATCAATAACAAATTAATGTTCATAAATGAGAAAATTTAACCAACAAATGGTTTTTATTGAAAAAATGGTAAGTTCGTGTTAAGTATTTTAGGTTGGTGCAACAAAGTCGAAATATCCTAAATATTGGTGCAACGAAGACAAATGGTCGGGTACATGTAGCAACTCCCAAAATAACATTGCAAGAAAATAAAAAAATGAAAGTCTTCTTTTCTCGTGATGCGTTCCAAACAAAAAGGGGCATGCGTGCCTTGTGAAAGTCACGATTCAATGAGGTTAGCCTCACGGGGATTTGTTGAGGTTAACACTCTCCATCGTTGGATCTAACAAAATTAATCTTAACGCTATATTCCACTCCTTTATTTTACAACAGGAAAAAATAAGGTTAATTGCTCTTTGGCCCCTTAGTTTATAGGTATATTACTTTGGCTCACAAAATTTAGCCTAATATCAGTCTACCTCCCCCAAAATGGATAGAAACAATCTAGTCTTGGACGTTGACTGGTCAAAAATAATTTTGAGACAAAAATACGCTCTACTCTTTCCTTCTTATCTGCACTTTAACCCCATTAGTATATAGTTATCACTTTGGACCCTAAAGTTTAGTCTAATATCAGTCTAATCTTCAAAATTGACCCAAAAAAAGGCCCCAAAAATTTGTTAGTGATAAGGGTTAATTAGAGGTACTCGATATTATAAATTATTTCTTAGCGATAACTGCCTATATAAAAAAAAGGTCACCCTCAAACGTTGTCTGTCAAAATTTTGTTATTAATAATAAAAATGCCCCTGGAAAAATCTGAATTCAAGAAAACAAAAATTCGCATCTCAAAGAAATCCAATGGATGCACAATGGGAAGACGCCTGCAAATGTAAAACGTATATAGAGGCAAATCAAAGGTGAACTTAAAAAAAAAATTGCTTTCTAATTCCCAATCAAATGTGAAACCAAAGATTGTGATTTCGTTTTTCGAGTTATTTTTTGTCACGCCCCGATTTTCGAAGGAAACAAAAATCCCAAAATCCACTTAGGATTATCCGTTTCCCCCAAAACTCGGGACGTGAGAATTCAATAATAACATAAACAAATAGCAGCATGAACTAAACATTTGAAACAAATAAAAATCTAACCCGGAGAAGACTGGCATGGCTAGCTCACTAGCGGAACTCCAGTAACGCAGCTCAAAATCTCTAAACCTGAAAGGCTAATCGGCTACATTCCAAAATGAATGCACCCAAGAAGCAAAAGCTCACTCGGATCAGCAATAAAGCTGGTGTGAGAAATCTTCATCCCAAAATCAATAAATCCGTACATGGCAATATCAAAATAAACAATAAACAATAAACAACCACACCAGGAAGTTCCTCCATGAGGCAAAGGTGTTATCGTCCTAATAAATAAATATGCATTATTTATTACTAATAAATAAAATTTATGAGTTATAAATCTTCATAAATGCAACAACAATACAATTCATAATCATATTAGACTATTATTGAAATATTAAACAAACACATTTTTCTACCTTTAGGAAGACGTGTAGTTCTCATTCAATGGTTGAATGAGCATTTAGTTTCTTCCTGTAAGGTAAACACGCACATACACAAAAAGAAATCTCGCTACTTTTCCACAATCGCACTCTCCTCCTGTGCCGAACACACCTCACCCAAGTGTGCCTCCCTTGCCTTCGAAACCACTCGGAGCGTACATGTTCCAAGTGGGGTGCCACCTAGAGGAACATGTCATCACACCCGAAGTCCGATCCATGGCAAGTATTCTTCCTAAATCTACACGTACAACCGAACTCACATGGAACGGTGCACCGATATGCAAGCAAGTCTGCATACCCATAATATCACATGTATACAAGCAAGTCTGTATACAAAACAAATTTCTTTTCTTTTCACTTTTTTTTTTTCGGAGTTGTGGAAAAGAGCATAAAATAAATAAATCCTCAAAACTCTTTTATGGTGACGCTTTGTCAACCATAAATAAATCAACCACAGTATCCACCATTCTGTTGGGGAACAAGTAATATTTGACACATTGTCAATTCACACATCTCATCTCTTTGCATCATAAAAAAATAATATACACACCAATTCGCATAACAGTACAAATACTCAAACTAAAACAAGTGTTCACTTATATACCAGCCAATATCTATTACTAGAATATTTTATTCTATTTTATGTTATGCAATTGGGGTCAATCTCGCCAGCTATGTAAATAGGTCCAAAAAAAATACTCCCAAGATAATATCTTCCAGGTCATGATCAAAAGAGCATATGACAATGAGATACATTAGGAACTAAGCAAAAAAAAAAAATGACTCATTTCATTCTTGTAAAACCTCCCATAATCCATCTTCTATTTAATTAAGAAATTTTATTAAACAAATGAGCAATGTATCTATAACCTGTGACAATTAACGAGAAAATATTTCTGATAGTGGCACAACAATTTGACAACCTACTTTAATAAACCGGATGTACACATATGATAAATTTCGATTTCAACTCGATGGGATTTGACAAATCCAAAAATGCACATACACCTACTACCTAAATGTGGTAACATCTGATCTAACCTATGAGATACAATTTGCCCAAATTTTCTTCATGATAACACTCAGGGGTTCCTTAGTCTTACACAAACCCTACCCAATCACATGCTTTTCTAATGATGATGATGACCTAGAAAACCCCGAATGCCTTGACAATTGCCTAAAGTCAATGTGAACTACAATGGGTATCCATTCATTCACTCAAATCAATTAATTAAAGTAATCAAACCCCATCAATTTAATCTACCAAGTTAAGGGCAAAATCAGGAAGAAAAAAAATGAGGTTTTAATCAAAGTAGATTAAACACACAACACATAACTATCAAAACCATCACATAAAACAAACTGAAAGGGGTAAAAGAGAACTCACCGAAGAGATCGCAATCCGTAAAGGATTTCGCAACGGATCCACGCAATAACCCTTCATAGTCAACGCCATCATCCCATTCACATCCCTCATCACAACCTCACAGCCACTCGCAATTTAGCCCTTCACAGCCGTCGTCCTCCTTTCACAACACCGACCTCGCACGCTTTTGGCTGGTCCTTCACTCTGTCCCCATCAACTGCCTTACCTTCAGAGGCCTCTGGTTGTGTTGGTATTTCACAAACCCCAATTAATGGCACAGAGCCACACCATCATTTTTACCTCACCAATGAGTTGAAGACACGCTTCTTCTTGACTTCAAAAATTCTTTGATTATGTTCTTTCCAAATAACTCCAAGCTGCAATTAAATGTTGTCATAACCACTTCCCTTAGGTAGAGTTAGAGTTGAAATGTGAACCAATGGTAAACCCACTCTCCCATTGAGGAACTCATGGTAAGAACCAGCCCATGTCAAAAATTAGAGCGATGATGCCTATTCAATGGTTGTGACCAATCGACCACATCATGAAATTCAAAGATGGAGGACACTTTTTTTTTTTTTTGGCATTGATTGAAATTTAGGTTTCAAGACGGGATGGTGGCCAATTCTGAATTCAAACTTTCATAACAATGATGAACACTAAGTTAGAAACATCCACATGATGAAACTCGAGCTGTAAACCACTCCCCGGCATTAAATATAATCTGTTGTTTGTCGAAAAATAGCAAGACTGGGGGAGCAGTATCTTGAGTATCCATTCCAGTGCCCAGAATCTGAATGTGAGCAGTAGTATCGGCCGGTTCAACTTCCGAGCCTTCAACTGAAGCGCCTTGGGCTTATCTTTATCTCTACCTTCTGCCCTCCTCTTGTTAAACCCAGCAACAACAGCCCCCTTGCTACTCTCTTCCTCCATCGGCTTCCATCTTCTTCCCATCTTCATCCCCTCGCCAATGTCAGCCGCCATTACCCATCACCGCCATAAAAGAAGAAGGAAACGAGAAGGAGAAAAGAAAAGAAAAGCTTAAGAAAAAAAATTTTGTTTTTTTTTATTTTTTATATGGTGGGTGGTTATCCACCCCCACTGAAATTCTGAGAACACCCGCCCTCTTTCACAAAATAAAAACCCTACTTATTAGTTTAATAAAAGCCCACAACCAAGTCCAAATACAATTGGGTAACAACCCATCAACATTAGGGTTTACAAAAGAAATTTTTATTTTTATATAATTAGGCGGGTATTACATTTTTTGTCTCCTGATTTTAAGAAATATTTCGAGAAACATTTTGGTGTGTAAAGAAAAAACGTAAAAATTTCGAGTATACATGAATATATATATAATGAATTTAGAGGCCACCTGAAATATGTGAAAAAAATAAGATGCAAGTAATAATCTATTAAACGCATTAAATGAAGTCTAAATACTAAAAAATGAAACAAATATCAAATCAATATATAATTAGAAAATCGGGGGATGGGGGGGGGAAGGTTTCAAAAATTAATATATAAGTAGAAGAAATAATAATCAGAAAATAAGGGGGATGGTTTAAAAAATAAATAATTAAAAGAAATGATAATTAAAAAACACCAAAATTTACGAAAAAATTCCGAAATTTGTCAAAAACAATCCTCTAAACATGTAATTTTTGGTAGTTGGTTTCTTATTTTATGAAAAAATAGCAAAAAAAACCTCGAAATTACCCTCAAAAAAATGTAATTTTTTATTTTGTCCTTTTTCTTTAGTAATTTCAAAAAAATGAATATTTCGATGAAGTGAAAATATAATTCTTGCCTAAAACTCCAACCCACCCAATTCCAACAGCATGACCACCACCCTCTGATCAAAGTTACACACCAACTTCCATCATCACCATCCTCAACCCATTATTAGACAAACACTCTGGACTGAGTTAATTTGTTTAGTGGTGGGTTGATTGAGGATGAGTGATTTTCACATAATTTATACTTAAATTACCTTATAATTTATATTTGTTAGTGTTTCGAATATTGTATTTTATTCTACTTATTTCATTTTTCGTGTTTTTATTAGATTGGGAGTTTAAACGAAGAAATCGTATCAAAGCAGAAAGTCAAATAACATAATTGGAAGATCTCTTTTGGGCAATTAGGCAAACCTTCCTTTTTGACACTTTTAAAAACTTCTTATCCTGTCGCCCTCTAAACAGATCTCGGATGTCAAAATCATGCGATTCTTATGACTGTGGAAAGCTATCAGATATGGCTACAATTCATATGTTTTACCACTTTATCTAATTATGTCGAATTTTTAGAGAAAATAATGCTACAAATAGTCTGGCTAGCATAATCTGAATCCTAAGAAGAAACAAATATTATTATTATTATTATTATTTTTTTTTTTATTTATTTATTATTATTTTTTTTTGAATTTCGTCTTCTCCAAGCTAGGGAGAACGAGATTTGGAGGCTAGAAATAAGAGCTTGAAGGCTTGAATCAAAGAGGAGGAAAGGGAGTTGACCAACGCCACTACCGCGACTACCACCACCACCATGATCTTATAAACTTTACGCTAGTGTAGATGATTCTTCATGCTTAGTAGAATTTACTTTCGTTTTTTATTGTTTGCCGATGCATTGTGTGATTTGACAATGGGTTGATTTGTGAACAAACGCATATTAATTTCATGTATGTCATGCATACATGGTGGTTATAAACATTCTATGTTTTTGTTTAAGAATATTTTATTCATATTAGTTAAATATGTGATTATTTGTGCCTTAAACAAATAATTAATACTAGGGGTTTGCATCTTTGTTAAAATCAATCCATTACATTGCTAGTTAAACTTGTGATTAGTTGTGCCTAAACAGACAATTAATGCCAAGGGTTTGCATCTTTACTAAAATCAATCCACTACATTGCTAGGAGACAATAATTAACATTAGTATAATTTTATGAACCCGATGGATGATTCAAAAGCCTTAACATCTCTCTTTTTCATTATCAAACTCAAATTTTAATTTTTTTTTTTTTGTCTTCCATTAGTTTAGAAATTTTCGATTGTTGTAACCCCCCTTTCAAATTGGTTTAAAAAGATTGTAGTTTTCGATTATGTCTTCAATCCTCGTGGTATAACAATCAGGTTAAATTAACCTATTAATTTAGGCTGATAAAATCTGCATCAATGGGATGATGATGATGAAGGAAGTTGCAAGGGTCTCTTGAAAGGAGTGAAAGAGGTGAAGGTTCTAGGTGATGCGATTTGGAGGAAATTGTAGAGGGAAAAGTGTTGCAGGGTGGAGAACGCATGGAGGTTTGTGAGTGTGGTTGCCATATGGCAGATGGTGGTCACGGTGTTGGAGGTGGTTTCAGGTTCAATTGGAAAAGAAAGCAAAAGAAATTCCTTATTTAAAAAAAATTAATTCACCATGGGGTCTGCCTTGAGATGTGTTTGAATCTCGAGACACTATTCTCATTGTGCATCCATTGGATTTCTTGAAGATGCAAATGTTGTGTTATCTTATTTCTATTCAGATTTTTTCAGGGGCATTATTGTGTAAATAACAAAAATTTGACAATCAACGTTCATGGTCCGTGAGTTCAAGGGGTGACCCGAGTTTTTATATATAAGGGGTTGTATCGCTAATGACTGATTTATAATATGGTTGTATCGCTAATTAACCCTTATCAGGAACAAATTCGTTTTTTTTTTGGTCATTTGCATATTGCCCCCTATTATTAATGGTTTTTTTTTCAAGTTTACCCCCATAATAAACCGTATTGCATTTCCCCCTCAAAACTAGTAGTCAATGTGCCTTGACCAACTGTTTTCAAAGCAGGTTACTGAAATACCTCTAAGAAATCAAAGGCTGAGATTGAGTCTTTCGTATCTCAAACATCTCATCTCAAGAAAAATTCTAAGGCTCAATTGAAATCGTAATCATATCACGAGGAAATCCAACAGTTGATTTTTAAAAAAATTTGCATCTTAAACAACTCATTTCGAGGAAAATATTACGAGTCAAATTTAATCGTACACACATCTCTAGGTAAATTTTACGATCCAAATTTAATTGTGTGCATCTCGAGGTAAATCTAACGCTTTAGCATGTATCTCGAGGAAATTCTGATGGTTCAGATTTATTCATACACACATCTCAAGAAAAAACTGACGATCTGAATTTAATTGTGCATGCATCTCAAGGAAATTTGGGGTGACATTGTATTAGCTATTTTTTTTATAGGGGGCATACTACAAATTACCCAAAACAAACTTCTACTCCTTCGTCATTTTCCACTTCTTTCTCCACCTCTTCCCCTTCTTCCTCCTCAGTTTCGCAGCCTTGCCACCAACTCCCCATTCACCCTCCCTCCTCTTCCTCTTTCGTCCTCTTCTTTCCTCCTCCTCCTCCCTCATCTTCTTCCTCCTCTGTCTCGCAGCCTCACCATCACCTCCTCCTTCATCATCCCTCCTCTTCCTTATTCCTCCTTTCTCGTCTGTTTCACAACCCTTTCTCCTCATCCCTTCTCTCCTTCTTCCTCTTCATCCCTCTTCCTTTGTTTCACAACCCTTCCTCCTTTGTCGATAATGACTGGGCTGTGAAACAAAGAAGGAAGAAGAGGTGGAAGTTTCTTTTTAGTTAATAAATAGCTAATACAAGATCACCCCTAGATTTTCTCGAGATACATGCATAATTAAATTCAAGCCGTCAATTTATCGAAATTTATGCATAAATAAATCCGAACATGACATTTTCCTCGAGATCCATACTAGATTGTTAGATTTTTATCGAGATGCACACATAGTTAATTTGGACCATTAGATTTACCTAGAGATATGTGAATGATTAAATTTGAATAATTATATTTTCTTTAAGATGAGTTGTTTAAGATGCAATTTTTTTAAAAGCAACCATTGAATTTTTTTCGAGATACAAAAGATTCAAATCTCAATATTTGATAGTATTTAGTAATCTGCTTTGAGATGGGTTTGAGATTCCTTTCGTTTATTCTACAATGTATATAGTACTTGCTGTAATTCTGTAACACACAAAGAAGACGAAGAAGAGGAAGAGTAAGTTAAGGAAGCGAGCGGCTCGGCTTTTTCTATATATAGAGAAACCAACGCTTCGCATCGCCACAACGGAAAGAAAAAAAAACACACACACACACACACAAGGCGGAAGGTAGAAAACACTAGCAAAGAAGGAGAAGAAGATGGGCGAAGTAGAAGAAAACCAACAGCAACAACAACAACAACAACAACAAGAAGAAGAAGCTAGTGGCAGTGCTGTTGCTGCTGCAGCAAAACCTAACGATGATACCCCTGCTGCTGCTCCTCCTCCTACGCCAACACCACTTCGATTTGATCCCAGCCGAAGTAACTCTCTCTCCTTCTTTCTTGCGCTTTCCGCCTTGTTAATTTGATTTTACTCTTACATTCACATTATATTTCAATTCTTGAATTCAAACTAAGAATATTGTTGTGGTGTGGTGTTTAATGGGGATTTCTTCCTTCATATGCTAGTGGTCATGGTTAGGGTTGAGAGATAGACAGAAATTTACATGATTGCATGGCAATTGTACATCCCACTAATCCTAATTTTCGATAAAACATCATCAATTTCGAGGTGCAATGTAGGAATTCATAGTGAAACTGAGAAGATCACATTTTCTTAATCCTATCCATATTTTAGGAATTGGAGGTGTAAAAAGAGGGTTATTTATTCTATGATATTTTACACCACCCAATTCACCTGCTTATTCTTCTTTCTCTCAAAATTCAAAATATACATTATTTTGGAGGGGACTTCAGGAATTGAAAAAGGCTGAGCTGTGCTCATGTGGAGTTGTAAAATTACACAATTTGTTGAAGATGGATGCTCTCAGTAACAAATTTACAGGATTACATTGTCGAAGAAAGTGTTTCTTGATTGAAATAACAAATATGTTAAGTGTGAGACTCTAAATTGGCTTTTTCTCCATTTAGTTAATACTTATATTCTCCCCCCTCCCTTCTATTTTGTAGTGATTGGCATTATTCGGAGAAAGGCCTTGATAAAGGATTTAGCTGCCGTATACCATGCAGAATGCCTCGCCTGCTGCCAAGAGCTTCTTGAACTCCAAAGAAAATGGGAAGAGGTAATAAAACACTCAACTTTAATAATGCACTTTGCATATAATGCTTTATAATTTTATTTGCTAGAAACTTTAGATGTGTATACTACTGTTGTTATTTTTATTGCAATGTGTATCTTTTTTTTATCACTGTTTTTTTTCTCAATACTATTTCTGATGGTAGCTAGTGGAAGGAATTATACTAAACACCATTAGATTGATATTGATTACATCAATTGAAAGTTTGTTGATTTACTATCATCACAAATATTTTTGGGCTAAAACTATATAAAATTAAAGCAATGCTAAGCTTTTGAAAGTATTACATGTTCCTGTTGCATTTTAAAGTCATGATTGTTTCTCTTCTTGATAATCCTTACTACCAGTTCCTCATTTGGAATTTAAAGGCGAGCGACTGTAGCTTCATTTAAAAACCTAAATGTGATTAAATATGATTTTTGATCAAGCCTTTTTTTGGCATGAAGGGTTAACTCTTGGAGTGTCGCAAAAAACCTCCTATAAAGCTTTGATTTCATAGGTTGGTTGAATGATGGACTATTCTTAAGAGTTATGAAAATACGGTGGATAAGACCTTTGGTGAAAGATCATCTATGTAGAAAAGTATATGCCCATTCAAAGGTGCAAAGTGAACTTGGCAAAACTTGCATTCGAAAATATCCTAATTTATTAGGTGCCCATGTTTCTCCTCCCTATGCATATTGCTTAACAAATTACAAAGGCTGTTGGAAAAGAGACAAAGAGGATTGTGCTTTAGGAGGATGTAGACACATAGAAGTGGTTTTCAAGTGAAACTTGTTTGGTTGGATCATTTATTAATGATCTCATCAACGATAATAGGTTATGGAGTTTTTATGTGACTGTCATTGTAGGTGTTTATGGTCATTTCGAGATCATTGGGATTTTAAATCACTTTTTTTTTCCTTTTTTTTTTTTTTAATGTATTAGACAGCAAGTAGTAAATGAAAAAAACGTGCTCGCGAGTGAGAAACATGTTAGCAGAAAGAAAGGAGGAGAGAATAAGCCATTACAAAATCTAGCAACCCAGTAAGCATGGCGAGTGTGAAAAGGAACGTTTCACAATATACTCCATGTATTCCTCCACATGCAAATGCAACTCTTAATCTCTCTCAGCTGAATGGTGTCCCTACTATTGTTTTCAAAGATTCTTATTTTCCATTCTTTCCATAATACCCAAAGGGTTGGGAACCCTATCCCAGATCCAATTTCCCTTCTCAGAGAATGCCATATTACTCCAATGCTCCTTTCGGTCTTTCACAACCATTATCAGGTAGCAAAGTTTGTAATGTTCTGTGGCTATGATACCTGGATACTTCATTTTGTGTCACAAAGTGTGTCAGACACATTATCACACCTGGATACTTCAGGGACATGTTATGACACTTATAAGAGTACATGTCTGAATAAGAGGTGGGCACCTCTTAAACTCAAATTCTAGTCAAACCAAATATTTTACTAGACTACGCTTCTTGTATAACCTAATTACATTGAAGGTCCGCTAATGTGAGTTGTCCACAAACTAATGTGACCTGTCCATTGTAGGCAAAATAGTAATTACTTTTACTCTCTACTTAGGTTCTGTTTGTTTCACATAAAATAAATATTCCAGGAAAAAAAATTTCTGGAAAAAAATTTTCAGGAATTTTTTTTTTCGCAAAATATTTTTCGTGTTGTTTGGTTGTGTTGTGAAAATAAAAGTTCAAATTATCAAGTATTTGTCTCACGCTATGGAAATTGGGTTAGTTGTGGTGCAATGGGGGAGGTGTTGATTGATTTTGTTAGTTGATATGATAGTAGCCATGGTAGTGGTGTTGGTGGTGGTGGGGACTAAGTTTGGAACGACGGTGGTGAGGGTAGTTATATTATGGTGGTGGTTGTACTATGGTGGCATTAGTAGTAGTGAGGTCGTGGTGGTGGCAGTCACTGTGGTTGTGGTTTTATACATGCTATGGTGGTAGTGGTGGTTGTGCCATGGTGGGGTTAGTTGTACTTTGGTGGTTATGATATGGTGGTGGTCGTCGTTGTGGCGTAACTTGTGATGTGATGGTGATTGCAATATGGTGGTGGTGGTTGTGTTACAATTGCTGTATTTATGGGCCTATGATGGTGGTGGCCATGGTGGTGTTAGTCCATCATGGTATGTGGTGGTTGTGCTATGGTGGTGTGGTTCAGGAGTTGAAATGGTGAAATAAAAAAAACTAAGGGAAATCTTGGAAAATCAACTTCCCATTAAAAATTGGTATGTTGATTTTTCACCCATGAGGCTCTTTTAGAATAAATATTTTCCAAAGATTTATAATTTTCTGTGAAAGAAACACTAGAAAATTTAATTTTTGGAAAATAAATATTTCAGAAAATAATTTTCCATGAAACAAAAGCAGCCTTAGAGGCTCTAACTGGAGCTTAAACAAACACTTTAAACCCTCCAATTAGAGCCTCGTATTAAAGTTAAAAGCTTTATCTCTTAATCAAACAAACACCCCTAAGTTAGAGAATTGTTTCTTTTTACTATTTTCATCCTTTTAGAATAACACATCATCAACTTTTACTGAATGAAATTAGAACATGGGAACTTTGGACTGCAACTATTTCCTGTTCTTCTTTTGGAGAAAGCTTCATGAAGCAAACATGTGATCTTGTTCCATCACATGATTCAATTGGTTGAAGATGGTGACAGCACTGAAATTATGGTCGAGGTTGTATCATTGTTAATTCATCTCAGGTTGTGGACCAGTTTTATTATTATTTTTTATTTTTACTGCAGTAGAGGGATTCAAAGTTAAATTTTGCATCTTTTGAAGTTTGAGCGTCTTAAATGTATAAACGTTAGGGATGGTATATGATAGAATAAAAGAACAATAATCGAAATAAACAGAACCATAATTGAAATAAATAGAATAATTCAAAATAACTACGAAATAAAATATTTTTTCCATCAATCAACTAACTTACAACTAACAACCTACACTCCTATGTAACTTCTCTAACAAGAAACAAACCCTAAACTTAATAGGAAACAAATATTAGAACCCTAATTCGAAACCCTATTACAATAAAAGTAGAACTTCTAATATTTATAAAATACTACTATTGCTAATATTACTAAATGTCCTAATTACATCAGTATATTAGTATTGTTTATTTATTTTAATTATTTAATAATCGGATTAGTCCAAGGTAAGCCCAAGTAGGAGTCCAATAAGCTTAGGGCTTATTAGGGTTTTGCTTTGTTTTGCTTAAATAAGTTAGAAATCAAGTTTAGTTTTGAAGTTTAGAGAATTATTTTCAAAGAGAAGAACTATGTCAATTCAAGTTTCTGGTTTATTTATTATTGCTTTCGCTATTAAACCTGTCAGTTACCCAATTCTGTGTTTGTTGGTGTGATTTTCAAATGTTGAAATTTGCTAAACAATTATAGAGAAAATTATGGTAGCAGCTGAACTAAGAAGACAGTCTATGATAATTAACTGATAAGTTTTCCCAATGTACAAGTGACAACTTCGGCTTGAGCATGAGTTTGAGGATGACTTATGTTGTCTAAATGTGAGAGATGAGTATTCATGTGATGCTTTTTTCTTTTAATTCTGTTGTTGTTTGCCTAGCTCCACCTAGAGAAGAGGAAAAAAAAAGTGTATATATACACACATATATATAGACACGTTGAAGATGCCATGGGACTTTGCATACCTCATAAAACCTATATATATTGGGGAGATTTTAGGAGATGCTTTAGAGATAACTGTTTTTATGAACTACAAACCCTTCAAAGAGGGAAAACATAGATACAACCTATATATATAGTGGAGATTTTAGGAGATGCTTTAGGGAAAACTGTTTTTACGAACTAAAAACCTTCAAAGAGGGAAAACATAGATAAAAAAGCAGAATTTCCTTAGTTAGCAGATATGGACTCCAAATACAAACTAGTAGCAAAAGCTTATTGTAGGTATCTTTCTTCTTTCCTAACTTGACAGATTCTATTATTGATGTTCAGGACAATATAGTTACTCTTGTAGAGGATATTAATACTCTTAACTTAGCTCAACAAACCCGATTATGCCTTTGTATGTTGTCTGAACTGCCAGACATTTCGTATCGGAGAAAAACGAGAGGGAACTCCTATAGAAGCACTTCCCTGACCACCAGTGATGCATGAAGCATAAAAGCAAAGCGTTAACGCATTTACTTGAATGTTTTTTCAATGATAGTTTTTTTTTATACGTAGATAAATATTACTAAGTGTTGCTAACTTGCTATAAAACTTCTCGTAATTTCATGAACTGAAACCTTTTATGCGAAATAGCTGATGAGCTAAGCACGATGTTTCCAATTCCGGCTATCAAAGTATCGAATGTGCGTTCGGCATTTTTTAGAAATGAAATGCCCTTGTTACATAATAGGCAACACTAGGCTCCAATGGCTTTGATTCAGGAGGTTTGCTAGTTGGTGAACTTTGGCTGTCCCTTTTTTTTATGTGTTAAAATCAACATCAACACCATTTTCTAAGTCATGTAGAAATGCATGCCGAAAGATACTCCATATCCATGACCTGTGACACTATCACATAGGATATCCGGTGGACCACTAGATGGATATTGATAGAAAATCAACCCAAACCTAATCTTCAAGCTTTCTGAACATATTAATGTTGTTTATAATGATCCAATGGTTCTGTCTTTTTGCCTACGAGTTCCATTGAGTTGGACACCCTATGTTCTTATCACTGTATGATTGAAATTTTTTGAATTGTACTTTCTGATGTGAACTGCTTTAAAGTTTGAGTTCTGATTAGCCTTTGAATGCTTGGCAGCCATATATTGACAGCAAAGCTTCTGAGGACATGAGAAAAGAAACGACAAGGCAACCCAAACGTCCGAAAAAGACCCGTTAGGAGAAGGCACCATGTGAGGTGCGGGTATATTGTATACTCTCTGCATATTGGTAGGTGAGCGGGTATATTGTATACTCTCTGCATATTTGTAGGTGATGCGTTTTGAAATATTATGTACAGATTAAGTTCATGACTTGAATTCTAATAACAGCATGCTAAAACTACAATCTTGACAATTATGTCTGCTACCATCCTCTGTATGTATCAAAAAACCATCAATGAGGATATTGTAGCAACTATTATGATTTAAATGTTTCATGCAAGATGTTTTGACCTTATGAAGAAGTCCTATTGATGAATATCATATATGCAAGTGTATTTTTGACATGCTTTTGCTAAATGAAAGTTTCGGTAGGAATACTTTTCTGATGTTTTCTGGAAACAGTTTCATCATGTTGTTCAGTTAAATATCAGTATGCTTGTATGGAAATATTTGGAAAGAATTGCCGAGGCAATGGCAAATACTAATTTATATGGCTCTAAAACCACAGAAGATAAGCTTTACTTATTACTCAAAGATGTTCTCTTGGATTTTTATTTTTATTTTTTTATTCTCAAGATTGAGAATGGAGAAGGCCAGATAAGCATTTTCATTCATAACCTCAGGATTAAGTGAAATTTTATATTGCATGATGTTTTCCTTGTACCATTACAGTATTATACTATGTTGTATATTGCATATCAGAAGATAGTCTGGTTACCCTATGAATCCTCGCATTCATAGGTTAGTGATGTCATATAACATAGTAATGGGTTACTTGTTGGTATATTCAAGCAAAAAACATTACACTCCTTGTCAGCATATAATCTTGTGTGAGTAGCCCTTGGGAGTTTCTCCAAGGGTGATTAAATTAGTGCACCTGAACTGACGTTATGGAGATAAGGGTATATGGCTGTATAGACATAACAGATCAAGAAAATATTTTTTGTTTTTTGTGAGATCTTAAGTAGTTTGGTTGCTCGTAGTTGGAGACTAGTAACCTTTGTCCACACTCCAAAGAGCTAATGAAGTGGTATCGATGCTTTGTTTGAGTGCGCCTAGTTGTGGTATTGAATAATGGCATCTGTTGATGAGGTGCTAATAACAATAGAGAGTATGCATCGGCTGAAGTAGTGTGGCTACTCATTATTGGGCTTTCCAACAACGAAATAAAATTTGTATTTTGATTTTACGTGCTGCCTGAGTTTCCATTATAACATAAGAGTGATAGAACAATAATTCAAAGTTAATATATTTACCACAATATGACAGATTGACATCATTTAGATTGATACAAATGGGAGGGCAAGCGTGGCTTGGCAATAGCCATCAGTGATGTAACCTTTGGCATGGTCATCCCATATACTTCTCTTGTGTCAATGTCTTGTAGTTCCATTCCATGGGGTGGACTCCAGTCGAAGCAATGGAACAATCTCGCTAGTGCCATCAGCACAAACACCACGCCTAGTGGTGCTCCTGGCACTTCCGTTTGCCTGCACTGAATGGCAATATTCTGAAATCTACTCCATGGCTTATCTCCACTCTGTTGTTGCTATTGTCGCTGGACAGTAGATGCCTCTCCGGTTTGAATGCATCCACATCATCCCAAATGTGGGTGTTCCGTCCGGCCGAGAGCATGGGTGTTGATGAAGACACGAGTCTTAGCAGGTATGTGGTAACCATTGATGTTAGTTGGTCTTAATGATTCGTGTGGAATCCGAAATGGACCAGCTGGGTGCATTCTGAATGTTTCACGAACAACACACCTCAAGTAGATGAGGTATGGCAAATCAGACTCGAGCACCATTCGGTCCTTACCCACTACCGAGTCAAGTTCTTCTTGGATCTTACGAAGCACTCTGGGATGCTTTATCACCTCTGCCATTGCCCATTCATTTGTCACTGAAGAGGTGTCTGTAGCTGCTGCTATCATGTCCTGTATCAAGGCTTTGATATCCACATCGTCCATGTGTTCCTTGCCATCTTCACCTGGCAAAGACAACAATATATCAACGAAGTCGTTATTTTCATTACGCGGTGCTTTGATATGTTCTTCAATGATCTTTGAGTGGAATTCATCAATCCTCTTTTCCAAATCTCTCATCCTCTTTTCACATCCAAAAGGGTCTAACCATCTCCAAAGAGGCAAATAATCACCCAAATAAATCAACCCCAGAAACCAAAACAACTCATGGGTGACGTTCATGAATTCCATTGCTTCGTCAGGTCCAGCTGACTCCACCCCAAAATACTGTTTCCCTAGTAACATCCTGGTAACGTTGTTCATGGAAAATGCACCCAATACATGCCTCAAGTTGACCAGTTCCCCTGCTTTGGCCCTGGTTTTGTATTAGATAGAATTGATTTAGAAGATAGACCAACATCAGTTATGTTCAATAATAACGAATAAATTCTTCTTTACCTGTTCCACACATCTTGAACCAAGTGCTCAGCCTCCTGAGCACGCTGAAGAGCAAACATTGCAAGTTGTCTGGTGGTTAACAAATGCTCCATGCATATCCTCCTCATTCGCTTCCAGTGAGGGCCTAATGGGGCCAATGCTACGTCTCCACACCCATACGCTAGATGGACTGCTGCTAGGGTCTTTGGTCGAGAGGCAAACACTTCATCTTGTTGAAGGAGTATTTCGCGTATGATATCAGGGTCATCAGTGGTGATTGCATCCACGCTTCCAAGTCTTAGATACACAAGTGGTCCATACTTCTTAGAAAATGTAGCAAAGTCTTTGTGGGGAAGGGGACCCAATTGGAGAAGATTGCCAAAGATTGGCCACCTTGGTGGCCCCGGCGGTAATCTAACTCTGCTACCAGTACTGTTATTGGGCTTCCTGAAGTAGTATAATACCATCATCGTCATCGCCACCATCATGGCAAACACAGTAATACCTCCATAAAATATGGAAGAGGATGATGTTAATAGTTCCATGATGTGGGTGGGTACGGGTGATTCTATGGAACAAACACAACTGAGAGGAACTATGTGAAATACCTCTCCAAGGAGGGAACCCTCTTTTTGTGTTCTATCTAAGATCCCTCCTAGTTAAGTTCCTGGCCTTATGTGCTAAGAAAGTGGATTTTGATCCCCAAAATGTCATGATTTTGGGGGGAATTTTGTTCAAGCTTCTTTGTGTTTGTCAACTAAAAAAGCAGGTTAGAACAAGATCATCTTTGGGGGTCTTGGATAAAGAACATATCCTTTACATGTATCAACCACTATAAATAAGATATGACTAGCATCTGCTTATTTATAATGCATAACTGGTTACCAGGGTATTGTTTGGTTGTAGAACTGGAGCCGTATGTTAAAAAAAAAAAAAAAAAAAAAAAAACGATTCAAATCCATTTTCTTATCTAAAATTTTCCGATTATTGCATTTCAGTAAACTTATTAGTCAATTTTAAGTTACAATGTTGAATCAATAGTGTAGGTCTAGTCTTGGATATTAAGTACTTGTTTAACTTTTTATGTTAAATACCTTCAATGGATTGAAGAAGATGCAAATAGGGGTGGGCACGGTCCGGATCAGTTCCAATTTTGGAGGAACCTAACTCGAACCGTTTAAAATTAACGGATTCGGTCCGGTCCGGATTCCCTCATTTTGAATATTGGAACCGAACCTAACTCGAACCGTTTGGAACGGTCCGGTCCCTACGGTTTCAAACAGTTCCTACTAAAAATGCATCAATTTCTAGTTAGAAGTTGCTAGAATAATTACTGTTTTTGGACTAAATCCAAACAAGAACATCAAAACAACCAAACTATCTACAATAGTTAAAAAGCTACAAACAGAGTGAATAACCCAATCAGATACATACATCAATAGTTGAAAAAGCTACACACAGATACATCAAAGCAACCAAACACAGAATGATTACTGTGTTGGTTTCTTCATCTTCCAAATCTACTGGTGGTGGTGGCTTTCTGCTGCTTCTTCTCGAGACAGAGACAGAGAGAGGAAGTTCTTCTCTTCGACAGAGAGAGGGAGTTCTTCTCTTCGACAGAGACAGAGAGAGGAGAGGGAGATCTCGCTGATCTCTTCTCGCTGATTTCTTCTCTTCTGCTGCTTCTTCGACAGAGAAAGGAGTCTGTTGATCTCGCTGATCTCTTCTTCTCTGCTGCTGCTTCTTCGACACAGAGAGGAGAGGGCTTCTTCGACGAATCTCTTCTTCTCTGCTGATCTTCGACAGATTTCTTCGACAGATCTCTTCTTCTCTTCTTCTCTGCTGATCTTCGACAGATCTACTGCTGCTGATCTTCGATAGATCTCTTCTTCGACAGAGAGAGGAGAGGAGAGGAGAGGGAGATCTCCTTCTCGAGACAGAGACAGAGACAGAGAGATGAGAGGGAGATCTCCTTCCCCTTCTCGAGACAGAGACAAAGAGAGGAGAGACAGAGAGAGGAGAGTTTAGGTTTTGGTTTAGGTTTTTATAGTAAATGCGATTTGAAACGGTCCGGACGGGTCCAACCCGGACCGTTTCTTTTTAAAAAATAGAAACCGGAACCGGACCGTTTTATAACGGATCCGGACCGATCCGAACCGTATCTAAAAATACAAAATTAAAATCTGGACCGTTTAGAGCAAACGGTCCGGTTCGGTTTAAACCCGCTGATCCTCGACCCGTTTGCCCACCCCTAGATGCAAATACACCTATATCAACGATGTACTAGAACAATAACAACAACCAATCTTTTTCAACAATAACTTTATGATATCTAGTTTCTTAGATCAAGTTTCAGATATTTCGATCTTTCCAGTGGAGAGTTTTCTGGTGAGAGAGTTTTTCGGTGGAGTTTTCCGAAGTTGTAACTGTGATTAATAGAGTTTTCCGATTGTCTGATTTTCACTTATCATCACCAAACTCGAACCGAACTCTATCTTTCTATCACGTTATCATTGATCAATCCACTCGGTCTTTTTCACCCAAAATCCCTTCGATCTCTCAACTCTCCTCATTTTATTACCCTTTATCTTCCTTGCCTTCGCCTTCTATCAAAATCACAAAAAACTCCATATTCATACCCTCCTTCGTCCACGGTGCAAGTTCCTTGATTTATTTTTTTTGTTGTTTTACTATTGTTACTCTTGTTTGTTTTCTGCAGGTCTCAGGTGTTTTGCTTATCCATTTCCCGTTTTCTTGTATTTCCTTCTACAATCTCAAACCTCACCATCTTATTCCATCATGAACATCTCTTCAAATCACGAACCTCACACAAGCAATTATACTTTTCACAATCTAAATTCCATACCACCTCCTTCCCCCTTTCAACACCCACTACACTCCCATACCATCCCCTATTTCCAATATGTTATGTGCTCACATATATTCCAGGAACTCCACTGTTATTTTCCTCTTCTAATGGATTCCTCTAGTTTACGCATAACCTCACTACCAAGGACCTGGGGGGGCTCCTGTGTGTGGTGTGCTGGAGGGCGTCCTGCGCACGTGTGTGAGCCGTTGGATGAAATCCGACGGCTCATATCGATGGACCTCAAAACCCACTCTTAATTAAAATGTTGGCAGGAGATCCGACGGCTGAGATTATTGGCTTGGAAAAGATTGGTTTTTTGGGTTTTGAATTGTTTTGCAAACAGAGAGAAAGGGACCTGCGTTTTGAAAAAAAAAAAAAAAAAAAAAAACTAATTCGATCTTAGATCTGAGGGAGAGGGAGAGGAAGAGGAAGAGGAAGAGAAAGGGGATCTGAGGGAGAGGAAGAAGGGAAGAGCTTCAGTGATCCAGGCATTAACTTGAAGATTTGCAATCATAGATGAGTCATACAGAAAGCTCTCTCATTTAATGACACTTTATTCTATTTATCTGGTTTCTGTTCATTTAATGACACTTTGTTCTATTCATCTACTTCATTGCAATCTTGGTTTCAAGGCAGCTTTTTTTTCTTTTTATCTGTTAATCACCATAACTAACAAACACAACGGCGCAGTTATCATTTATACTGCAGCATAAACCTACAAAAGATTGACATTGCTTTGAAGCATTTTAGAAATATATTAATAGGTTCACAAGTTCATAATCTGATATCAATTATACTGAAGCATTACAAAGGAACTAATGATGCAAACTCCAACCAGACTGATGTAATCAACTCCATGCTCTTTACTGCAGTTGAAGCATTTTCAAGAAGGGATTGAGCATAATTTCAGAGGCTTACGCGGATACGTTTTACATCATTCCCCTGGGACACTTACATCACTTCCAAAACCTTCAACTTGACTTAATCAGTGACCTAGTACAAATTTTTTTTCCTGATTAGTTGTTCCTACAACTGAGCAAAACCTTCAATTGCAGGTTCCTGATCAGCTGTTCAATAAGAACCTTCTTCCTTCGATGATCTCATTTTGGAGGAGGCGATCAGCTGTTCAAATAGAACCTTCTTCTTCTTCCTAAGATCAAGACTGGGATTCTCCTCTTCTTCTTCCTCAGATCGAACCCTCAGATCCCCTTTCTCGAGCGAACCCTCCTCTTCTTCTTCCTACTCCTCTTCCTCTTCTTCTTCCTATTCCTCTCCCTCAGATGCCCTTTCCTCTTCCTCTCCCTCAGATCCCCTTTCTCTTTTTCTTCCTCTTCCTCTTCCTCTTCCTCTCCCTCAGATCTAGATCGAATTAGTTTTTTTTTTCTTTTCAAAACGCAGGTCCCTTTCTCTCTGTTTGCAAAACAATTCAAAACCCAAAAAACGAATCTTTTCCAAGCCAATAATCTCAGCCGTCGGATCAGATCCGACGGCGGTAAGAGATTAAAATCCTGCCACATTTTAATTAAGAGTGGGTTTTGAGGTCCATCGATATGAGCCGTCGGATTTCATCCAACGGCTCACACACGTGCGCTGGACGCCCTCCAGCACACCACGCGCAGGAGCCCCCTCGGGTCCCACTACCAATACCAAAACCAAGCAGATCTACATTGTCCCTTCCATGCCCTGGCCAATCTAAACGATTCTACACCACACATTTTTCATGACACTACCATCCAAGATCATCTTCTGCTTTGACAACAGGACACCACTGATTCTGTCAGTCTGTATGATCTGCTCCGGTGTAAACCATTTCGATCATAAACTGCTTCCTGGCCAGGAGAACGAGGGCTTCCTAGTCCCTTGCAAAAGAGAGCAGCAACATACATCTCAGTTTCAAGAGCCAATTGGGTACTCAGATACAACTCAATTGTTATGTTGCTAAGAGTAGCAATCAGCTAATGTCGCCTCTTCTTGTTGACCAGAGCAACAATTGGATCTCCTACATTCTAGAGTTCATGGTGTGGTCGGATTCTAGCTCCCGAAATTCATCTCCTCTGATGGATGAACAACTGACAACCATATCGTTTGGCCCGTTTTACTTTACTGGTTGGAGCTTCATGAACTCACCGCAGCCTGAAATGTCTTTGGCTGGCTCACAACCGTCTGAAATGCCCCTATCTGACCTGCTGATTGATGTGGGATCACTACCGGGGGAGTCGCCGCTACTAAAGGGTCATCGCTGGTTGGAATGGTCCCATTGTTCTGGCGGCACCACTACGGGGGGAGTTTTCGCTGCCTTAAGCGTCGTCGCCGATTGTAATGCTCTCATCTAAGCCGACGCCGGTGCAACATCTTGCTGAAGTTAACGGTTGGAATGCTTTCACAGTTATTAATCACAGTTATTCAATTGATCTGAACGCATATGATGATCTATATAATAGGCTAGGTACAAAGGAATGGGAGAAAAATATTTTCAAGATAGCTAAAGCTAAAGAACAAAAAACTAGGGACTTGAGTCATGTTAAGTGTGTTAAGCATGAGGATGTAAGAGTTTTAATGCAGGATAAAACTATTTTAGATAGATGGAGGGATTACTTTTGGAACCTACTCAATGGAACACATGTAGGGGAGTTAAATTTGGAGGGATATGCTTCACAGGAAGGGAGACATCGTGTATTCCATTGCAAAGTTAGTGCCACAGAAGTGAGAGAAGCTTTAAAAAGAATGAAGATAGGGAAGGCAGTTGGACTAGATGATATACCAATTGAAGCGTGGAAATGTCTGGGAGAAGTTGGGATTCAATGGCTAACTAGGCTCTTTAATAAGATTTTGGAAACTAGAAAAATGTCAGATTCGTGGAGGCATAGCATTGTAGTACCAATTTATAAAAACAAATGAGATATTCAAAACTGCTCGAGCTATAGAGGGATAAAACTTATGAGTCATACGATGAAACTTTGGGAGAGGGTTATAGAACGAAGACTTAGGAATTTAACCACGGTTTCAGAGAGTCAATTTGGATTTATGCCGGGTAAGTCTACTACGGAGGTCATCTTCTTGCTTAAGCAAATTATAGAAAAATATCGAGAGAAACGCAAGAGTTTGCATATGGTTTTTATTGATTTGGAGAAATCTTACAATAGGGTCCCCAGGGAGTGATTTGGTGGGTGCTTGGAATGAATAAAGTGTCTCAATGTTATGTCGATATCATTAATGATATGTATGAAGTGGCTATAACAAGTGTTCGCTCAGTGGGTCGGATGTCCAGTGAATTCTCAGTGTCAATAGAACTACATCAAGGGTCAGCCTTAAGTCCATTCCTCTTTGCTTTGGTCATGAATGAGTTGACGAGACATTTGCAAGAAGATGGACCTTGGTGCATGTTATTTGCAAATGATATTGTCTTAATTGATGATATTAGTGAAAGTTTAGGTCAGAAATTAGATAGGTGACGTGGGGCTTTAGAGAGTAAGGGTTTAGAATTAGTCGTTCGAAGACGGAGTATCTAGTGTGCAACTTTGGTTGTGAATTACGAGGGAGGAGTAATGCAATTGAGATCGAAGACGTGGAAGTCCCAAAGTGTGAGGCTTTTCAATATCTAGAATCTACAATTCAAAAGAATGAGGCTATTGGAGAAGATGTAGACCATAGGATGAAAAATGGTTGACTGAAATGGAGAATGATGTTAGGAGTATTATGCGATAGAAATATACCTGCAAGGCTAAAAGGGAACTGCTATAAGACAATGGTTCGACCAACCATGCTATATGGTTCAAAATGTTGGGCTACTACGAGACAACATACGCATAGGATGATACTAGCAGAAATGCGTATGTTAAGGTGAATGTATGGTAAAACCCATAAGGATAAAATTAGGAATGAAAGAATTATGAGATACTTAAGTGTAGCGCCCATAGAGGACAAAATTAGAAAAAGACGTTTAACTTGATTTGGTCACGTGCGGAGGAAACCAAGTACGACGCCCATTAGAAAATGTCTAGATTGGCAAGTTAATGGACGGTGTAGACGGAGGGAACGACCGTTGAAAACTTGGATGAAAACGGTGAATGAAGACATCATTGAGCTTAGATTAGGCGTGGATATGTGGGAAGACTGCATTGCTTGGAGAACCAAAATTCATGTAGCTGATCCTGAAAATATCGGGAATGGGCTTTGATGATGATTCAATTGATCTGAATCGCACGACTTCCAACCACCGAATGCTACAAAAGTCAATTGTTGCTCTCTATTTATTTATGGGAGATAGGACAAATGTGATGAAGTCAACAGTTTATGACAACCGTTGCCGGTTACGATGGCAGTCATTATGGCACTTGTTATGACACCCGTTATCTTGCTACCCACCTACTCGACGTTAAAGACAGTTAAGACATCAACCTCTCTTTCTGATAATGGTTAAGTTGCTGACCATTATGAAGTCAGACTCATTATTCTTGTTAACGGTCGTGATGACGACAGTCCAATCAGTTTCTAAATCATGTTTAACAACAATTTTTGTGTCGTCAGTTCTAACGGCTTCTGACGAAACAGTTTTCACGACATATAAGAAGGAGGAAGCACAATTAATCTTATAGGGTGGGCCACTTTTACAGAGAAGGAATATTTCGTTCAAGCTGGCCACTTTATCTTTTCAAATAAATGGCTTTCAGTCCTTGATTTTATTATGGGGACGAGTACACCAGGAGATGTTTCACACCTCAATGATGATGACGGTCATCACATTTAGCCGTTTAGTAAAAAAAATCAAAGTGCACACAAGTATGGTAATTCCTGTGAATACTGGGAGGAAAATTCGTTAGATTATATTCTTTTGGAGATAGAGAGCTCAGGAGTATGCTCAGACTACTAAAAATACTTTGCAGGTACTGGCGACTGTCGTACAAGGGTCGCCCAAGTCACAATGATACTTTCATGGAACACAAGGGGCATAGGGTCTCCCTTCGCGATTCATAATCTAAGGACCCTCTCCCATAAGTCCAATCCAGATATTATGTTATTGTCAGAAACCAAAGCCTCCTCTGCACATATGGACCGCATACGCCAGAGACTTAGATTCAAACACGGAGTCTCAGTTGTAGTGATGGGTCAATAAGGTGGCATTGCACTGTTATGAAAAGAAAGTATCTCTCTCACCATCATTTCATCCTGGAAATATTATTTTAATTGTGTTATTCATGATTACTTTGCTTTATCTCCTTGGTCTGCTATTTTTATGTATGGTCCCAATCCATTTCTTAGGGTTCCTTTTTGGGATAATATGTTTGCACTCTACAATTGCCAAAACCTTCCTAGTATCATAATTGGGGACCTTAATGTCATTCTCAATCCAGGGGGAAAATGAGGGATAATCGTCCTACTTTCTCCCTTAACCACCTTCGCACTTTCATTAACAACCACAACCTTCTTGATTTTCCTCTACTGACTCCCAATTCATTTGGAATAACAAACGTAAAGACATAAATGGGATTAAGGCCAAATTGGACCGTATTTTGGTGACCACTGACTGGGTAAACTTGTTTTCTCCAGCCACGGCCCGTACTATTCATATTTCGACCTCGGATCATCATGTTCTTTATCTACAACTAGTTTCCAATATTTCTAATGGTCCAAAGCCTTTCATATTTTTCCAAATGTGGACTAGAGATCCTCAATGTAGGAAATCGGTCGACTCTTCCTGGGCTCCAAGGCGTCACCACAAACCTGATCAAAACTTCCACATCAAAACCAAAAAGTTGAGCTACTGTCTGTCTAGGTGGAACCACAATGAGTTCAAAAATATTCAATTATGCATTCAAGAGACTCATAAAGCCATTGATACTCTCCAAAATGAACATCCCTCAACTCATAATGCTTTGGCTATCGCCTCTTTGGAATACCGGCTCTCTAAACTCCTGGTTGGAGAGGAACATTTTTGGAAAAACAAGTCTCGTCGTTCCTGGCTCAGGGAGGGAGATAAGAACACTAAGTTCTTTCATCTTTTTATGCTGCTACGTCGAAAACGAAACTTCATTCTTTGTCTGAAAGATGAATCCAATGTCTGGCAATCGACCCATGACAATGTTGGCCAAGTTCTTAATAACTACTTTAAAAACATTTTTCAATCTTCAGGTCCTTCACCTAATCCCAAAATTTTCTCTATGTTCTCCCTGATTATCTCTAGTGCTGAAAATAAGGCTTTCCTCCCGTTCGTACTGACTTTGAGATTCAGAAAATTGATTTGATATGGGAAGTCATAAAGCGTCAGGCCCTGATGGTTTTCATGCCCACTTCTTTCAGTATTATTGGGATATTGTGCAATCGAATGTTTGCGAGGTGGTTAAACACTTTTTTACTTCCCGCCAAATGGATCCCAAGCTCAATGAAACATTTATAGCTATTATCTCAAAGGTTGGCAACCCAGTTATCCAGACAAATTTTGCCCTATAGGCCTCTGTAATGTTCAATAAGGTGGTCTCCAAAATCATGGCAAATCGCATTAAACCACTCTTAGATAATGTTATTTCCCCCAACCAAGAAGTCTTCCTTCCAAGGCGGTTTATTGTCGATAATATCAGTCTCGCTCATGAGACTTTCTTTCAAATGAAAATTTTTCGTAGGAAAAAACAGGGTTGGATGTCACTCTATCAGTCCAGCTAGATGTCACAGACTTAACCTTAGATCCTTACAACTCAAACCTATTCCTCATTCCCTAAATCCAAACACGATATTGGTCACATATGATGGTAGTTTTTTTGCCCAATCTCATCAGGGGGCGGTCAGAGTTTTTGTAGTCAATATGCATGGTGAGCTGCTAGCATGGGTTGCTTACCCGATCACAGAGAAGGTGATGGATAATACCATGGCGAAGTGCTATGTAGCTGAAGTGACTCTTCTTCTTATCCAAGCTAAGCAGTGGAAAACAAGTTTTTTTATGGGAGACTCAGGGATGCTTCACTCTATTCTACATGATGATCAGCAGCAACCTAGAACAACCATGGACTGACCGTGGCGACCACTCATTAGCAGCATACAACAACCGTTTTCTATTCACAACCTTTGGTTTTGTACTTTTATTTGTAGAGACCTTAATTATGAGGCTCATAACCTCGCTGCTATAGCAGCCCAACAATACTTTACTTTTAATTAGTAACATATGCAATATGTTTTTAACAAAAAAAAAAAAAAAAAAAAAAAAAAAACATTGACCAATCTCCGATCATATGTTTTAAGTTCATAACCCGTTGTTGGGTGTTTGTATAACTATTGTTGAATTAAGTGCACATATGGGTGTTGAAGTCATGACATATGTATATGTCCGACATGCAATGACATACTAGTACAACGTGAATGACGAGCCTTCAATCCTAGATTTGTAGTTCATGATTATAATGCTTGTTTCCCATCTACCATTTTAGGGTGTGTTTTGTACAATCATTTTGTCTCAAGCATGAATGTAGGTGTTTAAGTCAAAATGCAATTTGTATAATCCACATGCTAATACAATGTCAATGAAAATGCTTTGTTCATATGTTTGAAGTTCATCCTTGCAATTAATGTTTTAAATTAGTATTTTTAAGTATTGTATAACTATCATAGACAATTCATGTTTTGAATTAGTTTTCTTTTTAGATGTTCAATCGATGGTTGAGTGATTCATAAGCTAGTGAGTTTCGGCCATCGATTTCACCATTATTTTGAAAACACATCTTCAGGAATTAGAATCATCGTAATGAC
This sequence comes from Berberis vulgaris, assembly GCA_963556465.1. NCBI lineage: Eukaryota > Viridiplantae > Streptophyta > Magnoliopsida > Ranunculales > Berberidaceae > Berberis > Berberis vulgaris. The sequence goes on along the minus strand of OY747125.1, from coordinate 28,517,885 downwards.
CATGCACGGTATCTCATTTGAGGAGTTTGCATCTAAATTAACCCTTATCTTTTAGGTGCCCTAGAACTAAAACTTGAATTGTAATCATACTTATCACCGATGAAGCCCAGACCAAAATAATAAAAACAATAGTGAATTGATCAAAATTCCATTCATTAGATTAGATAATGGTTATTTGAAAGTTACAATTATTATTTTATTGTCTAGAAATTCCTTAACCTAAAAAATACATATTTATCTATGGGGCAAGTGCAACTTAGATTGAATTATGGCAAAAAATGGTAATGGGTCTAAACAAATAGGTGGTCAGTGGTGGATTTGTGGCGAACCTCGCTCATAACAAAATGCGAGTTTGACAAAAACTCTTCACTGTATAAGACGATGAAAATTACTTTTCTAAACTATTTGAATAAAATAGGTATTTGATATATAACTCCATAAAAACAACTTAGAAACCTGGTAGAGCATTGAAATTTACTATCCTAAACTATCTATAATATAACAACCCTTTAAACCTAGTAATACTCTAATTGGACACTCCTAAAGACTTCTAATATTAACATATATAATAAAAAAGAAAATAAAAGGAACTTTAAAACCTACAAAAATTAGAAAGTTCGTGACCATCTTATTTCCTGCGTCATAAGAAGTGGAGGGCAAAACAATAATTATCAAAGCTCATAACCTTCTTCCCTTTGTTTTGGATAAGAGGAAAAGGAATAAGATACAACCACTATACTATCACTACCGTAGTCAACCATACCCAATTATTTATCCGATTACATTACTCACTAATAGACCGAAGGATAAGTAATTTGACTCATTCACCGACATATCATGAATGCTTAGAATCCATATTATGCAAGGAGACATTGATTTTGCTAATTCGAGTTGAACGGTGATATCAAATATGTCTATTTTTGGCATCATTTCTCATCTATAGTTATCTCACTCGCCAAAGTTAGCAGCTCCTTTCAATATCAATAACAAGTTCAAGGTCATCGTCGCTACTATCATAAAAATCATCATTATCTTCAAAATCGCTCTCTGCATAAAGATAAGCTTGAGGCTTGTCATCCAGGATGGCCAAGGTAAAATGGTAATTTTGTCAAGGTTTCCTTGATCATCTGAAGTGTGAGACCAGAATGACACCCTCCATAAGACCTAATTAATAAGCATCTCAGAGTTCAGTTATGCTGTCCTAGAATGAACACCATCATACAATCCAACCATCCATGTATTTACACTCCCTTGTATTTCACATCATCAGTACCTGAGTTACCAAGGACCTCCGTATTCAGACATTTTAACGTATTCCTCCTTGTTTGTGATAGCAAAGCAAATCAGAGACATACAAGGAAGAGCAATATCCAAAAATCAGAGATCCCCACAGAACTTAGGGATGAAAGTAGCATCTTTTGTGAACAAAATATTACAATGTTGGTTACTGACATACGATTTGAAATCGAGCAGTGTTTACTAGTACGATTTGAAAAGTCAGAGTGGACTTGTGAAATTTTACAATACACTTTTACAATGTGGTTCACATTGAGTGACAGTTAAGTTCAAGCAAATGGCGTAATTTGGTGCCATGAGCCAACCCAACCAATTTGAATACAACATGCCTTCTCTAATATATAAGAGTAATTCTAACTAGCACCAATACCACCAAAATCAAAATTGACTATTAGATACCCCGTGGAATGATTCAAGCACAAAGCAGAAGATTCAAGCACAAGGGGCAAAACAGGAGAGAAAATACCAAAACCAGAGCTGCATCCGTTGTCATCTATAGTTGCAGCAGCGGGCATGACCTCTTGCCAAGTTCTCCCAGAGACATAACATTTGTCGTGGAGACTGATAATGCGCTGTGAAGTAGTTTTCCATACAGCCATACTGACAAAACTTCCAATTATGGGAGTACTGGACAGTAGAGGTGCTGTTAAACTGCTCAACCCACATTCCCATGCTCACATCCTCCATCTTAAACAGCTGAAAAATATTTTTAAAAAAAGTTTCAATTCCTGGCCAGTCTAAGAACCAAGGATAGATTTAAAGAGGCTAGCAAGTAAAAAACCAATGTGGGAAAGTGACCGACGCTGGTCACTGGTGGAACAAAACACAATTATTTTGTTGGAAATGATAGGAACTTGTGCTATATTTTGATTGCAACAAGATATTTTTCATAAGAAACCCCTTAAATACCCATTAGATTGCACATGCAAAACTACATGAAAGCCATTGCCATATGCAAAAATGACTCCGAGAGTAGACCTTGTTTTCTCATCGCCATGAAAAGCTCTTAATACTCTTTAGGGAATTCAGAATCAAGTATGCTCATGAATCATTCTTGTACCTGTCAGCAACTTCCATTTAGATTTATATGTGCAATCTAGTGAACAACTAAGGCTTTTCTCATGAAATTTTCTTGATTCCCTCAAACATGGCTAAGAAATGACGAAAACCTTGTTCTCTCGGACAATACTTCCCTGTTGTTTATCCACCAAATATAGTTTAGTAGTTAATTTTTATCGGCTGCATTTGTTTATATAAAAAATAAAATAAAAAATAAATAAAAAAAGAGGCAAAAACGGAGTGTTAATTTCCCATCATGTAAAAAATCCAGTAAATCTCATGGACAATTATATTGCAAATAGCATGATGATTATTTTCCTAGATTTATTTTCATCCCACTATGTCAAATCACCATCAACCGCCAGTTCAACCACCAATGCTGCTGATATTACCAATGATTATGGTGGAGATGAAGGTTTGATGAATAAAAGAATTGGTGTATTGCTTCCACTTCAAGTTCGATTTAACATTAGCACCTTCTTGTAACAATGAATTTCTACGATATGTCAAAGTTTCTTTTTAATGCTCAGAATATCCAGTGTAAGTATACTAAAAAGAACTAAGGTTTTGCCGAGTTAACAGACCCTTAATGTATGGTTGGCATGCTGAGAGATGATAAATCTGGCAATGTCGCTCGATATGATGTATCCTGGTCCATTGGCGTAAGGAGGGTATACTGCTTCAGGCCATTCCTGTTACATGAACGAACGAGTCAACATCGCATTGTCTATATATATATACATATTTTTATTTTTACTTTTTTCAAAATAGAAGTTGATTTACAATTGTAGTTGTTACAGTAAAACTAAAACAATGATTGGACACAAATTGCTTTATGCTTATAAAGCTCAGGTGATGATTAAACTAGCTTAATAGAGACATCAATCGGTTATCAAACTACTAGTCTGCGGTAGAAACTCAAAAGATCCACAAAGCTGATTATGTTGCTCATGTATTCAGGGATCCACTACATAGGGTTATTTAAGTAACACACTCTAGGGTTTCTTGTGGGAGAAATCTTAAGATTTATTTGTACAACAGCCAATGTTGTATTCGACGGTGTCTCAAAATACAGTTATAGAGCAAAAGACGTTGATTCTCCATTTGGTTGCAATCAGATATTTGGTCCTTGTATATGCTTTGGTAAACTTTTCCATAAAACAATGGGCTCATGGAACCTGCGACCAAAGTACCAATCAAGCAAAATTTGATTCTATTTTCTAGTTTCTTCACTTTGCAAACAATACACAGTGATAATAATGAACAAAAGTCTTAAGATCACATGTCAAATAGAAAGTATTGATTGATCATTGAGGACAGAAACAGCACAACAAACCAATGTCTTAGCAAAATCATCGACTCAAAACAAGTCCCACAAGCGAGCCCTGACATTTCCAAACATCAACAGTCAATGCAAAAATGGACCCTTGCAGGCCTTATTTTTGGATTTCCCATCTCTTTAATACCCCATATAAGTTAGTCATAACAAAACATTGCTAAAAGAGGGGATAAAAATACAATATATTTAAAATATGAAGGAAAAACAAACAAATAAATAAACAATAAGCACACCTCAAAAGTAACAGCCCACTTTCCAGTCCTGAGAGGTCGGTGCAGAAGGTTGAGATTGCCCATGTAAAGTGATCTCTTCCGAGCAATGCCGCTGATCTCTTTCAAAACAGTGTCTAATCTTACAAAAGTATCATCATCACACTTCATGATATGTGAAGCAGTCACATTATGAACCTGCAAGTAAGATTAGGTTCAACAACAGAGAACAGGAATGACCTAAGTGAAGTGAATTTGCAACAAAATAAACAAGACAGCAGTCAAAACTAGATTCAATAATCCAGAAGGTTACATTAGTAAGAACTAACCCCATACTCGCAAATGGCAATAGTTTTTAGAACAACAAGCTCATAACGATCCATAAAAGGCAAAATCACAGTATCACCAAAGTAAGCAGCCTCTTTCTTCAGCACTGCATTCACCTCTTTCCTTGGACTCTGTATGACAAGTTTAATGTGAGGTTAAATCCAAGGCATGGAAGCAAATATTGCTTGAAGTGTATACAAAGTTCTACTACATTACCGAAAGATATCATAAACAGCATGCTGAACGAAGAGAATAAAATAGAAGATGTGACCATTTCACAAACAATGTCGAGTTTGTGTGTTAAGAAAGAGAGTTGAAGATGTTGGGTGAGTGAAGGAAGGAGGCAGGGGGAGTGTTTGGCATAATGAGAGAAGAACAAGATGGATGTAAACACATAATGCTTTAGGGTATCACTTTTTTCACGAAGTAGAGAGTACGAGTCTAAGTGGAGATGTGAACTAATAACGAAAAAATGTCTTCAGGTCGGTATGCAAGTTTTTATTTTTACTATTATTTAAGAGAAGACCCCACTAAAAATTCAAAATGATTCCAATGACAACCCGCAAAGACTCCATTGCTGGCGCTTTCCACAAAAAGATATCAGCCCTTACGTCCCTTTACTGGCACTGTGCAGTTACATCCAAACATGGTTACAAATCATTTCCCCATAATAATCCTGGGAAGCATCAATCTTGGCTTCTATCTTTTAATGAATAAAGATAACAAATTATGACAATCCACACAAAATATAATAGTGAGAAAATTAAACCATGCCAATGTTCCCACAATCTCTCAAAAGCCACCTCAAAAAGCTCATTTCTAGAGGAAGCCCAATGCAAGGAGACACTTCATACAAAGCTTTGCCTCATCCATAAACACCCCTTTGAAAATCATTCGATTGGGCTCCTTCCAAAGCGTTCAACAAATAGCATAAGTTGTGAGCTTCCAAACAAGGCGAGCAGCTTTACTGAGGTTGGGGCACCCTTTCCATGACCACCATGACTCCACAATGGACCCAGCATTGTCCAGAAAACGTCAAACTTAGCTAGAAAGAAGCTCCATGCCCTGAGAACAAGAAGAAATGAAAAAGTGCCAGCACGATCCCTCACTAGAATCACACCCACCCCGCCCACTATCATTCCCCTCCTCATAAGCACATCTAGGTCCCAAAAGCATTGCCAAGCAGAAAAGACTCAAGGAGGAATTTGTTTATTCCACAAAATCAAATCAAATAAATAGTGCTTCTTTGGGATCCTCACTTCCATCAATTTACCTATAAAAGACGGTGAAAGTTTTGTTGTCTTCCCACTTCTATTCCCATCATCTTCATCATCATGCAACATTACACATTCGAGCAAACCAAACAAATGGGACGCTTCCCCCACTTCCATTCGAACAAATTTCTCCTTCGATGAATGTTCCATACCCATTCCCCTTCCATAACGTACCCCAAAACCAGTTTATGAGGAAACCAGAAAGTTTTGGGAACCTATCTCTGATAGAGCTGGAGGCCCAACCAAATATTATGTCAATATCGAATGTGGTTCCCTTTTTCAAACTTCAAGTCCCATCCCTTGGGTGAAGAGTTCGGGGATTGAGGAAATACTACCCCACGAGCTTAAGTTAAAATAACTATTCAGGTGCTTGGGAAGTCAGACCCCTTGATCAAGCCCATACTTGGCTACAATTATCCTCCACAAAAAATCAATTTCCTCCAAAAAATGTCACAACTCTACCATGATCCTCCTCCATAAGGAATCCCTTTCCTTCTCATAGTGTGACAAGCATTTGCCAAGAAGAACTTGGTTCCTGATTTTAACAGGTCTAAACCAAGCCGCATTTTCTTTTAGAGTGCAAAACAAACAACAAATCCAATTCGAGAGCATGAAAAACATTATATTCTTCTGAACCTTCCAAAGAAAGTTTCCCACAATAGCTTTCATTTTTCAGCAACAGACTCTGGAATGTAAAACAAAGCACATGTACATGGGCATGTTAGCAAGAGCAATATTGATCAAAGTAAGCCTGCCCCTTTTAATAGTAGCTTACTCTTCCGTGGAAAGCCTTTTCTTAAAGAGTCCTAATAACCAGTTTACATCTCCCTGCACCTCCAATTGTAAGAGAAGGCCAAAATAAGTTGTGTAAGGCTCCTACCTTGCAACAAAACAAAGACTTTGTGGAGAAATTTATAATGACGACTTGGGGATCATTTTAATGAAGAAAATGGGTCATCCACAAATTGAAGGTGGCAAACCTCCGAAGCATCTCTACAAACTTGATAATCTTTCAATAAATTGAACCAACAAGCTCTCTCCACCATCACTAAGGGCCCTGCTACAGTAAAAAGGAAAAAGGGAATAATGGATTTCTTTTATAACCCCCTTATAAGAATTGGAGAACCCAACAAAGGACCCTCCCTCAAGAATGAAAATATTCACTATAGATGAACAAATCCAGATCCATTCCATCCACCTATTGCCAACACCAGTTCTTCTTGAATATATAGGAGGAAATCTCACACAACATGATCATACGCACTTTCAAAGTCAACCTCACAAACCAAACCCAGTTTGGAGGGTTTGATCCTTGAGTGAACAACGTCATTGGCAATCAAAATCCCATCTAGGATTTTTCTCCCTTCCACGAACATGTCTTGGAAGCAAGATATGAGAGGGCTAATGCAATTTCTTAACGTCTCACGAGAGCCTTTGCAATGATCTTATAGAAACCCCATGGAAACTAATCGCAAGGAAATGCTTATTGTTGGTGGCCCTTTCCAACTTAGGAGAGTCAAGAAAATATGGTTAATTTCCAATCAAAAAAGAAAATTTCATAGAATTCTTTGACGTAACATCTCTCTTTAGGAAATTCTAACAACTTTTGTAGAAGCCAAAAGGAAAACCGAGGGAACTGAAGCTTTTTCTCTTTCACAACCTTCAAACCTTCCCTTTTTTCTTTTTCTTTTTCTTTTTTCACTAAACTCCCTCTCGGAAGCACTTTCCAGGCTCTGCATCGATAGTATTGAAATTCAACCATTGTAGTCAAAGCGATTGCCTAGGCGCACTTCAAGGCGTTTTTACAAGAATCCACATCAAAATGAGGCAATGTGGTGTGATGAAATAAAGTGTCCGCCTTAGTCCGCCTCACAACCTCGGGCATATTTACATGGAAAATTAGAGTATTAATTGGTTATTTTCTTATATAGTATACTTATATTTCCATTATTTTGCATAATATTCATATCCATATCAATAAAAGGAATAGGCTAGAGCAAAAGTGCCTCAATGATTTAATTTTCATCAAGTACAATCAAAAGCTTAAGGACCGTTATACCCATCGTGATACGATTGATCCTATTTTCTTGTCTCACATTGATGAAAGCAATGAGAGGATAATTGGAAAGATGCAGGAAGAAATAAATGCAGACAATAAATTGGAATTTCCTAATGATACTTTGACTGGATCAATATGCACAAGTTGTTGGAGTTGTTGGAGTTGTTGAAGGATCATTACAACCACGTAGAAGTTCTAAAAATAGTACAACTCCAACAACTTACTCAAGAAGAGGCTCTGTTGCACCTGCATCTACAACTATGCCATCCGATTGTTGAATTTAGAGGAAGACATGACTGATTTTGAAGATGATGAAAATTCTGAAGTGGGTGCTGAAGGAATTGCATAAATGATAATTAAGTATTGGGTTATGAAGAGGAGTGGGTTATGAAGAGGAGGATGAATGAAATAGTGAAAAATGAGAAGTTGGTGAACAAGTTTACATTGTGTTTGATGTTTTTGTTGTTGATTTCTCTTTTCTTTTTTTTTATGATTTAGTGGATATTTGCAAGTTACTTGACACTTATGTAGTGTATCTTTTCGATATGCTATGCAACTTTATTATGTTTTCATTTTGATTCTAGGTAGTTGCGTGACTTTTTGTACATATTTATCAAAATGATGATGTATCCTACTATATTCATATGCTTCAATTTTTTTTTTTATAAAAAAAATATTAAGAGCGCCTTGTCTCCTGAGGCGTGTGCATCGCCTTGCGCTTCACGCCTCAGGCGTTTTCCAACTTGTCAACTCACCTCCGCCTTAACTACAATGAATCCAACCCATCAAGCATAGGCCTCCATTCATTCTGAACGTCATAAAGCCTCCTAAAAATGTCGGATTGAGGGGGGCTCCTGCGCACAAAGCACAGGACGTCCTCCTGCGCACAAAGCTAAACCGTCGGATCTAATCCAACGGCTCAGATCGACGGATTTCAAAAAAAAAAAAAATTTTTTTTTTTTTGAAATCCTTCGATCTGAACCGTCAGATCAGATCCGACGGCTCAGAAATGTGCACAGGAGGACGTCCTGCGCTTTGTGCACAGGAGCCCCCCCGAATCCAAAAATGTCAACCACATGGTCAAGAATGACCGCATCATCCTTCACAAGCCTTCCGTCAATGCTAAGTAAGGAGATATCATAAATCTGCCTTTTCATACTAGCAAAAACATGGGAGTATTTATCACCACCACCGAGAATTTCCAGCATGGCCATCTTCAAAGCCATCCAACCCTTACCACTTCTACCAAAGGTACATAGACAGAGCTAACCCTTACCCACCCCCCCGCCCTTGGCATCACCCTCCATCACCACCAACCTCTGATTGCAAAATTCCTCTTTGTGATTAACTGCCTACCCAACCCGAACATCAATCCATCTTGACAATTTCTTCTCAATCACAACTCTATATTGGAACTTCGGTTGGTCCTCAGTGATCCGAATGTTGTTGGAGACGTCTCCAACAGGAAGATCTTGTTCCAGTACTAATTTTCTTCCTTAGCATAATGGAAGATGTAGCGTTCTAAAAATGCTTTTCATTGTTTCCAACTGATAAAAACTCTGGCTTATGAAAAATAGTGAAATCTTGAAAAGTAATATCATTTCTACTTCATACCAATATATCTGAAAAGAAATGATTTTGCTCACTTTATCAGTTTGGCCAGTTATTCTAATTGCTCCGAAAACAACACAAAAGGCACACATAAATACGAAATATCAACGATTAAGTAACAGGTGTGTCACAAAAACACAGCCATTCATATATGCTCTCCATCACTGGTTGGGGAAGAAGATTAGATCCTTATTTGTTTATATAAGTGTTGAATACACCAGCAACAGAATAAGCTAATTTTTTTGAGGTAATCACCTCATGGCAACCATCCTCATAAAGAATGAGGCTTTTCATGTGGGGCCATGAAGGGTAAGGCAAAGATGTGCCATAAAACCTAACAAGTTTAAACTTTATAGAACCATTATCATACAGCAAATTCATATATATAACTTGGATAAAAACATATACTAACCAATGCAACAAAGAAACGAGCCACCACATTTGAAGATTTGACTGCAGGAGATTGCATCCAGGTTTTTCTAACAGCCATGCGCTCTGCAAAATGATTTGTAGCAGAAAGAATCCCAATGAAAAGTTGTACAGGGCTTTTAGGCAGAGGACGGGCCTTCCACTTCTCTGACATCTCCAAGACTCGTTGAAGGGAGAAACTTGGATGTGAAATTGGAAGGGAGGTGGCATATACCGAGTGCACATCCAAATCACCAGTAATTGTTAGTCCAGTTGCATCTTCAAGAGTAAACCCCTGGATGATACCATTAACTGGTTAAAAAGGAAGTTTCAAGTACAAACAAATTAAAAAATTCCCTTTAAAAATCAGATATATTTGCATACAGCTTGTAATAGCACAAGCTGCATGTGACAAGCAGCGAAGCAGAGAATAGCTATGCACCATACGAATGTACAGAGCATCGATGTCCCTATTATTTATTTTGAGCCAGCTAACCATACCAAGATGCAGTATTTCCTGGTCCAGCCTACAAGCCTCCAAGGTGAAGATAATGAACATGTTTATCTTTAGATCTAGTCCTCGATATTTAACAGGTGTCTACTATGCTTTAATTTTTCCATATTTACCAAGGAGGCCCTCTAGGTTGAAACCACTAGCATGCATCCCACATGTGTAGCCCAAGTAGGAAGAAGCATGCTCCTGTATCCCCTACCTCACATGAACTGCATTTCTCAGAAAAGTAAGTCTGCCTAATTCAATACCGTTCTGTAAGGAAAGGATGTCACATGTCGCCCACCAACACTTATGTGGTAGCCTTCAACACCAGCACGCAAAGTGAGCACAAAAAGTCTATCCTCCACAAAAGCAAACGGCCAGGTCACCTCTGGCTTTTGCTCCCGCCCTACAAATCTTTGGAACCATGAGTGTGTTTTGGCTTCTTTTGAATCTATAATATCGCTATGTGCCCATTTCTCACATCTTTGGAATCCATCAACTGTCCAAATAAAATTGAAAACAAATCAAAAGCTGATATAGTAACTAGGAGGTACTGAGGAAGATGAGTAGAACATGTTAAAGATGAGTTTCGAGAATACACAATGGATAATTGAGAAAATTCATTTACTTCTGAGGAGTCCATAAAATTTGATGCCTTCATGATATAAAATAAACATCACAGATGTATAAAATATTAAGTACCATTAAACAGACTGCCTGTGTGGGTAAGTGATAAGTTTACACATGGGAGGGAACCTAGACTGGATGAGAGATCTATAACAAGTCACCGAAGCCAACGAAGCAAAGAAATTGTATATGATTCAGTGGTCATCCAAACCATTCCACTAGCCAGATCAGTGTTCTAAAAATCGAAAAAATGCCCAGATTAATGGTTGGGCGGGTTCTGGGCAGTCTAGGTGGGTTTGGGCGGCTTAGGCGGGGTTTAGGTGGTCTGGGCGATTTTTTTTTTTTTTAATAAGGCTGATTGTGTTCTTATTTTATTTTTTTTTCATCTTTTTTGGAAATAAACAATTTAATTATTTTTTATTCAGTATATGTCTGAATGTAGCAAAGGATGATTATTTAATGAAATTCTCAAAGGATCTGCCGGTACCAATTTTAGTAATGTAAATTTTATCAAACATGACTAAGTTTATTCATGCAATTTGAAGAAAAATAAAAGAGTAGCTTTGGATATTTGTCCAAAAATTCAACTTTGTATAAAGTACCCATCATGACCAACTTCAGTCATTTGAGTTTTAATAAATTTTGTTCATGATTGTTAATTTTTCATGTTTTTAAATTTTGCATATGTATCTTGGCATTAAATTGGATGTAATTGATAAGGTATTATGCTTAACTTTTGTAAATTATTAAAGTTATAATACAAAACCTAAGACCGCCTAGGCCCTTGAGCGCTAGGCACTTGCTCGCTGCCCGCCCACCGCCTAGCGCTTTTTAGAACACTTAGCCAGATGAGATCCATATGAAGGAAAAAGGCTAACTAGGATTAGCTTAGTGGAAACCAATCAACCTGAAGTCCTGACACAACTTCCCTTCCCTTATGGCTAGAGTTTCTAAGGTTGAAACTTGAAAGAGAAATACTCCATAAACATGTTAGATCATTGATTTCTGTGCCCACATCCGTTTACCATAAAAAGAGCCCTTCACAGCACACTAACATTGTACCATGTTGGCATGTTGCACTATGACTAGTCATGATACACAACAGACAAACGGCCTTCTAATAGACATTAACACCACCAAAAGTCAAACAATCTCCATCAGTCTATAACAAGGGGTAGTATAATATATAAACAGATCCCTGTGATGGTGAGGTTTTAGTTGTGTTGGATGCCCACAACGTGTGTCCATATCCTTATTGCACAGCCTGAACTTGGCTTGGTTGAAGATTTTGACTTCTGAAAAACTCAAGTCCTAAGGGCCTCTTGCACATAATTCTACCTCATATAAAGGTTATTTTAACTTTGGGGTCCATTAGTTACAGGTCAAATTCATATTGGGAGTCCAAAGTTTAGGCTAATATCATAATGTGGTCAAATTTTGACCTTGACTGAAGTGAAATTCATTGACCTAACTAATACATTTAGGGATCAAAATGCCCTTACTTCAGTATCATGTGCTTTGCACGTGATGTGTTTGTCAAATGGCTAGAGATCAGTAATGACAATCCCTAGTGGATTCAAGGGTAAAGGTTAGATTTAAATTAATAATAATAAAAATTAAACAATAAACACAAAATTTTGAAAGGAAGGTATCTAGATAAAACATATAAAGTCCAATAATGACAAAACAAAAAACATAAAAGTTAAAAAATAAAATTAAAACCCTAATCTCTATTCCCTTCTTCTTCCCCAACAATCCCCTTCCCTTCCTCAACAAGGTAACACTCTAAGTGGGTAATTTGAAAAGAAGGGGGATTCAGATCCTAAACCACTGTGTGCTTTGCAATCAAGATGAAGAAACAATTGAAGACATCCTGATGAGTGGTAGATACTCCCAAAGAAATTTGGTCTGCTTTTCTTAAGAAATCTAGAGTGTCCGGGCCAGTTCAGGGATCTATTAGAAACTGGTTAGTAGGGTAGAAGCACATCAACGACTCTAGGGTTGGAAAATGAATCTGGCATAGAGGGATTCGTTTTATCACATGGTATCACATGGGCTTTGTGGAAGGAAAGAAATATTTAATTTAAGGGAATGCTCTATCGATTGTGGAGTGCTTCAAATCCTTGAAGGAGGACATTTGGCATTGGGGATCCCCATAAGACTATCCAGAATATTGCCTGACCTTTTCATGTTTAGTAGGGATAATCTTCTCTTTTTGTAGTCGTCCTTTGCTATTGGCTGTTGTAATGAGAGCTTTTCACACACATTTTTTTTAATCTTTATCGATAAATTTAAGGTTTTTTTTACTATTAAAAAAATATTTATCACTAATAAACACCAATCCTTGTATTTGGAGTCTGACAAGAACAAACAAATAGCACCACCCACTGGAAAACATGCTGCTATACTGACCCCACCAGAACTGTAAACATGTACACTACGTAGGCATCTCTCATAAAACCTGAAAGAAAAGGGCAGACTTTACCAAATTTTCCAAATTTGTTAGCAGTTTAGCACTGAAATGCCACTTGCATAGTTGCATTCCACCTAGTTCACATGAGATCCTAATTTGATGATGTTTATAATCCTTACATTGCAGGAAAAGGTGTTGATGGTGATTATTATATCTATGCCATTTTCAGACAACGTTTATGGTTAGTCCACGTGCCTGATCAATCGAATGACATTTCTTACTACTATTTGATCATTGTAGATAGTTTTTCTCTTTATATTTCAATTTGTCTTGATGCTCATTTCAGGTAACATAACCTGATTTATGAGCTGTTATTGACTTATTATGAAATCAAAATAGTAGAGCAACGTTGTTCGCAAACGACCCAATATATTACTAGATGAAATAGGGCAACAATAATGATCCATCTTGGGCTAGATCTGTAGAATTAAATTAGGAATGCGATGCTATATCAGTCTAGATTTTGAAACGGATCTTAAAACTGAACGAGTAAAAGTGGGGGCTCTAAACCTAGCTCATTCAAATTTGCTATTTTTTCAGGCCAAACACCCATTTGCAGGACTGTCCCTGAAAGCTCAGCAAGCAAATCTGTCTTTCGCCCCTCTGCATTTTGGTTTAAATTTTGGGCCCCAAATGTCTACTATGCTTGATATGCAGAAACCAACATGTGGTTGTCATTAGGCCTTTAATAACCATTTTAACATTAAACCATCAAAGGAGACCAACTCCATGTTGTCTAAATACAAACACAGATCCTTGTAAGAGTCAACAAACATTTCAAAATGATGTAGATGAAAATGGAGACCCATAAAAGAAATCCATCATAGGGTCTCAACCTTTGTAGGAAACTGCTACTCAACTGTAAATAAAAAGAAAAAGTGTAAATGAACCCTTTAAGAACAACTACTAAGGCTCTTCCCTGAACCAAGGCAAGGAAATCAACAATTTTTAAATTGAGCAGGATTTTAGTCATCTTCTATTGACTTCCTCATCCTAAGCCAATGGTCTACCCAAAAGACAAAGAGTTTGTCCAAACAGAAGGCCAATTCTTTGTCAATTTATGCTTTTTGCAGGCATTACACCATTCGGGCTTGAGCTACAACTTTAATGGCAAGTTAAGAAAACTATGTTTACTTTACCATCTCATTACTGTGTGCCTGTTGGTTTCTGGTGTCAAAGGGGACCTTGCCACCCTTTATGACGATCGGGTTGTTGAACTTGAAGAAGCAAAGCACGCGGTTCAAAGCTCTCAATCAATAATAGCTGTGTCCAGCTAGAAAGAATATAAGATTGTATTTCTCCCTCACTGGTCACTAGAGCTAGGATCAGGATGAACTAGAAAAAGTACGCGCTCCACTTCTTTGGCTACTTATCAACTAATGCAAGTGCAGAGCAAGTCACTCTACCACCTATTCTACCAACATCAACTGCAACCTCAACAAAGAAACCAACTCAATAAAATAATAACTGAATTTGAACCCCCCAAGATTTAGCTTGCATGAATCGCTATTGGTTTGATACCTATAATGGTAGTCTTTTCAGTATGTTAAGAATACACATGTATCCACGTAGTTGATGATACACTTAGCTTCTCCTCAAAACCATAGTCCATCATTTATAAACTCTGTCTTTTTCTTTCTTTCTTTTTCCTATCAATGTAAACTTACATTTCCTATGTGACCCTCTTTTGATAATAACACCTTCTATGATAGGATATAGCATTTAACATAATTCAAAATCACATATGGAAGAAAAAAAGTTTGAAAACTTACCAAGCATGTCATCAGTATGCCTGGAGGGTTTTCCATCACACCTTTGAGCCATTCCCCATTGCATCCTATAACATGTATTATGCTCAATTACCGAACGCCGACTCCAATCACCCTTCAACCGCGGATTGAGATGCAGAATCCTAGGAGGATCTTCCCCATCCACCACCTTCAATCCTAGCAATTCAATCTTAAACTGTGAAACCCATACTGTAGCATCCCCATCCCTCATCCTGGACCGCTGAGGCACATACTCCTCATGAGCACTATGAGGTGTTCCCATTATGGTTATAGATGAACCCGCCTTAAGCCCACAAGGAAGGAACATTAGATAATCACCCTTTGCAAATTGCTCTCCATTTACATGAACAGACGCAGGGCACACATCTTCATCCTTTCGTTCCATAATCTTAGTAGCCTGGTTAGCCCTTTCCACATCAAAATCCTCCTCCAATTCTTGCCACACCTTGGACCCCAACGTCCACGCTTCATCCGCCATTCTCTCGAACGAAGATAAACCACTCCTCTTATTCATCCGCCGCATCATCTCACCAGTTATCCGCCCATACCTATGTTGAAGAGGCTTAATTGGTTGGATTTGAAATTGGGTATTATGTTGTTCATCAAGATCATGTGGGGGTGCAATAATATGGTCATCCTCATCATTCTCATTCTCATTCTCATTCTCATTCTCATTGTCTTCCAATTTCCTATGAAAAATTGTGGGTTTACTGCTTAGATCACTATCGGATCCTTCGCCTTCGACTATTGAAGACGAAGAGGAGGATCGATGAAGTTGGATTAGAGTATCATCACCACTCAAGGATGATGCCATTTGTAGAAAACGTGGGAACTTGAAAGAGATGAAAAGCAAGTAAAGTGCAGCTATACCCATTAGAAAATGAGACAATCTCAACCTCCTGCCACCACCACCAGTACCGCCACTGGGTGTTTGTTCGCTTTTGGGTCTCTTCATCTTTCGTTGGAACCTATCTAATCTCTTCTACCAATCAAATCCATCAGACCAAACCAAAACAAAACAAAACCATGAATTTGTGGACACATCGATCGAACCCCTATCTCTTCACCAAAATCATTGCGAAAATTGGTGAATGGAAACCCTAGAAAACTAAAAGCAACAATGAACAAGGAAGAGAGCGAACGAAGAGCGGGGTTCGATTTTCCTTGTGGTTTTATTAAGAGAAGGAAATGATTTGATTGAATTTGGTTTTAGTGTGAGTGATTGTTGTTGTTGCTTGAAGCGCGAATTAAGTTGGTTGACGATTTTCCATTTTGGCTTTCAATTTAAAAAATCAGACAACAACAACATCAGGAAGAGGAAATGAAGGGGCTTGCGGTTCCAAGAAGACAAAGCGTCTGCCTTTGTTGTCCAGTGTTGTGTTCTGATGGATTTCGTGGACCTGACCTGAAAGGTCACATCAGACCAACTAAACCAAGCGAGTTTTTCTACAGCGCCAGGCCAGTTTCAATACCATCCATCATCCTCGAGATGCAAATCTCTAGGATGATGGATGGTGTTGGGTCTGACCTGGCGTGGGCCTGTCTGGTCCGGCCTGGTTCTTTAGAAATGTTGAAACCAAGCTGTAGTATGGGGATAGAGCTTTGCTAGGGAGTGAGATGCACATCTCTAGGGTGATCGGCGGTGTTCTCTCCCTCACTCTCTAGAATGAGGGTTGGGGATAATATGATATAATTGGTTCATATATTTGTCAAGTTTGCCAATCAAAATCCACCATCCATCACAAGGCAACAAAATCATTATAACAACGATATATGGGCTTCTTGACACTCCGCACCACGCGGCTAATGTGGAGCATCTGACAAACACCATCCATTTCAAATGGGATTTGTCCCCTGGACACACCAGCGATCCAACCCGTAGGATATCCCTTTTCTCTTCCCATTCTAACTTATGTAGGTTTCTCGGTAGGGAGATCAATGAGAACTCTTACCTATCTTACCATTTTGGAAATTGTTCAATTGTAGCTCAAGGCGTTGCTTCAATGGCTCAATATGAAAGACAACCAGCTCTACAACTTTGAGTGTCATATTTTCCAAAACAAAATTGTGTAGTATTAGGAATATCTTTATTTTACCCAAGTTCATATTTCCCAGAATATGAAGAATATGCAAATATGATTTGAAGATATGCAGATATGAAGAATCAGTCCAACAAGATGTGAAGTATCTTACTTTATATGAAGATATGAAGAATCAGTCCACATAACATTTGCTAGGATACTTTTCTATTCTGTGTTTATTTTACTTGATATGATTCTAAATGTATTTCTAGTATAGGCTATATAAACTCAGCTTAGGGTATCTTGTAAAGCATCCATTCAATAAAGTTATTCTCCATATTCTAAACTTATTATGGTATCAAAGCCCTAGGGCAAACTAATTTTTTTTCTCCTTTCTCCTGTCGCTGCTGCTGCATGTGGAATTTCCTAGATCAATTCGTCCACGGTTTTTCACGCTTCATCCTCTTTCAATCAGTCATGGTTAGCAGTCCAGATAATTCAGGAGGGAAGTCGGACCTCACTATCTTCATCCATCCGCCAATCCAGATTTGGTTCTAACCCAAATCAAATTGAAGGGTGAAAACTATTCGCCTTGGGAACAAGCTGTTCAATTAGCTTTAAAATCTCAGAATAAGGTTGGTTTTATAGATGGGTCTATTTCTCAACCAAATAAAACTGATTCCCAGTTTGTCGCATGGGAGATTGTCAATTCCATGCTATGTTTCTGGATTGCAAATTCACTAGATGATCCAATCAGGGCCACGGTGTCTCATCTTAATAATGCCAAAGTTTTATAGGAATGTCTCAAAACCCGATACTCAGTTAAGAATGCCCCAAAAGTCTATAAATTGTGGTCCGATCTCACCGTCACAAAACAGTCCGGGTCATCTATTATGTCATATTACACACAATTTCTTGGTATGTGGAGGATCTTGTTAGTTTGTCTCCTTTAGAAACTTGTACTTGTGAAAATGGCTCTCCTATACTCACTTGGTTTAATAATCTCAAATCCTATCAAATTTTAATGGGATTAGATGAGTCTTATAATACTTTACGAACCCAAATCATTAATATGGAGCCACTCCCCGACATTGACTGGGTTTATGCAATGGTAAGCTAAGAAGAAAGTCATAAGTCGGCACTTCAGCCCCGAGAATCATCTCCGGCAGTGGGTTTCGCGGCTCAGACGAAATACCCACCAACCAGTTCTTCCTCTCAGCTAGGTCAGCCCTCTGTTCAGCCCACTGGCCGACCGTACTTGTGATATCTGCGTTTTTCAAAAAAAAAAAAAAAAAAAAAGATTTTGGGCGGGGTGTACTTAGTAGAGGTGATGGGGGCACATAGCCACCCACCCTTTAAGAGACAAAACGACCCCCCCCCCCCTTTTCTTCTTCTCTCCCTTTTCTTTCTTTCATTTCGTTCCAGTGAGCGAGGTGACGGGAGGTTCTTTCCTCCAACAGTTTTTGTGCGGTGGTTTTGTGGATTTTTCTCCCCCAAGCTCACCTCCTCTCTTCTTTCCCCTATTCATTTCTCTGATATTTTGCAAAAAAAAAAAAAAAAATCAGTTTCATTTGGGTTTGGGGTTTGATCGGTTTCCATAGCTCCGATCAGCTGTGTTGGGGCCTTGGTGGCGTCATTGGGAGCCCTTAGAACCGACATGCAAGGTTGATTTTGGGGTTGGCCGAAATTTTTCAAAAAATCAGGGTGCATGTTTGTTTGGAGGGTTCTTCGGCATGAATCCGGGCTTTGGGTGTGTGGGTGAGCCTCACTTTCGTGACTCCGAGTGTCCTTAGACTCATTTGCGGGCTGTTGTGCAGTTTGGAAGCGATCATACCGGAGTAGGGAGGGTTTCGGCGCATTTTCGCCAAACTTTGGGTTTCGGCGGGGTGTTTGCCAATTTTTATTGCCTGTAAGTTTTCTTTCCGTCACGCGCCGCTTGTAGTTTATTTTTATTTTTTTAGTCTTCTGCTTGTTTGCTCATTTTCGAGTCTGCCTTGCAGTTTTAGAATTTTTTGTGGTCCCGCATTCGTGGTTTTGCGTGTTTGGAGCTTCGACCGGTAGGAATTGGGTTTTGAAAATCCATTCCGCCCAGGTGAGTGGAATTATAATATTTATTTTGATAAATAATTATTTGAAATCCTGAATTTAATTTTTACATTATGCCGTCGATTGTGTATAATTGAATCCAAATCCGAAATTCGGGGTTTTCAGATATTTTGAGGATTGTGTTAGTTATTTGTGAATGAATTATGCATTGGATTTCCGAAAAGCATGATATACTTGATGTAATGACATTGGACTTGTATGCTTCGTTTTCGAGTTTGCATAGTATGTCATGTTTTACCATGGATTGCCGAGTCTTGAGCATGTATGATAATTGACTCGAATAAATTTATCGTGGTGAATTGGGTCATGTTGGGATCCTGGCATAGTTGTGGTTTTATAAAAATTGTCGAATTGATTATGATTGCACGTTTGTTACCTTGATTATGCACAGACTCGTCATTTGTGCATATGGATGTTAGTATAAGTGTCTTTACCCCGCTGTAATGCCTGTTGTGTCGATGCTTAGGAGCTTGCTCGCATTGTGAGTTGGATGGTGCTTGAGATGACTCGCACCAGACATTGTGGACGCTATTGCATGTGGCAAGCTTGCTGAGGTCTGGTGAGCTCCCGCACGCACTTGCCACTATAGATTGCAGTAGGATGGGTCCCGGAGGACGTGCTTTGGAGATTACTCGTTTTCCCTCCCAGCGCGCTTGAGTTTGATTGTGTTAGGTTGGTCGTGTTAGGCCAGTCGTTCGGGTTGTTTGAGTTTGTATCCTGGTAGATGGCACCCCATTAGGATACAAACAAGCCCGAAGTGGTACTGGTGCACGTTGTGGGATGTGTCTGGGTGAGACACATTCGTAGGGTATGCGGATACCTACGATATGAGACACTTATACATAATTTTACAGAATTTTTGGTTTCAACCTGATTGCTATACCTAGGAGACTAGGAAGAATTATGAGATTGTCTTTATTTTCATCGTTCGATATTTACCATGTTTGAATCACGTGTAATGATCGGCATATATTGAAAACTTGTAGTTATTGTGGAATCTGAAATGTTTGTGTTGTTGCTTGAACGTAGAAACATTATCCTTAGAGACACGGTGTGATTTAGACTTTAGAACTTGTTGTTTATTTATTGTTGTCTGGCATGAATTTTTCTTGTATAGTATTCTGTTATTTGTATTTAGTTCGCTCGCACCAGCTAGCTTTGTGTTTTGCTGACCTCGCAAGGGGTGTGCTTCTATTGGAGTGCAGGCAGTGTTGGCATTCCTGCTGATCGTGGCGCGTAGGCCCCGGTTTCCGTTGTAGGCGCGTTTTGTGCTTTTTGGTTGTGTCCACCCTGTACGGGTATGTTTTGCTTCCTCTGTGTTTCAGATGTACTATATGGTTATACTAGATGTTTGTATACTGGTTTTGTCGCTATGACTTTGGCGGGGCGAATCAAATATATATTTATTTTGTTCAAATTTTATCGTAGTTTTTATTTCCGCTTCATTCTCGTATCAAGAATGTGTTATATTATGATGTTGTGGCCGGTTACGATCCGCCTGTGTTACGGGTTAATTCACGCATCGGCACGCTGCGATTCCCGTGGCGGGTCGGGGCGTGATAGAGCTTGGTATCAGAGCCATTGTTTACCGGTTCACATAGAACATCATCGTATACCACTTTCTTGAGTGAATTGGGTAGAGGAGTTAGGACTTTTGTTGTGTTGTTTGATGTATGGTATGTGTGTTTTCTTTTTCGTAGAGGTGTTTGGTGATGGCGCGTGGTAAGAGATCCCAGGGTGAGGGATCAGGAACTGCTGGAGAGGATGTCTCTCAGGCTTTTATGAAAATGATGACCCAATTGGCACAAAATATGAGGCAGGGCAATCAGTCAGAGGATCCGTTTACTCGACGCAACAGGGATTTCGTCAGCTTGGGTGGTGAAAGATTTGATGGCACTGGAGATTCTCTAGCTGCGGATCGGTGGATCAGTAAGGTAGAGCTCATATTTGAGAGGATGGTGCTGACACCTATACAGCGTACTGAGTTAGCAGCACATCAGTTTGACAGAGAGGCTATGTACTGGTGGGATTCAGTGAGGCAGAGCTGTGATGTGTCAGAGATGCAGTGGGATACATTTTTCCAGGTGTTTGAACAACGTTTTGTTCCTAATTCTGCAAGAGCTGAGATAGTGGACAGGTTTCTACATTTACAGCAGGGTTCTAGATCTGTTTCTGAATACTTGGCCGAGTTTACACAGTTGAGCCGCTATGCCACTTATTTTATAGACACACCAGAGAAGAAGAACATGAAATTTTTGAGTGGTCTGAACCCGTTTCTAAGGAAACAGTTGATGGTGATGATTGATCGTCCTTTTGAGAGATTAGTGGACGTCACTTTGAGTCAGGAGCGAGTGGACGCCGAGTGTAGACAAGAGACTTTGGTTTGACTAGCTAAAGGTGCAGAACGCAGTCAGAGGTTTGGTCGAGGAAGCCATACAATTGAGCAGGCACAACAGCCAGAGCGTGCCGCGATCCAGCAGAGAGACCCTGGTAGAGGGGGAGCAGTTAGGACTGGCAGAGACCGCAGAGGTGACAAACGTTCTCGAGGAGATCATCGACAGCAGCAGCAACAGAGACAGCCTAGGTGGGGTGGTCAGACAGGAACTAGGAGTGGTTGCTTCACTTGTGGTCAGGAGGGACATGTAGCCCGTGATTGTCCAAGAGGTCAGACAAATCGATGGGAGCATGTAGTTTAATATACTTGTAGACAATTGGGGCACTTTTCCAGACTTTGTCCTCAGAATAGGGATGGACCAGCACAGCAGAGGGCGCCTCAGGGACAATTAGCACCTGCGCCTGGAATTGGTCAGAGAGTCCCTCTCCCAGCACCGCCTGTTCGCCTAGCAGCTATTCCCGGTCAGGGAAATGTTGAGGGTATGTTATTATTATTTTTATTGTCGTTTTGTGTGTGCCAGATGTAGTAAGATTTGTGTTATGTGCATTATGCGTAGGAAAAATTGCATGTTAGTGTGTTGTTATGTGATTCAGGATACATGTGTTGTGTGCCAGGTTTTGTGCATTCGTCGTCTTCCCTGTTGAGAGCTCTTTTCGATACAGGAGCATCTAGGTCTTTTATTTCTAGACAGTTGGTTGTTAGAGACAACCTTGAGGTAGTGCCTTTGCCGGAGCCCCTGTTCTATGTGTCTCCCTTGGGCAGTTCGGTTTGGTTGTGGGAATTTTGTCCCCGTTTCGAGTTTTCCTTGTTGGGGTACAACTTTGTGTTTGACTTTATTGTTTTGGGTTTTGAGGGCTATCATTTGATTTTAGGGATGGATTGGTTGTCCAGTCATCCGGTGATCATTGATTGCTTGCATAGGTCGGTGATGTTAGCGCCACCTGATGCTTCGCCTCATGTGTTGGCTTGTGAGCCCGATTCGGTTTCTTTGATGTCGAGTTTAGCTCTCTTGAGATTTCTTGTCCCGACACCAGTTCTGTAGAGGTTGTGTGTGAGTTCCCTGATGTCTTTCAGGAGATTCCTGGTATCCCTCCTCGTCGTGAGGTAGAGTTTCGGATTGACCTGGTTCCTGGTACTGCACCAATATCTAAATCAGCGTACAGGCTTGCACCTAAGCAATTGGAAGAAATGAAAGTACAGCTTGATGAGTTGCTTCGTAAGGGGTTTATTCGTCCGAGCAATTCACCTTGGGGAGCTCCAGCAATATTTGTATCCAAGAATGATGGATCATTGAGGATGTGCATAGATTATCGAGATCTGAATAAAGTGACCATTAAGAATAAGTATCCATTGCCTCGGATTGATGATCTATTGTATCAGTTGAGGGGAGCCGTAGTGTTTTCATAGTTAGATTTGCAGTCTGGGTATCATCAGATGAGAGTTGAGGAACATTCCGTTCCAATTACCGCTTTTCGGACCCGTTATGGCTTGTATGAGTTTCCAGTCATGCCATTTGGATTGACAAATGCACCAGCTTTCTTCATGGATTTGATGAATAGATTGTTCAGTCCATACTTGGACAAGTTTGTGGTAATCTTCATTGACGATATCTTAGTGTACTCGAGGAGTTTAGAGGAGCACAGAGAGCACCTTCACATTGTTTTGCAGACACTTAGAGAAAATCAATTGTATGCGAAGTTCAGTAAGTGTCATTTCTGGGAGCCTGAAGTTCGATTTCTCGGGCATGTCATTTCTAGTGGAGGTATTGCTGTGGATCTCGAGAAGGTCGAAGCAGTGAAGTCTTGGAGACGACCGAGTAGTGTGACAGAGATTCGTAGTTTTCTGGGTTTGGCTGGTTATTACCGACGGTTTATCGAGAAATTTTCCTTGATTGCGGCACCACTCACTCAGTTAACTAGGAAGAATGTTCCTTTTGTATGGTCAGAAAAGTGTGAAGAAGCTTTTGAAACTTTGAAGCTTCGGTTGACTTCAGCACCAGTATTGACTATTCCGACACCTGGTAGCCGACTTGTGGTATTTACTGATGCTTGCGGTACATGATTGGGTGGAGTGTTGATGCAAGGCAAGAAGGTCGTAGCCTATGCGTCTCGACAGTTGAAACCCCACGAGCGAAAATATCCGACACATGATTTAGAGTTGGCAGCCGTAGTCTTTGCTTTGAAGATCTGGAGACATTATCTGTATGGTGAGAGGTTTGAGTTGTTCACAGATCACAAGAGTTTGAAGTACCTATTCACTCAGAGGGAGTTGAATATGAGGCAACAACGATGGGTTGATTTCCTTAGCAGCTATGACTTCGAGATACAGTATCAGCCTGGTAGGGCCAATGTGGTTGCAGATGCCTTGAGTAGGCGACATGCAGTGATGGCAACCATGATGATTCAGGAGTACCGAACACTTGAAACATTAGCTTCATTGGCAGTTCAACCTACTTTCAGTACAGAGAGCAGCATGATAGCGGGTTTAGCAGTTTATCCGTCGTTGATCAGTAGAGTGGTGGAGAAACAGACCTCTGATCCAGTGATTACGAGGCAGATAGCAGATTTGGTAGTGGACACATTGGATGAGTGCCCCTACCGATTGGTCAGTGGGTTCAGATGGAGGGTTGCGATTTCGTGGGCGGCTTTGTGTTCCGTCTTATGAGGAGTTGCGAAGAGATATCTTATAGGAAGCTCATAGATCTCGTTTCACCATTCATCCCGGTGGAACAAAGATGTATCGAGATTTGAGACGTTCTTTCTGGTGGCATGGTATGAAGAAAGACATTGGAGAGTTTGTGGCACGGTGTGCGACTTGTCAGCAGGTGAAAGCCGAGCATCAGAAACCGTCTGGATTATTGTATCCATTGGATATCCCGACGTGGAAGTGGGAGTATATCACTATGGATTTCATCGATGGACTTCCACGGTCGAGGAAAGGTAATGAGTCGATATGGGTCATTGTTGATCGGTTGACGAAGTGTGCACATTTTATTCCTGTTAGTTGGAATCGGACGACAGACAGTCTAGCGGTGTTGTTCATTCGGGAGATAGTCCGCCTTCATGGGTCGCCTGTTTTGATTGTATCCGACAAAGATCCGCTTTTCACAGCCCATTTCTGGCAGAGCTTTCAGCAAGCTATGGGTACTAGATTGGACATGAGTACAGCTTATCATCCACAGACAGATGGCCAATCTGAGCGAGTGAATCAGGTAGTGGAAGACATGCTTAGAGCATGCATTTTAGACTTTGGGGGTAGTTGGGAAGATCACCTACCGTTATGCGAGTTTGCGTACAACAACAGCTACCACGTAAGTATGGGCATGGCACCGTTTGAGGCACTCTACGGACGACCGTGTAGGTCCCCTGTTTGTTGGGCAGAGATTGGAGAGTCAGTTGTGATGGGGCCAAATGTGATCAGAGAAACTACTGAGAAGATTGAGCTGATTAGAACGCAGTTGTTGACAGCCCAGAGTAGACAGAAGAGTTACGCTGATAAGAGGCGTAAGGAGTTGGAGTTTGATGTTGGTGACAGGGTTTTTCTGAAAGTTTCCCCGATGCGCGGAGTTGTTAGGTTTCGAAGTCGTGGGAAACTTGCACCGAGGTATGTAGGGCCATATGAGATTACTGAGAGGATTGGACCAGTGGCCTACAGATTGGCTTTGCCGCAAAGTATGTCAGGTATCCACGACGTGTTTCACGTATCCATGTTGCGGAAGTGTTTGGTAGACCCGTCACAGATTATAGAGCCTGCTGAGGTGGAGATTTTGGATGAGTTGACGTATCCAGTGAGGCCAGTAGCCATTGTTGATGATGATGTGAAACAACTTTGTCGGAGGATAGTGAAGTTAGTGAAGGTTCAGTGGAGCCACCGAGCGGGTGACATGACTTGAGAGCTGGAGGACCAGATGAGACAGAAATACCCCGAGCTTTTTGCCTAGGTTTTCTTGTCGTGGCTTTTGTCTGATCTCGAGGACGAGATCTCTTTTAAGGTGTGTATGATGTGATATCTGCGTTTTTTTTTTTTTTTTAAAAAAAAAAAAAAATTTGGGCGGGGTGTACTCAGTAGAGGTGGTGGGGGCACATAGCCACCCACCCTTTAAGAGACAAAACGACCACCCCCCCCCCTTTTCTTCTTTTCTCCCTTTTCTTTTTTTCTTTCTTTTCGTTCCAGTGAGCGAGGCGACGGGAGGTTCTTTCCTCCAGCAGTTTTTGTGCGGTGGTTTTGTGGATTTTTCTCCCCCAAGCTCACCTCCTCCTCCTCATTTCTTCCTCTCTTCTTTCCCCTCTTCATTTCTCTGATTTTTTGCAAAAAAAAAAAAAAAAAAAATCGGTTTTCATTTGGGTTTGGGGTTTGATCGGTTTCCATAGCTCCGATCAGCCGTGTTGGGCCTTGGTGGCGTCATTGGGAGCCCTTAGAACCGACATGCAAGGTTGATTTTGGGGTTGGCCGAAATTTTTCAAAAAATCAGGGTGCATGTTTGTTTGGAGGGTTCTTCGGCGTGAATCCGGGCTTTGGGTGCGTGGGTGAGCCTCATTTTCGTGACTCCGAGTGTCCTTAGACTCATTTGCGGGCTGTTGTGCAGTTTGGAAGCGATCAGACCGGAGTAGGGAGGGTTTCGGCGCGTTTTCGCCAAACTTTGGGTTTCGGCGGGGTGTTTGCCGATTTTTATTGCCGGTAAGTTTTCTTTCCGTCACGCGCCGCTTGTAATTTATTTTTATTTTTTTAGTCTTCGGCTTGTTTGCTCATTTTCGAGTCCGCCTTGCAGTTTTAGAATTTTCTGTGGTCCCGCATTCGTGGTTTTGCGTATTTGGAGCTTCGACCGGTAGGAATTGGGTTTTGAAAATCCATTCCGCCCAGGTGAGTGGAATTATAATATTTATTTTGATAAATAATTATTTGAAATCCTGAATTTAATTTTTACATTATGCCGTCGATTGTGTATAATTGAATCCAAATCCGAAATTCGGGGTTTTCAGATAGTTCGAGGATTGTGTTAGTTATTTGTGAATGAATTATGCATTGGATTTCCGAAAAGCATGATATACTTGAATGAAAACGAATAGTGAAGGAATTTTGGGTGTGATTAGGCTTTGGTGTAATGACATTGGACTTGTATGCTTCGTTTTCGAGTTTGCATAGTATGTCATGTTTTACCATGGATTGCCGAGTCTTGAGCATGTATGATAATTGACTCGAATAAATTTATCGTGGTGAATTGGGTCATGTTGGGATCCTGGCATAGTTGTGGTTTTATAAAAATTGCCGAATTGATTATGATTGCACGTTTGTTACCTTGATTATGCACAGACTCGTCATTTGTGCATGTGGATGTTAGTATAAGTGTCTTTACCCCGCTGTAATGCCTGTTGTGTCGATGCTTAGGAGCTTGCTCGCATCGTGAGTTGGATGGTGCTTGAGATGACTCGCACCAGACATTGTGGACGCTATTGCATGTGGCAAGCTTGCTGAGGTCTGGTGATCTCCCGCACGCACTTGCCACTATAGAGTGCAGTAGGACGGGTCCCAGAGGACGTGCTTTGGAGATTACTCGCTTTCCCTCCCAGCGCGCTTGAATTTGATTGTGTTAGGTTGGCCGTGTTAGGCCAGTCGTTCGGGATGTTTGAGTTTGTATCCTGGTAGATGGCAGCCCATTAGGATACAAACAAGCCTGAAGTGGTACTGGTGCACGTTGTGGGATGTGTCTGGGTGAGACACATTCGTAGGGTATGTGGATACCTACGATATGAGACACTTATACATAATTTTACAGAATTTTTGGTTTCAACTTGATTGCTATACCTAGGAGACTAGGAAGAATTATGAGATTGTCTTTATTTCCATCGTTTGATATTTACCATGTTTGAATCGCGTGTAATGATCGGCATATATTGAAAACTTGTAGTTATTGTTGAATCTGAAATGTTTGTGTTGTTGCTTGAACGTAGAAACATTATCCTTAGAGACACGGTGTGATTTAGACTTTAGAGCTTGTTGTTTATTTAATGTTGTCTGGCATGAATTTTTCTTGTATAGTATTCTGTTATTTGTATTTAGTTCGCTCGCACCAGCTAGCTTTGTGCTTTGCTGACCCCGCCAGGGGTGTGCTTCTATTGGAGTGCAGGCAGTGTTGGCGTTCCTGCTGATCGTGGCGCGTAGGCCCCGGTTTCCGTTGTAGGCACGTTTTGTGCTTTTTGGTTGTGTCCACCCTGTACGGGTATGTTTTGCTTTCTCTGTGTTTTAGATGTAATATATGGTTATACTAGATGTTTGTATACTGGTTTTGTCGCTATGACTCTGGTGGGGCGAATCAAATATATATTTATTTTGTTCAAATTTTATATTAGTTTTTATTTCCGTTTCATTATCGTATCAAGAATGTGTTATATTATGATGTTGTGGTCGGTTACGATCCGCCTGTGTTACGGGTTAGTTCACGCATCGGCACGCTGTGATTCCCGTGGCGGGTCGGGGCGTGACAGTACTGCACCCATTGTCAACGCCATGGTCATGTGTATGACCGCTGCTGGAGCCGCCTGGGCATCTCACCGCCACCAGGACGCGGCAGAGGTCGCTATTCATCTGCAGGTCGTGGTGCATCAGGCCCTGCTTTTGCTGCCGCCACCCAGTACACTGCACCTGTGTCTGCCGAGCCACCACTAGTGAGTTCTGCTTCAGCCACCATTTCTGGTTTTCCAGTGAGCAGGTGCATCGTTTATTGGCTTTGATCGAGTCTAGCCCCGAGGGTGATTCCATGTCTGGTAAGCAAAATTGTGATAATTATTGGCTCATTGATAGTGGGGCGTCTCATCACATGACGGGTGATTTATCTTTGTTGAATAATGTTCATGATATTGCTCCATCTCCGGTTGGTCTACCCGACGGTGACCAAGCCTCTGCGGTCAAAGAAGGGATTTGTATTCTTCACCATGGCCTTATCTTGAAACATGTGTTATTTATGCCAAACTTACAAGTGAACTTGATTTCAGTGAGCAAATTAATTTGTGTCGCCAATTGTCTCGTGACATTTACTGATCATATGTGTATCTTACAGGACCGCACCACAAGGAGCTCGATTGGTCTGGGTGAGTCACGAGGAGGGTTGTACCGCTTCAAGCCTGTGATGATCGCGACTGCTTCAGCTACACGGGCGCCGAAATCTTTTGATCTATGGCATCGCTGTTTGGGTCATCCCTCGTCTAAATCGATGTCTTTTTTTGAACATTAATGGCAATAAGGTTGATTTTCTGATAAAAACTCTATTTGTGATATTTGTTGTCGAGCCAAACAAACTCGCTCTAGCATTCCTTTGAGTAATCATTGTGCTCCGGACATGTTTGAATTGATCCATTGTGATATTTGGGGTCCTTATCGTCAAGCTACTAATTCTGGTGCTAAGTATTTTCTTATGATTATTGATTATTTTAGCCGTGCGGTTTGGGTATATTTAATGCATAAAAAGAGTGAAGCAAACATGTTATTACAACAGTTTTGTTATATGGCCAAAACTCAGTTCACAAAATCCGTTAAAGTGATTCGGAGTGACAATGGTATGAAATTTATATCTAAACCCATGACATTATTTTATGCCCAACATGGTATTTTTCACCAAACTAGCATAGTTGATACCCCTCAACAAAATGGCCAGGTTGAGAGAAAACATCGCCATATTTTAGATGTAGCCTGTGCTCTCCTTTTCCAAGCGTCACTCCCAATTGAGTTTCGGGGGGAGCGTGTTCTCGCTGTAGCTCATCTTATTAATCGAACTCTTACCCCTCTTTTAAAAGGCCTCATCCCTTATGACAAATTATTTTCCAAATCACATTCTCTCACTCACCTTAGAGTGTTTGGGTGCTTATGTTATGCTCATTATAAGGACCGGTCTAAGGACAAATATGCTCCCCGAAGTCGTCGTTGTGTTTTCTTGGGATACCCTCATGGGAAAAAAGGGTGGAAGGTCATGGATTTAGAGACCCAGACAATATTTGTGTCCCGGGATGTTATTTTTGATGAACAAGTGTTTCCTTTTGCTCAATCTCATGAGTCGTCCGCAAGTGTGTCAGTAAGCTCTTCTGGCGTCAATGATTGGTCATGGAACAAATCTATTTTTGAAGATATTGGTAGCTCCTGCCACGAGTCAGGGGGAGCAGCCTCCAACCGCTTGCATTTGACCGATTCTAATGCCCAGTCATCCCCTTCTGTTTCGGTGATAAGGGAGGACTCGGTTTCAGCTATTGAGCATCCTACTGTGCCCTCCAACGCACATGCACACCTAATGTTGAGCCTCAACTCGATCGTGGTCAGCGGACTTGTCATTTGCCATCTCACCTTCGCGATTGTGTATGTCACACGACTACTCTGGCACACCCCAAATCGTCTCGTTCTTCCTCCGGGTCCTCAGGTACGCGGTTCCCTTTAGCAAATTTTGTTACATGTGATAATTTCTCCGCTTCACATTCTAAGTTTTTGGTTGCCATAACTGCTGGGGTGGAACCCCGTACTTTTTCTGAGGCTGTACAGGACCCAAATTGGCGTCAGACTATGCAAACTGAAATCGACGCATTAGAAAATAATGGCACTTGGACCATCTCCGACCTTCCTCCTGACAAGAAACCAATCGGTTGCAAATGGGTCTTCAAATTAAAGTATAATGACGATGGTTCTATTGAGCGTTATAAAGCTCGGGTTGTTGTCAGTGGTGATACACAGGTTGGAGGTGTTGATTATGAAGAAACCTTCGCCCGGGTAGCCAAACTGGTTAGTGTGAGACTTTTTCTTGTAGTTGTTGTTATTAAGGGATGGGAAATACATCAATTGGATGTTAATAATGTTTTCCTCCATGGTGATCTTCATGAGGAGGTATATATATGCGTCTCCCACCGGGGTATACTTCTTCTAATCCCAACAAGGTCTGTCGCCTTCGCAAATCATTATATGGGCTCCGCCAATCTCCACGTAACTGGTTTGCTAAGCTCACGGCTGCTCTTCGTCGCTATGGTTTTATCCAGTCTCATGCCGATCATACTTTGTTTACTTACCACAAAGATGGCATATTTTTATCTATCCTTGTCTATGTTGATGATCTTATTGTGGCAGGGAATAACTCTTAAGCATGTACTTCCTTTAAACAATATTTGAACAAATGTTTTCAGCTCAAAGATTTTGGGCCACTCAAATATTTCCTTGGCATCGAAGTTGCCCGCAACTCTTCCGGTCTCTTCCTGTGTCAACGAAAGTACACACTTGATATCTTGAAGGAAGCTGGTCTTACGGGGGCCAAACCTGCCCCCACCCCTATGGAGCAAAACCATCGCCTAGCTCGTTCCACTGGTCGTGTGTTACGAGATCCGAAGTGGTATCGACGCCTTGTGGGGGGCCTCGTATATCTGTCCATAACTCACCCGGACATTTGTTATGCGGTACATATCTTAACCCAGTTTCTCCATGAGCCTCGGCAGGACCATATGGATGTTGTCTTTCGTGTTTTGTGGTACTTGAAAGGTTCCCCGGGTCAAGGCATTCTTCTTCGCTCAGATAGTTCTTTGCAACTGTATGCCTTTTCTGATTTTGACTGGGCCGCCTGCCCCATCACTAGACGCTCTCTCACTGCGTATTTTGCCCAACTCGGCTCCTCTCCTATATCTTAGAAGACCAAGAAGCAGCCCACTGTAGCTCAATCATCCGCCGAGGCCGAATACCGAGCAATGGTTGTCACAACGTGTGAATTGACGTGGGTTAAGTCATTCCTTTCTTCTCTTGGCGTGTTCCATACACGACCAATGCGGCTATTTTGTACCAACCAGGCGACACTTCATATTGCTTCTAATCCGGTTTTCCATAAAGAACCAAGCACATCGAAGTTAACTGTCATTATGTGCGAGAACAATTACTTGCGGGCAACATTTCTACGTCCTATATTCAATCATCACAACAATCGGCTGATATCTTCACTAAGGCACTTGGTCACCAGCAGTTTCACTTGTTACTTGGCAAGTTGGGTGTTCGGAATCCTCACTCTCCAACTTGAGGGGGAGTAATAGGAATATCTTTATTTTACCCAAGTAAATATTTCCCAGAATATGAAGAATATGCAGATATGATTTGAAGATATGCAGATATGATTTGAAGATATGCAGATATGAAGAATCAATCCAAAAATCAGTCCACATACAAGATGTGAAGTATCTTACTTGATATGAAGATATGAAGAATCACTCCACATAACATTTGCTAGGATACTTTTTTATTCTGTGTTTATTCTAATTGATATGATTCTAAATGTATTTCTAGTGTAGGCTATATAAACTCAGCTTAGGGTCTCTTGTAAAGCATCCATTCAATAAAGTTCTTCTCCATATTCTAAACTTATTATGTAGTTCGCAATTTTTGCAAAATGTAGACAAATCTTCTTGGGTAATTTCCAGACTACAACAAAAAAAAGGCGATCAAACTTTTTGTTTGTTACTAAAAGAACTCAAATAATAGGATTTGTTTTACCTTTCTCAAAACATAACTCCTTTTATTTATTTTTTCACCCATTAACTTCTCAAAGCCCAAACCCTTTGTCTTCTCCAAACTCAAACCCATCTTCTCTACCTAGGATTTCAAGAAGATGAAATTGAAAAAGGTAACTACATCCAAGTCAACCAAATTGAATTCTACAACTTCAAATCGCAAACGTTGAGTGGAAGATGTTTTAGCAAAAAAAAACTCTAGATCTAATGTAATTGAACAACAATTCTAGCCAGCCTTGTTTGCTGGCCTCTTTTGGGCCTTTTATTGGGTTTTTTTTACAATTCTACCCCTTCTATAAGTGGTGTTTGTGGTTGTGTTTTAAAGAGAAAATGTAAAAGTGTAAAAAACCCAAGAAAATGCTAAAAAATGGCCAACAAACAAGGCTGACTAGACTTACTCATAATTGAAATTGTGGTGGTAAACATGGTGAGGTGGTGATGATGGTGGTAAATTTAAGGAGGGTGGTGATGGAGATGTTCATGGTAATGGTGATGATGATGCAGATGGCAATGAAGGTGGTGATGTTGACAGGTTAAATTGTGGTGATTGCACTTTGAATGAGATCGCTCTTTTGGTATTTTGAATTCTTATGGTCACATGTTAACCATTGGTTTCTCAAACATTATGAACTTTTAACCTTGCAATTTGGCAATGTTGTAAATATCACAACTTTGTGATCGAGATTTTTACAAGTGCAAGATTTTATCTATCACAACGTCGTGACTGTCACAACTTTGTCACCGATAGCTTTTCAAAATACTAGGTTGTATCTATCACAAAACTGTGACTATCACAACTTCGTGATCGAGAGCTTTGCAAAGTACCAAGTTGTATCTATCACAACTTTGTGACCGAAAGTTTTTCATAGATGTTACGTGTAAGGTTGTATCTATATTTTTATAGCCGTTAATTACAATATTTGAAACATCACGAGCTTGCAATTGTTACAACTCTGTTTTTGGAAGTTTGGTAGATTACAGAAATGCTATTTTGTCTAATGCAACAATATGACGATCATAAGTTAATACAAAAGTGTAAATAATTATATCCTCTTGTGCAATCACAATGTTAGTGAATCGTTCACAAAATATACTCACTAAATAATACCAAAAATTATATAGGTTCATATGGTACCAAAAATACAAAATATGACATACTACCCACTAAGTAATACAACAAGTCTACCACCTATGTCATATATACCAAAAATACATAAACAAAAATTGTTTAAAGAGAAATAACAACCATAAGTTTGTTATTCCATCATAAACACCGTTGGAGTCATTTTGGCTGATTTTAAGTGCGGAAGCAATAAAAAATTCACTAGAAACTTGAATGAACAAAGTTTCTTCACCATGATAATAATCCTCAAATTCCAAAACACTACTTAAATCTTTTGTGGTTATGCTTATTTAACAAAAATAAAACCCAAACCTGATTCTACTTGGACTTCTAATCCAATTGGGGCTTAACATTGATTGACCTAGTAATAAAATAAATACAAAATAACCCAATATTATAACACCATTTCCCCCCACTGAAAAACTCGTCTTTGAGCTTTGGAAATGATATTTTTTGAAAAATGTAGTGTGAAAACTCGACTTCGGACTCTTACTTTATAGTTGTTGACTTGCTGGCAATGTTTTAAAAAGCGTTTTTCCGCCTCGAGGCGACCAAGCTTTTTCCGAGGCAAAACCTAGCCTCGAGGCGTAACGAGGCGAAGCGAAGCATTTTTTAATAAAAAATTATGAAAAATATAAATGTATCAAAACAAAACAAGGCGTACACATAATTTTTTCATTTAAAAAAATATAAAAGTTTATAAACAAATACAAATGCAGGTAGTAGGGAACTAAGAAAGGAAACATGGACAAATTTTAGTCATAATAACTTGCCACATGGATTAAACCAAACCAACACAGGGACTCACATGAAATTGACACGTAGTTCACACTCTGTTACACATATTCCTCACATCACAACTAGTTTTTCAACTCAATCTCCATTTTAGATTGAAGAGAACATATTAGCAAAACAGAGACTGAAATTACTTGAGAGGCTGAGATTGAAGCAAGCAGTTGCAAACAGATCAGCTAGCCAAAGATCAGCTGTGAACAAATAAGCCAACAACAACAGTAATCAATCTTTTTATGTCGACAACAGTAAACAAGCAGCAAACAGGTCAGTAAGCAACCTCGACCTCCTCTGTCGCACGGTTTTTTTAAACACAGCATAAAGATACAGATCTGAAGACTGAAATAGAGTGTTCGAAAGTCGAAACGGCTTCAACTGCTCGCTGTGGTTCGACTTCGATCTTCTCTTCTCCTCTTCTTCCTCTTTTTTTTTTTTTTTTTCTCCAGTTCTTCCTCTATCTGCTTCGATGGCTGCTGCTCTGCAAAAGAATCACAAGAAGAGGATCGAGTTAGGTTAATTAATGAAGCGTAATCTCAGTTGTTGGATCTGCTTCAAGATCTGAAGCAGATATGATGATCCCCTTTTTATGAAGCGTACGCCTTGAGGAGTACGCTTTTGAAAATAAGGCGAGCGCCTTGAATTGGTATCTCAACTCGTTCTCAACTCGTACGCTTAGAGGCGTTTCGTTTGTGCCCCGCCTCGAAGCGCGCCTCAAGGCGTACACCCCGATCGCTTTTTAAAACACTGCTTGCTGGTACCACGAACAATCAAATAAAAATTTGACCAATCAAGATAGAATCCAACATGAATTTTCGGTTCAAAGGATAATCGCTTCTCAATTTGAATATTTTTGTGCACAAAATTCTCCTCAAGCCAAGCTTCAAAATGGATCACAAATGTTGTCCCACGGTGGTAAAGGAAACACCCTATGGCTGCAAATAGCAGCATAATCACTTGAATTAGAATGCGGTGCTATGAACTAATTTTGTGGGGGCAAATAGCCTCTATGAAAATGAAACAAGTCTTATTCTCCACGCCAAGTGAAACTGGTTGACCGAAATTGGGTTGGACAAAAGGGGCGACGTGAACCATTTTGCAACCATCTGTCACGACGGAACAGGTCATGGGAGTCCCAACGATGGCGATTGGCTGGGGTGAGTCAGGCGGTTGCGATGGACGATTGATGTTGGTTCGAATCAGTTCAGCTAAGTTTTCCTTATTATCCTTCTCAAATTCGTCTTTCATATCTTTTATTATTCTTCCCTTTTGGATTTAGGTAGGGTTGGGTTCTCAAATTTCAAAGCGCGGTCCAACAAACTGGGAAAATTAGGATTATCATAGACAACCCCCGCATTTTTTCGAATTTCTTCGATCATCAAATTTTCTTTAACTTGAAATTTGTGATGTGTTTCGGCCTTAAAACGCAACAACTTGCGGATAATCATATACCTTCATACAGATCAAGCACAAGTGGTTTCTCCCAATCAATGATGACTTTTCGCAACATCTTTTTTCAATATTTTACCGCTTTCATACCAAATTGATAGATTCAGCGAAACTTACAAACCAAAACATCGCAACTTGAATAAGTAAAGTTTCTCCACTCTGATAATAATTCTCTACATTCCAAAAACTACTTATATCTTCTGTGATTATGACTATTTAACCAAAACAAAACCCTAAACATGATCCTACTTGGACTTCTAATCCTACTTGTCCTTAACAGTGACTGGCCCAATACAACAATAACTCAATAGTACATCACATTTACTTTTGAATCTTCGTTGCCCACATATCCATTTTAGGCTTCAGTAATCTCAATCAGTCACTAACTATACTTAGGGCATATACGAATGGTTATGACTACCACATAGAACATTAACAAATCATGACACATCATTCTGTTGTAGAAACATAAACTTGAACGGACAACCACACTCATTTGAAGGATTACTACAACATCTTTTCTTTCCAATTACCATTTTGTTTGTATGTTAAATCACAAACTTATCACGAGTGGACGATCTACCTTCCTTATCAAATCTAAGAAGTGATATAGGTCTTCATCCGATTTCAACTTTATTAGACTTTCGAATGATGATTACAAAAGTCATGTCCTTCCCAACCTTTCTACACCCCATTAGTACTTCATTGTACAAGTAAAGGCCTATAATAACATCGAAAAATAGTATTTTATTAACAATTTATTAAAATAAACACAATTAACAACCTATTTATTCAAACAGTCTACTTGAATTGGTAGTTTCAATTGAAA
This sequence comes from Berberis vulgaris, assembly GCA_963556465.1. Lineage (NCBI taxonomy): Eukaryota > Viridiplantae > Streptophyta > Magnoliopsida > Ranunculales > Berberidaceae > Berberis > Berberis vulgaris. Next base: position 28,481,691 of record OY747125.1, on the reverse strand, counting down.
ATGATGTGTCATATACAAACGAAGATCCCTCAATGGGTTTAGTAGTCTGCATAAAAGAAATTTATGTTAATAAAAACACAGCACGACACCGTACATCAACATATTTTTTGATACTCTGTCAAAACTTTAGGACAATCACAAAATTGTAAACCACAAAATCATGATATTACATACCTGTAAGAAACCCATCACAATTTCATGACTGTCGGTATGCACGATTCAACCACTCAAATGTCGATTTTTTTTTTTTATAACTAAGTATGTTTTGTTGCAAAAAAATTCAAAATATAGCATCTCACCTCTTTGTTTAGCACTTTCATGCTACTTGCGTCTTCGATTTGACTTGAAAATAGACCATCGTCTACAACACCCCATCTATTGGAACTTCAAGGGTTGCAAGTTCAAAATCAGCAAGATTATCCAAAAATTTGTTTTCTCCCACCTTTTTGATAAAATTTGCAACTTCAAAAGCTCCAGTTTTATCATCCATCATCTAGAGAAGAGTTTTTCATTAATTAAAGTAGACGAGCTTTCACCATTAGAGTCGGAGGAACTTTTTATCCCTTACAGTTTGCTCATTTGGGGTTTTAGGTTCTTGGAAGATGTAGGGAGCATGTGTTGGCATTGGGTCTAACTAGTAAAAATGGAAAATTTTATATGGGGTTTATTTGGGGTTTAAATAACAAGATATCAATCGACGCATGTGGGAAATTGATTTATTTAAAAAACAAAAAAATTGGAAAGGGGTCAAAAATAAAATAAAATTTGGGGTCGGTATAAGATTAGTGATCTTTTTAAAGTTATAATTTCGGTAGTGAAAAAAATCATATGTGACTTAATCCTCGGGTAACCAAAAATCTACATCTACATGCTATAACAAAAATGAGTGTGAGGAACAATGACGATGTTTGGTGTCACACACATTTCATTTCCAGATTAGCCCTAAAAAATATTAAATGACTTGGTGACCCTTAATTAAAATATAAATTTGACCTTAAAACCTCTCACTCTAACCCCCATATCCACGTGGCAAAAAATATGAAGGTATAACTTTTGGAGAAGTGTCATCCTTGCACCCAAAACAAATTTTCCATTTAATTTGGCTCAGAAATATGTGTGGACCAATTTTTTTTTTTTTTTGAAAGGCAAGCGTGCCACCGGTGGATAAAGAACCCAAGACGTGGGGCCAAACCACCACAACCTTAACCATCCAACCAGGCTACCATTGGCGTGGACCAAAAGTTTGCAGCAATAGTATGCACTATGGATTTAATTAAAAAACATGTCGTGACCAATGAACTATTTAAATTTCACATTTTTTCTTATTTTCTTTTAGATTTTCTTAGAAGTTTTAAGTAAATGAAATGACATAATGGGGGTGTTATGGTTATTTTTCTAAGAAAAAAATGTACATAGTACTTATGATTGAACCTGTGTAAGCGACATTTATTATAGCCACAAAAGACAATTACATGCACGCGTAGCATGCATTAAAGAATTAGTATATGTAACTTAAACCACATCAACAAACTTATGTGAAAAAGAAAAGAAAAGAAAAACCTAGTGACTGACATTTAGTTAGGGCTTCACTCCACGAATAGATCGAAACAACTCAACCTTCTCCAATCATATCTTCTTTCTTTTTCAATAAGGAAACTAACAGTTAACGTCATTCCTCCCATTATTCGAAGAACCCCTCCTTTTATGAGAGTTCTTATGCTGCTTTGAACTATCAATTACATGTACTTTTGTTTCAATCGGTGTGCACTTGTCGGTTATTCGGTTGTCCTCCTCAATTTTTAACCTGATGACTAAGTCTTCAAAACTCATCTCCTTGTGTTTATGTTTTAAGTAGTGTTTGAAATCTTTCCAATTGGTAGGGAGCTTCCCAATAATAGCAGCGACCTGAAACGATTCACTGATGTTGTGGCCTTCAACATGCATTTCATGGATGATAATATGGAATTCTTGGATCTGAAAAATTATTATCTTAGAATCAGTCATTTTGTAATCCATAAACTTATCAACGACAAAATTCTTTAGTCCAACATCATCTGTTTTGTATTTCTTTTCTAAAGCCCCTCATAAATCTTTAGCACTTTTAATAGTATTGTAGACTTTATATAAAACTTCATCTAGCTAATTCAACACATAATTTCGACACAGAAAGTCAGAATGCCTCCAAGAGTCAATCGCAAAAAATATTTCCTTGCGACTTTGTTGGGTTTTTCCATTTTTTGGGTTTGGTTATTCTTTGGTGAGAAATTTTTCCAAACCCAACAACATCTTGCTCTGTCATGTTTTCAAGTCAACTCCTACTTTCTCTAGCCTATCATGAGCAAGGACTTTACCTACTCCAAAGGTCACCTAGCAATCAAATTGTTTATTTTCATCTCCATTATTACTTCTATCACACAAAAAAGACAATCATTATTTATTTTTTATGAGAAATAAAACAATAACAAAGTATGTCATACAAAAAATTTAATTTGGACTAAGTACTGTAAAAATAATATCTTAATTAGAGTTCGAAAGTTTATATAAAACTCTGAATCTAGAGACATCCAGCCAGATAGTGGCAGCGCTCCTATGGTGTATTTAACACTCTTCATATTTAACATAATCTCCATTCATAAGGAACAATTGTGTCCCTTGGGACACATATTATGTAATTAATACATAGTTCATAAACAAGCTAAAATTACTTTACATATTAGATATGGGACTAAAGTAATTTTTAGCTCAAAGGACCTTATGTAATTAGTTTACATAATGTACGATTTACTTATTCAATAAATAGGGTAATTCAAAATTTTCCAACTGAGTTTTTCGTGGATTTTGATAGGCTAGTATAGAAAGATTCGGGATATAATGTGACATCGCATACAACCTTAACGGAACTTGAAAATACATCAAATAAGACCAATATCACAGTTGTACTCGTGGCAGAAATTATACATCACAAGGATCAAGTATCCTAGGACCAGATCGATGTACAAATCCCCAAAAGGGCAAATCTGGTCAAAGAAAGCCCAAAACATGGTACGTTAGAATAAATCACAGTCAGAGGCCCAAATCCAGGCCCGATAAAGTTTTTCCCCAAGGGGGAGGAGCGTTACATAGAAAAATAGTCGTGGAGGGAGTTACGCCTCCACAAACGTGTCTTCATAAAAGGGAAGATTGTTACAGAAAATGTTTCCTCTAGTTGCGCCTCACATGCTTAAGTCACACAGGAAATTAACTGCAACCATTATAAAAGGTAAAGGGAACATTTGACCAAGTTATGCAATTTTAACTGAGTTTTGTCCAGTTTTATCTCCATCTCCAACTGAGTTACCGACTTAAGCATCGCAGTGCCTTTGGACACCAAAAAAGTAGAATTTGGCAAGCTAACAGTTGTTTTGCAGGTTTAACTTATTGCAGACTGGATTTTGTATGCATCAGTTTGGCGTCGTCCGTATGGAACGACAAGTTCTCCTTTCAAAATGAAAATCCATAGCAAAAAAATTCTCTCAGACCTGATCGACGACTAAAAGCACCCTTAGAACAAAATGGCACACTCTGTAGACACTCAACCCGACAACAATCGAGACAATCCTTTCACCGGAGAAATTGCACTATCAGTAGTACACATCACAGATCCAAAACGAACATCAAGACAACCGTACCTGAAAACAGAAAGCCACAACCTGAGATGGCTCGGACACCTCAGACGCCTAGAGGTGCCACAACAAACCCTCATGTAGACTTGCTCAGGGACCAGATGAACCATATGATCAAGATAGTGAAAAAACTCACCCAAAAGCGTGTTCAATCCGCCAACCCCATTCAAGCAACACACCAACAGAACCCGGCCAACGAAGTTCCTGCAAAATCACGATAGGTAAATCTCGAAAGTAGTGAACCACTTAGAAAGGGACCCCATAGAGTGGCGAAACCCATGCTGGAATCCCGTTTAAGATCGAAGTCACAAACCCTATTATACTGTACGAACAAGCCAGACCGCCATTCTCCGACGCACTCATGGTGACTACCATACCAATGAAGTTCACCCCACCGAAGTTTAAGCATATGATGGCACCACTGACCCGACAACCATTTGTGACACTTTCATCATATGATGGGATTGAAAGAGAGCATAGAGTCTATCATATGCAAACGTTTTCGACCAATCTCGCTTCCGCAGCAATGAGTTGTTCAATAACCTACCACCAAGATCAATAAACTCCTTCCATGCATTGGCCACAACATTCATCATGAGGTTTGTTAGCAATCAACGGATGAGGAAATGACCGCACTATTCGCTCCATATCAAACAAAAACCCGATGAGACAATATGGGAGTACGTTACTCGTTTCACTAACGAGTTAACAATGATCGATAGGTGCAGCGATATGACACAGCCACTGCTACTTTCACCGCCGGACTTAAGAGAGGTTCCTTGTTCGACATTCTGAACCTGGATCCCCCAAAGAACATGGTGATTTTACTGAAAGCCGCTCAAAAGACATGATAGCAGCCAGGAAGAGGGACGAGTAAGATAAAAGACACTCTTCATCCGACCGAGAAAGACAAAAAGAACAACAAGCCTAGAGAGGAAAACAGCCAACCAAAAAGACATTGAATCGAAGGCGATTCTGAATTTGATCAACGAAAGCTTGGAAGACTACAACCCGGAAGATCCAAACATGAGCAATCAATGGGCAAAACATTCACGACTTTGAAAATGAGTCGAGCTTAGGTCTTCAAGACCATAGCAAAATGGGAAGACGTTAGATGGCTGCCCAAAATGAAAGGGGATCCAGGTAGGCAAAATAAAAGCAGATATTACTCCTTCCACGATGACTACGGGCATGATACTGAGGACTGCTATAACTTAAAAGACGAAGTTGAGCGCCACATCCAAAAAGGATGACTTGGAGAGTTCATTAAACTAAGGGAGCCCAACAAAAGAAAAATCGCGACAGAAGAGCAATCAAAAGAGCTAATATTCGTCCTGCATGGCACAGAAGAAGAATTATCCAGTCGATCTTGAAAGTGGTCAATCTGGGATTTACGAGCAAAAAATAGATACCAGGAACCTTTTGCACGTCGAACGAGAATGATATAGAAAACCCTAACATTCTCCAACGAGGACGCATAATGAGTCAATTTCCCTCATAATGACGTTTTAGTAATCTCAGTACTAATAGCCAAATGGGGAAATCAAAAAAGTGCTAGTCAACACGGACAAGATGCGATTAATCGAGGAAATGCTTTCACCCAACAATCAACCAATGGTGGGTTTCAGCGTAAAACAATGTCGACCGATCGAAATGATCCAATTGCCAATGAAAGCGGGAGAATCAGGGAGACAACGAGTCTTGTTAACAGATTAACTCATAGTTGACGCTCCATCCACATACAATATGTTTCTCGAAAGGCCTTGGATACATAAGATGGGTGCGATATCTTCTACGATGCACCAATGCTTGGGGTACCACACTGAATTAGTGTCAGAACAATCAAAGGAGATCAGCCAGCTGCACGCGAATGTCATTATGCAGTGATTAGAGCTCCAAACAAACAGCAATTACTACATCGACCAGAGGAGCTGTTGCAACAATCTGGTCAAGCAGACCCCGATCTCATGGATGATAACACAACCCCAACCAGTCCGAGGGATCGACCAAACAACTAGAAGAAGAAACGACAATGGTCCAATTAGGTGATGGGGAAGACAAAGCAGTTCGGATTGGCACCAAAATGCACCCAGAACTAGCCATGAAGCTGGTCCAATTGCTGAAGGATCATCAAGATATTTTTGCATGGACGATGAAAGATATGATGGGAATAGACCCATCTCTCATCACTCACAAATTGCAAGTCAATCTAAACAAAAAGTCGGTCCAGCAAAAAAATAGACTCGTAGTTCTTGAACAATCAGGCAATAAATGAGGAAGTACACTGTCTGATAAATGCAGGAATGATTGGAGAATCTCACTACCCGGATTGGCTAGCTAACACAGTGTTGGTAAAAAATAAAAATGGCAAGTGGAGAGTACGTGTGGATTACACTGACCTAGATAAAGCATGCCCGAAAGATAGTTTCATGCTCTCGTGCATAAACCAGATAGTGGACGCCACTACCAAACATGAACTTCTAAGCTTCAAGGATGCATATTCTGGGTACAACCAGATACAAATGTACTCCCCCCCCCCCCCCGACCAAGAAAAAACGTCTTTTGTAATGGAGACGTATTGCTACCGAGTGATGTTGTTCGGACTTAAAAACGCTGAAGCTGCGTACCAACGGTTGATCAATGAATCTTCAAAGACCAGATCGATAAAACCATGGAGGTATACATCGATGACATGCTAGTAAAAAACTCACGTAGAACAGACCACATCGAAGATCTCGAACATGCATTCTCACAGCTCCGGAGGTACAAAATGAAGCTAAATCTGAAGAAATGCACATTTGGATTAGAGTCAAGGAAGTTCCTTGGATACATGGTCAATCAAAGAGGAATTGAAGTTGATCCAAAACAGATACATGCACTCCTCAACATGCAGTCACCAACGAACATAAAAGGGCGTACAAAATCTTAACGGTGGGATAACGACTTTAAACAAATTCATTTCCATGTCTTCGGACAAATGTCTACCCTTCTTCAAGATCTTGAAAAAAAACAAGACATTCGAATGGAACAAAGAGTGCGAAAAAGCTTTCCAGAGTTTGAAAGCATACATAGGGAGCACATAACTGTTATCAAAGCCAAGAACGGGGGAAACACTATACCTATACTTATCCGTATTTGACCACGCGGTGAGTTCGGCGCTAATACAAGAAGAAAAGGCACAAAAAGCCACTATATTACATTAGCAAAACACTTGCAGATGCCGAGAACAACAACCCTGCCCTGGAGAAACTAGAATTCGCTCTGATCGTATATTTGAGAAAGCTACGACCATATTTCCAAGCCCATCCGATCACTGTCATGACCGAGCAACCACTTCGATCGGTACTACACAAACCCGAGCTATCTGGAAGAATGATGAAATGGGCAATAGAGATTGTGCAGTTCAACATCAGTTATGCCCCTAGAACCGCTATAAAAGCCTAAGCATTAGCAAATTTCATCACTAAATTCACTTGCAATAATGACCACCAACCAAAAAGCAACCATGAAGAGGAACAAACCAAAAAAAAGGCCCACGAATGGATCCTCCATAAAGAGGCGGGGAGCGAAGCGGGAATGATTCTATACAATTCGGAGGGCGTAACATTAGAAAAGGCAATAAAATTCATTTTCAATGCCTCAAACAACGAAGCCGAATACGAAAAAGTGATAGTCGGGCTGCAATTAGCGAAACACTTGGGAATAAAAGATATCAGTGTCTTCACTGACTCCAAATTGGTGGTCAATCGACTAAACGAATAATTCCATGTCAAAGACGCTCGAATGAAAGCTTACCGTTAAAAGATCGCTGAGCTAATAAAAGGTTTCCAAGCATCAACTATTCGGCAATGTGCAAGGGCAGAAAACAAAAGAGTTGATGAGTTAGTGAAGGAAGCATCACAAGCTAAAGAAAATGAGAATCCACTCATCATCAGGCGGGAAAATTCCATATTGGAAAATAAAACACAAGAGGCATGCACCGTAGATAAGGAAAGCAATTTGATGACCCCGATTCTAGCCTATATAACGAACGAGGAACTCCTGACGAATAAGATGGAGGCCTAAACCGAGCAACACAATACACAATGATCAATGACAGACTCTTCAGGAGATCCGCAACCAGTCCGCCATTAAGATGCCTCTAACCCAATGATGTTGATTATGTTTTATGGGAGATCCACCACGATACATGCGGTAACCACCCAGGAGGCAGAACGTTAGCCCACAAAGCAATGACTCTGGGATACTATTGGACCACGATGCAAGTGGATGCAAATAAACTCGTTCGCACTTGTGACAAGTGCCAGAGATTTGCTCCATAAAATAACATGTCAGGCCAAAATCTAATTCCTACGAGCAGCCGCTGGCCATTTGCACAATGGAGAATGGACATTGTAGGACCACTCCCTGTGCCCAACGGAAAAAAATTCCTCATCGTAGCAGTGGATTACTTCACTAAGTGGGTGGAAGTAGAGCCGTTAGCGAAAATAGGAGAAGCTCAAGTTGAAAAATTCCTCTGAAAAGACATAATATGCAGATTCGGAATCCCAAGAATAATTGTCACCGACAACGGGAAGCAGTTCGAAGGCAGGAAGGTCAAAGAGTTATGAAAAAACATGGACATCTAACAACACTTCTTAGCACCTGCCCATCAACAGGCAAATGGGCAAGCCGAGGTTACCAACAGAACAATCCTAGAAGCAATCAAAAGAAGGCTCGAAGCATCAAAGGGATTATGGACAACCGAACTGCCTAGCATCATTTGGGCTTACAGAACAATGAAAAGAACTCCAACGGAAGAAACCCCTTCGCCTTTGCATATGGAATTGAAGCTATGATTCCTGTAGAAATTGGCATGCCAACGTTCAAGATCAAGGAATTTCGTGCAGAGGACAATGATGAAGCACTAAGGGTCGGACTATATCTCCTTGAGGAAAAATGATAAATGGCTTCTATCAAAGCAACAACATTCCAACATCATATGGCCAGCTACTATAACAAAAGAGTAAAGCCACATAATTTCTATATCGACGACTGGGTACTCCAAAAAATACAACTCAGCACAAAGGAGTTGGGCGCGGGCAAATTGAACCCTAATTGGAAGGCCATACAAAGTAATAAAAATCAACAGACCAGTGCCATACTGGTTGGAGAATACGAAGGGGGATCAACTACCACGGCGGTGGAATGTAGAGCACCTGAAAAAATACTATCAATGAAACTCCTTTACATCCACCACTTTACGTTCAAATGACAAAATTCTAGTTGGGACAAAGAAGTTAGACTAAAAATTATAACTCAAAAAAAACATGACCCAAGTATCGAGCTACGAGTAAGATCTAGATACATGCATCGGGACAAACAAGTCGAGCATGAACACAAAGCTTCTGGTCTGATCAACCACGAAGTAATAAAGTACCAGGACATACGAGCCAGACTTTTTCACGTTGATTAACGTATGACATCAAAATCCAGTTGCAAAAAGTCGGATTTCATAAGAGCTTCTACACGACTAATACGTCAAACATCAAAGCATATTTATAAAAAAAAATCGAACGAACGAGTCAGGATCCCTCCAGGAATGTCGAAAGTAAAAAGCTGAGTCTAATAAGAAAAACGGGAAGACATATTGTGTACAAACAATAGAAGAAAAATAAATTTCTCATTGATCTTTCAGAAAATGTTACATTAGATGTTCAAGAAGCGAAGTTTACGTCAGTAACGATGTTCGAAATTCAGCTGATCAATGCGCGCCACGGAAGTCCTCAAATCAGCAGAGTACTCTGCAACAGAACGCTTAGTCTTGTTATGCTCAACCGCCAAATTGGACAACTCCTTCTCAGCAATACTCAACTGACAACACAACTTTTCCAGTTCCAACTAGGACGTCTCGAGGTTAGAAGCAAACTTGTCCTGAACGGCCTCGACTTCCTTCAGTGAGGTCCGCACAGCCTCAGCAGCCTTTGCATACTCTGCGCACTACTCTTTCAACGGATCAAACTCACGGAGAACATGAGAAAGAACCAAAGCCTGCCCTGCCAGCTTCCGCTCGAAAAGCGCCACCTGATCATGAGCAGCTCTATAATCCAACCTCATCATAGCTGCATAAGTGAGATGACTCATTCCTTCCATGAGATGCTTAAGGCCTTCATTGAGATAGTTGCATAGCAGACACACATGCATGGGGGTTCTATTAGCCAACCTCCCATGACAACCAACAATAAGATTACGGGCACTATCTTGCATGTCGATCTTAGAAGGCCAGCAGAACCTCTCGGGAACAACCGCGGTGGAATGGGAAGAAGAAGTGATAGCGGGCAATCTGGAAATAGCTGCAACAACAGAGGACACAAAGGGGCTTAGAGCCCTGACCCCAAACAGTAAGTCGATCTTCCAACAGAGGATCAAATTCGAAGTCGTCCAGAGTCTTTGTGCTTTTAGGATTCTTGGACATCTCAATACCAAGCTGAAACATCTTGTCATCAATGACACGAGAATCATCAACTGACAAATTAACAGAACCAGACAAGCCATATGAAAAAAAAAAGACTCTTCTCACGAAAGACGAGAAACCTCCTTTTTGCTCATCTCAAGAACCCGATCCATCTCCTCAGCTTCCCGAGCGGTGCGATCACCAATATCACAACCACCCTTCCCGAAAGATATCAAAAAAGGGGGAGCTGGGGGAGAACCACGAACCAAGGTAACAAGTTTTTTCCTTTTCGAGACACGATCAGAACTAACAGCCAACAATTTTGAGGGACTAGGAGGTCTTGGTACCTTCCTCTTCCTGATGCCAGAACCAGCATTAGCAGAGTCTCATGTGACAACAGGAGCAACACGACTCACAGACTCCCTAGCAAAGCTTGCCCCCAGCTTACACCGACATCATCAATACTGACCGGAGGAGGATTCCTCAACCCCTTACCGAATACAACGACTTTATTAGCACGCGCGACGATAGTTCTTGAAGCGCGTGCTACCATGCGCTCTACATGGCCCGTCTCACTTAAGGTATACATACCACTACGAGCAATAGCGTCCGTAGCAATGAAATTCTCAACAGAAACACGGGGCAGCTTGTTAAACCGATCACAAAGTTCATGCTTTTCCATTGACAATGACGGTTTGTTCGTCATTGGCTTTCAGAGTGACCGCAAAATTCGGTGATTACGCAACTTGGAATAGTCTGAAGCAATGGACGCGTAAAACCAGGGCCTCGACCAGACTCCATACTCTTCCCAAAAATTCTGGAAGCAACATGGAGGATGGAGATAACAAGTGCGATTAGTGTTTACTCCAAACCCCACCAAGGAGTGCAAAATCCTGACATTCATAGGAACTGCGGATAAAGCGGCTCGCCAAGGTCGCGATCAACATCTTCAAGCCATTTGGAACCATCTGAGCGAGAGCAATACCCATGAAATTTAGGTATTCCCAAACGATCTTAGAAGCTGGAAGCCTAAAACTGAAGTGAAACATTTTGGGGTACAAACCGATATATCCAGTCTTTTGATGACAAGGACTATCGCTTTTTTCAGGAAGGATGATCTCAAGATCGGTTGGCAAAGAGTAGTCATGACGAATGCTATCCAAAGTCGCCCACACCACTCGTTTAGGTAAGTAGCAAGCTTCGCAAGCACCAAGCACGTCACCACCCAAAACCCTGGAGCTTGACATCGTTATGAGGCGAAAATAAAAGAAGATGAAATCAACAACCAAGAACGAAGGAAATGTAAAAGAAAAGATATTGTACCAATTTCCTCCCTTTTATAGGGGTAAAAACCCCACTCATGGAAACATGTACAAGATATGATGGATGAGCGAAATCCTAGAAATCACGCCGAAACAAACAGACGGACGGGACATCGGAGAGACAGGAGCAACAACAACTAGTAACCGCATTAAATACGCAGTGATAGTGGAATTGAAAATCCAACCGTCATACAGTTAGTGGCCACACGAACATGCCCATTAACTAGGGGGAGTAGCCGATGATCATCAAATAAGACCAACATCACAGTTGTACACGTGGCAGAAATTATACATCACAAAGATCAAGTATCTCAGAATCAGGCCAATGTACAAAATCCAAAAAAGGCAAATCTAGTCAAAGAAAGCCCAAAACATGGCCTGTTAGAATAAATCACAATCAGAGGCCCAAATCCAGGTCCGATAAAGTTCTCTCCCAAGGGGGAGTAACGTTATATAGAAAAATAGTCATGGAGGGAGTTACGCCTCCATGAACATGTTTTCATAAAAGGGGAGACGTAACAGTCTCCCCTCATTGCGTCTCACATGCTTAAATCACACAGGGAATTAACTGCGACCATTATAAAAAGTAAAGGGAACATTCGACCAAGGTATGCAATTTTAACAGAGCTCTGTTTAGTTTTCACTACAAGAAGTCTATAATTTACTAACAAAAAATTTTCTACGAATTTCAATTTACTTGTTAATAGGGTATCATTGTCAGCGAAAAAAATTTCATTGAAAAAACAATAAATTTGTTACTTTTTTCCAACAAAATATATTTTTTGTAAAACTTTCCTTGTTAAATAGGTGGCTAGAAGCATTCTCTCCAAACTTAATTTCTCGCCGAATTAATTTAACAATGAAAAATTTTTATGGCCACAAAATATTAGTTCCTTGGTAATTATGGCATCATCTGGAATGAAATATTTTGTTGCTAAAGAAGACTAATTTTAAAAACAAATTACTTTTCTTGTTAACAGAATATTAACACTTATTCATCTCTCTTTAGTAACGATATATGTTTTCCTAGACAATAATCACAATATTGGTAATGATTCGGTTCGTCGATAATGATTGATAATTTTTCCATTAGTTATTTTTTTCTTGTTAAAACTCGTTTATTATTTTATAGCAACAAAGTAATATTTCATTGAAAATTGTTACACTATTGGCAACATTTTTTTATTTTTTGTAAACAATATCTCTTTAATGAAATCTCTGTAGCAAAGAAATAAGATTTTGTTGGTAATTATAACTTTGTTGATAACAAATTATTTTCTAGGTAAAAAGTGATAATTGCTTTCATGAAAATTTGTTTCTCGTTAAAGCCTCACTAACTATTTTATAGCGCCAAATCATTATTTTGTTGGAAATTGGTATACTCACACAAGAAATGTGTTATTTACTAACAAATTTTATTTTCATTGTTAATATGTTACTATTTCTAACAGAAATAAATTTCATTGGAAAAATCATAAAGTTGTCACTTTTTGTAACAAAATCTATTTTGTTGGCAAATTTTCTTTGTTAAAGAGGTGACAAAAAATATTCCTTCCAAAACCAATTTTCCACCAACATTATTTAGCAACAAAATATTTCTATGTCAACAAAAATTTAGTTTGTTACAATAAATTGTTTCATTGCTAATAAAGATTAATATTATTGACAAACATTTTCTTGGTAAATGCACTATGACACTGGTTCGTGTCTCTTCAACAATGAAACTAATTTTTTTTCTATTAATTATCACGTTATTGCGACGATTTATTTGGTTACTTATATTGAAATTTTTTTCATGAAATTTATTTATATTTAAAGCTCCTAACTTCTTTACAGTGGAAAAATATTAGTTTGTTGAATTTTTTTATTAGTAGCAATGATTATGTCATCTGAAAAATCGAATAAAATGTTTGAAAAATAAAATATTATTTTTTGTTAATTATAATATTATGGGTAACAATTTATGTCATTACTAAAGATTAATCAAAATTTCCATGAACTTTTTTTTTTCTTATTAAGGCTCGTTTTCTTATTTACAACAATTTAATTTTATTTCATTGGGGATATGACCAATTTCAATAACATATCTAGCAATGAAATGATATTACTATTTTGTTGCTAATAATAATGATGTTATTGTGAATTTTTTTCATTGTTAAAAGTGGTAAATTTTCACATAAAACTTATAGTCGTGAAAATATTTAGTCCTAATTTATAGTGACGAAATGCTATTTAATTGTCCATATTATATACGTAACAATGATTTTTTATTGCAAAAGAAGAGTAATTTGATTTAATAAGCTATAAAATTGTTTCACATAACACAATTATTCAAATAGCTCAACTGGTAAAGATTGCAATAGATTTTACTATAAGTCAGGAGTTCGATTTTACTATAAGAGCCGAGAATGATCGTTTTGGTTTATGATTTTTTCATTGGAAATAATTTCTTTGGTATTGATTTGAGCATCATAGTGCCTTTGGCCACAAAAAAGTGGTTTTTGACAATCTAACAATTATTTTACAGATTTAATTTAATGGAGACTGGATTTTGGATGCATCGATTGAGTTCGTCTCAATGGGTCTGTCATGATTTTTGCTGATTTTCAAAGTTTCTCCTACCACTGTCGCCACAATGATTGTAGCTAGAACCACACATGACAAGCTGATAATGGTGATTCTTTTTCGCAATCGCCTTCGAGATTCCAACCTTGCTTGGTCAACTTTGTTGACTTTGCCATAGGAGATTATGGAGGAGGAAGACATGCTTGAGGCTTGCAAAGGAAGGGGTGCGATGAGAGAATTGGTGAATTGGATTCTACATATACACGCACCAAATGAAGAAAGATTCGAGTGTTAGGGGAAGAGGTAGATAGGGGAGTTGGTTCATTATGTTCGGGCATCCCATCCCGCGATCCCGAATCCATCCCGATTTCGTTCCGTCTCGTCCCAATTTTTTTTGGTCATTTGGGGATTGATCAAACTCATCCTGATCCCGTCCCGTCCCGATCTAGAGTGGGATGAGATTGGGATGAAAATTTTCAATCCCGCTTATCCCGTCCCGTCCCAAATTTATTTATTTAATAATAATTATTATTAATTTTAATCAAAATACTCTTCTAAATTAAAGTTTAGGATGTGTTGAAATTAAATCAATTTAAGATGAAATTCTATATGAAATCTAAATTAATTAAATCATTAATTCTAAATGAGATTTAATATTTATTTGCCTTCCACAAAAAAGTTTAATATTTCTTTATTTAATATCTATTATTATTTATGATGTAAGTTATATGTATATAAATTTGACATTATTGGTGGTGTGAGTAATGTGAGAAAAAAAAATTGTTATTTTTTATTGGAAGACTTTTTAGTATTTGCTCATCCTGTCCCGTCCCGATCTCGTTTGAGATGGGATGAGGTCGAGATGATGTCTATCCCGAATGAACTGGATGGGTCCATCTCGTCCCATCCCGTCCCGTGCCCACCCCTAGTTTGATTGAACCTTACCAACAACTTTTTCATTGGTTCTATGCTTTCTTTGTCGATAAATCAATAATTTGAGGTGTTTTTCTTGCGTATTGTTGATGAATCAATGTTCTCATAGATGTAGGAATAAGTCTAGGGAGCGTTGTTTTGGGGCATTTTTTTCCCACTTTTTACCTATTTTCTTTACCCATAGAATTATTTTAGATGTAGACATCTCTTGATATCCACCTAACATTCTCTCAGTGACGGGAAACACTTGCCTGATATTTGAATAGGAAAAAAAATACAAAAATGTTAGAAAATCAAGTTTTTGCAATTATATTTTGCAATCAGGGTGACGTTGCGTGATCTTGAAAGAATGATGAAATCCCAAAAGAGTTTATGAGTATCTCGAGGTTATAAAAAACATTTTCTAATAATATCACATCATCCTGATTTTAAAATATGATTACAAAACCTGATTCCCTAGCTAGCCTCACTCGAAAAAGTATGGATCCGCATGGTCCCCGCATCATATTTTAGAGATTCATTGTTTTCTTGCACAAACTTTTAGTGTAGAATTTCAGCTGGAGTGTTTTTAATAGGCATGTTGCAGAAAAATATTTATCAAAAGTGAGCACAGCAATGGTCTGACACAGTCCTCTCTTTTTCTAGGCTTATTTGCAAAACCTACTTTGTGATAAACTATTAAAATTAATAAGGAAAAAAGATCATACGGGAAAAAAACATATATGCATGATAAGAATTGCAAGTAACAGATATTACAGATCCAACCAAATTTTTTCACTCACTACTTTCCTACTACCTTTGAGCTGAGTAAAGTATTCAATCAGTTAATCTAATGATTTACAAAGATGACTGGAAAGTGACTGTGGTCGAAGGCAACCACTCCTTTCCCTGAATAAAAGAATCCACGGTGAATTTGCCTGCCTGATCTATGTCGAGCTTGGGCTTATAACCAGGCCATGTTACCCGCTTAGCGACACTGGAGCCAGGTCCATGATTCTGGTACTCAGCATAGAAAATGCTACTTGGAGGCACAACATTTGTAACCCAAGGAGTCCAGCCCACAGGGTCTACTACAGCATCAATAGTTGTTTGCATGATCACAGTGGTTGAGAAGTTCTTCCATGGCCTACCCAAGTAAGTTTTAGCTGTTACAGTACCTAATGGCGCGATGACACAACCTTGAATAGAAATCCCAGTGTTCTGATTTGGGTCCTTCTTTCCCTGGGCAGTGATTGTGATAAATTGGTTGGGCATTGGTTGTCTGGGTTGGATATTACACTTCTGGAAAATAGAAGCTGCATTTCCGAATATGAAGTCTATTGTCCCAATGATATAGCAATCGCGGTAGAATTGACGGTTTGAGTGTGCATACAGTGTGTCTTGGAAGGCATCGAAACTGCACCTGTAAAACACTGATTGATCTGATCCTGATCGGAAAGCGACTGCCTGGTGCTTTTGTGGCCCTGCTGTATTCTTGAATCCCATGTCCTTTGCTATGAATCCCTTCCCAGCAGCAACTGTAGCAAGGAAACACATTTACATGAATTACAATTTTCGATAATTATTCAGTGCAAAAAATATAATTAATTTTCTAAACTTTTCATTGCGATAAGAATTAGTCCTTACAAAAATCTACCTAAAAACTTTATAGTACAAAAACTGTGCTATCCAAAGCCATGTGAAAGGGACTGCAAGTTTTGGCCATTTGGGATGCGTGTCGTCATTTTTCATGCACACATCCCGAAGGAAATGGACGGTCCCTCCTTCCCTCACTCCGTCCGTCGCTGATTTCCTCGCTGGCTTCCTCGACATTTAGAATTCCTGTTAATTAAATTGAAAGCCCCACCCTCATGTTATATGTGCCGACCATCATGTTCTATGTGTCACCACCTGCTGTTGGTAAAACAGACTCAACATGTTGTTAATTATGTTTTGTTCCTAAACGAGTAAACGTCACTCCTCTCATCCTCTTTGGTTTTGTGCGTGTATATATATATAATTTGACATAGTCAACATTAGGACTGAGCAAGCAGGCATGTATGTATGTATGCTGATTCCAAGTGACAAACCCCTTTAATCTCTCTTAACAAAGCAAGCAACAAATAAGAGATTCTTCTTCTTCATCCATTTTTAAGACTTTTTCTTTTATTATTTTTAATTTATCAAATTTTATTTAATCCCACTACACTGAAGCTCGAAGGCTATGCAACCGACCCAAACATCCATTATTAAAACCTGAAATGAAAAGTTAAATTTTGCTTTGTTGATTGGATTTAGGCTTTCATTAGATCCGAAAGTTATTTGTTGTTTTTCATTTATACAAAAGTTGAGAATTAGTTGTAAATAATCTAATTATGTATATCTTATTGTATTTTACAGCAATAACTACAAAACCGTTACTCGGTGTATATACAAGTAAGTAAAGTAAAATGTATCTTTATCCAATATCCATTCTATCACAATCTTGGGAAGAATTCTTTCTACAAGTCGATGTAGCTAGTTAGGTGACCCACAACACTAGCTTATTTGACCATTTCAATTTCATTTTTTACTTGTTTCTAGCTATATTTCACATACTGTGATAATCTATAAACATGTAAGTCTTTAAAAAGACAACTTTTAAGTATTATGGACGGTTATCAAAATTACAGGAAAAATAACACTCAATAAATGACAGTATAAAATGCACAAACTTAAAAGAACAAACCATGTACATGCTACCACTTTCATAATTAATATTCTATTTTTTATAATATTCTATATATAGAGTTTGTAATGTACTTTGATTGAAACACATAACTAAATAATTAATTATTTATTTAATTAATGGGCCTGGGCGGAATGGACTTACTGAAAGTGGCTGTCGAAAAAGTTGGGGTGCCATCAATGAAGTTGAGGCTGCCGGAAACAATGCTCTTTCCCATTCCATCACCATAGATCATAATGTTCCAATGTGCTTTATCCACCACCACATTTTCTAAGTACGTCCCAGCCTTCACATAGATCACCACTCTATTCTTGTTCTTCTTTTTCACCGAGTTTACTGCTTCAGTTATGGTCCTGAAGTTGCCACTCCCATCCTTAGCCACCACCAGATCTGGCTTCGAAGATGCAGCTGCACCACCTCCTACCCCATCGTCTTGCAGCAATCTCCGATCCTTGGTGGTCACCCAGCTCGGAAAATCATCGGATGATGAAGCTCCGAATCCGAGTAATTTACGATGGATTGGAATGTCTAGACTTTGCAAAACTGTCACAATTTTGGTAATAATGGCCAGGCTGTTGCTGGTGAATTCAGTAGAGTTCTGCATAGCAGTTTTCATTTCGGATAAAATAGACTCTGCTGTTTTTGAAGATTGAATCTCCTTTAGCCCATCCAAGCAAGTTTCTTGATCGGTAAGAGCACTGCTAAGCCATGTTTTAATGTCGTCGATCTTCGAAGCCGTAAGCACCTGGTTCTTGTCCGCAGCGTCAGGTTGCATGGACGAGATGGACGTATCGAGGTCATCTATTGCATCCTGAAACATCTGTTTGCAATCTTGCAACGCGGCTTTGAGAACGGGATCTTGGATGGAGTTGATCTTGGCAACGAGCTTGTCAGGTAAAGCTGAGAGAGTTGTCATCTCATTCTTTGCGGTTTGTAAGGAGAGCTTGAAGAGCTCTTCAGGGTCAGCTGTGTTTGAGCTTTGCAGTGAAGATAAACAAGACTGTGGATACAGAGTTGCACTGCACACCGCTTTAATCGATTGAGCTGAACTGGTTGATGGGGTAGTGGATTTCGGAGAGTCGTCATCTTTGTTGCTCTTGTGTATCAATGTTCCCACCACTGCACCTATGATCACCGTTGCTAAAACGACAGCGGAGACGATAATGATGAGCACGCGACGTCGTGTCTTCTGGCGAAATTCGCGTTCCTCTACCTCGTCTACCTTGCCATACCCCTTGAACGAGTTGATCGAATCCATCTTCTTCTTCTTCTTCTTGCTGAAATGTGTGAATGGAGTGTGAAGAGAAGACAGGGGGTATATATATATATAAACTTAAGAAGGGGTATTAGGGTATAGAGTTGAAGAAAGGAAGGGAACAAGCACCAAAAAGTGTGTGTGTGTGTATGTGTGTGTGGAGTCACGTCTTTCAATTCATCGATTCTTTATGTCTGTGTGTGTGTGTGTGAGATAAAGATGTAATCGAGTATTTTTATTTTCTTGTGCAAAGTCAGATGACTCAGTCAAGCTAGAGTAAATAAAAAATATCTTATCTACTCACTTTACTAAAATACCCTTTCACTTCGTCACACTTTAACGGCTTCATCCCCCTAGAGGTGCCATTTTAATAGTATAAAAATATATTTATTAGCGAGAAAAAAGTTGGGGAGGCATTTAATTTTAGCTGAAAAAGAAGTGAAAAATGCGATCCAACTGCAATGCATAGTAGATGAGGTTATTTTAGTGATCTAAGTGCAGATTACTAAAGGCTTTAGGAGCATGCAGTGCACATGATCAACGTGAATGATTAAAGTTAATTAGTGGTTTTTTTGTGAATTGAGTGCTTAACACTGAGTTGTGTAGTATTGTTATTAGTATAAGTACATGAGGGTAATTTTAAAACAGTTTTTCCTAAGTGCACTGGTTTTTTGCACTGGTTTTTTGTCTGGATCTCGATACAATCCAATGATGTCTGATAGCACCAAGCAAAAAACCAGTGCAAAAAACCAGTGCACTGTAGAAGCACTCATTTTAAAAAGAAAGAGACATGGAAGCGGACCACACATAACACAACACAACACAACACAATCTATTGGCAGGAGGAGAAGAAGTGGAAGTACGGCCAACAGATTAGGCACCAAGTGTTCCACAATCATTAGTAGTTTATACTAATAATTAATTAATTGGCTTCCCCAAATAAAACCTCAGTGCTAATTCAGCTTCCTTGCTTCAGTTTCATTAAATCAATTCTCTCAATCACAACAAACATGCGTGACATATACATTAATTATTATTTAATTTTAGAGTATACGGCCTTAACCATATTATACACAAGGGTTTGTGTCAACCCAGCTAGGCAGCAGAGCATCCACTTTGCTTGTTCTGACTTAATCTACAAACCGCGTAATTACACTACTTGCCTCTCAAATCAACTCCAGCTAAGCAGATGGAGAGATTTTGCATCACTTATACGTATTTTGTTACTTCCATCACTCTTCCCATTTTCTTCTTCTTACTCTTTACTATATACAATAGTCTATATATATATAACATTCATTCCCAATTGCATCTTACTGGAGATTTCTTCTGGGATTTTCACATGTAATTTGGGGGAGTAATTCATTACAGTCAAATGGTAATCACATTACTCTCAACAAACAGTGATAATTGCATAGAATGAGGTAGAGAAAGTTGCATGAGACTGTGTCTCGTACCACAGCCTTTGACTATAAGAGAAAAAATTTTGATGCCACCCGACCCCCATAGTGAGGGGCAATGGAGCGGATTGAGCAAATTTAGGCAAATCCGTTCCCGCCCCGCCAAGGATTGCAGATCCCTGAATAACGGTTTAATTTTTTTGTAAAAATCATCACCCCTTTGCACGAATTGGCGTATATCCGTCCCGCCCTGACTATTCGTCCATCTTCTCTTCGAGATACTCAATAACAACATATCCCACCATCGCCACCAACAGATCTAGGGTTTAGGTAACTTGGTAGGCAATTGATTGAAATGAGACCAAAGCTCATCATCGAAACCAGGAAGATTGGCTTCGTCGTTCAAATTCTTGAGTCTACGAAGAACCTCTTGTAAACCTCAAACTTATTCCTCTGTTGTCGAGGATTAGTAGGTCTGAACTCTTGTTGTCTTCGTCCACCGCCATTAAATACTACTATATGAAATCAAGAAAGTGGAGGGGACAAACACTAGGTGAGATAGAAGATTAGAGAGAGAGAGATGAGAGGCTTGCTAATGGAGTCTTTTCTCTTGGCTATCTTATATGGGATATCTTCTCTCTTGGCTGCGTGATGAAGTGGAGAGAAGATTGGTGAATTAGATGATGGAGTCTTATATGTGTGATGAAGATATTTTTAGGATTTGGGGTTTTAATTTTTTAAAAGGTATTTTAGTAATAACACCTATAAACGAATATTCATGGAGCGGATATGGCCAATCCGTATCTGCCTCGAATTTGTGACGGATATGATTTGGATCCCGAATCCGCCTCAAAATTTGTTAAGGCAACCCAAATCAGCCCCATTTGGTGCGAGGCGAAGTGGATATCCATGAAAATCCTCCCCATTGTCAACCGTACATCCATCACTACTTTTTTTTTTCTTTTTTTGTGTGTGTGTGTTGACTACAGTTTTGCTCCATGTATTATAATATGTGAAAGTGTTAAGTCACGATATCTTGGTTAAAGGATACCTTATCTCAACTTTTGATGATGTTACAATGGGAATGGGAATGTAGTTAGCAATGTTATCAATGAAGCAATAAAAAGATTGGGCAAGGATACGTTGAAGGAAGAATTCACCGAAATAAAAGTTTTATAGGAAAATGAAGCAACTATGGTGGGTTAGAACACTATTGAAGATGAATGTGAGGTTACCACAACTCAGTCACCTAAGAATGATGCTCCTCAAAGATCTTTTCAAAGCAAGAAGGCAAATTCTAAATTCAGGTAATTGATGATGATAATAAATATAGGATGCAGATGTCTATTGGAATCTTGTATGGATGCTAGCATTTAAAGGTCTCTTTGTCAGGGTTCATTGCTCTCCGATTCATTAAGTCGACTTCTTTTACATCTTGAGTTCCACGTTAGGTATGAATTGTTATAAGGGTGATTAAATGATTGATTGTTGCTTATAAGAAAGTAAAGTTATGGCAGATGCTCCAAGCAACTACTTCTGTAGCAGACCAGTTTGCAAGATTGTACTCCACAACTTGGAGAGTGTTGAATTATAACTAATTAGGTTATTTGTTCTGGTTTTGAATCAATTTTATGTTTTTATTGATGATGTAACGAGTGAATGTTTGAGCGATTGTAATCTTTATCAATAATAATAATAATAATAATAATAATAATAATAATAATAATAATATTATTATTATTATTATTATTATTATTATTATTATAAGGTTTGGGAATCTTCAAAACCACTATTCGCTTTCCAAAAAAAAAACTAGTGTTTTCTAGAAATGGGTTATTAATCTTTGAAAGACTTCGTTTGTTTAGCTCAAGTTAATGCTTGCTCAATATGGTTAATAATGGTCTTCTAATCCAGTCTTAGAATAATAATTAACAATCTATTTTCAATTTGGAAAGTTAACAATTAGATCTTTTAGCAACTCAAACTCTAACAAACAATCGGGTAGGCACAAACTATAATGTCAAACCACTTGTTTTATCATGAACTCTAAGGCCAAACCGAAATGGTTTGTTAACCCTTTTATATATAATTATTCCATGTCCAAATGCTACAATGCACCCAGTTCTTCCAGGAAGATAATCGAAACAATGTCTGAAGGCTACATCACGGTCCCTGTAGGATAACTAAACCATGTTTGGATACTAATTCGAAGTTGTTCACAACAATTCATTTTCTTCGAATTTATTCAAGTTTCCCTCGGACTTGTACCTGTTACAAGTCATGCGTCCATGAGTTTGTCAAGACTTGAGACACTACATGCAAGATTACGACTATCAACGGATTAGATACAAGTTTATTTGCTAAAATTTAAATTTGAATTTATTTGCTAAAATTTAAATTTGAATTTAATAAGGACAAAGAAAACTAGAATCCGATTCAAAATTTGATCTACTATTAAAACCTGAACCCAAATCTATTAAGTAGTGTCTGAATCCGAGTCAAATCCGAAATAAATTATTTTGTATAAATTTCAATAAAATCATACAATAAAACGTATAGTATATCTTATATGTGGTGTTTATTACTAAAGTTAAAATGATTTAAAAAGACTTTCATCTTTATTATTAATTAATACCCCTATTATTTGTAGATTTTGAATTCAAATAATAAAGACATGATTTCAATTTTTGTGGACCGAATTTAATAAAAACTAAATTTGATCCGATAAGCAATTCAAACTCAATTTTTACATCTGAATTCAAAAAACTCATATACAAATCCAATTTTATCGAATTGAATCAACCAGATTTCGGATAACGTCCAACCAATTGACAACCTATTCAACATACTCAGACTCACTTATCTCCTTCTCTTATCATCTCTCCTCTTTCAGGGAACAACGCCACTGCACTGCCTTGCCCCACCACCGTCGACTTACCCTGCAACCACCGCCTCGCCTGTCAGTGGGTCACACTTATCTTCTTTTCTTTATTTTTCTTCTTCAAGTTCTTCTCCACTCTTCATCTTCTCTTCTTCTCCACTGCTGGCGACACCACCATGCTTCTACCTTCTTATTTTTTTATGATCTCAAGTAGATTTGTGCCATTGAGGATGCCTTATTTGCACGAATCTGCTCAAGGGCGGGAAAAAAACTAGATCGAGGAGAAAATAATAAGAAGAAGAAATGAAGATAAGGAGGCGGGGTGGGATGGTGTTGCCGGCAGTGGAGAAGAAGATAAGAGAAAAGGAAGATATGAGAAAATGAAGAAGAAGAAGAACAACAACAACAACAAAGGAGAAGAGGAAGAGAGGAAAGGTGGTAGCGGGGTGGTGCTTCGGCGGCAGCCGATGGTGGTGGTTGATGTTCCTGAGAGAAAATAGAGGGGTTTATATTGGTAGCGTCCTTCGATACATAAAAAAGGAGGGGTGGTTGTATCCTTTAGCGAAAATGGTGATGTCAAAAAGTCACCTTTTTGTTGGCCAAACTTTAAAAGAATTCAAATTCATCTTAGAAAAAGGTAGTGTGTACCAATCTCCTCGAATTTTGCACTTCAATGCCTTGAGATGTATGGCAAATAAAATATACTTCATATCACATTTTAACGCACTACGGTGTGGATGCGTACTACGTGCACGTATATTCAATATTTTCATTCTTAAAATACAATAATAAGTAAAAATTAAAATTTTAGGAGTAAAACATTCTAACCGAAGATTATATTGTCACTATTGTAAGGGCATATTTATAGCTTATATATAATTGGGGGCTTCAAATGAACTATATTAGGGGCTTAGGTATAATTAATTAATGTTTCAAAGGCTGCTTTTGATTGTAAAAAATATTAAATGTAGATGGCAAAATTGGAAATCCAAAATTTAGATGTAAGGGTATATTTATAATTATAAATAATCGGGGGTTTCAGTAAATTATGTTAGGGGCTTATTTATAATTAACCATTATTTTAGAGAAATTGGTTTTTATTGTAAAAAAATGTGAAATGTGGAGGGCAAAATGAGAAATCTCAACGTTAGATGTGAGAGACTATTTATAGTTCATAGATAATTGAGGGGCTTAAAATAAATTGTATTAGGGGCTTATATATAGTTGTTTTGTTGGATTTAAAAAAAAAATTTAATGTTTGCTGGATTTTGAGATTAAAATTAAAACAATTTAATTTAATGACTAAATAAGAAAAAATCTCAAATGGTCCATGTAAGCCCCACCTTAAGATGGGAAAGGGTTGGGTTATTTCCCATTTGGTCCTCATTTGTTTGTCTATTCCTATTTGACCCTTATTTGTTCTTGTATTCTAGTCTAACACCCATGATCGTTTGTTCAAGGGTGTTGACTAACAAATTTTATCCAAATTTTAAATTGACAAATCTACCCTCACATAATTTTCCAAATCAAACATTTTTGTTTTTTTTTTCTTCCCAAAATCCCACCCATGTTGTGCCAAAAAGAAGTCTACTAAAAGAAGTAAAGCAGTACGTTATGCCAATAAGAATAGTTGTCAGGAACCGAGTAACGTCATTTTGAAGCATTTTGAAGAAACAGTCTTTAGGTTCTTTTTCAGCCAATTCCCACACCTAAGTAAACACATATTAACTTTGTGAATATGAGCGAAAAACCACAGAACCGCAAAAAATAGGAAAAGACACCAGCCAAACTGATATAGATGCATTCTTCAGGTAAAAATAAATAAAATGGCAACAAGCTCCTTCAAGAGATTGCACAATAGATATTAATAATAGTTACATGTCAAAACATTCTATTGAAGAGAAATTATAAGTATTGTATGCATCTTTTTCTTAATACATTTTATTATAAGGAGCTTCTGAGACCTTTACAAATTGACAACAATTTGTCTAGCTCAAGAATCAATTGACGCTCAGACTTCACATCGATTAAAGCTGAGAAAACAAGTAAGCAGAAGTCATACCCTTGAACCAGCCCAAGCTTCGAAAGAACTGATTCGAGACCCTTACAAGAAGAAATTCGAGAACCAGCTAGTATAAATGGAAGCCCTTTATCAATCGCCTCATCAAAACCTTCATTCTTAATGTACTTCATCTCTCTCCAAATCAGTTCACCAACTCAAGCAAACATCCTAATAAGCACAATCACAAACCGATTACAATAAAAAACATCAAACAATACTGAACAAAAAATGCAAAGGAAGAAAAAACAAAACCTAACTTCAACTCTTCACACCAAATCGAATCAAATCACTCGACCTTGAACAACTCAATCACCTAATCGAACTTTCCAACAATGAAATCACAGTAAAACAATAAGATCGAAAGAAATACGAAGAGTCTGAGTTTCTAGGGTTTCACGATTCTCTCACCTTGGCATGAAATTTGAACTTCTGTAATGTCTAACTAGAGACGCTCAACAACAAAAAGAATCAAAAGAAAGAACAAAAGAAGTTTCGAAGTCGTGAAGTGGACTGACCTTGTTTTATAACTCCATGGAAGATATCGAAAGCGAGAGAGAGAGAAAACTAAGTAATGTCAATGAACTGAAGAATGGTTTTAGTTATTTTTATAAATAATATATTTATAAAATTACTATTAGTAATTTAAGTCAATAATTAGTAACATTTTTTGGAGTTACAAGACTTGTAATACAATGAAAAGTTACAAATAAAAAAATATTGATGTTACTAATTAACCATTTTGGTGTAGTGCACTCTTCTTTTTTAATATTTAATCACATAATATGGTCTTTTTTTTTTTTTTTTTTTCCTTCTCTTCGTCCCTGGAACAAGAGACCATTTAAAGTTTAACTAACGAACTAAAAGCCATAAATTTTTTTTTTTTTAATGTAGAACTCTCACTAAGGCCTAGGAAACAAGGTTTAGTTAGACTAAATTTTCAGCTTCGACCTCAGATGCACTCTCAAGAATGCATGACTAATTACATTCGGTGTTAGTAATGGTCGATTTCAGTAAACTGTTTTGTAAGAGTTGTCCACCTAGTTGAGGAAATCTTACAGAATTTGGTATGATAAGTTTCAGAAACAAAACAGCACTAGTATATGAGCCAAACAAAAAAAAATAAAAAATCCAATGCACCAGCCATTCAATCATCCATTTAATATATAAAGTAAAACCTCTACACAGAATTTCCTGGGAATTGCAATATTGAAAAACATCCAAAGTAGACATTTAAGTTTCTATTAGGAGATAAATAAGATAAACAAAACCATGTCTTACTTCTACCATTGGGTGCATGGTCTGCAGGGGAAGAATGAAATGATGTGATGAGGTCATTCCCTATCTCTCTCTTCACACAATGGTTGTCTCTTCCATTTGTTGTAGGTTGTGATCTGGGGCTTGATAAAATAAATAAAGAGAAAAGATGGGTTTGTAAGGGAGAGAAAAACAAGAAGAGAATGGGAATAAGAGGAAAGAGATTACAAAGAGAGTGAGGGTGGGTTCATAGCAGTTAAAAATATTAATTAAATAGGGGTAAGTTTGTCTTTTTAAAAAATTTGGATAAAATTTGTTTTGAACAAACGATCATGGGTGTTAGACTGGAATACAAGAGCAAATGATGGTCAAATAGGAATACACATAAACAAATGAAATCCAAATGGGAAATAACCCTAAATTGTTAGCACGTGGTCTGCTACACTTCTTTAATTTCACTATATTACCCACTCTACTTCTTTTTGTCTTATATGACTTATAATGTAATTTTAGTTAATGAGTAGGGACAAAATAGGAAAAAAAATTTGGAGTCGACTATACGCGCAATGTTCATTTGAGGCTGTAGGTGTTATATAGTCAAGATATCTCAAGAAGTTAATGTCAAAACCGGTCGAAACTTTTTCTGCCCCTTGGGCAACTTTTGGGACTTGAATTTTAGACATTAGTAGGTTGTCATGCAGAGTGTATATTAGTGCAAATGAATGACTTAGACCATCTCCAATAAAGATGGATAAGATGTCAAGACAGATAAAGTTATCCATCTTTATCCATTTTGGTCGCCAACCGGATAGATAACTCATATCATCTTTTATCAATCCCCCTAGGATGGATCCATTTCACTATCCATAGATAGTAGAATCCGACGGCTTCTCAAAGGTTGGCCAACTATTCACAAGTCGTCTGGATTTTAATCCATAAAAAAATATTGGTTGGTGAACCACATATAGTTAAATTGTATATAGGTTGAGGTTAGGGTTGATATTCATTCTCTATAGTGGTATGTTTGTAAATATGAAATATGTATAAGGACAATAAAAAATTACCAAAAAGATTGAATTAAACTATGCAGAACGTACATGTGGCGGAAAGAAAAAGTATTGCATTTTCTTTTTTTCATTTTTCTAAATGAAAATTATTATAATAACACTCATTTTTATCGAATTTTGGCAAACTTGGTATCATTGAAATACATTTTCGAAGATCTTTTTAATGAAACCGATGATCAATACAAACACTTAAAACTTTTAAACTATTTATTTTACGCCGTGTGCATTTAAAATTTTTTTTGCCTAATGCATTTCAATTTATAAGGCACAATAAACCAAAGACCTCTAACTCCATATTTTGGGAAAATGTTTATGGAGAATCTACTCTCGGTGTTTGTGACTCACTTTATATAGTGTTAATGACACGGAGAATACTCTAGTCTACATAACAAATCAGAATAATGTTTTAGTTTTGAGATAAAATATGGCTAAGATTTACCAAAATATAAAGATCTAACAGATCACATGGATGGGGAAGGAGGAGGGTGTTTGGCTGAAATTTATGTTCGCATAGGACTGAAATATCCCTAGCCAAAATTGAAAATTCTCATCCAATCAAACAATTTGAGTACCGAAGGCACGGAGAATATCCTAGTCTATATAACAAATCAGAATGATGTTTTAGATTGGAGATAAAATACGACTGATATTTATCCAAACTTAAAGATCTAATGAATCACATAGACGGGGTATGAGAGGGTATTTGACTAAAATTTTTGTTCGCATATGACTGAAATACCTCTGACCAAAATTAAAAAAATTTCCTTATATCAAACAATTTGAGTGCCACGGAGAATACCCTAGTTAGTTGTATATTATAACATAAATGTAAAAGTTTGGTGTTAAAAAAAAATTCAAAAACCAGAGTCAAATGGGGTTTGAACCCATGATCTTTTCCTCAAAATGCAGTTTTTTTTTTTATTTATCATCATGGCCAATGAAAAATGAAATTATATTTTTCATGTGGTTTTTGCAAAGCTGTCTGGCTTTTGACAAGCTGTTTGACTTGAAAACTAATTTTTTTTTAACAATAACGTTGAGCCATTTTACATGGATATGAATAATGATGGATAAGTTTAATCTCTATACATCCTCTACCATTGGATATGGTCTTACTGCCCCATTTCTAAAGTTAATTTCCCAAGTGGTTAAGCAAAATTTCAAAATCCTAGATGACTAGCATAATAAATATAGGTTTTGAGCATTTTTATTGGTCAAAAGAAGAAATTAAATTCATCTTGGAATCGTGTGTATGTGTACCCGATCTCCCCAAATTATGCACTTCAATGCCTTGAGATTCGTGGTCAATAAGATCACACCTCACTATGGGCATCCCTGAAACAAACAAAGCCAAAGTCATACTCTTGAAAAACCTTGACCCCAAGTCGATGGATTGATTTGTGGTAAAAAAAAATTGTCCATTTTACACACATCTTGAATATATTACGGTGTATCTTCACATGCAGAATTGCACCTCACCATGGACATCTATGAAGTTGATACGTTTATCCAAACTTTGACCAACAATTAAACTCCATAAACGTAACTCATACTAACTTGAGCATTAGTGTTGTTGCAAGTGCATCCCATCGTTCCAGCTCGATGAGGAAAAGATAATCCAGATTGTTGATACAACCAGTAGAAGCCGGGGTGAAAAATTGCCCCTGACGCCATGTAGAATATCTTAACATCTACCTCTGTTAAACCCTAATAACCTAATGGATGGTCCAATATGTTAAAAGCTACTCGACAAATGTAGGTGCCACTAGGGGTGGGCATCCCATCTTGTCCCGATTTTTTTCAGGTCCTTTTGGGATTGATCAAACATATCTCGATCTCGTCCCGTCCGATCTCGAATGAGATGAGATCAGGATGAAGATTTTCAATCCCGCTCATCTCGTCCCATCCCGAACTTATTTATTTATTATTTATTATTATTTTAATTTTATAACTAAAAGAGAAGTCAACTTGATAGAAAGTTTGGAATTATTATTCCAAAAATAAATAAATAAACATAATAACTAGGAATACCCTTTAATTTAAATGTGTGTTTATTAAACTGTAGATATTTATATTTATGGAGGAAATATCATGACACTTCTCATCGTATCCAAATGAAAAACATGATGCGCTCCGTTGTTAGTTTTTTTTTTTTTTTTTTTTTTTTTTTTGAAAGGCAAGCGTGCCGCCAGTGGGTATAGAACCCAAGACGTGGGGGTTAAACCACCACAGTCTTAACCATTCAACCAGGCTACCATTGGCTCCGTTGTTAGTTTCATATGCCAAAAGTAACGAAGCAGTGACGTCTAGTTTGGTTGAGTCGAAATTTGAGTTAACAGGTGTAACTGGAGAACCTTGTATGAAAAGTCATGCAATGGAAGGTTTGAGAGTTTTTTGAGTGCATAACTCATCTAACATTGCGAATAAGAGAAAAAAAAAGATTTTAGAGACGGTAAAAAGAAAAAAAAAATCAAATTTGAAATAAATTACATTTAGAGTAAGCATTGATTCCTCATTGATATGTACATAAAGAAGAATCCCTAAATTTTCTTGCATTATTAAACAATTGATAAGAGTAAGCATTTTGGTCAATAATGATGCTCCCAATGATAGTTTGATTTTGCCTCATATAATTAAAATATGATACCACACTGTCATATCCTTGCGATAATAAAAGGAATTGTTATTTTTAATTTGGTTATTCGACAATAAAATGAATTTGTATTCTTAATTTGAATATTTATTCACCTTGGAGTAAAAATTCCTACTCTTATTCTCTGATATAAAGTTTTAACAAATTTTTTTTTATGGTCTTTGAACCATGCTCAATTGCTCATTATGTCCCGTCCCGAACCCATTTGGGCTGGGATGAGGTCTATCCCATCCTAAAGATAAAACAATGGGAAGGGATCGATCCGGTCCCTTGCCACCGTGCTAGGGAGCTGAAATGCATATTTATTGGGCTTATTATGCAAGAGCTTAATCCTGGACCAGTTAAATGGGCTTCTCTATAAATATCAACTTAGCCACAAAGGCAACCCAACCTAGATAAACAAAAGAGTCCAGTCTCCTAGAAGATAGACGCTGAAATGGTTATTAGCATAATAAGATAGATTTGAGCATTTTTGGTAGGTAAAAGATAGAATTCAAACTTGCATCAGATAAGTCAAAAGCTTTAGAAACAAAAAAGAAGCAACAAAGAAGATCCCTAACGGAGTTGATTAAAGACTCTGGAGTGTAAGAAGGTAGGTTTTGTGATCCAAAGACTTTCTCCAAGACTTTGACGTTTCATCTCTCTATTCATTTGGCCGCCTCTTACTCACGAAACTCTCACCTTCTTTTCAACTTTGAATTGAACACTAATTCGTATTGATTTTCATCCACTATATATCAACTACCTTCATTTTCTCCTTCACCCCATTCAAAATATTTTCATAACTCAATCTGGGTTTTCATTCATTTCATCTATAATGGCGAATGTGTCGAACACTGCTCCTACTACTAGTGACAATGCAAATTCGGTTGAAGTAGTAAGTGGGAAGATTATGGTTGCATCAATAATTGTTCTCTTCATGGTCATTGTAATCATTTTATTCCTCCATCTCTATGCTAGATGGTTTTGGAGTCAGAATTATACGGCAGGTGATCAAGAGCAAGGCACCGGGCCAACAAGGAGATACAGAAGGCGTAGGTTCGTGTTTGCTCCAACACAGGATGCACTTGGATCAGTGTATCAGGAGGGACTTGAACCCGAAGTTATCCGTTCTCTTCCTGTTGTTATCTTCAATGGTGATGACTTCAAGGACGGACTAGAATGTGCAGTGTGCCTTTGTGAGGTTGAAGATGGCGAAAAGGCTAGGTTGCTCCCCAAATGTAACCATGGGTTTCATGTGGATTGCATTGACATGTGGTTCCAATCCCATTCAACTTGCCCAATTTGCAGAAACACCGTTTCAGGTAGTGCAACAACGCCCGGACAAGAAGATGTTGAGTCCACAGACGATAGTTCAAGCTTTCCAACTAATGTGTTGTTTTGGGGGAATGGCCAAAATCCAGTGAACAGTAGAACGATCAGACTGGAAGGCCCTTCTTCTTCTTCTTCTTCTAGCCCAAATGGCATGCTGGTGATTGAAATACCAAATGATGCTTTCCCATCTTTACCATCCTCAAATGAAATGAAATCGCCAACAACTTCCTCTACACCGCGGTTCAGGTCATTAACCAGGCTTATGAGTCGGGGAAAACGGGTTATTCCGTCGGGTCCACCTTCTCCAGCTCCAGCTCCAAGTTCAACTAATTTTGAAGTTGAACAAGGGCAAGTGGGAGGAGGCCAGATTTCAAAGACTAATTCAGATTCATGAAATTCCAATGGGCATTCAAGTAATATTTCAAAGCAAAAGGTCCCAATTTTATGACTGGGGTACCTGTTGTATATAATTGACTAGGATGCATTAATGGGTTGATTTGGACGTCCCATAAGGTTAGGTGTGAAGAATGCTCTTACCAATCACTTGGAATTCCTCAGTTGAAGGGAACAAAATCAATTTCTTTTCTACTAACATATGTCTGTTATTGTTGTATGTTCCAAAATGTTCAATGGTTATCCAATTGGATGTTGTAAAGAAAATATTTGGGAAATTGTATTATTGCTGTGTTGTTCCTTGATTAAATACAAGTTTATATGCCAATGGTAACTTAGTTGGATGGTTAAGGCTGTGGTGGTTTAATTTCCACGTCTTGGGTTCTATACCCACCGGCGACACGCTTGGCTTTCAAAA